>CADCXT010003503.1:0-600000 GCA_902806775.1 Microtus agrestis
TAGACTACTTCTCACTTTCTCTTCTATCAGGTTCAGTGTGTTTCAATTAATATTGAGGTCTTTAATCCATTTGGACTTGAGTTTTGTGCGTGGTGATAGATATGAATCTATTTTCATTCTTCTACAGGTTGACATCCACTTATGACAGCAATATTTGTTGAAGATGATTTGTTTCTTCCATTGAATACTTTCAGCTCCTTTGTCGAAAAACAGGTGTTCATAGGTTTGTGGGTTAATATCCGGATCTTCTATTCAAGTCCATTGATCTACTTCTCTGTTTTTATGCCAATACCATCCTGTTTTCAATACTGTAGCTCTGTAATAGAGATTGAGGTCAGGGATGGTAATGCCTCCAGAAGTTCCTTTATTGTATAAGATTGTTTTGGCTATTCTTGTTTTTTTTTGTTTTTCCATATAAAATTGATTATTGTCCTCTCAATGTCTGTGAAGAATTTTGTTGGGATTTTAATGGGGCTTGCGTTGAATTTATAGATTGCCTTTGGTAGAATTGACGTTTTTACTATGTTGATCCTACCCATCCAAGAGCATGGGGAATCCTGCAATTTTCTGTTGCCCTCTTCAATTTCTTTTGTGAAAGCCGTAACGTTCTTTTCAAATCGATCTTTTACTTCCTTGGTTAGAGTTACCACAAGATACTTTATGCTAATTGTGGCTATCATAAAAAGTGAAGTTTCTTTGAATTCCCTCTCTGTTTCTCTAACCTTTGTGTACAGGAGGGATACTGATTTTTTTTTTTTTAGTTTATCTTGTAACCTGCCACATCACTGAAGTTATTTATCAGGTATAGAAGTTCTTTGGTAGAGTTTTGGGGTCACTAATGTACACTATCCTATCATCTGCAAATAACGAAAGTTTGACTTCTTCCTTTCCAATTTGAATTCACTTGATCTCCTTATGTTGTCTTATTGGTAAAGCTAGAACTTCAAGAACTATGTTGAAGAGATATGATGAGAGTGGGCAGACTTGTTTTGTTCCTGATTTGAGTGGAATGGCTTTGAGTTTCTCTCCATTTAATTTGATATTAGCTGTTGGCTTGCTGTATATTGCTTTAATTATATTTATGTATGATCCTTGTTTCCCCAATCTTTCCAAGACCTTTATCATAAAGGGGAATTGAATTTTGTCAAATGCTTTTTCAGCATCTAATGAAATGATCATATGGGTTGTTTTTCTTTCAGTTTATTTATGTGATGGATTACATTGATAAGATCTTCATCTCTGGGGTGAAGCCTACTTGAACGTAATGGATAGCTTTTTGATGTGTTCTTGGATTCTGTTTGACAGAATTTTATTGAGAATTTTTGCATCAATGTTCATGAGTGAGATTGGTCTGTAATTTTCTTTCTTGGTTGGGTCTTTGTGTGGTTTTGGAATCAGGGTAACTGTAGCTTCATAAAAAGTGTTTGGCAGTGACTCTTCTAATTCTATTATGTGTAACACATTAAGGAGTATAGGTATTAGCTCTTCTTGGAGGTTCTGATAAAATTCTTCATTAAACCCATCAGGTCCTGGGCTTTTTTTTTTTTTTGGCTGGGAGGTTTTTTATGACAGCTTCTATTTCCTCATGATTTATAGGTCTATTTAAATTGTTCACCTGGTCTTGATTTAATTTTGGTAAATGGTACTTTTCTAAAAACACGTCCATTCCTTTTACATTTTCAAATTTTGTGTCATATAAGCTTTTGTAGTAAGACCTAATGATTCTCTGAATTTCCTTTGTGTCTGTAATTATGTCCCCCTTTTCATTTCTGATCTTGTTAATTTGCATGTTCTCTCTCTGCCTTTTGATTAGTTTGAATAAAAGTTTGTCAATCTTGTTGATTTTCTCAAAGAATCAGCTCTGTGTTTCATTGATTCTTTGGATTATTTTTTTGTGTTTCCATTTTGTTGATTTCAGCCCTCAGTTTGATTATTTCCAGTCTTCTACTCCTTCTGGGTAAGTCAGCTTCTTTTTTTCTAGAGTTTTCAGCTGTGCTATTATGTCTCCAATGTGAGATTTCTCCATTTTTTTTAATGTGAGCACTTAGAGCTATGAACTTTCCTCTTATCACCGCTTTCATAGTGTCCCATAGGTTTGGGTACGTTGTGTATTTATTTTCGTTGAATTCAAGAAAGACTTTAATTTCTCTCTTTTTTCCTTCCCTGACCCAGGTGTGATTCCATAGTTGACTGTTCTGCTTTAAAGAATTTGTAGGCTTTCTGGGGTAGAATTATTGTTAAATTCTAACTTTATTTCATGGTGATCCAATAAGACACAGGCAGTTACTAATATTTTTTTATCTGTGCAAATTTGCTTTGTTACCAAGTATATGGTCAATTTTTGAGAAGGTTCCATGAGATGATGAGAAGAAGGTATATTCTTTTCTATTTGGGTGGTATGTTCTATAGATATCTGTTAAGTCCATTTGATACATTACCTCCATTAATTCTCTTATTTATCTGTTATGTTTCTGTCTGATTAACCTGTCCATTGGTGAGAGAGGAGTGTTGAAGTCTCCTACTATTTTTGTGTGGGGTTTGATATCTGCCTTGAGTTCTAGTAATGTTTCTTTCACATAAGTGGATGCTTTTATATTAGGGGCATAGATAATCAGGATTGAGACTTCAACCTGATTAATTGTTCCTCTTATGAGTATAAAGTGTCCACCTCTTCTGATTGATTTTAGTTTAAATTCAATTTTGTTAGAAATTATAATGGCCACACCCACTTGTTTCTTAGGTCCATTTGCTTGAAAAACCTTTTCCCAACGCTTTACTCTGAGTAGATGTCTGTCTTTATGGTTGAGGTGTGTTTCTTGTAAACAGCAGAATGCTGGATCTTGTTTTTGTATCCAATCTCTTAGCCTGTACCTTTTTATATGTCAATTGAGTCCATTGATATTAAGTGATATTAATGACCAGTGGTTGTTAACTCCGGTTGTATTTTTTTTTCCTTTTTTGAGGGGTAGAGTTTATGTTTCCCTTCTTTGAGTTGTGCTAGTGAATGGTTGCTAGATGTCTGAGTTATTGTGGGTATTGTTGATTCCTGGGTTTGTGATTTTCCTTCTATTACTTCCTGTAAGGCTAGAAGTGTGGCTATGTATTGTTTAGATTTGTTTTTATCCTGGAATATTTTGTTTTCCCCATTGATGGTGAAAAAAAGCTTGGCTGGGTATAGCAGTCTGGCATTGCATCCATGGTCTCTTAGCTTTTGCAGCACATCTACCCAAGACCTTCTTTCTTTCATGGAAGTCAGGTGTAAGTTTACCATTATAAGTTACTTGACATTTTTCCTTACAGCTCTTAATATTCTTTCTTTATTCTGTATGTTTTGTGTTTTGATTATTATATGTCAATGGGATTTTTTTTGATCCAGTCTATTCAGTATGTTGTGTGCTTCTTGCACCTTCATAAGAATATCCTTCTTTAGGTTTGGAAAGTTTTTTTTCTATAATTTTGTTGAATATATTTTCTGGGCCTTTGACCTGTAATTCTTCTCCTTCTTCTATTCCTATTATTCTTAGGTTTGGTCTTTTTATTGTGTCCCAGATTTCCTGGATATTTTGTGATGATAATTTGTTGGATTTGCTGTTTTCTTTGATCAGTACGTTTATTTTCTCTATGCTGTCTTCAGCAGCTGAGATTCTTTCTTCTATGTCTTGTATTCTGTTGGTTATGCTTGTCTCTGTCATCTCTGTTTGTTTACCTAGATTTTCCATATCCAGCCGGCCCTTTGTTTTTGTTTTCTTCATTGCCTCAATTTCATATTTCAAGTCTTGAACTTGAAATTATCTGTTTGATTGTTTTTTCTAGGTTTCCTACAGTATCGTTTATGGATTTACTCATATCTTCCAACTTTTGTTATTCTTCTCATCCATTACTTTAAGGGAATTTTTCATATCCTGTTTACGGGATTCTATCACTTTCATAATGTCAATTTTTTTACTTCTTCTGGATTAGGTTGTGCAAGTCTTCCTGTTGTATATTCGCTGTGTTCTTATTTCACCATGTTGTTTTTCAGATTTTTGGATGAATTCTTGGATTGGCGCCTGCCCATCTCTTCCCTCAAATGTTCTCAGATGAATCTTCTGGTACAGGATCAGGGCCCCTTGCTGGCCAGGGACCTCACGGACAAAAGGCCTAGCTTGGTGCCTGCTAGCTTAGTGAAACAAAGGAACTCCCACCTGATTGCACTCACCACTCATTCCTAGCCCAAAAACAGGCTGAGCTGGGGGTTCTTATGTCCTCCCTCTTTTGTTTAAGTAAGGGAGTTCTAAACCTACTGCAATATTATATATAATAATAACACTATATATATATGAATTATATATATATATAATATTTTAAACAGTGGTAGAAGCATGCATGCATTACAATATTCAATATAATTTAACTTTGTATCCATATACAAAATCTATGTCAATGTAATTATCTATAAACAATAACTCACAAATACCATTGTTATCTATCCAATTTTTTCTCTCTCTTTTTTAAAAAATCCCTGAGCTTATAAAATTCCTCTCCCAACCCTCAACTGTATACTAATTACAATCAACCCGTAAATATTGTTTATAAACCCGAGGACAAACTTTGCTGGTAGAGGGGATGTCGTCCTCTAGAATTACTTCCAGCTGTCATGGGGGCAACGTTCTTTCCGGAGGATCCTGTGAAAGTAAAATGATTGTTAAATTTCAAGATCAATGTCTTTTAAAATTGCAAATAGTCTCTGAGTATTCTGTAGAGGCCTGGCCAGAATGTTGTACAAGATGTGCACCATTTCAGCTAACCAAGTTGGAACCATCTGTGTAGCTGATACCCGAAACAGGACTTGTAGTTGCGCTATCAGTATCATGACGTCATATCAACCGAGTGGAGTTGTTGTTATGGGGGCCCCATCTTCTTCTTGGAAACTTTAAATGTCAGTGAAGGAAAAACTCATAATTATATAGACATATACAGACATACATATATTCAATGAAATATATGATAGATATGTTCAATGAAAAGTATGATAGATATGAAGAAAAGCAAAGATCCTTTATAAATTTTAGTGGCTATTGGCCAAAGAAGTGGAAGGTGCCCTACAGCAAAAAGGAGGGGCCAGTCACCCAACCACACATGGAATAAGAAGAAAAGAGAAGATATACATAAATGAGAAAAGTAAAAGCCCAGAGGCAATGGTAGATAGAATAATTCAAGTTAAGAAAATTTGGCTAGAAACAAGCTAAGCTAATGCTGGACATTTATTTAAGAATAAAACTCTGTGTAATTTATTTAGGAGCTGGGTGTCAGGCCAACCAAAAAGAGAAAAGAACAAAGAGTAAATGAGCCAAAGAGTTAAAAAAAAAGCCACTAACAGAATACTGCTGAAGACACTTTTTAGTTTGATTGCAAGATAAAGAGAAACAAAATTAGAACTGAGATAGACAGGTTTTGTCTTTGTTAAAAAGATTTCATAGCACCAGAAGGTAATACATGGTCTTAAGTGGCTATAAAATCTAATAAATACAGTATTATGTCTTCCAGACAAGAAGTTTTCAGCTTTTCTATAGAGCCACCACTCTTACAGCAAAAACCAAATAATCTGTGTTGAGACTTAAAGCATGCTCCATAGGAGGAAATCCATTTCCATTTCAGGTAAAGTAAACTGCAATCAAAAATCCATGCTGAATTATCATAATATTAAACTACCATCTAATTATTTATGTTTATACCACAGATAAATGCTGCTCACACTCAATCAGAAAATCCTCTTTGTAGTAAAAAGATTGTAGATGCAGAGATATGATTATTATGGTGTTGAGAATAATTGAAGATTAAATAATATTGTCTGGTCACTATACAGCCATTCCAAATGTGAACTCAATGAAACTGGGTTCAGCTTCATTGAGCTTTCTCAACAATAGGCCTGTCAACAGAAAACCATGTAATGTGGAAGGACCTCAAATGGCCCAAATTTTTCATTGAAGTAGTAGCCACTAATAGATTCTGGGAAATTGGGGGTCACTGTCATCAATTGAGTAACCACTGGTGAGCTCACCATGCCTTCCTATAAGTTTCAAACACACTGTAATCTAGTTTTCTAATGAATCTTAAATTCCGTTTTGAGCTTGACCTGGAAAACCTAAGAGAGTGATAAGGTTTCAAACCCCATGATGATCAAGCCAGTCAACTTGTGCTCAAATGGGTCTATTTCATTAAATTTTACATGTGTTACAGGTATACAATTAAGACAATAATAAACAAGAAGCCTTTTCTGACAGAATATTATGGAATCTACTGTGAGAAAAACATATAAATATAAATAATTTAGAAAGAGCAATTTCAAATTAATCTGGCCTGTTTGAGAAACTCCTTTAACCCAAAAAAATTATAGTGAAACAAATATGTTTCCAAGATTTGTATTAAACACTATGCAACCTTATCACCCCAAACTCCAAAGGTACAATGCCAACAAATACATATAATAAACTTCAATTTTCAAAAGCAATGGATACATAAGAGCCTTGCAAAAATAGGACATGGGAGAAAACTGTAGTCTTGAAAAAGTGAGTAATTGAATTCATCTAATGTTTCTTATACTATGTAAAAAAAATATCAGGAAAGTTTAAAACTTTCAGAAGAGTTTTGAAATCACTAAAAATCCCAGCAATGAAGTCAAAAATTAATAAATTTTGAGAGTAACAAACATACCAGTTGTTTTTTACTATTGATGTAATAAAATATTTTTATTAAAATGAAAATGTGTATTAAATTGGAAATTTCAATATTTGTAACTTAAGTACCCTCTCTTTCCTCCCATTCCCTAACCAAAAAAAAAAAACCCACAAATTGTGCTGTGGGATAATGGTCTTGGACAGTATAAAGGCAATATATTGGTTTCATAAAAGACTGATTGGCCAGGAGCTAGGCAAGAAGTCTAGGTGAGGCAACAAGACAATGAGAATTCTGGGAAGAAGAAAGGCAGAAGGGCAGAGACACAATCACCAGTCAGACACAGAGGAAGCAAAACATGAATGCCTTACTGAGAAAAGTAAACCACCATATAAAACATAGACAAGAATTATGGGTTAATTTAAGTTGTAAGGAGCCAGCCCGACCTAATAGGCCAAATAGCTTATAATTAATATAAGCCCTTGTATGTTTCTTTGGAATTGAATGGCTGTTGGATCATGTGAGACAGAAACTTCTGTCTTCAAGTGGAGCCCAAACATTTGGCAAGAATTTCAACATAAAGCCTGAGAAAGTTTTTTTTTTCTTTTTTCTTTTAAAGGATTCTAGACATAGAAGAACAGAATCAAGTGCAGCTTCTTGGTAACTGTCTTTACTCTGGTAGTCTCTGTTTGCTGGTAGTGTGCAGAGACACAGCTCCTTTAAAAACGAATTCCTGACTCAGTATTAACAGAAAAAAAATGCATGATAGCTCTTTTAAGAGGACCTGCCACCAAACACTTTAATAGCGTTTATGAGCAGCCAATGATATGCTTCTTGGTGGTGGCATAGACCTAGAAACACCACAGAGTTGTGCAATATACATGGTTTCCACCAATACTTCCACCATGAAGCTAGACTTTCAAGAAGCCAAGGAATGGAGAGGAGTCAGCTGCCAAATTCTGTGCTTTAATCCTAGTCATATCATTTAGCAGATTAAAGACTTGTATGATCATAGAGATAGAGATATACAGTAAAGACAGATTCAGATAAAACAACAACTCTAAATAATTTATAGTGTATTTAAAAATAAACAGGCTTGGAAGAGAAAAGAAAAAGGATAAAGTCCTTAAAAATAAATAGACTAAGAAAAAAAATCCACATAAAGATGGAAAATGCCTTTCTAAGGAAAGGTACCCACCCATGTGGTTAAACATAGATAGAATTATGGGTTAATTTAACTTGTTTGAGGTAGTTAGTAATAAGCCTGAGCTAACAGGTCAAACAGTTTATAATTAATATAAGCGTCTTTGTGTTTCTTTGGGACTAAATGACTGCAGGACCAGGTAGGACAAAAACTTCCAATTACAAAAGTGTATTCTGTTAATGATTTTACAAGTCTATTTGGCTGGATAGAACTTTTACTACTATGGAGAGGTAAAAGTGCTGCTGGTCCAGAGCCAAATTATACTGGATATTTCTAATAACTGTAACAGGTATCTGTTATCTATCTTTGTGTTTAACCACTTACCTTTGAGACCAGCATGTAAAGCTTTTTGGAATGCAAAAAAAAAACCCCACTAACTTCTGACAACACAAAGGCTAAGAAAGCCATCAGGTTGCATATGAAGCTTACAACTGTGCCTTCTGTTTTACTCTATGCTGTGTACATGAAGTTCCCACAAATGTATTTGAGAAATCCAAACTATTTGAGAAGTGTATCTATTTATCAAATACACTGTTGTTATTATTTTAAAAACACTATTGGTACATAAATGGTCATTATTATTTATACATAAATGATCATTGCTGTTATTCTTAAAAATGATCCCTGAGCGGGCTGGCGGAGCCTGCCATAAAACAAGCAGCTACAGTTTCCCACCAGCAGTAGGGCACATGCTGCATGGGCTGTGGCGGCGGGTAACAGACACATAAACACAAAAGATAGGCATAAAGATAAAATATTTATTACAAGGAGAGAGGGGGAGAGAGAGACAGAGAGAGAAGAGATAAAAGGAGAGAAAGAGATAAAAGGAGAGAGAGACAGAGAAAAGGCGTGCTGCATGTCAAGGAAGCAGAAAAAGGAAGGGGCAAGATGGCAGCGAGCAGGTCAGAGGTAATGGGAGTGGGCGTGGCTTGTCCTTTAAAGTGACAGGAAAGCACAACAATTGTTTCTTATGGTGAACTACATCATTGTTCCTTCCCTCAGGTCATGATCACTTAAATTTGGCTCAAGAATAAACTCTTGTATTCCGCTATTTTATGACAACATTGCTTTGCATTGATACTGCCAATATACATTTAATATATAAAAACTGTAGCTTGCTGTAGGTGTGTGAGTGTCTCATTTTTACTCTTTTATTGGACTATAAAAAGGACTATTCACAGAGGTTCAAAACAAATTAAAGAAGGTTGAAATTTTTTATATTATTTTTTCATATTCCTGTTTTGACAATAAGCAATTTCACATGGTTGCCTTTGGCATTAGCTCATCATTATTTAATGATGAATTCTGTGAAACTACTGTAAAATGCTATGTATACCAAAACTTATTAGATATTTTTAATCTACCATTTCATCGTTGATATTTTCTAATCAAATTTGGTTAATGTTTTCACTTCCTCAATAACATTTGTATGGAATATATCTTGAATATTCTAGTATAACATAGAAGTACTTATTTATTTATGTCACAATTACACAACACTTTGCAAAAAAATGCTCTATTAACTATCCTGTTTAAGGGGACAAGAAAGAAATTGGATCAAATTTTAATGGTTCTATGATCTAAGACAAAACTCTGAAGAAGTCGGTAATATGCTTCAATAATGATTTGAATCAGGTTAGCATTTACCATGATAATGTACTAAAACCACAGATGAAAAATGGACTTGATACTTACTTAAAACATATGCTATATATACATCAGTTGTTCTCAACCTTCCTAATACTATAACCCATTAATACAATTCTTTAATATTGTGGTTTGTAGTGACATTTCTTTATATTTTAATAAAGCTTGCCTAAAGATCAGAGAGTAAAACAGATACCCTGGTCAGCCTTACAGACCAGGAAGTGGTGACACATATCTTTAATCCCAGTAGCCACACTTGTTTACCAAAGAAACCAAGCAGTAGTGGTACATGCCTGGAAACCCAGCACTAGTGAGGAATATAATATAGGAGGAGATAGCTCTCAGGCTCAGGCTCATTCTGAGGATTCCTGGAGGCAGGGCTGACATTTTGGACTAAGTAGAGGTAAGAGCCAGTGTTTGGCTGCTTTGCTTTTCTGTCCTTCAGGTTGAATCCAAATATCTGTCTCTGGGTTTTTATTAATTGTGGTGACTTCCAATCATAAAATTATTTAATCATTACTTCATAATTATAATCTTGCTATTGCTATGAATAATAATGTAATTATACAATATTCAGAATATCTGATACATGAACACCATTAAAGGTTTGTTCCACCCTCAAAGAGATTGCAACCCACAAGTTGAGAAACACTGTTATACGTTATCCTAATTCAAAAAGAAAAAGGTTACTTCAACCCAAGGTGTGAGGTTATAAAGTATATTCAGGCCCAGGATATATGAACAACAACAACAAAAAAAAAACAATTACGGAGTTATGCATAAGGAAATGCAAAAATAATTCTCAAAACAAATAGTCAATTTAAAAAAAGAAATGAAAAAAATCTATAACTGACAAATAAATCAACTAAAACATTAGAGAAGCTTAACAAAATGAAAATAAAAATGTGAAAAAAATAAAAAACTCATTAGGTCAAACATCTCATTAGGCATTCATGACGGAGAAAAAATGTGCAACTATTATCTCAAAAGGTGCCTGAAAAACTATATGAATATTGATAGAACAACTCATATATAACAAAGACCTGACTTTATGTAATAAGTGCCTATGAAATGAGTCAAAAATTTGTCATATTAGAGTTGAACTATAGTGGCTCAAACAAGGAAGCATATTTGATTCATGAGTTTAAATTTAAGAACTAGAAATAGCAGGAAATGCATAAAAGACACATGATAAATAATGTAAGTTGATAATGGAGATTGATAGTTTGTGATGAATGTTAAAAATATTACATAATTCATAGATGAATATGTTTATATGGCACTAGGAGGCTGAATCATTAATATTGTTCTGAGTTCTAGGCCAGCCTTTGTGGGATATACTGAGTTCTAGACTGGCCTGGACTAGAGTGTGAACCTATCATAAATAGCCAAAAAGAAGGAGAAAGAGGAAGAGAAAAAGAACAAGGGAGGAGAGGGAAGAAGAAAATGAGGGAAAGAAAAAAAAATAATTGCATAACTATGTTTAACAATAGGTGCTAGGAGTTAAAATTATTTTAACAATTAAATGTGTAATTCAAACCAATATACCATATAAATAAAAGAATAACTGAAATACATTGATATTTATAATAGATCTTTTGGTGTTTTCATAAATCAAGGAGCACGTGAACCCTCATAATACTGAAAAGAACAAGATGAAATATCTTAATCTACTACTACAGCACTAAAACTTTGTTCCCATGAAGGGTATCAGCACCATTTTGAGGGAGATTCTAACTTCAAATTACCATCAAATCAATAGTGAAAACATCCTACTAGGGCCAACATGCACAGTACAATGATTACTTAAATTGAGCACAAAGTTCTTCTAACAATGAGATAATGAAAATATTTATATGAGCCATAACATACTGCTGAGTATATACAAGCCTTCTGAATGTGAGACCTCTACAATTCCCACAACATTTTAAAGGAGATCATTCCAGCAGTTACCAACTACACAGACAATAACACATTACTGAATAAAAGTAAAGTAAAATACCAAAATCCAAAAATAATAATTAATACAATTTTCCAAAGTCAAAGAAAAGTTAGTCTCCCATGAAAGTCAAGAGAAGGTTAGTAAACATCTTCCTGGTAGGGGTGAATAAGGAGACTGGCTGTAAATGTTTCAGTAGCAATAAGTTTCTTGTGGCAACAGAATGATGAAGGGATTCATAACATCATAATAAATTGGCTATCAGTATCTACTACCAGATTGGGCCTATACTAGGCTAGTAGTACTTCAAAAATGAGTATAAGTTAAAAGACAAAGGTTAGAAAACTAAGAAAAACTTTCAAGAATATGTAGAAACATTGCAGATCCTTTCAAATTCTCCAAGAGTATAAAGTGAACATTATCTTACTATGTTAGGCATAAAAATCTTCATTCCATGAGGTATAGTACAATAGTACATTGCTCACATACCATATTAGGTTCCCTGGAAAAACAACAAAATAGTTTCAAACATGACATAATATAAATTACTATTACTATACCATCATTTATGAAAAGTCTTTGAATAAGAATTTTTAGGAATTTCATATGAGGGTTTTTTCATACAATTTATACAGGTGTTTTTGAGTGGGAATGAAAAGGCTGTCCTTTCTTAACAGAGACCATATTGCCAAATAGTGAACATTTTCTCATCTCTAATGACAGAATCAGCAACAGAGTTAGGGCAAATCTTGTGCACAACACAAACTATTTCATTATTTTCATGTTTGTGTAACTGTACCAAAAGTCATGATTTTTTTCTAAACATTATTACATTCATTATGAAGCTTGTTCAGATCAGGCGGTAGTGGTGCATGCCTTTAATCGCAGTGCTCAGAAGGCAAAGACAGGCAGATCTCTGAGTTCCAGGCGAGCTTGGTCTACAGAGTAAGTTCCATGACAGACAGAGGCAAACAAAGAAACTCTGTCAAAAAAAAAAAAAAAGAATCAAGCAAAGAAAAGATGAAACAAAACAAATCAATAACAAACAAAAATAGAAGCTTGCTTGCTTGGTATGTACTGACATTTTTATCATCTTTAATATGAAGAAATAATTTTTAATTGTGTCATGGTCTTTATAACCAAACTTAGTACAAGGTTTCTAAGTAGGGAACACTGACTTCTTCACAATTAAGCTCTTAGTTGAAGGCCATGATTTCTCATTATCAAACCTCATTCATGCTTCAGAAACATTTATTATTAATAATCATAAGAAAGGATTTGTTTTTATATTTCTTTATCTTCCTTAAAATATGAAGATGTTATTCTGAAAATGCCTATAGTTCATAAATCAATCTACAGATTCAATGCAATTCCAATCAAAATTCCTGGGTTATTCTTCAAAAACATCAAAGCAAATAACTAAAAAGTTATATAGAAGCACAAATACCAAGGACATTAACACTATATCTGATTTCAAATTATTATCAAAGAGCCATAGAAACAAAACCAACACTCTAATGCACAAAGAGAGACTTGTAGACCAGTGGATCAAAGGACACAGAGATGGGGCCACATCATTACAATTACTTATTTTTAACAAATATTCTAATAATATATTTTAAAAAGAACACAGTATCTTCAACAAAGGATACTGGGAAAACTTGATCACAGTATGTAGAAAATAGAAACTCTGTTCTGTCTTTTACTTTGCAGAAAATTCAACTCCAGAATATTAAGGTTCTTAACATAAGACTTAATATCATGAAACTATTGCAAAAAATCTCAGCAAGTGATGGAGGAAGGCCATTGGTTAATTAATAAAGAAATTTCTTGGGCTCATAGGTTAAAACATAGGTGGGTGGAGTAAACAGAACAGAATGCTGGGAGGAAGAGGAAGTGAGCTCAGATTCGATAGCTCTTCTATCTGGAGCAGACACGATGAAGCTCTGACCCAGGATGGATGTAGGCTAGAATCTTCCTGGTAAGCACACCTTGGGGTGCTACACACATTAATAGAAATGGGTACTCAAGATGTGAGAATTAGCCAGTAAGAAGCTAGAGCTAAAGGCCAAGCATTGCTTAAATAAATACAATTTGTATGTTGTTATTTTGGGACATAAGCTAGACAGGTGGCCAGGAGCCGGGCTGTGGGAGCTGGCTGGCAGGAACGCAGCCCGCAGCTCCTACAACAAGCAAGTATGCTTCCAATTATAAGCTCTCACCAGCTAGGTGGTCCTGCATTATATAAGAAAGCGAACTGAGCAAGTCATAGGGAATAAACTAGTAAGATTCATTATTCTATAGCTTTTGCTTCAGTGTCTGAATCCAGGTTCCTGCCTTGAATTTCAGCCCTGACTTCCCTTCATGATGGACTGTAAGTTTTAAGGGGAACTTAACACTTTTCTTTCATAAGTTATTTTTGGTCATGGTGTCTTCATCACAACAATAAAAACTTAAGTAGAGCACCTAAATTTAGTACAGAAACACTGAAGGTTTTGAGGTAGAATGACACTCCCTACATTCTTATCCTGTAAGACAAGAGCTGGACTCCCTGGAAAGAGCTTCAGATGAAAATGAACAGAATTCTAAAGGGAAGATAAGGACTATATAGCATAGTAAAGCACCTAGAACAAGGCTGGTGGCATGGGTAAGAAGAGGGTAATGTGAAAACAAATTGAGAGTAGGATTCAGTATCAGTGTACTGGCATAAAGCTGGCACTGTGCTTACTAGAATGAATAAAAATTAGGGGTATGCATGGACATTGAATAAAAGTTGGGGGTATGTATGTGGGGAGGGAACAGAGTCCAGATTTGGGCAATTTCCATCTAAAGTTTCTCTTACTCAAGTAAGTGAACTTTGAGACAAACCCCAAAACTCAGAGGCCAGGTTAATCTGGAGGGAACTTTAGAAGCCATTCTCTACAGTCGTGAGTTAGTGCTGTTAGTGACCTCAGGAAATCTGTGGAAGATGGGTGGCTAGGAAAGAGAAAGGGGGCCTTTTTTTCCAGTTTTAAGTTTTCAAGAGAAGACCTATAACATATAAAAAAGAACCTTTTTTTCTTGGAAAATTATTCTAGCCCTGAAACTAAATCTATTTATCCAAACTAGCTTATGGAATTCTAAATGAATGGCTTATTGAGTGTGTTTTTTTTTCTTTCAAACATGAAAAGAAACGTATACACTCAGAAAATAAGACTAAGGGTACAGCACAGTACCTGTCACAGGTCTCCTTTCAAACTTTGAGAATGACTATTCTAATTGAAATTTTACACATCATTACAGAAGGAAATAAATAACTCATCCATTTCTTCACCACTGTAGCTAACTTTTATTTTGATAGTGAGGAAACTTTCTTTCTGCATGGGACACATTTTTATACATACCTTCTGTACACTAATTTCTTATCCTCTAATGCATACATAGCTCCCAACAACCAATCTATATATGCTCCATTGATAGCACTTTTCAAGGCTAAATGAATCCCTGTAGTGGCATTTCATTTATATTTTAATAAATAAAGCTTGCCTGAAGATCAGAGAGCAAACAAACCAGCCCCACTGGTCAGCCTTACAGACCAGGCAGTGCTGGCAAACACCTTTAATCCCAATAGTCGCACTAGTTTTGCCATAGGAACTGGGCAGTAGTGCACACCTTTCATCTCAACCCCAGAAAGGAATATAAGGCAGGAGAACAGAGCTCTCAGACAGTCTCATTCTGAGGATTCCTGGAGGAAGTATCACCATTTCCAACTGAGGCAGAGGTAAGAGCCAGTGGCTGGTTGTTTTGCTTTTCTCTTCTTCAGGTTGAACCCCAATATCTGGCTCTCAGTTTTTATAAATCATGCTACAAATCCTTCAACTCTTTTGTTGTAAAATATCACTTTAAAGTGTGTTATATTTGTTTATGTTGTGGAACATTACTTTAAATATGCAAAGAAGTGTTGCATTCTTTTTTGTTGCATTTGTTTAACTCTGTAAAGTTGTGTTACTGTGCCTGTCTAAAATACCTGACTGGTCTAATAAATAGCTGAGTGGCCAATGACAAAGCAGGAGAAAGGATAAAGGGGGCTGGAAGGCAAAAAGATAGAAAGAGGACTAGAAGAGTAAGAAGAAGCAAAATAGAAAAGGGAGAGGAACAGTTATCAAAGGTAATAACTCTTTCATCTTGTGTTTCCAAGGCTAATGGCAATCAGTTCCCTCTGGGGGAAATTAGACAAGAAGGTGATGGAGGAGGGTCATCTGTATATCTGTTGTTTCATAGTTTAATTAATAAAGAAAAGTGCTTGGCCTGATAGGTGAGAACATAGGTAGGCAGGGAAGACAGAACAGAATGCTGGGAGGAAGAAGGCAGTGAGGCAGATGCTATAGCTCTTCTCTCCTAGATGGACGCAGGTTAAGATCCTTCCTGATAAGCCACCACCTTGTGGTGCTACACAGATTATTAGAAATGGGTTAATCAAGATATGAGAATTAGCCAGTAAGAGGCTAAAGCTAATGGGCCAAGCAGTGTTTAAAAGAATACAGTTTCCATGTAATTATTCTGGGGCTAAGCTAGCTGTGCGGAGCCAGGCAGGATGAAAAGCAGGCCTGTCTGCAGCTCCTATTACAATGTGATTAAAATTTCTAATTAACTCAAGGACTCAAAAACTAGAAAAAAAATATACTTTCCCATTGGCTGCCCTGAACCAACTTAAGAATTTTATAATCCCTTTCCAACAACCCAAAAGTACAATCACCAAAGAGAATCTGTCCCAGAAATGTCCAAACCTTTCATTGAACTTCCTATCTTGTTTAAAGCAAAGCCCCAGTTCTGGATATAAGATAGGTCAGGCTTTCCTCTTTCCTAATTTCCATCCCCCTGCCCACTTGCCACCATAGTTCCACATGCAAACAATGTGCTTCAGTAAGCTCAGGAAAATGCTTTGTCATGGGGATTGGTTTGAAGAAGTAAGGTGATTCATGTTGTATAAACTTGCATAGGTTACAGTCTATCAACTCTTTGCCTGAAAGCCAGTAAACAAATTGTAATACAGCTATTTACCGGCTACAATAAATATTTTAATGAGTGTGCTAACTAAAATAGTTACACTTTTCAAAATTTTAGAGAGCCTCTTTAAATCAATTCAAGGACACAAGTGTAAAGAGTCAGGTGTCCTGAGGAAGAAATGGGGTCAAGTCTATATTATAGAAATACTTCCTAAAATTCTAGCCTGTTGCTGGTGCAATTTATCCTACATTCAAATTTTGAAAAAGGCAGAATATAGTATGAGAGATAATTTCTTAAAACAAAGCTAGTTTTCTTCCTTACTCTCATCACATATGAATGTACTGTTTTTATTTTATTTTTATTTTTGTTTTTATTTCATTTTATGTAAGTAAGGAGGTACTTGGAAAAAACCTAGGCTTTCTCACTGAATAATGGAATTCAGACTTGAGAGTTGTTATGGTATCCAGGTGAGTTTCTCTTCAAGAAACCATGGATGCAAAGCAGGTACCATTAGTTTCTTATGATTGAGGCATTCCTTAATATTTATAGATAAACAGAGGGACTAGAGTGCTAACCAAAAAAAAAATTGAGCACTGATTGAGCTAGTAAAAATTCAATACGCAGGAAAATGTATGGCTTAGACTAAATGCTCAGGAAATCAAGCAATGATGATGATAAAGAAACCCAGCCTGAATATTACCAAAAGTAATATGCAGATTCAATCCAATGTCATCAAAATCACAGCAAAATTCTTCAGAGAACTTGAAAGAACAATATTAAACTTCAAATGGAAAAGCAAAAACCCAGGATAGCCAAAACAATCCTAAATAATAAAGGAACGTCTGGGGGCATCACAATCCCTGACGTCAAACTCTACTACAGAAATAAAGTACTGAAAATAGTCTGGATTTTGCATAAAAACAGACAGGAGGACCAACGGAACCTAATTGAAGACCCAGATATCAATCCCATACACCTACAAACATCTGATTTTTGACAAAGAAGCAACATAATGAAAATGAAAGAAAGCATACCCAACAAATAGTGCTGGCATAACTGGATGTAAACATGTAGAAGAATGAAAATAGATCCATGTCTATTGCCATGCACAAATCTCAAGTCCAAATGGATAAAAGACCTCAACATAAAACCAACCACACTGAACCTCATAGAAGAAAAGTTGGAAAGTACATTTGAATTCATTGGCAGAGGAGACCACGTCCTATTTTAAATATAATATATCAAACATTGAAAGAAACAATTAATAAATGGGACATTCTGAAACTGAGCAGCTTCTGATAAGCAAAGGAGACAGTCAATGTCAATAAGACAAAATGGGAGCCTACAGAATGGAAAAAGATCTTCACCAATCACACATTGGACAGAGGGCTGATCTCAAAAATGTAAACATTATGGAGGAAGGTCATTGGTTAAATAAAGAAACTGCCTTGGCCCTGATAGGACAGAAAATTAGGTAGGCGGAGTAAACAGAACAGAATTCTGCGAGGAAGAGGAAGTGAGCTCAGACTCAATAGCTCTCCTCTCTGGGGCAGACATGATGAAGCAAGCCGCCAGGTCAGACATGCTGTATCTTTCCCGGTAAGACTGGTGCTACACAGATTATTAGAGAAGGGTTGATCAGGATATGAGAATTAGCCAGTAAGGGCTAGAGCTAATGGGCCAAGCAGTGTTTAAAAGAATACAGTTTGTGTGTTGTTATTTCAGGGCATAAGCTAGCCAGGCGACTGGGAGTTGGGTGGCAGGAAAGTGCCCTGCAGCTCCTTCAACATACAAAGACCTCAAGAAATTGGTCATCAAAATAACAAATAATCCAATAAAAATGAGGTACAGCCCTAAACAGAGAACTCTCAACAAAGGTATCTAAAATGGCTGAAAGACATTTATGGAAATGCTCACCATCCTTAGCAATCAAATTAATGTAAATCAAAAGAACTCTGAGATTCCATGTTGAACCTGTATGGCCAAGATCAAAAACACTGATGACAGCTTATGCTGGAGAGGATGTGGGATAAAGGGAATACTCCTCCATAGCTGTTAGGAGTGCAAACTGGTATAGCCATGTTAAATATCAGTATGATAATTTCTCAGAAAATTAGGAAACTCCTACCTCAAGACTCAGCAATACCACTTTTGGATATACGCCCAAAGGATACACAATTGTACCAAAAGGAAATGTGCTCATAGCAGCATTGTTTTTCATAGCCAGAACCTGGAAACAACATAAATGCTACTCGACTGAAGAATGGATAGGGAAAATGTGGTACATTTGCACAATAGAGTTCTACATAGCAGAAAAAAATAATGACACCTTGAAATGTACAGGCAGATGGATGGAGCTAGAAAAGATCATATTGAGCGAGGTAACACGGACCCCAAAAAACAATCATCACATGTACTCACTCATAACTGACTTTTAGACATAAAGCAGATAAAAAGCCAGCCTACAATCCACCATCCCAGAGAACTTAGCAAACAAAGAGGACCTAAATGGGAAGTAGAAAAAGACAAGGTTTCCTGAGAAATTTGGAACGTGTGGATGATAAGAGAAGGTATACGGGGAGGGGAGAGGAGCAAAATATATAGCTAAATAACAATTAAAAATAAAATAAAAGCCTGAGGATGTTGACATACAAAGAAGAAAAGAAAACAAACTCAGACCCTTGATTGTTTCTCAGAACTCTGTATCATACTAAGAAAGAAACACAAGAGTTTTCTGACATCTGGACTTTTCACTGATGTATGCTCTTATTTTTTTTAACTATTTAAACTTAGGGCACTTGATGTCTTGCTATTTCCAGACAGAGTGCTGATAGATCAAACATTTCTTTTGTCAAATGCTAACACAAAGTATCTATAGCTATTTCCTTATTTCCAGAAACAGGGTTTACCTACCTATTCTTATAAGGGTAACAACTTCCAGTAGTTATAGTTCTTGTTTCTGTGAAAATTTCTCTGTGAACATTAGGAAATTTTTTAAAGGTGATTACCCTTAAATAAAATTTGCCCAAATGAATTCTTGGCAGGCTGTGAAGAGTTGTTTGTCTAAAGTAGAAATATGAATTACCTAAAAGTATTAAAGATGATTGTGACAAATCAGAAAGACAAAAATCTAAATCCATTAAGTGAATAAAAATTCAAAAGTTGTAAAATGTCTTATAAAAGTATGTTCTGCCAAAGGGAATTTTATAAACTACTGATTGATTCATCAATTGAATAGATCACACACATTCCATAAGACAATATATAACACTTACCGTCATCATATAAAACAGACAATGTCCATACCTCACACAGAAGTAAGTGATACTACTACTAAATATCCCTAGAGAAAATCATAGATGTGTGTTCTGAAAGACATAGACCAGAATAGGCAATGGAATATTTTTGGTAATAAATAACTGATTCATCTATGGATAACACAATATAAAATGAAAATATGATATAATTAATATATTACAATGGCAACTAAAGTGAATGAACTATAACCACAAGCAGATATAGGAACAATGGGAATATTTCTAAAAGTTATATATTTGAAGAAGAAATTTCACTTTTGAAATAACTGCAAATTGAATTGTAGAAAATAGAAAAATTTAATACTTACAAATAATTACTTCGGGGTGTAAGCAGAGGAGAAAATGTATATGAACAATAAAGTAAGAAGAGAACTTATAAGTGGAAGAGAGTGTTATTCAGTTGAAGTTAATAGATACTAAATACATAGGGTTATTTAGTGCATTGAATCTATTAATCAAAACTCAATAATCAGAATAATATGTTTATATTAAATGCTCAATAATCAAATTAATATGTTGAAGACGTGGAGACCCAGTGTGAGGATAAAGCTGATAATCCAGTGAGGATTATATGGATGTGTATTTTAATTTCTACAGGATTTTTTGATGAATGGATATGCAATATTTTGACAATAAAACAACACAAAATTTAATATTTTAACCATGTAAAATTCTGTGTCTGTGGCATCAGACATATTGACCTTGTATCCACTGTTAACCATTTTGAGAAATATTTCCTCTGTAACATGAATTTTAGTTAATAGTACAGATAATATTGCCAAGTCCAATTCTGTGAAACTTCTGTCTTATGTTTTCTTTTACATTTTAAAGATTGAGCGCTTAGTTTTTCTTTGTTTGTCTTCACTTTTTTGATATTTTTATTTTATTAAAAATTTCTGCCTCCTCCCCAAATCCCATTTCCTTCCTCCTCCTCCCATTCCCCACACCTCCTCCAGTCCAAAGAGAAGTCAGGATTCCCTGCCCTGAGAGAAGGCCAAGGTTCTCCCCTATCAATCCAGGTCTAGGAAGGTGAGCATTCAAACAGGCTAGGCTCCCACAAAGCCAGTACATGCAGTAGAATCAAAACCATATGCCATCGCCCTAGGCTTCGTGGTCTGCCATGTTCAGAGGGTCCGCTTTTGTCCCATGTTATTTCAGTCCGAGTCCAACTGGCCTTAGTTAGCTCCCATTAGATCAGCCACACTGTCTCAGTAGGTGGGGGCACCCCTTGCGATCCTGACTTCCTTACTCATGTTCTCTCTCCTTCTGCTCCTCATTTGGACCTCAGAAGCTTAGACCAATGCTCCAATGTGGGTCTCTGTCTCTATCTCCATCCATCGCCAGATGAAGGTTCTATGGTGATATGCAAGATATTCATCAGTATGGCTATAGATAGAATTGGGCCATTTGAGGTTTCCTCTCCTCAGCTGCCCAAGGAACTAGCTGGGGACATCACCCTGGACCCCTGGGAACCCCTCTAGAGTCAAGTCTCTTACCAACCCTAAAATGGCTACCTTAATTAAGATATATACTTTCCTGATCCCATATCCACCCTTTCTTTATCCCAAACATTCCATTCCCCCAAGCTCTCCCCATCCTCCCCTTCTCACGATTCTCTCCCCATCTCCTCTTTCCCCCATCCCACCCCACCCCCCAAGTTCCCAATTTTTGCCCGGCAATATTGTCTATTCCCCATATCCAGGAGGATAAATATATGTTTTTCTTTAGCTTCTCTAGGATTACGAATTATAGGCTCAATGTCCTTTATTTATGGCTAGAAACCAATTATGAGTGAGTACATCCCATGTTCCTTTTTTTGTGTATGGCTTACCTCACTCAGGATAGTGTTTTCTATTTCCATGTATTTGCATGCAAAATTCAAGATGCCATTGTTTTTTACCACTGAGTAGTACTATAATATGTATATATTCCAGACTTTCTTTATCCAATTTTCCATTGAAGGGCATCTAGGTTGTTTACATATTCTGGCTCTTACAAAGAGTGCTGCTATGAACATAGTCAAACAAACAAATGCTTTTGTACTATGATAGGGCATCTCTTGGATATATTCCCAAGAGTGGTATTGCTGGGTTCTGGGGTAGGTTGATCCCGAATTTCCTGAGAAACAGCCACACTGATTTGCAAAGTGGTTGCACAAGTTTGCATTCCCACCAGCAATGGATGAATTTACCCCTTACTCCACATCTTCTCCAGCAAAGGTTATCATTGGTGTTTTTTATTTTAGCCATTATAACAGGTATAAGATGGTATCTCAAAGTTGCTTTGATTTGCATTTCCCCGATCACTAAGGAGGTTGAGCATGTCCTTAACTGCTTTTTGGCCGTTTCAACTTTTTCTGTTGAGAATTCTCTGTTCATTTCAGTACCCCATTTTATAATTGGGTTAATTAGCATTTTAATGTCTAGTTTCTTCAGTTCTTTATATGGTTTGGAGATCAGACCTTTGTCTGTTGTGGGGATGGTGAAGATCTTCTCCCAGTCAGTAGGTTACCTTTTTGTCTTAATGACAGTGTCCTTTGCTTTACAGAAGCTTCTCAGTTTTAGGAGGTCCCATTTTTCAATGTTGCCCTTATTGTCTGTGCTACTGGGGTTATTCGTAGGAAGTGGTCTCCTTTGCCCATGTGCTGTAGACTACTTCCCACTTTCTCTTCTACCAGGTTCAGTGTGTTCAGATTAATATTGAGGTCTTTAATCCATTTGGACTTGAGTTTTGTACATAGTCATAAGATATGGATCTATTTTCATTCTTCTACGGGTTGGCATTCAGTTATGCCAGCACCATTTGTTGAAGATGCTTTCTTTCTCCCATTGCATACTTTTAGCTCCTTTTTCAAAAAACAGGTGTTCATAGGTTTGTGGGTTAAAGTCCTGGTCTTCTACTCGATTCCATTGGTCGACTTCTCTGTTTTTTTGCCAATACCAAGCTATTTTCATTACTGTAGCTCTGTAATAGAGTTTGAAGTCAGGGATGGTAATGCCTCCAGAAGTTTCTTTATTGTATAAGATTGTTTTGGCTGTCCTGGGTTTTTTTATTTTTCCATATAAACTTGATTGTTGCCCTCTCATGGTCTGTGAAGAATTTATAAAAGCTTTTGATGGGGATTGCATTGAATCTATAGATTGCTTTTGGTAGAATTGCCATTTTTACTATGTTGATCCTCCCAATCCATGAGAAAGGAAGATCCTTTCATTTTCTGGTGTCCTCTTCAATTTCTTTCTTCAGAGACTTAAAGTTCTTGTCAAATATATCTTCACTTCCTTGGTTAGAGTTACCCCAAGATACTTTATGCTATTTGTGGCTATCGTGAAATGTGATGCTTCTCTGATTTCCCTCTCTGCTTCTTTATCCTTTGTGTATAGGAGGGCAACTGATATTTTGATCTTGTATCCTGCCACATTACTAAATGTGTTTATCAGCTGTAGGAGTTTTTTGGTAGAGTTTTTGGGGTCGCTTAGGTACACTATCATATTATCTGCAAATAATGAAATTTAACTTCTTCTTTCCAATTTGAATCCCTTTCATCCCCTTGTGTTGTCTTTCTGCTATTGCTAGAACCTCAAGCACTATATTGAAGAGGAATGGAGAGAGTGGACAGCCTGGTTGTGTTCCTGATTTTAGTGGGATGGCTTTGAGTTTCTCTCTGTTTAATTTGATGTTAGCAGTTGCCTTGCTGTAAATAGCTTTTACTATATCAGGTATGACCCTTGTATCCTTAATCTCTCCAAGACCTTTATCATAAAGGGATGTTGAATTTTGTCAAATGCTTTTTCAGCATCTAATGAAATGATCATATGTTTTTTTTTCTTTCAGTTTCTTTATATGATGGATTACATTGATAGATTTGTGTGTGTTGAACCAGCTCTGCATCTCTGGGATGAAGATTAATTGATCATAATGGATAATTTTTTAATGTGTTCTTGGATTCAGTTTGCCAGTATTTTATTGAGAATTTTTGTGTTGATGTTCATGAGTGAGATTGGCCTATAATTCTCTTTCTTGGTTGAGTCCTGTGTGTGTGTGTGTGTGTGTGTGTCTGTGTGTGTGTGTTTTTAATCAGGGTAACTGTAGCTTCATAAAAGGAATTTGGCAATGACTCTTCAGATTCTATTATGTAAAATACATTAAGGAGTATAGGTATTAGGTCTTCTTGGAAGTTCTGGTAGATTTCTGCATTGAAACCAACTGGTCCTGTGCTTTTTTTGATAGGGAGGTTTTGATACAGCTTCTAATTCTTTGTGACTAACAGGACTATTTAGATTGTTCACATGCTCTTGGTTTAACTTATCTAGTATATATATATATATATATATATATATATATATATATATATATATATGTGTGTGTGTGTGTGTGTGTGTGTGTGTGTGTGTGTGTGTGTGTATGGTACTTATCTAAAAAAATGTCCATTCCTTTTACATTTTCCAATTTTTGGCATACAGGCTTTTTTAGTAAGATCTAATGATTCTCTGAATTTTCTCTGTGTCTGTGGTTATGTCCCCCTTTTCATTTCTGATCTTATAAATTTGTGTCTTCTCTCTCTGCCGTTTGATTAGTTTTGATAAGGGTTTGTCAATCTTCTTGATTTTCTTCAAGAACCAGCTTTTTGTTTCATTGATTCTTTGGCTTATTTTTTGTGTTTCTATTTTGTTGATTTCAGCCCTCAGTTTGATTATTGCCAGTCTTCTACTTCTCCTGGGTGAGTCTGGTTTTTTTTTTTCCTAGAGTTTTCAGGTGTGTTGTTAACTCTCCAATGTGTGCTTTCTCCATTTTCTTTGAGTGGGCACTTAGTGCTATGAACTTTCCTCTTAGCACTGCTTTCACAGTGTCCTATAGATTTGAGTATGTTGTGTCTTAATTTTCATTAAATTCAAGGAAGACTTTAATTTCTTTCTTTACTTCTTCCTTGACCCAGGTGTGGTTCAGTATTTGACTGTTCAGTTTCCAAGTGTTTGTAGGCTTCCTGGGGATAGCATTGTTGTTGAATTCTAACTCTAATCCATGGTGACCTGATAAGACACAGGTGGTTACTAATTTTTTTTAACTGTGGAAGTTTGCTTTGTTACCGAGTATGTGGTCAATTTTCAAGAAGGTTTCTGGAGCTGCAGAGACGAAGGTATATTGGGTAGAATGTACTATAGTTGTCTGTTACGTCAATTTGATCCATTACCTCCATTATTTCTCTTATTTATCTGTTAGGTTTCTGTCTGATTAACCTGTCCATTAGAGAGAGAGGGGTGTTAAAGTCTCCTTCTATTAGTATGTGTGGTTTGATGTCTGCCTTAAGTTATAGTAGTGTTTCTTTTACATAAGTGGGTGCCTTTATATTAGTGGCATAGATATTCAGGATTGAGACTTCATCCTGATGAATTGTTCCTGTTATGAGTATAAAATGTCCATCTCCATCTCTTCTGATTGATTTTAGTTTGAAGTCAATTTTGTTAGAAATTAGTATGGCCATACTTGCTTGTTTCTTAGGTCCATTTGCTTGAAAAACCTTTTTCCAACCCCTTACTCTGAGTAGATGTCTGTTTTTGTGGTTGAGGTATGTTTCTTGTAAACAGCAGAACGTTGGATTGGATCCTGTTTTCGTATCCAGTCTCTTAGACTGTGCCTTTTAATAGGTGAATTGAGTCCATTGATAATAAGTGATATTAATGACCAGTGGTTGTTGACTCCGGTTATTTTTATGGTTATTTTTATTTTTTTTTTGTAGTAAAGTTTGTGCGTTTCCCTTCTTTGAGTTGTGCTGGTGAAGGATCACTAGATTTCTGAGCTATTTGTAGGCAGTTTTGGCAATGTTGGATTCGTTGGGCTGTGATTTTCCTTCTATTACTTTCTGTAAGGCTGGATTTGTGGATATGTATTGTTTAAATTTGTTTTTATCCTCGAATATTTTGTTTTCTCCATTGATAGTGCAAGATAGCTTGGCTTGGTTTAGTAGTCTGGGCTTGCATCCATGGTCTCTTATTTTCTGCAGTACCTCTATGCAGGCCCTTCTGGCTTTCATGGTTTCCATAGAGAAATCCGCTGTAAGTCTGATAGGTTTACCTTTATAAGTTACTTGACCTTTTTCTTTTGCAGCTCTTAATATTCTTTCTTTTACTTGTATGTTTTATGTTTTGATTATTATATGGCAAGGAAATGTTTTTGATCCAGTCTATTTGGTGTTCTGTATGCTTCTTGAATGTTCATAGGAATATATTTCTTTATGTTGGAAAAGTTTTCTTCCATAATTTTGTTAAAAATATTTTCTGAGCCTTTGAGCTATAATTCTTCTCCTTCTTCCATCCCTATTATTCTTAGGTTTGTTCTTTTTATTGTGACCCATATTTCCTGAATGCTTTGTGACGAGAATTTGTTGGATTTGCTGTTTTCTTTGATCAATGTGCTTTTTTTCTCTATGGTGTCTTCAGCATCTGAGATTCTTTCTTCTATCTCTTGTATATTATTGGTTATGCTTGTTTCTGTAGTCTCTGTTCGTTGATCTAGATTTTCCATATCAAGCTGGCCCTTGGTTTGTGTTTTCTTCCTTGCCTTCATTTCAGTTTTCAATTTTTTGAACTGTTTCCATTACCTGTTTGACTCTTTTTTCTTTTTTTCCTGGGGTATCATTTACGGATTTACTCATTTCTTCAATCTTTTTGTTATACTTCTCATCCATTTCTATAAGGGCATTTTTCACATGCTGTTTATGGGACTCTATCACTTTCATAATGTCATTTTTTTTTTACTTCTTCTGAATTAGGGTGTTCAAGTCCTTCTTTTGTAAAATTGCTGGGTTCTGGTGTTTTCATGTTGTTTTTTCAGATTGATGGAGGAATTCTTGCCTTGACGCCTGCCCATCTCTTCCTTCAAATGCTATCCGATGGATTTTCTGGTACAGGATCAGGTTCCCTTGCTGGTCCAGGACCTTGCTGATAAATGCCTGCCTTACTGCTGGCAGGCTATTGAAACAAAGGAACTCTTGCCCACCCCGTTGCCCTGACCACCCAGTCCCAGTGCCCAAACAAGCTGAGCTTGGGGATCTTATGGCCCCAAGGAAGGGAGGAAGAAGGGAGAGGGTTCCTGGGAGCCAGCTGCGATGGGTTTGGAAGAGAGAGACCAGAGCAGAGGGAAGCAGCCCCTGCAGAAAGACTAGAGAGTTAAGGGGTTTGGGGAATGTCTGTGCTCCCTTTCTGGGCTCTTGCTGAGGGTCAAGAACACACTCACCCCTCTGGTGAATCTTCCAGAACAGGATCAGATCCCCTGGCTGGCCAGGGACCTTGCTGACAAAAGGGCTTCCTTGCTGCTGGCACGTTATTGAAACAAAGGAACTACCGCCTGCCCGGTTGTACACACTACCCCATCCCAGCGCCCAAGCAGGTTGAGCTGGGGGGATCTTTTGGCCCTGAGAAAGGGAGAAAGAAGTGAGGAAGAAGGGAGGGGGTTCTTGGGAGCAAACTGGGATGGGATAGAAAGAGAGAGGTCGTAGCAGAAGGAAGCAGCCCTTGCAGAAGGACCAGGTAGTTAAGGGGGAAAGGGAATGTCTTTGCTCCCTTTCTGGGCTCCTCCTGTGGATCAAGAACACACTCACCCCTCTGATGGATCTTCTGGAACAGGATCAGGGACACTGGCTGGCCAGGGACCTTGCTGACAAAAGGGCTTCCTTGCTGCTGGCACGTTATTGAAACAAAGGAACTACCGCCTGTCCGGTTGTACCCACTACCCCATCCCAGCACCCAAGCAGGCTGAGCTGGGGGGGATCTTTTGGCCCTGAGAAATGGAGGAAGAAGTGAGGAAGAAGGGAGGGGGTACTTGGGAGCAAACTGGGATGGGATAGAAAGAGAGAGGTCGTGGCAGAAGGAAGCAGCCCTTGCAGAAGGACCAGGTATTTAAGGGGGACAGGGAATGTCTTTGCTCCCTTTCTAGGCTCCTCCTGTGGATCAAGAACACACTCACCCCTCTGATGGATCTTCTGGAACAGGATCAGGGACACTGGCTGGCCAGGGACCTCACTGACAAAAGGCCTTCCTTGCTGCTGACAGGCTATTGAAACAAAAACCTGTCTTCAATTTTTTAAACAGAAAGAAAATAATCAAAGTATATAGATCCAATAGGAACTTACCTTGTTTACTCAAGAAATATACTAGAAAGGACAGAAACCAACATGTCAAGTCAAGCACATATATTTGAAGTCAGTAGGAGCTAGAAACCCAATCCCAGAGCCGGGCAGTGGTGGTGCACTCCTTTAATCCCAGAATTTAGGATGCAGAAGCAGGAGGATCTATGTGAGTTAGAGGCCAGCCTGGTATACAAGAGCTAATTCCAGAATAACTAGAAAGCCTATCTCGAAAACCACACACACACACAAAGTCCAATCCAAAATTGTACTGCAATTGACAATTGTTCAAGACCTTTACTGGTTGAAAGACTGACTTCCAGTTTAGATCATTCTTTTACTGGCTCCTGCGCACCTACATTTTGAAACTGGTTCCTCTCTTTCCTTGCCCACCAGGATTTACCCTTGAAAATCTTAACAAGTGAAGTGAATTTTATAAAATGCAAGCAGCGCTAGCAGCAAGCTGCTAGTTGCTAATCTCGGACTTCAGGTTTGTATGATTTTCGGGAAATCCAGGGATTTTTCCTTCTGCTTCTTCCAGGGAGCAGCACCGCCCTGCATTCTGCTTTGATTGGCTGCTCTGAACAGCATGCTAGCATGATTTGCTGGGAATGGCTGTTAGGAATAGTCTATCATATCCAAACTTGACTCTGATAGGATAACATTCTTGCACCACACCCTTACAAAGGTCAAATCCTTTGTAGTGTGCAAGGTGGGATTTTGGTGACCTTACTGAGTCTGGGTTTGTCTTTGGAGCACAGCAGGAGTCTACAGGTCCTGGGATTAAGCTGATGATTTGGGAGTGATGGTGGAAGTCAGAGCTACCATCTTGGGCAGAGCAGTAGGTGGGTAAAGCTTCTAAATAGCCTAACACCAAATTTCCAGCACTTCCTGGGGATCTTACAATCAGAGTATCACTTTCTAAAGTAGGGGGCACTGGTTGTTCTATAGTTGTTTTCCCTTTTGCAATAAAAAATACAGAACCCCATAGCAGCTACTTCTCTGATGGAGAACTGGTTGTATTGAACTTGGGCCATCCTGAATGTTTATAGGAATTTCATGACGGGTCAGACCTCCTTTTTTTTTTTTTTTTCAAAAAGGGCCATCCATGAACATCAAGGTGGGAGTGTCTGCAGTCTATCCAAAGATGATACCTAACAGTCATAATGTAACAGGGGATTCCCCATGAAGAAGAGAATGTGTGGCAGGGGATGGGGGGTTGTGGTTTGTAGATTCTGGTGAGGTTGGAGGGCTGGAGAAGGACACAGTGAGTAGGTATGGAAAATCCAGACTAGACTGAAGGTCAGGAAATACACTGTCATTTCAGATCAGCTCAGGTACCAGTTGTAATAAAGATTTCCATTTTGTGCAGGCTCTACCTGGTCTCCTAGATAGAGTAGGGAGAAAAAACTGGTTTTGGTTGTTTGGTGGGTTTTTGATTTTGGCAGATTGCTTGATTAGCATGCAGAAGCCCTGCATTTGATCTCTGTTTATACATAAACCAGGATCCTTGTAAAAAGCCTGTTACCCTAGTACTTGTGTGGTGGAGATAAGATCATAAGCTCTTAACATCCTTGGCTAGATACTGAGTTCTCAGCTGACCTGGAATACATAAAATCCTTTCTCAACAAAGGGATCTGGGCAAACATTTTTCTAAGAAGTTAATTCCTGGATGGAGTGGGGAGGATCTTGTACTTCCCACAGGGCAGGGAATCCCGCTGCGCTGCTCTTCAGACTCCAGAGGGAGGGGTAATGGAGTGGGAGGAGGGGAAGAGGAGTGGGGAGAGGGGGAGATGAGTGGGGGAAGGGTAGAGGAGTGGGGGGAGAGGAGTGGGAGGAGGGGGAGAGAAATGGGAGGCAGGGAGGGGCAGAAATTTTCTCAAAAAAATAAATAAATAAAAATAAATCAAAAAAGAAGTTAATTGTGATTTATTTATGCTGTTGTGTACATTTCTTAGATTTTTCACAAATCATTTGTTTTCTCAACTCCAGAATTCTCTCTAAAGTAGCTGTAACATAAATATTTATTTTAACTCTCTCTTTAGTTATTTTTTCCAGCTGTTGGTGTCATTTTTTTAATTGTTTGAGACAGGATTTGACACTATAACTCAGTCTTCGTTGGGACTCACTGTATGAAGCCCAGACTCAAACTTTTCTCAGGGGTGAACTTCCAAATGCAGTTTTCCTTAGGTTTGAGAATCAAAGCCTGAAATTCAAAAATGCAACCACTCACACCTATGTCTGATTTACTAAATTAAGTGTAGTGACCTGGGAAGAATCTCCGGATGATTCAGGAAGTATTTCCTCTTAGTCCGGAGGAATGAACTTAACCTCAATCATGCTAGGCAATTATTGTTTCACTAGTCTGCATCCTTAACCCTAGACCACCAGATTATGCATATGTCTATTGACATTTGAGAAACATTGCTTTAATTAAATTTTCAAGAATTAAATTATATATAGATGTAGCAACAATATTTTATAGCAAAAGTGGGATATGTATGTACTCACACAAATGACAACCAAAGAAAATATTTATTAAAGTATTTATTACAACCACTCTTTGTTTTGGGCTTTCAATAATATTTTAACTTTTAAATCCCAGAAATATAGATATTTTAGATTATAATTTAACACAAGAACATAAAGAATAACACTGGTTACTATTGCAAGAATAATATATTGATATCTGATCCCCTTTTATTTTAATTCATTTTTTGTTTCATTTTCAAGTGTTAGATTGCCAAGATATACATTGATTTAATTACACACAGCAGGATAATTAGTTCTTTAAACAGCTTTAATGTGGATCAAAAGTTGCAAACTCAAATGACAAAAGGTGTTTGACAAGTGAGTGAGAAGGCTTTGTGAATACTATGATAAAATGGATAACTCAGAGATGCTCAAAGTGCAGAGAAGCTAGTCAGCTCTAAATAAACACCCACAGGAAGGCTCTGCTTCTATAACTTCTGTTTATATAACAGACAAAATTTTGGAAATTTTATGAACATCTTTGTTTGAAATATTTTGAAAATTGGGCCAAGGAAATAGCTAATTAGGTAAAAGTTCTGGCTACCAATTCTGAGGAGCTGAATTTTAATTCCCAGGGCACACATGGTTGAAAAATTTAAGTCTGTTAAACTTACTCATAAACACTCCCCACACACCCACACGTGTGTGCACATGCATGCACACAAACCAGTTAAAAATGTGTGGAAAAATCTTAAAGCTTTTGATCTCTTTCTCACTAAAGAAGTCAGGTCTCTCAAGTGGTACTGGGCTGATTAAGATTAATTTTCTAGTTCCAGGAATAGAATCAGAAACAAGTTACTTTTTCCCTCTAAGAATCTGTACTCTCCCCAATCTCACCAAAATGTTGACATGTTGCCCTAATATCTTTTTTTGACCAAGTGGAAAAGGAAGTGATGTCTCCACTAATGGAGTGCAGTTGCTATTCACTGTCAGACCCCCCCAAAAAAACCAGTCATTCCAAAAGAATAGAGTTCTCAAGGAACTAGTTTTGCCTTTGTGTGCTCAGAGAGAGAAGAGTAGCTCTCTCAACATCAGGTCTGGGTCCAAGAATTTTCCTGAGTAATGCACATGGGGCCTTTCCCTTTTAAAATTCTCATGTTTATATAACCTGGACAATTACCTAGGAGTTGGAAGAAACCTAGAAAAAAAACTCAAGCTATTAGATGAGTTAGTTTCATCTTCATTTCAATAAGGTGTGTGTGTGTGTGTGTGTCTGTGTCTGCATTTCTGTGTGTATGTGGTGTATGAACATGTACATTTAATACTTGCCAAATGTGTTAATTCAGGAATCCTGTTTTTCAACCCAAATATGATTATGTGATCAATTCTGCGATGATCTTTATGGTATATTTTGTTAAGAACTATGTACTGTATTGTACCAGAGTAAAACTAGTATCCATGGACAATGCATCATACCTATAAGATACTTCACTATAGCCAATATGATAATTGCTAGTAAAATATTATGGTATCTATTGCCTGCTTCTTTCTTTTTCAGTTTATATTCTATTCAATATTTGTTTACTTGAAGTTTGAAGAAATATGCAGGTTTATCTTTTTTTCTATAATGTTAAGTGGAAGGAATGTTAAAGGAAAGAATTTGGGAATGATTTGAATTTAAATTGGTATACATTTTAATGAAGGCTTCATCCTGTCTGTATGTACATAGATTTGCTTGAATATACATCTGTAACAAGACTCACTTTGACTTTATTGAACTGAGGATTAAATTAGAACATGTTTACGCAAGAACCAGGTACAGGAGGCACTATATGTTAGCTAGGGTTTTACTGCAATATTAGATGGGTATGAGGTCTTTCTTTGAAGTCACCACTCCTTTTATTCCATGGAGGATCCTGCTTTTCTTTAAACTTTTTCTTGGTACCCAATTTCTCCTTCAACAGTACACTTTATATTTCTTTTTACTCAGCTTGTTTCCTTTCATTATAGATATGTGTAACCATGGTCACTAATAACCATGCAGCACATTCAATACATTTAACAATGCTAAGTTGTTTGGAATTTTTCTGTGCCAAAGCTCTTAATTCATAGCTCTTCAATTTAACTTCTTTCAGATTTTTTGACAAGGCCAGAAAGCAGTCACATTCCTCGCCAAAATACTACAAGTACAATCTCTAGGCCATATACTAAAATTCTTCTCCTCTGAAACATCTTGACCCAGGGTCCTCTAGTTCAGATCATCTTCAGCATCACTACCTTTTATGCTACTATAAGTATGGCCACATTAATCCCTGTTTAAAGCATTTCTGATCCAAAGCCCTAAAGTCCATGTTCCATCCAAAAGAAAGAAGGTCAGGCCTATCACAGCAATACCCCAGTCCCTAAAATGAACTCCTGTCTTTGAATTTTATTGCAGTGAAGAAACACCATGACCACAGCAATTCTTTTTCTGTATTTTTTATTTTATATTATGAATTTTACCTTTAACTCTATTTACCAAATAGTATTATTCACCTCTTCCTCATGAGTATTGTGACTTCTGACAAATGTAGAGTTATACAGCAATCACTACAACCACTATTTATAGAAGATTCACCATTACCTTCCCAAATGAATTTAGTTTCCCTGAAGTCAACCCTGTCTAATCACTAATGATATTTACCTCTCCAAGGATGTTGTCCTTTATAGATTCATTTCTGTTCTTGTGGTGAAGAATTCTCATTGAAAGCAACTTAAGATCACAATTGTTATTTTTGGCCTATACTTACTGCAAAATGCAGGAGGAGGCAGCTTGTTTGTTTCCTGGCTGCCTGGAAACAGAAATAATCACACAGAAACCATATTATTTAAATCACTGCTTGTCCCATTAGTTCTAGCTTGTTATTGGCTAACTTTTACATATTAATTTAATGCATTTTTATTAATCTGTGTATTACCACATGGCAGTAGCTTACCGGGTAAAATTCTGGCATCTGTCTCGAGCAGGCTAAATGTCTTTTCTCTGACTTTGCCTCTTTTCTCACAGAATTCTGTTTAGTTTTCCCCACCAACCTAAGTTCTGCCCTGTTAACAGGCCAAGGCAATTTCTTTATTCACCAATGGTATTCATAGCATACAGAGGGAAATCCCACTTCACCTCCCCTTTTCGGTTTAAATAATAAAGAAGGTTTTATCAAGCAAGAATTACAGTTATAATATTTATATCTACTTTATCTTTTATCATAATCAAGTCTATCAAAGACACCAGAAGGTTATAATATAACCTGAGTAAAATGTAAGTTCGTTGTAAGCAACTTCCCAAACACTAGAACTGAAAGAGACATCTTGCTGCCTGGACAGTCACCCAAAGTTCCTCTGTAACATTGGGGCATCCATCTTGAGTCTAAGATTGTCTCAACTTTAGGCAGGTCCAGTAGTCATTTCTCTGTGGATCCTGCATGTCCAGTTCATCAAGCAGTCCAGGCAAGAGCAGTTCCTTGCCCAAGTGGCTAACAAACTCCGTAAGAAGCCTCTTTTGGTATTATTAGGGAAATGTTGGCTTCACAGAAGTAGTTTTGAAGTGCCCCCTCTGTTACTATTTTTAAAATAATTCATAAATTATTGGTTGTAGATGTTTGAAATCTGGTAAAATTATTCTGTGAGGCCACCTGTGTTTAGGGTTTTTAGTCAGAAGGCCTTTTACTGGTGGTTTGATAACCTTACTTGTTATGGGGTCTGTTTAAATTATCAGTTCCTTCTTGGTTTAACTGATGACTCAGATGAATCTAGAATTTATCCATTTCTCCTATGCTTTCTAACTTAAATGGAGTATAGTTTTTTTTAAATGATTCCCTTATAATATTATAATATTCAGAATTTCTTTAGTAATTGTTTTAATGTCTCTCTGTTTATATAAGACTAAATTTGAGTCCTCTATTTCTTTGGGTTAGTTGGATCCAATGTCTGTTAACCTATATATATTCTTAAAGAAGTAGCTTTTAGATTCAATGATATTTTGATAACATTTTAGTTTGATTCTGTTTTATTGACTTCTACTCCATTTAATTTCTTTTTAATGACTAATTTTATGTTTATGTGACTTAGTGTTGTGTGTGTACCAAATACATGCAAGAGTCCTCATAGGTCAAAAGAAGCTATCAGTTCTCCTGAATTTGAATTTGGAATTCAAATTGATTATGGGCTGCTTATGGGTGCTAGTAACTAAAATAGGGCTTCTGTAAAACTAGTAAGCTCTATTAACTACAGAGATATTTCTCATTTCCTAATTTTATTTTTCCTGGTCATCTACTGGATTTGGGATTGGTTTGTTCTTATTTTTCAAGATTCTTGAGTTGTATCATTAAGGTTATATATTTATGCTCTTTATGATTTTTTTATAATTAAATTTTATTGTTTTATGTGTGTGGATGCATTGGTTGCCTGAATGTATGTCCACCAGATGTATGCCCAAGTTAGCCATAATAAGATGGTAAATTCACTAAAACCGAAGTTACAAATGGTTATTGGCTGCCATGTAGGTGTTGGTTGTTGAACCTGGCTCTTCTGGAAGACAAAACAATGCTTTTACATATTCAATTTCTAGCGGTTTTGTACTATAGGTACTTAGAATTATAAGTTTTTCATTTAGGAATTCTTTAAAGTGTCTTAATAAATACACTGAGTTGTGTTTTCATTTTCACTTATTTCCAGGAATTTATCTATATTTTTTCTTGATTTCTTCTTTGACACATTCACCATTAATAAAGTTTAATCTCCATAAGTTTGTGTCCCTACTGGAAATTTATTTGCTGCTGGTTTTATGGTTTAGTGTGTTGTGGTCAAATAGGTTACAGAGTTATTTCATTTTTTTCTAGATTTGTTTTATGTATTTACCTGTATGTTGTCTGTTTTAAAAAAGTTTCCATGAACTATTGAATAGAATACATATTCTCTGGTATTTGGTTGGAAAATTCCATAGATATCTGTTAGGTACTTTTGACGTATGATGTGATTTAATTATGTTGTTTCTCTATTTCCTTTTGTTCAGATAACCCATTTGATGGATAAATTGGGCTGCTTAGATCACCTACAGATACTGAGCTGGAAGTAATCAGTATCTTGAAGTTCACTAGTATTTGTTTTATGAAATTTGGAATGTCAGGATTTGGTGCATATATGTTTAATCTTTCAGTATCTTCCTGTTTAATTGTTCCATTGATTAGGATGAAGTTCACATCTTTATCACTTCTGATTTAATTTAATTTGAAGTTGATTTTGTCATATGTTAGTATAGCAATACCTGCTTGCCACCTAGTAACCATTTGCTCAGAATACTTTTGTTCATCCTTTCACTTTAAGGTGGTTCTCATATTTGCAGACATGGTGAGGTTCTCTGTGACAACAGAAAAATGAACTTTTGTTTCTTAATCTATTAAATTAATTTGTGGCATTTGATTGGCAAGTTATAGTTACTAAAGTTTAAAGTTATTCTAAGGGGTGAGTTGATTACTGTCTATTTGTTTGTCCACTCTTTTTGTTCTTTGTCCAATTTTGTGTTTGAACAATAATAGCTTTAAATTTCTTCTTGCTATAATCTCTTAGCTATGCTTAGCCATGCTAATCTAAGTAATCCTAGTGTTTTCTTCATGGTTGCCTGGGTTAAGATAATGTTTTTTGCCTGATTTTAACATGGAAAGATTTTCTTTTTTTTATTTAATAATGGCAGATAGCTTTACTGTGCAATAGTAGTGTATGCTCATATCCATATTCTTTTAGAACTTAAAGTACATTCTTCTAGGATCTTCTCAATTTTAAAATTTTCATCAAGAAATTAGTTCTTATTCTGGTGGATTTTTACTTTATTTATAATATCATTTTCTTGTAGCTTTCATTACTATTTCTTTGTTCTGATTATTTAATGTTTTAGTTACAGTGTGTCATGCAGAGTTTCTTTTCTGATCCTGTATAATTGAAGTTCTGCAAACTTATAATATCTATATGAGTGTGCCTTTACATGGCTTGGGAAAATTTTCTTCTAAGACTGACCTGGAATTTGGCTCCATTTACGAATATAACTTGATGATAAATTGTCTTTACATGGCGTTCCATAATTCTTGAATCTTTCCTCTGTGTATTTTTGAAATTATCTTTATATTCTTTGCTTGCATATTTCAGTTCATCTAGTTTATCTTTAAGACCTGATGTTATGACTTCTACTTCATTCATTTCTACTTAGAAGCCTTTCAAACCCTGATTTTTTAAGCGAGTTCTTGTGTTTTCAATTTAATATTTATTTTATTTTGAGTTCTCATAAATATTTCTTTTTATTGAACTGAGATTTTTTTCTTTTTTGTTTTCTTTGACATTTATTCTTTTCATATATTACATCCCAGCCATAGTTTTCCTTCCCTCCACTCTTGACAATCCCTCTCCCCCCTCCCCACTCCCCCAGATTAACTCTGCGTCTGATAACCTTAAACAACAACAACAAGATCAGACAAGATATCTCTGAGAGATATTCAATAAACATTGCCTAACAAGATACAATAATACTGGGCAGAAAGCTTCATATCATGATGGCTGTGGCAAACCAGTAAGAGGAAAAGAGTTGTAAGTATGGTCAAAAGAGTCAGAGACACCCCATATTCCCATTGTTGGTAGTCTCACAAGAATACCCAGCTATGGAGCCATAAAGTATGTGGAGAAGACTTAGCTTAGATCCATGCATGGTCCATATTTGTTGCTTCACTTTCTGTGAGCACCTATGAGCCCTGCTAAGTTTATTCTGTGAACCATGCTCTTATGGTGTCCTAAACCCCTCTGTCTCCTACAAACTTTTGGATTTCCCTGGCTCTGCCTATTATTTAGTGTTCACCTATGGGTCTCTGCATCTGCTCTGAGCAGTTGCTGGATAATGCCTCTCTGATGACGATTGGGCTGGGTAGGCACTGATCCATGAGCACAACATAATATCATTAGGAAATGTTTCATTGACTTTTTTTTCTTTTTTCCAGTCATGTTTGGTTCTATCCTGGGACTCTGGGCTGTACTGCATCTGGTTCCTGGCCATCCAGGCAATTCTGGTTATGGTCTTCCTCTGTGGCATAGTATGGGACTCAAGTTGGACCAGTCTTGGGAAGGATACTTCCACAAGTTCTGTTCCCGCAATTATACCTCAGCAGGCAGAACATATTGTAGATCCAACATTTTGTAGCCGTGTACTAACTTATAAGTGGACATTGACTGTTAAGTATAGGATAATAATGCTACAATCAAGAGACCCAGAGAGGCTAAGTAACAAGGAGGGCTCAGGGGAGGAACATATGTATTTCCCTGCAAATGCACAATGAAATAGATTTGTCTGGCAAATTTGGGGTGACTGGGGATAAGAACAGGAATGGTAAGGCAGAGGTGAGAGATGGAGCTAGAGAGAGTACTGGAATGGATGACTTAAATTGGGGGCATTTGGGGCACAACGTACAAACTAACTGTAGTGGAAACCCCTGCATTCAGCTTTCAAATCCTAGATAGTCTTAGTAATTTTAGTTAGCACTGTTTGTTTTCTTCAAGATCATTTAGGCATTAATTGCTATATACATTAAGATTATTGAGTTGTTTGTTGGTGTCTTCTTCAAACTCCTTGAATTTCTTTTTTTGTTTTTTTTATTACTTTATAAAAAATACCAATCAAAATTTCCACTTCCTCCCCTCCTTCCACTTCCCTCCAGAACTCCCCCACACACACTTGCCCCTCTTCTTCCAGTCCTGAGAGAGGGCAAGGTACCATTCTCTGTGGGAAGTCCAAGGCCCTCCACCCATACTTGCTTCTCACTGATTTGGAAGCTGAGATGCCTAAGACCAAAGTTCTAAAAAATCCAATGTAGACACTTTCACATGTACAAATGGTTGTCTCCTCATGCAGAAGATGATGAGAAGTGGTAAGGTTGGATGGTTGGGAGTGGTGTACTCATGCCTCGTTTCTTAAAGTCCAACCAGTCTTAAACCTGTCAGAGCCTGTGTGGGTCCAACACAGATTCTCTAACTAGACTTGAACAGAGTCGTGAGGAATAATCATACACAACTTAGACGGTCATCATGGAAAAGGCCCCCATCCTTTATTCTCCAAACATCTTATATACATACACCAAATGAGTGGAAACACACAAAGGCTGTTGCTTAGGCAACCAGGTGCCTGGGCTCTGGTCAAGTCCGCATCTAGCAGTCAGGTAGGCCCTGAATTAGCATCTCTATATGACAACCTCCAAATTGCATAAGGAAAGAAACCCCAAACATCCTGACCAGTTTCAGTCAACACCTCTTCTCAGGTAATCCATACTTTAACAAAAGAAGCTAGGAGCAGACATCCTGGTTTTTGTTAAGGGCAGAGACAGCTTGTCTCCAGAACTAATGTAACCAGCTCAAACCGGGGCAATGGTTTTTGTGTAATCTCAAAATATGTGCCCACATAAAACAACTAATAAAGACTCTCCTTTCATGCCCTAGTCAATTCTAAAGGCCCTACCAGGATACCATGCATCGTTTGGGGATTATGTATTAATATACAAATTCTGTTTATGGGGTGGACAGAGACCACAGCACTTGTCTTACACTTAATTCCCTTCCCAGTTCTCTTGAGATTGACTCATAAGACAGTTCCACAGGAATAGGCCCTAGACCTTAGCACAACTGGCACCATGTTAAAGGTACCATTCTAACCTTAAAGACCAGCATGTAAATGCCCCCAACACCTACCAAAATGGGAGCAAAGACCTAATCCATCAACTATCCAGAAGTTCCAGGAAAGTTTCTAAATGTATTAAACTTGCTTTTTGGCTTCTGCAGTTCTGCTTCTCGACAACTGAAGTGTTTCCTTCACAGGCTTAGGAAAACATGCATCCAAATAGAATAGGGTCCCAAAAGGCCAATACATACAGTAGAGACAAATCCCCAGTGCCATTATCATTGTCTTCTCGGTCTGCCCCCATCATCAGCCACATTCAGAGGGTCCAGTTTGATCCCATGCTTGTTCAGTCCCAGTCCATCTGGATTTGGTGAGCTTCCATTAGCTCAGGCACAGTCTCAGTGGGTGGACCACCCCTCACGGTCCTGACTTCCTTTGTCATATTTTCCTTCCTTCTGCTCTTCAACTGGACCTTGGGAGCTCATTCCAGTGCTCTGATGTGGGTCTCTGTCTCTATCTCCATCCCTAGCCAAATGAAGGCTCTATTCAATATAGTCATCAGTCTGACTACCGGACAAGGCTAGTTCAGGCACCCTCTCCTCCACTGCCCAGGGTCCTAGGTGGGATCATCCCCATGGACTCCTTGGAACCCATTCAGGGCCAAGCCTCTTGCCAACCCCAAAATGGCTTCCTCAATTAAGATATCTCTTTCCCTGCTCCAATATAAGCCCTTCCTCCAGCTCAACCATGCCACTCCCTCAAGCTCTCCCCAGCGTTCCCTTTCTCCCCTCTCTCTCCCCCTCTCCCCTTCATGCCACCCCACTCCAACTCCCATGCTGCGAACTTTTTCATGGCAATCTTGTCTGCTTCTAATTTACAGGAGGATTTATATATGTTTTTCTTTGGGTTCACCTTATTACTTAGCTTCTGTAGGATCCCAAACTATAGGCTCAATGTCCTTTGTTTACGGCTAGAATCAACTAATGAGTGAATACACACCATATTCATAATTTTGGGTCTGGGTTATCTCACTCAGGATAGTGTTTTCTATTTCCATTCATTTGCATAAAAAATTCAAGATGCCATTTTTTTTTTTTTACCGCTGAGTAGTACTCTGATATCTAGAAGTGCCACAATTTCTTTATCCATTCTTCCATTGACGGGCATCTAAGTTGTTTCCAGGTTCTGGCTATGACAAATAATGATGCTATGAACATAGTTGAACAAATGCTTTTGTAGTATGATTGGACACCTCTTGTGTATATTCCCAAGAGTGGTGTTGCTGGATCCTCAGGTAGGTTGACTCCCAATTTTCTGAGTAACCACCACCTTGATTTCCAAAGTGGTTGCACAAGTTTGCATTCCCACCAGCAATGGACAAATGTACCCCTTACTTCGCATCCTCTCTAGCATAAGCTATCATTGGTGTTTTGGATTTTAGCCATTCTGACAGGTATAAGATGGTATCTCATACTTGTTCTGATTTTCATTTCCCTGATAGCTAAAGAAGTTAAACATGTCCTTAAGTATCTTTTGGCCATTTGCAATTCTTCTGTTGAGAATTCTCTGTTCAATTTAGTACCCCATTTTTTATTTGGGTTATTTAGAATTTTAATGTCTAGTTTCTTGAGCTCTTTATATATTTTGGAGATCAGACCTTTGTCTGATGTGGGGTTGGTGAAGATTTTCTGCCATCAGCAGGATGCCTTTTTGTCTTAATGACAGTGTCCTTTGCTTTACAGAAGCTTTTCAGTTTCAGGAGGTCCCATTTATTCATTGTTGCTCTCATTGTCTGTGCTATTGGAGTTATACATAGGAAGTGGTCTCCTGTGCCCATGTGTTTCAGTCTATTTCCCACTCTCTCTTTTATTGGGTTCAGTGTGGTCAGATTTATATTGAGGTCTTTATTACATTTGGACTTGAGTTTTATGCATGGTGATAGATATGGGTCTATTTTTATTCTCCTATAGGTTGACATCCAGTTGTGCCAGCACCATTTGTTAAAGATGCTTTCTTTCTTCCATTGTATAATTTTAGCTTCTTTGTCAATTAGTTATCATCTCTGTTTTTATGCCAACACCAAGCTGTTTTCATTACTGTTAGCTCTGTAACAGAATTTGATGTCAGGGATGTTAATGCCTCCCTAAATTCCTTTATTGTATAGGATTGTTTTTGCCATCTTGATTTTTTTTTCAATATAAAGTCGATTATTGTTCTCTCAAGATCTGTGAAGAATTTTTTGGGGGATTTGAGTGGGGATTGCATTGAATCTATAAATTACTTTTTGTAGGATTGCCATTTTTACTATGTTGATCCTACCAATCCAAGACCATGCGAGCTCTTTCCATTTTCTTGTACCCTCTTCAGTTTCTTTCTTTAAAGACGTAAAGTACTTGTCAAATAAATCTTTCACTTCTTTGGTTAGCATTATCTCAAGATACTTTATGCTATTTGTAACTATCATGAAAGGTGATGTTTCTCTATTTTCCTCTCCACTTCTTTATCCTTTGTGTATAGGAGAGCTACTGACTTTTTGAGTTGATCTTGTATCCTGGCACATCACTGAAGGTCTTTATCAGCTGCAGGATTTCTCTGGTAGAGTTCTTGGTGTCACTTATGTACACTATCATATCATCTGAAACTAACAAAAGTTTGACTTCTTTTCCAATTTGAGTCCCCTTAAAATCCTTATGTTGTATTATTGCTATTGCTAGAACTTCAAGCACTATGTTGAAGAGATATGGAGAGTCATGTCTTGTTCATGATTTTAGTGGAATGGCTTTGAGTTTCTTTCAATTTAATTTGATATTAGCTGTTGGCTTGTTGCATATTGCTTTTATTATATTTAGATATGATCCTTGTATCCTTAATCTCTCCAAGACCTTTATTATAAAAGGGTGTTGAATTTTCTCAAATGCTTTTTCAGCATCTAATGAAATTATCATATTTTTTTTCCTTTTAGTTTATTTATATGATGGATTACTTGGATAGATTTTCATATGTTGAATGAGCCCTGCATCTCTGGGATGAAACCTACTTGATTGTAATGGATGATTTTTGATTTGTTTTTAGATTCAGTTTGTCAGTATTTTATTGAGAATTTTTGCATCGATGATCATGAGTGAGATTGGTCTGTAATTCTCTTTCTTGATTGAGTCTTTGTGGGGTTTTGGTATCAGGGTAACTGTATCTTCATAAAAAGAGTTTGGCAATGACTCTGCTATTTCTGTTATGTGAAACACATTAAGGAGTATAAGTATTAGCTCTTCTTAAAAGTTCTGATAAATTTCTGCACTAAAACCATCTGGCCCTTGGCTTTTGTGTTGTTGTTGTTTCAGAAGTTTTTGATGACAGCTTCTATTTCCTCATGACTTATAGGTCTATTTAAATTGTTCACCTGGTCTTGATTATTTTTGGTATTTGGTATTTACCTAAAAAATGTCGAATTCTTTTACCTTTCCAATTTTGTGTCATACAGGCTTTTGTAGTAAGACCTAATGATTTTCTGAATTTCCTAAGTGTTTGTTGTTATGTCCCCCTTTTCATTTCTGATCTTGTTAATTTGAGTGTTTTTTCTCTGCCTTTATAGTAGTTTAGATAAGGGTTTGTCAATCTTGTTGATTTTCTCAAAGAACCAGCTCTTTGTTTCGTTGATTCTTTGGATTGTTTTTTGTCTTTCCATTTTGTTTGATGGAGGTGGGTCTTGTATCTTATCTGTTGCTTTCATTGGTTGACTAATAAAGAAACTGCTTAGGCTCTCATAGGACAGAAAGTTAGGTGGGCGGAAAAGACAGAATAGGATTCTGGGGGAGAGAGGCTGAGTCGAGGAGTCGCCATTATGTCCCCATGCCAGGCAGACGCAGGTTAAGATCTTCCCTGGTAAGCCAGCTCGTGGGCCACACAGAATAATAGAAATGGGTTAGATTAATATGTAAGAGCTAGCCCATAAGAGGCTACAGATAACGGGCCAGGCAGTGTTTAAAAGAATACAGTTTCCGTGTAATTATTTCGGGTAAAGCTAGCCACGTGGCGGCTGGGTTCTGGGAACGGAGCCCGGCTGCTCTGTCCAACAGAATGGCGCCCAACGTGGGGCGTGGGAGTGTCATATATCAATCTGTTGATTTCATTGGATAAGCAATAAATAAACTGCTTGGTCCGATTGGTTAGAATATAGGTGGGTGGAGTAAACAGAAGAAAATGCTGAGAGGAAGAGGAAGTGAGGTCAGAAAGCATGCAGCTCCGCTCATAGCCGGATGCCTCAGAGAGAGACCCCATGCTCCTGTCTCGCGGGCAGACAGGATAGCTCTGCTCTCTGAGGCACACGCGATGAAGCTACAACCCAAGATGGATGTAGGCTAGAATCTTCCTGGTAAGCGCACCTCATGGTGCTACATAGATGATTAGAAATGGGTTAAGAGGTTGAAGCTAATGGGCCAAGCATTGCTTAAATGAACACAGTTTGTGTGTTGTTATTTTGGGGCATAAGTAAGCCACGTGGGCAGCAGGGTGGCGGGATGCAACAGCCCGACCGCAGCTACCAATTACTACAGATGGCACCCAACGTGATGGGCTAAATCCACTTAAAAACCTGAGAGAGCTTAATTTTAAACAGAGAAAAAACGGAGTTTAACACAGATTTTTGTTGTTTGTTGGTGGTATGCTGTAGAGAGACTTAAACGCTGCATCATTTTAAAGTGCGCTCCCCGCCTGCACCTGGGCAGATGGCGGAATCCGGCTTGGGCAGGCGGAAGAGTATGGCGGATTCCTGCCGCGATACAGAGACTGCGCAGTGCTCTGCGTATCAGATTTGGTTGTAACTTGGATGAAAAGAGTTTCTGTGCTGCACGCTCAATCTCAGAATTAAACTGCTGATTGTGGCTCCAATGTGGACTTGCTGTGTGCCTGGAACTGTGCGCAGCTCAGGCAGGAAGTACCGTAATTACTGTGATAACAGCACACTTAGGTTTAGGCTGAGCAGGACTCAGGCGGTACCGTATTACCCCTACATGATGCAACTTAAGTTTTTAAGAACTGCTCCTGGACATTAAAAAATTACAGATTCACAATAAAACAGATTCAGACAGACCAATAAATGAATCATAATGTTGGATGAATGTACGTAGGCTTGACAGAGAGAAAAAATAGAGAAAGAATAAAGTTAATGCCCTTAAAAAAAGGGGTAAAGTCTTTAAAGAGACAGAGTACAGATAGTTATAGATTAAGAGAAATAAAGTAAAAATAAGCCACGTAAAAATGGAAAATTCACAGAGAGTCTGGATTATGTACATTGTGTTTTCTTTAAAATTTTTGACTGTAAAGGAGCTAAGTACAGAGAGTCATTTCATTATATGGGCTGCCAAATGGAACCAGAATGGATATCATGAGGGTATGACTTCAGAATTTGGGTCTAAGGATATGATGCTTTGGAAAGGGTCTTCTTTTGTTTTCACAGAGGATGAGACTCTATGGATTGCATCTATTCCAATTTGGTATGATAGACCACGTCCTCCTGAAAGGTTGCTGTGAACACCCTCAAAAAATGACTTCACTCAACTGCCAACTGAGATGACCCTGGCACACAGGTTACACCACAAAAGATCTAATTAATGACGCCCCCATTCAGCAGGAAGCAGTTTGGAGAGAAAAACTGTGCCCATGTTCCCAAAAATGGTTTATAAATGTTCTCTTACATTTAAAGGGGGATATGATATAGATATGAATAATTTACATTGGTATGGATTTTAAGGTCAATTTTGTTATATGTATATGTATTTCTGATCTTGATTAAGGTATTATGATTGTGTAGTTCATTTAAAATGTACTGTGTAATAGAAAATATAGGTTGCTAATGGATAATCATCGATAATAGTAAAGCTTGTAGTCATGTTAGTTAGATTTTCTAGATATATGGAGATATATTTCAGATAGGCATTCTTCATATCTCTCAAAGACTGCAGAATATGGCATTTAAAATATTTTAATAACTTAGGGCTTTTCATGACAATGAGACACGTCTGCTCCTGGCAGCACCAATCTACTTCAAGAGGAAGGTGGGCATCGAAGAGGATTCTTATGGAGTTGGATAGCCATTTGGGCAAGAAACTGCTCTTGCCTGGACTGATTCACAAACTGGACACAAAGAACCCGCAGAGAGAGGACTGCTAAACTTGCTTAAAGGTGAGACGGTCTTTCGGGGTTCCTGAGCTATGAGAGAATCTACGAGACATTCTGCAGGACAGCAAAAAGTGACTGAACTGTCTTTGAAATTTCCTGCTTCATGGAAATGTCTGCTGTATACTGTGGGCCTGAACGCCGAAGATGGATGCCCCAACGGTACAAAGGAACTTTGGGTGACTGTCCAGGCAGCGAGATGTCTCTGTCATTTCTAGAGCTTTTGACTTCCTGTTTACTTAGGTAGATTTATATCCTTCTGGAGTCTTTGATGGAGTTGAAGAATGGATAGTTATAGTTTTCCTTAGTTATGATAAAAGATAAAGTAGATATAAATATTGTAACTGTAATTCTTGCTTGATAACTGTTTTGTTATATGTAATATTAAAGTTAAAGCCTTTCTTTTTTGTTTAAACAGAAAAAGGGGAAATGATGGAGGTGGGTCTTGTATCTTATCTGTTGCTTTCATTGGTTAACTAATAAAGAAACTGCCTAGGCTCTCATAGGACAGAAAGTTAGGTGGGCGGAAAAGACAGAATAGGATTCTGGGAGAGAGAGGCTGAGTCGAGGAGTCGCCATTATGTCCCCATGCCAGGCAGACGCAGGTTAAGATCTTCCCTGGTAAGCCAGCTCGTGGGCCACACAGAATAATAGAAATGGGTTAGATTAATATGTAAGAGCTAGCCCATAAGAGGCTACAGATAACGGGCCAGGCAGTGTTTAAAAGAATACAGTTTCCGTGTAATTATTTCGGGTAAAGCTAGCCATGTGGCGGCTGGGTGCTGGGAACGGAGCCCTGCCGCTCCGTACAACATTTGTTGATTTCAGCCTTCAGTTTGATTATTTCCAATCTTCTACTCCTTCTGGGTGATTCTATTTTTTTCTAGAGCTTTCAGGTGTGCTGTTAATCTCTGATGTGAACATTCCCCATTTTCTTTTTGTGGACACTTAGTGCTATGTACTTTCCTCTTACTACTGCTTTCTTATTGTCCAATAGGTTTGGATATGTTGTATATTCTATTTCAAGGAAGACATTAATTTCTTTCTTATTTCTTCCTTGACCCGGGTGTGGTTCAGTAGTTGATTATTCAGTTTTCATGTGTTTGTAGGCTTCCTGGGGGTGTATTTTTGTTAAATTCTAACTTTACTCCATTGCAATCGAGTAAGACATGGGTGGTTACTCCATTTTTTTGGATTTGTGAACATATGCTTTATTACTGAGTATGTGATCAATTTTCTAGTAGGTTCCATGAGGTGCTGAGTAGAAGATATATTCATTTTTGTTTAGGTGGAATGTTCTATAAATGTCTGTTAAGTCCATTTGATTCATTACATATCTTAGTTCTCTTATTTTTCTGTTAAGTTTCTGTCTGGTTGACCTGTCCATTGGTGAGAGAAGAGTGTTGAAATCTCCTACTCTTAGTGTGTGGGGTTTGATGTGTGACTTGAGTTCTAGTAATATTTCTTTTACATATATGGTTGCTTTTATATTAGGGGCATAGATATTCAATATTGAGACTTCATCTTGATGAGTTGTTCCTGTTATGAGTATAAAGCATCCTTCTCCATCTCTTCTGATTGATTTTAGTTTGAAATCAATTTAGTTTGATATTAGGATAGCCACACCAACTTGTTTCTTAGGTCCATTTGATTGGAAAACCTTTTATAAACTCTTTATTCAGAGGTAGTGTCTGTCTTTGAGGTTGAGGTGTGTTTCTTGTAAGCAGCAGAATGCTGAATCCTGTTTTTGTATCCATTCCCTTAACCTGTGCCTTTTAATAGGTGAATTGAGTCCATTGTTATTAAGCAATATTAATAACCAGTGGTTGTTAACTGTGGTTAATTTTTTTGGTTGTAGTGTGTTTGTGTTTTCCTTCTTTTGAGTTGTGCTGGTAAAGGGCTATCAGATGTCTTTGCCATTGTGGGTGTTGTTGGATTCCTTGGGTTGATGTTTTCTTTCTAGTATTTTCTATAAGGCTGGATTTGTGGATATGTATTGTTTAAATGTGTTTTTGTCATGGAATATCTTGTTTTCTCCATTGATGGTGAAAGAAAGTTTTGCTGGGTAGTCTGGGCTGGCACCCATGGTCTCTTCCTGTCTGTAGCACATCTATTTAAGACCTTCTGGCTTTCTGAGTTTCCACTGAGAAGTCAAATATAACTCTGATAGGTTTACCTTTATATATTATTTGACCTTTTTTCTTTCCAGCTCTTAATATTCTTTCTTTATTTTGTATGTTTTGTGTTTTGATTATTATATGTCAAGGGGATTTTTTTGATCCAGTCAATTTGGTGTTCTGTATGCTTCTTGTACCATCATAGGAATATCCTTCTTTAGGTTGTGAAAGTTTTCTTCTATAATTTTGTTGAATATATTTTCTGAGCCTTTGAGCTGGAGTTCTTCTCTTTCTTCTACTCCTACTATTCTTAGGTTTGATCTTTTCATGGTTTCCCAGATTTCTGTTAGTTATACTAGTCTTTGTTGTTCCTGTTCATTTAACCAAATTTTCCATATCCAGCCATCCCTCAGTTTGTGTTTTCTTTTTTACTTCCATTTTGGTCTTCAAGTCTTGAACTGAGAGGTCCTTAGAATCCTGGAAAAGACCCTGTTCCTGTGCTGAGGGGATCTGGAGAGGTGAGTAAGTGGCCACACAAGTTTATATCCTGAAGTGCCACTCTCGGACAGTCCCAGGGGAATTGAATCCAGGTCCCCTCCAATTCCCTAAGCTTTTCTGTCCATCCAGTGGGGTATGTTCCCTGCTGTTGGCTTTCTTTGCCCCATTCCACTCTGCCCCAAGCCCACATTTTCACCTGCTAGGTCGATGGATCACCCAGCACAGCCTTCTTCAGGGTGGAGGGGACTTAAGAGAGGGCAGACAAAGAAAAACTCCTAAGTACACAGTCAGCCACAGCAATGATTGAACCAAGACTCTAAGACTCTACTGGCCTAATTTGAAGGAAGAGATGGGCAAGAGTCAATGCAAGAATTCCTTCAACATCCTGAAAAGCAACATGGTAACACCAGAATTCAGTGAACACACAACAGGAAGACTTGAACATCCTAACACAGAAGAAGTAGAAGAAATCAACTTTAAACATAACTTTATGAAAATGATGGAGACCCTTAAACAGGAAGTGAAAAACTCCCCTAAAGAAATGGAAGAAAAGGCAAATAAAAAGAAGAAATTAATAAATCACTCCTTGAATTTCTTAAGGAAGTTTATGGTTATTCTTTTAAGTTCTATGTCTTAATGTTCATCTGTTTAATTCTTACTAGAAAGCATTACTCTAGGACTGATAGATTTTGGTTGGTACTGTGGCATTGTATTGATACACACATTTCACACACACACATACATGAAATTGGACAAACTGCTGCACCTCCTTGTTTGAGCTAGTCTGCAATCTGTGCTACCTATGGTATGCCTAGAACTGTAAGTATCGTGTCGATGAACTCTGGGGTCCTTGGAATTTACAAGGTTAGATTAGCGTGCTGGGTGTGTAACTGATGATTTGTCTAAGGGTAGGCAGGAGGTCAGCATCCAGTGATTCACTAGGCAGAACTGGTGCATAAATGTGATACTCAGAATCAAGGAGAGTTTGTACAGGTGTGAGTATAGGGAACTTATCATCTATTTACTGCAAAGTTCATGATTTTATTTTTCTTTACTGTTGAGTACTATTCCATTGTGTATATGTACCACAATTTCATTATCCATTAATAAGGTGAAAGACATTAAATTTGTTTTCACTTCCTAACTATTGTGTGTAGAGTAGCAAACAAGATTGCTGAACAGGTATCCCTGCAGTATGATCTTGAGTTCTCAAGATATATGTCAAAAAGAGTATAACAATTTCATATGGTAGATATATTTCTCAGTTTTTGAGAACTTTTCCATCCTAGTTGCCATAGGTACTACAACACTTTGTAAAACCACTAAGAATAAATGAAAATTTTCTGTTACTTATTCCTTTCCATTCTCATCTCAAAATATTTTATATTTTCCATAGTATTTTCTATAATTTTTTTCTATGTGTATTTAATGTTAGTTCTCACATTTTTCAAACTGAGGTTCTTCACCATAAGAACCAGAAGTTTGCCATCGACTTACCTTCTTAGTTCCAATATAAGTTGTTAATATCTATTTCTAGTAAACTATGGCTATTCAGAACCTTGGGTTCTAAGTATTGCTTATTTTATTTTCTCATATTGAGGTTAGAAATGTCCTCATATTTCCAGGCTGTTCTAGTCTCTGTGTATGTATAGTATTGAAAAATAAGGCAGTGATACACACTTATATAAATTTTCGTTTTCAAGACTGCTTCAATTCTTCCTTTATTTGCAAGGTTTCAGCAAATATGTCTATGTTACAACACCTTTATTTTCTTATTAGTGTTGTAAATATTGTTTAATAATAATTTACTTTGTGTTATTTCTATTTATATTATTTTTTCAGTTATAAACAAATGCACTAATGTATTTTGAAGTAGTATCCCAAATGTATCTAACCTACATTATATTTTAAATGTTAATACTTTTCTTTAGATCACAAGATATTTTCCCTTATTTCTGGATGAATTTAGATCATTCTGAGATAAAGTGTGTTGTACTTTAACTTACATTTTCTGTTTTTTTGGTATAAATATAATAATCTTTCTAACAGACTCACTTGCATTCTGGTTAGCTTTTGTTATACTATCTAAAGTATTGATGTTATGACTTTAGCAGCAATATCATTTGTTCTTTACAATCTGATGATCTACAATGGATTAGAGTTGGATTAGACCATTTCTACCATGTTTAGGAATTTAATGAGATTTGGCTTCATCTATGACTTTAGAGTTTCCGTAAAACAATACATATATATCCTTATCTTTATTGGCATTCCAGCAATGTTGCAATTTATAATTGATTTACTCTTTTCAAAGAATTTTCATTGTACTTTTCAATTTAATTATAATGTGTTTGTTGTTGGTATTATCAGGCTGTCTCATATAATTGGCAGTGTTTCTTTACCTCACTTAAAATTATTTATTTAGAATATTATTCCTCAGAAGTTTTGTATATTGATATCTGAATGTCCTTGTATCTTTTTAATATTTTATCAATAGCTCATTTCAATATTAATAATCTTGACTAGCCTCATTCTCACAACCTGTGAAAGCCTCTGGCCATTTTGACTGCCTTATTCATTATGAGGAAAGCCTTCTACACAATTCTGTTGGCATGGGAACCTTTCTATATGCTCAGTAAGGTCAAGGTTAATACAGTCTGGCTGTTCACCCTTTCCAGGTAACATGTTCATTAACTTTCACTAGATTTTTAGTGAAGGTAACTTTTTTTTTTCACTTTTAAAATTTCTAGTAGAATATATATCAAGAGTTTAGTTAATATCTTATTATTTTAATTATTCTTATTAATTAGACCTTATTCTTTGGTCTAATTTTGAGCATCTTTCATGTTTACTTGTCACATCTTTCATGTTTACTTGTCAGTACACGTAATCTTGCTTTTTCTCAGTTATTCTTTTCTTACTTCTTCATCATAATATATTTCATAATCATTCTTGAAAATGTGTTTTTTGTTCATTTTAATGCTTATACTCATTTTAAGCACATAACAGCACTGTAAACTTGATCTATCTTGATTTTATTTCGTATTTTAAGTCAGAATCTCTCAATTTTGATTTTTACTAGACACAGTCTTATGATCAGATCTTTGATACCATCTAAGAACAATGTGAAACTTCATTCCTTCATTAAATTTTCATTTATTTTTAAACTTTAGGGGAATGACTTTTTCTTTGGTCTTAAAAGCTTATCAGATCATGCTTATATAGAGATATGTTTATAATCATATTTCATATTGATGTATTTTAGTTATAAAAATATTGTTTTATCTAGTTTCTAAGGGTCCATTTTTAAAATATATTTCATGTGTACTTAATTTTTCATACACAGCATTGAAATTATTTGTTTTATTATATAATATCCTATATTTTAATTCCTTTCATTTTTTTGATCACAATTTTATATTTATAAGGTGAATATATCTTAAATTTTAATAGAAGACAAACTTTTACTGTATATTTTATCCTTTGTAGGTTTTAGACTATAAAATAAGATTCTTAATGATTCTGGGTTCTCTTGTCAGCATTCATAAACATGACATTTAAGATCAAATAAGTTAATATTTAATTGTTTAATATCTAATACATTTTGCATTTTTCCAGGCACTTTTTGCATTTATTAGTTTCCCTTGAACTTTGACTGTTTTTTATCTAGAGGTTATAATTTAATTTGCATTTCTCCCTTCCCTTTTCTCCCTCTACCTCTCTGATATCTCTCCCCACTCTTCATGAAATTGATGGCCTTTTATCCACTAATATCTGTTACATTCATTCATACATGTATATACATATTCCTAAATACAGCATACTAATCTATATAATAGTACATGCATAGATGTTTTTAGAGATGACCTTTTGGTACTGAAGAACAAGTTATGTGCTCTTCCCTGGGTTTTGCCAGATCTCCTAATCCCAGTTTTCTTCAGTTCCCTGTAGTTTTACCTGTAGGTTTGAAGCCTTGTGTGCTTTCCTCCATCTACTTTGGCATGAATTAGTGTTTGCCTGTTTGTCCAATAGACATTTAACTTTTTAATGTAAACTTTTTTGTTTGTTGTATTACAGGGTTTTTGATATATCTGCAAATAATTTTGGAAATTTATGTGTACTTATACTTTATTATTAGTGACGAAAGAAATTTTTGTAAAAGAAATGTTTTGCTATCTTTTCGGTCACACAGATTTAAAGCCAAATGAGTTTTTGAAAATGGTGATAAATTTGAAAGTAAATAAACCATTAGTTTAACAATGTGAATAGTTTATACCTAGAAAGAAGTGCATATTTGTTTCTACTTTGCAACTTACTGTAACATTTTACTTTTTTTTGTTTGTTTTGTGGGGACAGTGTTTCTCTGTGTAATAGTCCTGGCTGTCCTGGAACTAGCTCTTGTAGACAAGGCTGGCCTTGAACTCATAGAGATCTGCCTGGCTCTGCCTCCCAAGTGCTGAGATTAAAGGCATGCACTACTACTGTCCAGCTACATTTTAATTTTTGAGAGTATTTAGGAAACTTGTGTGTCACACATGAATCATCTGTATTGACCATACCAAAATCAGAGGCAATCTTTTTATATCTTTATGGTAAAAGGATTGTGTAGAGACAATTTTCTATCTAAATTTGATATGTATTTTCTACTTTACTCAGAAAAGAGGCCATTTTTCACTCCAAAGTCTCATTATGTAAACATGTACATATGTATATATGCATACATATATATCTTATACATACATATACACATACATGCATACATATAAGTTAATGACATTTGTTTGATTTTTAATGACATTTTATTTTATTTATTTATTTATTTATTTTTTCTCCATTAACAGCTTTAATTGGATGAGGGGCAATAGAACTATTCTTAGCACAATTATGGGTGTGGGGTTCCCTGCAGACTCGCCAGGGTGATGGTTCCTGTAATGATTTTTAGGGGGAAACGGCTCCCAACAGATCCCCCTTTCTCTTATATAAAGACAGGTAGTTATTACGTGGAGAGCACCCATCAGAGTCAACCATGGTGTCAGATTTAAAGGAGAAGGGACTGAGATAAGGAAAGACCCTCCTCTCGAGTGGAGAAGCAATTTACCTCTCCTGGGAACAGAGGGGTGCCTGATAATTCTTAGGTCAAGTGGGGACCTGGCCTTTTTTCTTTCCTCCTTACCCATCCTAGGGTTCCCAGGGCCCTGTCTTAGGTTGGGGGATTATCCTGCCATAAGTCGCCTGTCCTTGGAGCTCCTCAAATAAAAGGCATCTAGCAGGATTAAAGTAAACAGATCACGGGGCACCCTGTCTTAGGCCATGTGGAGAGCACCCTCATATCTGTACCACGCCATGTTGAGCCGGTTTCTACAACCTCTGTATGGTGTGCTATTCAGGCGAGGATCCACACTAACTCCCGTCATTTGGCCCCTGCGTCTATCATTAATGAAAAGACTGTGAGGAGCTCCTCAAACAAAAGATATAATGATATAATTTTGGCACCAATAACTCCATCTCCAGACAAGAAGAAAGGGCTTTTTCCCAACCCATTTCACCTTTTAGTCTGGCCTATGGTATGTCCTCCTTCCTAAGTGCCTACTCCACATAAAGTTATGTGTGCTGCCTGCCAAAAATTAGGGCAGTGTAAAAGGGATCAAAATCTAAAGTTTTTAACATATGCATTAAGACCAAACACTTTACAGCATGTGTCAAACTTTTCCCAACATCTATAAGCAGTTACAAATATCATTAGCTCAATTTCAGTAGGAGTACAATGACATACATTGTTGTTATCAAATACCACCAGTTCCAGTCTCTGAGCAACAGTGACAGGAACCCCCAATTTTCCCCCTTCTTAAGTGAAGAGAGGTTAATATTTTAATTAAAATGAGTTCTGTGTCCCAAAGTTTAAAGCAGTCTGATGTTTAGTCTGAAACTCAGCTCCAAAGCAGACCAGAGTTCAAGCTGCAGAAGCAGTTTAGCATTTGTGCTCCAGGACAGGTGGGGGAACCTGGGTGAGGCGAGCTGGATTCAGCTACATGAAGCACATCCTGGCCCTTATCTCAGCTGGGTCTCCATGGACTCTGGAGGCAGGATGACACCCTGCAGAGTGGTGTAGCTGGTTTTGTCAGCAGGCACTCCTTTCCTTGGGGGCAGTGAAGACTGATCCAAGGACCTCTCCTCAATCACCTCTGGAAGTCTGGAACTCCTCTGTGTCCGCAGCCTTGACCTCACATCCAGATTTTATTTTCTTTCTGTGAAAAAAACACAAACACATCCTCGACCCCAAATATATATACAGGTTGGGTTTTTTTCATAATGCATTACAAGGGCTTTTTCACCTTGTAATGACATTTTAACACAGAGCCATCAAGATATTTCTAAAGTTTCTGGTAATGGAAAATTACCATTTTTATTTTCAGCTTTTCATTTCATATTGAGACAAATCAGCAATTCCATGAATCTGCCTTCTCCAATTGTTTTGAAAGCTTGAAAGGTAAAATTGTGCTTTCATATATCTATCAACAATGATACTTTACAGACTGGACTAGATGAAAAGATAAGGGGCAAAGAGATATAAAACACCATTTGAAATACACTTTGGTGTTATAATAATAAGAACATTTCTGCATGAAGAAATATTGAGAAAAAACATTGAAAATTTTTGACTGAGTGGTTCAAACACAGTAATGCTTTAAAAAATTTAAAATATAACTACTACAAGTCTGTACTGGATAGCCCTTTATACAACCATAATGTACTTATACTCAATGATTTCCGTAATTGCAAAATATTCGCTCTCTGAGACAGAATGTCTTGTTAGGAACGGTAAAGCACTTAAGATAGCCTTTCTCCATCGTGTTCACATACATTACTTAAATGAATGGTAAATACTCAAGAGTTGTTTCTAAAATATTTTTTCACAAACAAATTATGCATTAGTGTATACTTAGATAATATATATGTCATGCTAGAGATTAAACCTTGGAAATTTTGGTCTATTTTCCTAGTCTATTACTAGGAAATTATGCCTATTATATGGATACTCTAATACTGAACTACACTTATCTAAGTAGCTGTTTTGGTGTCTATTGAGTAAAGGAGATGCTATTCAATATGTATTCTTCTTGGATGTTTTGAAATAACTTGCAAAAATTCATTGATTTTGTTTAATTTTTTTAAATTTGTGCAACAATGATTATATTTTTTTGGTATAATAAAAAAGCATCTGGTAGAGATTGTCTTAATAAAAATCACATTGTATTAAAAATTTTTCTTATACTGTTTCTTGCTTACCATTTCAGCTTATTGGCTTTTTTCATGTCATCATTCTATTGTGAATTGCTCTTGGTAAATTTTTGTTTCCTTTTATAAATTTGACTAAAATTTTATACTTACACATGAATTTTTTCAGTCTTCAACTGAAGGTTAAGAATTCTTGATATTTTGTCTTTTCTCTATGCTTAAAGTTTTTTTTTTTAGCTTTCACAAAGTGTGGGTTTAGATAATTTTAGATAATTTTTATCTTACTTTAATCTTTACTTTATATCCTGCCAATTTTACAATTTTGCAACTTTATTCAATTCTATATGCTTCTTAATATTTCTTATTTACTTCCTGTACCCAGTATTTATTACAAATCAGATTACCCACTATCTTAGTATTTATTTTCCTGATTATCTTACTTTTGTTTTTTTTAATTTCACTGTGAAGAGACAACTAATCTATGCAAAATGCCTATCTCTCTAAGTTCATGGCGATGTATTCATGGCCCATAATATGAATATTGTGGAAAATGCCTTAACTACTCTTGAAAAAAAAACTGTGCTGTTTTTTGGTGTACAACTTTGGATCAATTTTATTCTTATGGCAACTTCTGCTATCTCATGAATAGAAATTTCTATATGAAAACTGACTCCTCTACACTTCTCAGCATGGGTTCAGCAAATCTGTTTTCTTCCTTTTCAAGTTTCAATATCAAGTAATTGATATCTTCTTTCAGAGAAAATGTAGATTTATTGAGGAAAAGTGAGAAAAGAACTTCTTAGAATGGAGGAATTACAAGGGAGAAATCCTCAATATTGAACAGTTTCAATCATATTCACTGGGGACCACATTGCTTCAAACAATATATGCTGTATTTTGGTGCTGATCGCTGTTGCCTAGTTATTATTATTATTTATTTTTTTTTGCTTAGAGCTGAGGCTTGTTCCACTGAAGGGAATTTCATAACCAGTACTGTAGTCTTGGTCAAAAAGTTCATGGTTTTGGAGGACATAGTCCCTAATATGGACCACTCTATTGTTACTTCACCAAAGGTTTTGTCAAGTTGTTTTCTGAATATTTATGTTTGTACCTATAGACCTGTATATTAGTTAGGGTTCCTATTGCTGTGAATAGACACTATGACCACAGCAACTCTTATAAAGGAAAACATTTTATTGAGGTTGTCTTAGAATTTCAGGAATTTAGTCTATTATCATGATGGTGGGAATCATGGTGGCATTTAGGTAGACTGATGCTAGAGAAGGAGCTGAAGGTTCTACAGACAGCAGGAAGTGAATTGGTTTGAGCTTCTGAGACCTCAAAGCCCACCCCCTAGTCATGTACATCCTCCAACAAAGTCACACTTGCTCCACAAGACCATGCCTTCTAAGTGTCACTCCCTATAGACTTATGAGGACCATTATCTTTCAAACTTCTACACTTGGGCTACTAATTACCTTTATTAGAGTAGTTAAACCTTTATCACTTGGTGTCACTCCTCTTCTTTTCTTTCAGATATGTTCTGCTATCCTTCCACTTAATATTTTTATATTTAGGTTGTGAGATATTAGGCTTTGACATGACTTTTTTTGCACTCTTTATATTCTTATTTCACCCATACAGTCAGACTTCTTGCTTTAGCCTTTCCATCCCCAGTGTTCCTCCTCACTACTTTTAGCTATAATCTATTACTGCACTTCTCTTAACCTGTCTCTCCCCCAAAAGCCCATTTCTTATTTTCTGCATTTCAATTGTGCTCCAAGTAAAATACACAAAAGACTTGAAGATTCACATATGAGAGAGATAATGGACATTCATCTTTCTAGACCCGAATTATCTCACTCAATATAATTTTTGTTACAACTACATCTATTTACCTGCAGTTTTCATAATGTATTTTTCTTTATAGATGAGTAATTTTCCATTGGGTATACATTTCATAATTTTCTTGGCTTTTAATCTGACAGTGGACATTTACGTTGATACCATTTCCTAGCAAATATGAATAAAGCAACATTTAACATGAATGTACAAGTATCTTTGTAGTAGGATATTAGAAATATGTACAGAAGTGGTAAAGCTGGGACACATAGAATTTTAATTTCTAGTTTATAATTACTGTTTTGAGAAACCAAGTGTTATTTCTAGTGTATAGGTGCTAGTTTACACTTCTACCAACAGTGTGTAACAGTTATTTAATCATTACACCAATGCTAACATCTTTTGTCATTTATATTTCTGATTATGCTCATTCTGACTTGTGTAAGGTGAAATAATGAAGTAGATTAAATTTTCATTCCCTTAATGGCTAAGGATATAGGGTACTATCTAAAGTGCTTACTAGAAATTTTCAAGTCTTTTGGGAGTTTTCTGTTCATTTCTACACTATCTCATTCTACTATTTTATAGAAAAGGAAACTGTGATGCTTCGTGGTTTCATGAAGTACAGTTTCTACACTATTTTCTGTGCAAATAGAATTAAAGTCCTTACCGGTACCTATAAATTGGACATTCCCAGATTTTTTCCCACTACCAGAATCAAAGGATTAATGATTATGTTGAGTTGCTTGATTTTGGGGGGCTGTATTTTCTACATGGTGAGAGATGAGAAGCTAATTTCAGTTCTCTGAATATAGAAATTTAGTTTTTCCAACATAATTATTTCTGAAGAAGTTATCTTTTCTTCAGTGAGTATTTTTGGCATGTTTTAATATTAGATATTATAGTTGCATGGACTGTTTATATGGGTCTTCTATTTTATTCTGCTCCATCAATCTATATGTCTGTCTTTGTTCCAGTACTACGTTGTTTTATTCCCATGACTCCATTATGTAATTTGAAATTGAGTATAATGACTTTTCTCAATATATTGAATAAAAATAAAGTACCTTGATTAAGTTTGGTATGATTAGGCATCTATTATTTTATCCTTATCTTTCAGATTTCCTAATTTCATGGGATATAACTTTTAAAATCATGAATCATGGCAATAGTTTTAGAATTTTTTTAATTTTAATTTTATTTTACATTCCATCCACAGATCTCATTCCCCATATCTCCCCCAGCCGATCCCTTACCCACACCTCCCAACAGGTAAGGGACTCCATAGGAGGTCAAAAAAGTCTGTTTGGCACATTAAGTTAGAGCAGGACCAAAGCCCTCTCCACTAAATTAAGGCTGAGCTTAGCATCCCACCATAAGGGAGGGGCTAGAACAAGCTAGCTCATGTACCAGGGAAAGATCCTGTTCCTACTGCCAGGTGCCTCACTGGTAGTCCAAGCTTCACCACTATCTGCCACATATGGAGGGCCTAGTTTGTTCCCGTGGAGGCTCCACAACTATTAGTCTAGAGTTCATGAGTTTCCATGAGCTTGGTTCAGGTATTTCTGTATGTTTCTCCATCATTGTCTTGACCTCCCTTGTTTGTATATTCTCTCCTCCCTTTCTTTGATTGGATTTCCAAAGCTTTGCCTGGTGCGTGGTTGTAGATCTCTGCATCTGGTTCTCTTAGTTGCTGGATGATGGCTCTATGACAATAGTTGAAGTATTAACCAATCTGATTACAGGGGAAGTTCACTTAGGACTCCCACTCCACTCTTGCTAGAAGTCTTACCCAGGGTCATTATTGTCAATTCTTGGGAATTTCCCTATCACCAGGTTTCTCTCAATTCCCATAGGAGTTAGTTGATAGTGTGAATGCGTGATGCTGAGATTGATCTCTTAGAGATTGCTTACTTGGCAGAACCAGTACAGGGGAACTAGAGAGTTGTAGACTAGGACTTCATGTTCTGGGGACTACTTATCTACCTACCTATTGGACAACAGGAACTGTACAGACCTAAAGTGTTTTAGTATATTTTTGGGCCTGAAATCTCTTACCTTTCTGTACTGTGTGCTAAGCAGACTTCTTGCAGTTCTGTCTTTAAAGTTTCAGGGGCAAAATTCCTAATGATTACAATTATCAGTTGTCACATGTGAATAATGTGCCGTTTGATTCCTTAAAAGTGTAGTTACATTGAGTTCCAGGTCTTATTCTCATACTAAATCTATTTGTTTAATGTTGAAATACATATATATATATATATATATATATATATATATATATATATTAAAAGATTTTTCTATGTATGAATACAAATGTCTCCAACAAATATCAACAATGTATAAAATCCTTTAGTCATTAAATGTGGTTTTAAGTATAGAAAGAACATAATTATATAATCTTATAAAATTTTATTCAATAATTTATTTGTCTCTGTTTATTCTAGTACATTACTCTATTTAAACAACATTTAGCATTCTGTTGTGAAAGTCTAAACACATTGGAAGTATGTAAGTGTCTACAAATGGTCATATAGTTATTCTGAAGTTTTTGTTAATATGACTAATTTTAGTATGACCATTTAAATGAAGGTTTATTGATATATGTAGGTATGTATTTCTCTTAGATAATTAACAGTATTTTTAGGTATATGGACAAGTGTGAGAGTGATTTGTGGCATGCACAGGGGCTGGTAATTGATTGCTATCAGTGTAAACGGAAAAAGAAGGAAATAATGTTTAGTGAAAGGGTGTAGATAGATCATTATATAATTCCAAAGTATGTCAAAATGTGACACTCTCAGCTGAAAGTTACATTATCAAAATTGCATCACCATACATACCTGTCCATTCCTGTTCAAGAACTGAACCACTGACATGTGTTGTCTCCAAATTTTCCATGTCAACAATGATCAAATCCAGTAATTAGGAATAAGAATTTCACTAGTCAACCCCTGATACAATTAAACTTTATACTACTTGGTCATATTATGTACGATGTAATATTATAGATATTCATTTGTACTTTCTTAAATATTGGAGAGTCTGATTTATTTATTTTTAATTGACAATAACATTTTCTCTTCTACTTTCTGACTGTGATATGTCTTACTGATTTTACATTCCATATGTTACCTTGCAAATTTTCATGATTTTATTATCTTTTTATGCTATCCAGAACTGACATGGGTATTTTTTCAGTAGTTGTAATACAACACAAGTACTAGCAAACAATAAAGAATAAGCAAACTTTTGATAGATAGGTGACAGAATAGATGCAAATAGATAAAGGCTTCATGTCCCTTAAAGACAATAATATTAATGATAATTAAAAGAGCAAAGAAATAAGAACAAAGTATTTTTGAAGCCTAATCAGCTAGAGATGCCTTTTTTGGAGATGACATTTGAGTTGATATCTGAATGATGATAGCAAAAAACTGAAGGAAGCACTTGAAAATATTCAAGTATGAGCACAGCATGTGCTAAAGACCATAAGTACAAATATATAGACAACAATCAAAGAAGAGATGGACCAATTTAGCATTGGTACACTGTGTTATGTGAAAGATAGTACTAGCTGTGCTCACTGAAATAAAAAACAAGGAAGTACACAAAAGTCTTAAAAACATGAAAAAACAAGGTGGGAAACCAAGAAGATGAAAAGTGGAAGGAATAGTGGCCAATATGAAGTAAATTACAGTTATGTGTTTGAAAAATAATAGGATTAGTCTTATTCAAGGTTAACATAAATATTTGATATTTCATATAGTTTTATTTAAGAGAATTCTAATTACAATTATGTTCCACTGGGTGGTGTCTAGAAAAAAGTACACTTTATCCTGCTTTTGGACAATAAGCCTGAGAATGGGGAGGCATCATTCTTCAGTCAGTGTCCGTTACTATAGTGATATGGTGGTTTATGCAAGGAATGCACATCAGAAAGGATGGGGCAAAGTGGTCTTAGACTAACAGGAATTCTCTTATTTTATGAGGATGTGAGTGTTAAAAGATGATACCAAGTGCTTGACAATCTTTAGGAAAATCAATATCATTTGAAAAATGTGTGACTAGCCACAAAAGAGAAAAGTTAGGGATCTAATTAAAAGTTAATTGGAATATGAAGTGTCGAAGTAGTGATAGATAGATAGATAGCTTATGGATATAAACATTACAGCTCAGGGTTGTGGGTGTATGTTTGAGAAATATCAGTGTAATATAATATTCAAAGTTATGAATCTTCAAATGTATGGATCTAAATTGTCTTACAAATGAAATAATTAGTTAAAAATTGCTCTGAAACAAAAAGAAATAATGTTTTTTATGTAGAAGTCTAGTGAGAATGGTAGAATAAGAAAAGGTAATTAAGTCAGAAGAATGGTGAAGGTAAATTAAATAAAAGTATTATCTTATTCAATAACAAAAATATTATATTTTTGAACTTTAGCATGGATAAACTTCAAAATTATTAGAAGTTAAAAATTAAAATTCAACAGACAGGAAGGTATATGATGCTATGTTTATTAAATTCCTATGTAACACATCATTAGAAAAAAACTAAAATTATTTTGCCTAATTGTGATAGAAAAAAACAAGGGTTGCCATGAGTGATGGTCAGGTATGTAATATTGTGGAAATGCTATAAACCTGAGATGTGATATTTGTCCAGAATTTTGAATTTACTAGTATTAGTGGATTGCAGACATGAAATACATGAATTTCTAAGTTATTCTTAAAATAAACTGCACAAAGATATCAGACCCTGGTAAATACAGGATCACTTTCAATTCACATCAAAACATCATTTGGGGTTTGAAATAAGCAGCCTGATACTGACACTCTGTAGATGCAGTCTGATTTTTTTTTTTTTTTGGTTTTTCGAGACAGGGTTGCTCTGTGGCAGTCTGACTTTTTATATGAATCAATTGTTGATAAGAATTATATTTTCTTAATGTAATTAGTACAACTGATTTCCAACCAATTATCTTTGGAGATTACATAGAAGAAAGTATCCAACTGTTTTATTTTTATTGTTATTAAAATTATCCTTTTCTTAATTATGACTGCTATTGCATTCTTACTCCCCCAGCTCAACATTTATTCAGGGAAAGCTATCTCCTATGAATGCAGGTTTGATACTATAGGTTCAGAGCATCTTATATTTTACACTTAGAAAGAGAAAAGAAAATTACATATATTTCAAATGTGATTTCCAGTCTACATTTGACACTGAAGAATAAATGAAAGTGCGGGATTTTGAAGAACAAATGTCATTTTATGACTATTAAAGAATAATTAAAAGATAATTTTCCTTTCAACAAAAAGGTATCTGTTTTATCACAGTCCTCACAACTTGAGATCACCTTTTGATCACTTAAAAATAGATCAGTAGGCAAAACATATTATTTTGACGAATTGGTAAAGTATAACAATGTCATTATATTATAAGTTGGTAGATTATGTTGGAAAGAAAACATGTATTTAAAGTGTTTATTTTTCTCTTAGAATAATATGCAAAAAGCAATTACAGGAAGTTTCACTACTGACTACTAGCAATTTCTCTGCAATATATCTGGATTATAATTCCTTGAAATTTAACAATGGCATCAAACAAAACTTGCATTGTGCAAGCGAACAAGTGTTTGCAAAAGGAACATCATGCTATATCCTTAAATTCAAAAATAAATTTTCTTTCCAATTGGAATTTTGAGAATGATATAGTTATCAGAAATCCAGAAAACTGTGAATTGGCTCGAAATTGGTTTCTTTCAATGCAGAAAAGTGCAGCCAAAACTTCAGAAGTGGCATTTTCTGTTCCTTCTAATCTATATAAATCACTTATCAGTCCAAAACAGCATTTGATTGATTCAATCATGGAAGAATGTGGAAGATTCAATATTTATTTTTCAAGAAACAAGTCAGGTCCTCAAAAAGTCATTATTAGAGGCCCTGCAGAAAATGTTGAAAAGGTGAATAAAAAATTTCTGAAACTATTGGAAGAAGAGAAAGCCAAGAGTTTTTCTATAGCTGTCCGTGTCAAGTCAAAATATCACAAGTTTCTCAAGAATAAAAATGGTGGCAATCTTCCCAATATCTGTGTAAAACATGGGGCACGTGCTATTTTCCCTACCCCTAAAAATAAGGATCAGGATTTAGTAACAATCATAGGGAAAGAGGAAGTTGTAAAAGAAGTACAAAAAGAACTAGAGCCATTGTTGAAAGACTTAGACTATGTGGTGGAGGATAGCATACTGATAAATCGTAAATTTCACCATTATTTTGTCATGCGACGGGATCAGCTAATACGAGAAATGACTGAAGTTTATGCTGGTATGATTATTAACTTTACTTATGAAGGAAAACAGAGCATCAGAGTTACAATGAAAGGAGAAAAAGCTTGCGTTGAAGCAGCAAAAAAACACATTGAACAGATTTTTGAGCCCTTGGGTTCTCATGTCACAGCACAATATGTTATTCCGCAGAAGTTCTATACTTTTTTCATGGGACCAATGTGTTCCAGAGTCCAACAAATTGCTAAGGATTATAAAGTTCAACTCATATTCCCAGACAAAGAAAAGCCAACTATGTATGTACAATCAGTGGTTCAGGAAACTGGGAAAGAAAAGGGGGTAAAGAACACTAAAGAACTTGCTTTTAGTAATCAAAGGAAATGTAAAACCATATTTGTTTCAGGTCAAATGGAAAATTGCAAGGCGGCTATGGAAGCTCTTGAGTATCTAATTCCTGTGACTGCTGAAGTCCACATCCCCTCTCACCTACATCCTTACATCGTTGGGCACAAAGGAATTGGGGTAAAGAAGCTAATGAGTGAATTTGATGTCCATACTCAGGTGTCACAACCAGGAGACAATTCTGATATCATATCCATAATGGGTCTTGCTTCCAAGGTGGAGCAAGCCAAGACTAAATTAGAAAAGCAAATCAATGATTTACAAACAAAAATTGAAGATCGTGCACTAAGAAATTTTAAGCTAACATTTACTCTAGATCCAAAATACCATTCCAAAATCACTGGTCATAGGGGCTTACTTATTGCTCAGATTTGCACAGAGCATGATGTTACTATCCATTTTCCAAAGAAAGGAAACCGTGAGATACAAGACCAAATCACAATTACCGGCTATAAAGAGAACACACTAGCAGCTAAAGATGCAATAATGAAAATGTTGCATAAGATAGAAAAAACAGTTTCTAAGGAAATCCCACTAAACCACCAGATTCGTGACAGTATTTTTGGACTTGGTGGAAAAGCCGTCCATAAAATCATGGATCAATTTCAAGTAGACATCCGGTTACCTCCAAAAGGATCCTGGAATTCCAATATCACTGTGATTGGCCTCTCTGACAATGTTCAAGATGCAATTGACCATATCCTTGATCGTGAGAAGTATTACCTATCAGGTATCATAAGGTATGAATCTCCGTTGGATAATCTTAAGAACACCTGTCTTTACAAAATAACCATGCAATCACCTAAGTGTTTTTTGAAAAGAGATGTTCCACGTAATGCAAAAGCCACCCCAAACTCCTCAAATGATGAATCTGAAGAATTCCCCAAATTGAAACAACAAACACCTCCCAAGACTCATCCTTGGAGACCATAACAAAAAATGTTAAAAAAAAATAAAAGAAATTGTTCCAACCTGCTAACATGAAATTACTATGAAAAAATTATTTTTTAATTAATGGACCTACTGGATTTTAGGCACATTTCTGATATATTTGCATCATATATTTTGGACTCCCAAAATGTGTCACGGTAAATTTGGCTTGCTTCCACTTATAAGAATGAAATATGTACCAAATTGTTTTTTATTTTTAATGTAGACTTGATTTTTAAGTCCTTTCGCAGCATTCAGTTTCCATTGTTCTGAATATACTCCATTCATGTCTTCTATATATACAATAGGCATCCTAACTTTCATGGTATATCAGTGCAACATCTTTTACTTTTCATTAATATGAACCTCTGAAACTGTCACATAGGAGCTACATCTTTATATTTGCCCAAACAATACTCCATTTACTTCATAAAACCACACTCTAATTGTGCTTTTTTGTTTATTTCTTCTTGTGTTATTTGAATTATTATTTATTTTATAAGGATCAAGCAGCCTATTTCTCATTTATTACAGCTTACAACATGGGAAGAAACACAAAATACCATCACTGCCCTGTGTATTCATGTGCTGTTGTAGTACTTGCACAATAAATACTATATCAGTGATATTCCCGAGAGGCACAGATGCTAAAGAACACCATATTTTGTTAAATGAATTGTATACTTAGGTAATATCTTGGTAATTACGTATTTTTTGTTTTCTTTGTTTGACTTTTTTTGTCTCTAGACACATCTTTAGAAACAATCCTAGAGGAAAAAATATCAAATCCAAGAACAGGCTATGTATTTATTTTCTTTCCTGTGAACTCTTAGATTGGTAAACTTTGAGGATATAAAAGTTTTCAGTTTGTTATTGTTTCTTTTCTTTCTTCATTTTTTTTCTATCCCAGTCACTATGTAAAGGGTTACTGCTAAAAAAATACCTCATGTCTGCCATCCAAGTTCATGTTTTCCATTTCTTACCCTATTTTATTTGAGATAATTACTGAAGTCATATGATCTTGCATTAAGATATTAGATCTTCCTTTAGTTTGCTTTTTATTTTGACAGAGGGTCCATGCATTGCTCAAACTTCTATTCCTCTTGTTTATTTTTCCAAAGTGCTGGAAAAAACAGACATGTACAACATAATATGAATTTTCAATTTAGTGCACTTTGGATCATTATCTTCACATCAACAAGAAGTGGAAGAGTTCTCAGTATGTTGTCCACATCATCAATAGCTGCTATGAGTTTACACTGGTAGATATTGCCTTAGAATAGTATTGGTTTTGAAGTCTTAAGTCTTTAATGATTATAGGCAAATAGCCTGGTATTTGGTCCTAATCCATGAAGCATAGCCATTATGCTTCCAGTAAATCTGAGATATATTTATCCACACTTACAGAATGTTATTATGATCAATATAGCAGATTATTTTGTTTCACTTGAATATTGTGCTTAAAAATCAGTCATTGATTACTAGAAGCAATTTAGTCTGTGGCATGATAAAAATACATGAATAACTCAAATTGCATTTATTTCAATGTTAAATGATTAGCTGTTTTATGTTTTATTTAAAATTATTTTACAGCAATTGTTTTGAACAAAGTTGTATTAGTCAGAGTTATTTAAAAATATAATTTATACAATAAATATAAATTAATGGTGCATTTCTTAGAGTGGCTTCAGGTTGTGGTCCAGCTGAAGTCCAATAATGGCTGTTTCTCAAAGAAAAGACCAAGGATTTAGTAGTTGTTCAGTGCATGAGTTTGGATATCTCAACTGGTCTTCAGTATACATTAGAATCCTAAAGAAGTAGATTCTAACTCCATTGAAAAAATATCTCAGCAACAGTAATAATGAACTTACTAGCAAGAGGGCAAGCAGTCAAAAAGCAAAAGTTACATTCTTCCATGTCCTTTTGGTGTGGACTCTCATCAAAATGTGTGAACCAGATTTAGGGTGGATCTATCCATTTCAATGATTTAATGAGGAAAATTCCATACAGGCAGGCCCAGTTTATTGGATTTTAGTGGAATATATATATATATATATATATATATATATATGCAATTTGACAATCATAATTATCCTCACAAGTCTTTCCTTTCTCAACTTGACACACAAACACATATCCTTAAATCATGCTTAATTTCCAAATGAAAACAGCAGCCATGTCATAGTTCTGTGTAAAAACACAAATTAATCCACATACAAAAATCAATGTTGGAATCCTTCTAGAAGAAGCACTCCAACACAAATAAAAGTGAAGAAGAAGAGATATCATGGTGGAATAGATGCTGAAAGACCTCAGTATCAGATAATGGTGATGAATCCACAGGCTGCACTCCTGGCTGGCTGTCCAGCTCTGTGGGCTGCAAGTAGCAGGGAAAAAAGTGTTGGTGGAGAATGCTCAACACTGTTTGGCCAATAGCTTATGCATATTTTTTGCTAACATTTATATCTTAAATTAACCCATTTCTATTAATCTGTGTATTATCACAAGGGTGTAGCTTACCAGTAAAGGTTCTGGGGTGTCTATCTCCTTTGGCAGCTACATGGCATTTCCCCGACTCTGTCTACTTTCTCTCTATATCTCTGCTCAGATTTCTCACCTGGCTTTCCTCTACTAAGCCATTAGCCAAAACAGCTTCTTTTCTAACCAATGATAGCAAAACCTATTCAAAAAACAGAGGAGGATTTCACATCATCTCTCCTTTTCTGTCAAAACAGAAGAGAAGGTTTTAACTTTAACATAGTAATATTACATATAACAAAACAGGTATCAAGCAAGAATTACAGTTACGATATTTATATCTACTTTATATTTATCATAACTAAGGAAAACTCTATCTATTCTTCAACTCCATCAAAGACTCCAGAAGGATATAATATTACCTACGTTAACAGGAAGAACATTGTAAGAAACTTCCAAAATTCTAGAATTGACAGACACATTTCACTGCCTGGACAATCACCCAAAGTTCTTCTGTAACATTGATGCTTCCATCTTCAGTCTATAGGCCCATAGTTTCCTGCAGACTTTTCCATGAAGCAGAAAATTTGAAGATCTGTTTTGCTTCTGTTAGCAGTTTGTCAGTCACTTTTTCCTGTAACCTTCAAAATGTTTGGAAGATTCTTTCATGAAGCAGGAACCCTAAAGTACAATCTCACCTTTAAGCAAGTTTAGCCATCATTGTTCTGTGGATCTTGCATATCCAGTTCATACAGCATACTATCTAGCTGTCCAGACAAGAGCAGTTTCTGGCCAAGATGGCTGAAAAACTCCATAAGGAGCCTCTTTGATGCCCATCATCCCCTTTAAGTATATTGGTGCTGCCAGGAGCAGATACGTCTCACCGTCATGAATAGTACTAAGTTCTTAAAACATTTTTAACACCATATTCTGTATGTCTTTAAAAGTGATCAAGCATATCTAACTATATATTGCTTCGGGGGGGGGGTCTTCTTTGATCAAATCATATTATCCAGTAAGGAATCCACAGCTTTCTATCTTCTGTGGAAACAAAAGCAGAACCTCTTTTCCAAAGCAACATAACCTTAGACCCAAATTTTAAGTCAAGATACCTTTAAAATAGATATTGATTTAGCTTAGCAGCTCATGCAGCTAAATATCTCCCTGTACATTCGCAGTCAAAACATTCAAAGAAAACACAATAATATATACAATCCAGACTCTCTGTGTATTTTTTCTTCTTTATTTTTTTACTTCTTTAATCTATGGCTATCTATACTCTGTCTCTTTAAAGATTTTGTTTAATTTTTTAAAACTATTCTTTAATAACTGTCTATACTCTTTTTCTTCTCACTCTGAAGCCTGCACACATTTTTTAAAACACACTGTGACCTGTTCAGAGGTTTATTTCTGTCTGAATCTGTCTTTATTGCATATCTGTAATCATTTTCTGACCAGGAGTACATTTTAAATGATAAGCAGCTTGTTCACAGCAGCTCTGGATGCTGGTTCCACATTTCTCGGCCTTCCAATATGCAGAGGTAATTTTTCTGCTAGCTATGGGACCATCAGGTAGGAACTGTGCTCACCATCTCAACTTTGGTAAGCAGTTGGCCCATGCTGCCACCAACTTGCAGCACAATGCCCACAAAGTTTATTCAAGTGCTTTGCCTACTGAAAGAGCCAGAGCTGTTTGTGCAACTAGCATGAACCAGGATGCCTTCTTAAAGAAGCCACACAGTTTTTACTATTATCACTGAGTCAGGAAGCCTTCTTTTAAAGGAATAATGTCTCTGTTTGCTACAAGCAAACAGAGCCCATTTAAGAAAATGCTGCTACCATGAAGCCATGCTTTACTCTGCTTTTTTTGTGTCTAGAATTTTTTTCCAAGCTCTCTCAGGCGTTATGTGGATGTAGTCAGCCCATATTGGCATTCCATTTTGTATGCAGAAACTGCTCATTCATTTACATTCCACATGGATACAAATAATTACACAAAAATTATATCAATTATAGCACTGTTTGCCCAATAGCATATGCATAATTTTGGCTAACTTATATCTTAAATGAACCCATTTATATTAATATGTGTATTACCATAAGACTGTTGCCTACTGGTAAAGTTTCTAGAATGTCTGTCTCCTTCGGCAGCTATGTGGTATCACCCTGATTTTGTCTACTTTCTCCCTATCTCTGTTCAGATTTCCTGCCTGACTTTATTCTACTAAGTCATTGACTAAAAGAGCATATATAATAAACAATGGTAATAAAACATATTCATAGCTGCAGAGGTGAAGCCTACATCAGAGAAGCCTATGGATTCTATGTTTTTTCATCTATTGGCTTGATCATATCTTTAAACATCTGTTTATATTAATGAGTCCTTCTATCTTGGTGTTCCCAATATGCTTTATTAAAGTAGTTGGGGCAGGTTAAACTCTACAATATGTACAAGAAAATTGGGAATTAATTGGGACGCATCTGCTAAGTACTTGGGACCAGGATAAAAGTGTGCATGTTGTAACACCCTGAAAAATAAAAAAAAACTAAAGATTTTATTGGTTTCTCCTGATAATATCGCAAAAATCACTTGTATATCCACTCATCTTTCTGCTCCTCTTATCATGTTATGGTACAATACAAGGATATATCTCAAACTTTAGAAGGTTCTGTGTTCATATTCTTGAATATTACAGACCTAGAAACATGAATACAAATAAACTCCCATTCTTCATCAATCACAAATTCTTGAATATTTTTTTCATAATAACAAAATAAATTAAAATATTTTCATACTCTGCTTGAGATTATAGTTTTTAATTTAAACCACATTGTATATAATATATTCTAATCATAGTTTCCCCTCACACAACTCCTTTTAAGTTCCTACCCACCTTCCCATCCACTCAAATAATCATTTATTTTTTCTCTCTCATCAAAACACAGATATCTAAAAGAATAATAAATAGTAAAATAGAGTAAATGAAAATGTAAATAAATAATTCAGAATGAAACAACCAAAAATGAAGAACAAAGCACAAGGAGCACATACATATTTATACACAGAGAAATCCCACAAAAATAAAAATAACAAAGCATATTGTATAAGCAAAAGATAAGTAAGGTAAACTAAATGCCTAGAAAATTTATTATGAGACAACATTGCCCTAATACTCCATTTAGTTCATTGTGTGTTGGCCACAATGAACATCTACTGCTGGGCATGGTGTTATAATTTTGCTGGCCTTCCCTGCCAGTACTCAGTCTCCTTATTAACTACTTGTATTCTGGCTTGTTGAAGCAATAAGTCAGACAACACTTGCAACAGTAATGTCTGTCAGAATGCCTAGCCATGAAAACTCCAGCAGTACATTCACCAGAAGGCCATTATTGACAAAGACTACTAATTTTGCCATTTTAATACACTTTACAGTACTTCATAACGTATGCTTATTTTTCTTGGGAGTAGTGTAATACTTCTTTTTCTTAGCACCATCACCAATACTCACCTTTTAAATGTTGTAGTCAAAGAAAGTAAGGCCATCTTCTACTTGTTTACCAGGGAAGATCAGCCTCTGATGATTAGGAGGAATTCCTTCTTTATCCTGAATCTTGGCCCTTATATTTTCTATAGTGTCTGAGGGTTCAATCTCAAGTGTGATAGTTTTCCCCCTAAGGGTCTTGACAAAAACCTGCATCTTTGTGGTGATTCCACCACAGATGGAAGGTCAGAAAGTCAAAAGAGAGAAATACCAGTTGAGATGGATCCCCAGTCATGGAAACATGGGCAGAGGTGAGGGGTCAGGAGATTTTACCATTTGTAGCAGACAGGGTATTTGAAAGTGGACTGGTCCTGATCTGGGACCAGAATCCCTGCCATCCTTAAGCCCCTCCAAGTGCTGGAGAAAGAGATCACAGAGAGAGCCTGGTTGAGTCATGTACCAATGAAATATAATTCACCAATGAACAATAGTGCCTGAGGAACCTTTGGCAGGTCTCACTGAGGGTGCCGAAATATAACACCCAATTTTGTGTTACACCCTCGGTACAGTTCGCGCGCCAATGTGCCATACGGGAGTTGGGCAAGGACCTAGAGATTGAAAGAACACACAAAGAGACCTGGGTCATTCGAAAGGAGATCAGCTGAATGCCATTTATTCAAACTTGTGTCCTTAAGGTATTGGCAGAACAAAAAACAAAGTTAAATTAAGGTAAAAATAATTTTTTGGAGCAGGGAATTGAGGGGGTATCTGACCTGTTTAAGATGGATTTTTTAATTTAGCTCCCTGGAACTTGCAAAAACTCCTTGGGTTTGTGAAAACAGAAGTTTTAGTCACATGGAAAGCAGTATAGGAGAGAAATTTGATTTAAAATTTATTTGGTGAGGAAACCTGGCAAGCGAAACTTCACCACTATCAAACTGTCAGAGATCTTTGAAAAGGATAAGATTTCACTTGAGTTACTGATTAAAAAATGACAAAGAACTTACTTGGTTGGCACCCAGAGCTACTCTTTTTTGGGTCCTCCATGATCGCGGAAGGTTGCACTTGAGCTTTGCTGTTTAGCGCAGGGCCTGCCAGGCTCCAGAAGATCCTGTGGGCTAAGAAATCTGTAGGAAGACAGGCCTACCTTGACCTGAGCAGCTAGGCTGTCGATCCCAGTGATTCCGTCCACGTCTAGAAGTCTTTAGTTTAGATGAAAGGCAGTTTTTCCCAATGGTCAGCGCTCTGCAGTCAAAGCAAAATGCAGAAGAATGTTGTTCTGCACATGTCTGTCTTCTTTGGAGGGAGCTGAGAGCTGCTGCTAGGAGTGAACCTGTCTCTTTTTGTTGTTGTGAAAAGTTTTTAATAATTAAATACTTAAATATAACATTCCCCAGATCTCTGAGCAGTTGATGGCTGGTTTAAAATATAGCTGCAGTATACTGGCTCTTAACAAGTACAATCCACATTTGTAAAAGGGCAGAAAGAAGAAACTGCTGGCAATGGAAGGTTAATGCCAGAACTGACAATGGTAGAAAACAGCTTAAGAAACTTAAAGGTACATACCAGTTTAAAATATGTGTATTATTATGTATAGAAAGAGTGAACAGGAATTGGGCAATGTGGATGACTCTGATGGGCCCTATCAGAGACATGCCATTGCTCAAAACACATGGAACAGAGTTAACAGGAGGATTTTAGTGAAAACCAGGAAGAAAGGCAGGGTATACATAAGTAAAACAGGGAGAGCTTGGTCATGTGATCTGGCTCTCAGCCAAGATGGCGAAAAAGTCACCTGACCCACCTGGCCCTCAGCCAAGATGACAACAGCCACATGTTGTAGGAAAAAGTTACAATTTTTGAGCAAGTTTAATAAGAGGGACCTAAAGGCCTGATCTGCTCTGTTTCTGAGCCGCCATGCCATAACAAAAGCCACAGAGGGGAGCGGCAAAAGGCTGGAACCCAAGAAAACGGCCATTTAAATTTTTTTAAGGTATTTGGGGCCATTTTGGACAGAGACTGATAAGTGTGAGGCATTTAAAGCATGAGGCCGGAGTGATAGGTCTGAACAGCTTGGCTCTCATGGTCAAGGCTGTGAAAACACCAGAAAAAACCGTGCCACCTCAAGCCTACGAGAATGGCTCCCCATTAAGGCAAGATGCAGATGGCACGAACACCCAGGCCCTGTGAACAGGCGTCTTAACTCAAAGGGGGGGTGCTATAACCTAGCTGAATTGACTCGAGCCTCCGACAGGAGACGGATTCCCGGGCAGGAGGGATTCAGCCAAGGTCAGGCCGCATCATAGTGGCATGCTGCACCGTAGCAGCAGTTACGATGAGAAGAAGAAAGAAAAGGAATGAAAAAAGAAAAAGAGGGAGAACTGGAGACCCCGGGCCTCCAGGTACGGGTGAACTGAGGGGCTGGCTAAGGCCACACCATCCCAGGCACGGGCTTAGCACAGGATAAAAGTCGATTGAATTGAATGCCAGCAAAGGGAACAACCGAGGCCCTGAAGGCCAGTGGTTGGAGGTCCCCCCATAGTGGGCCATGTGGTGGCAGGCAGCAGGCTATGGGAGCAGCCAGTCCCAGGCAGAGATGGCTGCCAGTCCCAGAGCGGTGGCCTGAGTGGTGGTGGCCGGCCATGTGGCAGCAGGCAGTGGGCTCCAGGCAGAGACGGCTGCTGGTCCCTGAGCAATGGCTGGTCCCAGGCAGGGAGACACATGACAGGCAGGCAGAAGACAGAAACATGGAAAGACATGACATGCAGGGTGAGGTTGAATGTTTATTCATGGGGTTATGGAGGAGGAAGGGTGAAGTTGGGAGAGAGAGAGAGAGAGAGAGAGAGAGAGAGAGAGAGAGAGAGAGAGAGAGGAGAAGAAAGAGACAGAGAAGGGGGAAGCAGAGAAGTGGGGAGAGAGGCAGACGCGAAGCTGCCTCTCTGAGAGGAAGATGAAAAAAAGAGTGAGCTCAGGCCGGAAGCTGAAGATCAGCCTGCCTCAGTGGATAGGGAAGGGAGTGGGCATGGCTTGTCTCTTAAAGGGACCAAAATCATAACACAGAGAGCACTTTTTAAAAATATCAGTGGCTTGCTTATGAGATATCTTTAAATGAAATCTTACAGACCCAGCATTGAGATGAAAATGATTATGAGCTTTTTCTGAAGCTTCATAAGATTCCTGACTCACTGCATAAATTTGTCAAGTAAGCTGATCAGCCAATGCATTCCCTTTGCTCAAAGGACCAGGGAGGTCAGTATAAGCCCGCAAATGCCCTAAGTAAATGGGAACAGATCAGTCCCAAAGCAAAATTTGAATAGCCAATAACTGCATCTGGACTCGAGATACAGAGGCAATATAAGCTGCAGTTTCCAAAGGTGCAAGAATTTTGCTTATATACTGACTGTCAGTAAAAAGGTTAAATGGAATATCAGCATATTTCTCTAGGACCATCTGGACAGCAACCAATTCAGCCACCTGATCAGAGTTAGTATTAACAGGCTGAATATCAAAATCAGGAGGGGAGGCTACCACAGCTCTCCCCGTGGAAGATCCATCAGTAAACACATTTCGTGCCCCTGCCAGAGGCTGCAAAGAAATAACTTTATGGAAACATACCAGATGATTTTTGAAAAAGATGACCAACCTATTATCAAACTTGCAGGAATTGGTGCATAAAAACAAGGTCCAATCTTTAGCAAAATTTTGCAACCAAGTTATTTTGCCTGGGTATATGGGGTAATAACCTTATCAGGTAACATTCCAAAAGTTTGTAAAATAAGTTTATACCCTTTCTGAATAACACGTAGCACAGCTGATGGGTACAAGATAACAATTTTTAGGAAGAAGTGGATGATCTCTTGCTGTTCCAGGAATTTACTCTGTAGAACAGGCTGGCCTTGAACTCACAGAGTTCCCCAAGTGCTGGGATTAATGGCTTGTACCAGCAAACCTGTCTTATTTCCTGGGCTGATTAACCATCCCTTTACCTGCAGGGCAATTCCTTTTAATGTGTCCTGATCTTCCCCATTGAAAACAATTCTTTTGTCTAGCTCTACCTTGACGCTCCCTAAGGTCAGAATCAAGTACATGACCCATTACTTGAGTGCCCTCAATGTCTCTGCATAACCGGATAAAGTCATTTAAATCTCCATTTATATGAGGGAGTAAAACCTCCTGACAAAATTGATAGCTGAGTCCACATCCCCAAAAATGTGACTTCCCACCTGTAGAAGATGGTCAATAAACTCAAAATAAGGTTCTGAAGATCCTTGAAGGGTCATAGAAAGCTGTTCTCTTGCTCCTTTGTTAGGTAAAGTTTTCCAAGCTTTAACAGCTGCTGCAGCTATCTGAGCATAAATTTCAGGATCATATGCAATCTGTGCAGCTAAACCAGCATATTATCCTTCACCAGTTAACATGTCAACGTTATGCTGGGGAAACCTGCTTTGGCATTTTTCCCTGCAGTCTTTCTGCAATTTTCCTGTGTTTTACCTCTCCATAACAAAAAATTTTCCCCTGAAAGAAAAGCCCTGCAATGCTGCATCCAGTCACTGGGTGTAAGGTTGAGTTCTGCAAAGGATTCCAATAAAGCTACAGTGAAAGCAGCATGAGGTCCATAGTCCATAACTGCTTCTTTTAACTGCTTAATATCCTTAAAGGCCAGGGGGTTATGCTGCCTGATCCTCTGTTCTTGCTGGTCAATAGTTTCCACAACAGGATAAATCTGCCTCTCTCTACTTAGATTATTTAATCTGCTCTGAATCTCTTGGATTTCCACCTCTAAGTCTATAGGGGCAGAAGCAGTAGTACAAGGATTTTGCAGCGGAGGTCTCATGGAGACAACTGTTTGCTTCCTTCCTTTCCTCTTTTTCTACCTTCTTTTTTTATCAGTGTGATCTCCTTTTCTAAAAATTTCTTTCTTCTTCTTCTTCTTCTTCTTCTTCTTCTTCTTCTTCTTCTTCTTCTTCTTCTTCTTCTTCTTCTTCTTCTTCTTCTTCTTCTTCTTCTTTATCCCTTCTAATACTTCCTGTTCCTAAAACTTCCTGTTCCTCAAAACTCTTAATAGAACTCACAGATTCTACTTCCTGAATCTCCTCAAGGGTTTTACTCAAATTCTCTAACTGCTCTTTTACTTTTACATCATCCCTGAGAAGAGCATCTCTGACTAAGCGCCATAGTGAAAATATTGCTATGGGGAATTCTTCTGGCCCTCACTCCTTTAGTGCATTTTGAAGATCAGCCTTTACCTGCTCCCAATCAGTAATATTAAAAACCCCTACATGTAGAAACCAGGGACTAAACTCTAAAACCGTCTTAATGATCTCTTGTACTGTCTCAACTTTAATACTGGTGCCCTTTTTCTCCAAAAGAGCTAACAACTAGCCTGTCAATCGGCCTCTTAACACTGGAATATAATTACTTGCACCCATTACCAATACATCCTCACCGCTCAATTTGTTACCTGCTGGCCAGCCTTCCCAAGGGCGACCTCTCAGGGATCCCTACTTCCGATCCCGCAGATGGGTCTCTGACTGCAGTTGCTGATGTCCCAGTGGGGCATCCAATTGTAACACCTGATTTTGTGTTACACCCTCGGTACAGTTCGCATGCCACTGTAGCATATGCGAGTTGGGCAAGGACCTAGAGATTGAAAGAACACACAAAGAGACCAGGGTCATTCGAAAGGAGATCAGCTGAATGCCATTTATTCAAACTTGGGGAAATCCTTATGTACCTAACTGCTGCACAAGGACCTCTGCCCAGGCAGGTGGGAAATTACCATACCAACAATGGAGTCAATGCCCTACAGCTAATCACCAGGCCGGGCAGGGGAAGTACAGGAACAAACAGAATGCTTTGTCAGCTGACCAGAAACTGTCTTTGCACCACAGGAACAAGGGAAGACCCGGGCCCTACACCGAAAAGCAGCACTAATGGACAGAGAGAAGTATGCCACACAAAGAGAACTTGGTGAGTATTAAGTTGTATTTAGGAAGAAGGGTATTGGGAGTGTAGAAGAGAGTGAAGGTGGAGAAGAGGGGAGGGGAGGGGAGAGGAGAGGAGAGGAGAGGAGAGGAGAGGAGAGGAGAGGAGAGAAGAGAAGAGAAGAGAAGAGAAGAGAAGAGAAGAGAAGAGAAGAGAAGAGAAGAGAAGAGGAAGAGAGCTGCCTCTTCAGAAGAAAAGCTGTGAAGAGAGAGAGGAGAGAGAGAGAGAGAGAGAGAGAGAGGAGAGCCTAGACCAGCTTGGCTCTTGGGAAGGGAGAGATTGATAGTGTGCAGGGCTTGTATCTTAATGGAGAGCCTGCATAATCATAACACATAGGACTTGCCCTTAACTGTGATTTGTATACCTTGGAGAAAACTAAATTTTCATTTGCAAGTGGCTATCAATTGGATATGCCTTCTGAGATAAGTACCAGGACTTATGGCTACTTTCCCTATTACTATTGGGACTCCAACTGCATTAGACCTGTGTAGACCCAATGCATGCTTGCACAGTCTCCACGTGTTATATGATTATCAGCTGGGCTATGTCTAGAAGGCCTTGTTTCTTTAATGTTTTCCATCCCTGTTGACTTGTAAAATTGTTCTTCCCCTTTTTACATAGGTTTCCCTGAGCCCTCAAAGGAGAGATTTGATGGAGACATCCCAATTATGACTGGGTTTTCCAAGGTCTTTCATTCTCTATGAAAATATTATACAGTTTTGGGCTCTTGTTTAATTTCCATCTGCCACAAGGGGAAGCTTCTCTGATAATGGTTGAAGAAAAGATTGATGTATGACAATGTCACAATGTCACTGGAAGTCATTATATTGCTATGATCTCTTGGCAAAGCAATAGTATTTGATTTTATCCTAGGCCCCTGGCCTTTCTAGTCTCAGGTTGTTGGACACCTAAGCACTCTCATGGAGTGGGGCCTTAAATCTATTAAGATAGTGGTTGTCTTTAAATGTTAATTTTAAAACACTAAATCTCAATAACAATAAAAGATATACTTCAAGAAAATGTATTCATATTTAGAGCTCACCTCAAAATGTATCCTAGCTAAAGATTTCGGAGAGCTTTTGAAAAACAACAATGTGAAATTTGTTTTTCAGTGTTTATCTAATATTGATATATAATTTGTATTTATAATACCTCCACAACCTAACATTTAGATAAAAAAGAATAAGGAAAAAAATAACATTTTAGTGCATGGGATACAATATAGAGATATTCTTAAATGCATGTGAAAGGTAAAGAAATGGCAAAAATGGAGTAAAATAATTAAATAGTCTTTGTTTTATTGAGCCACATCCTAATTATAAGGAATCTTGTAGAAATACAAGAATTGCCTTACTGGAAAACCAAAGCTTTAATTCATCTACTCCCCTACACCTTAGTAACTACAGTCATCAGAATAATACACAAATCTGATAAATGTATTGGAATTGTCAAGCAATTAAAGCTTGACACCTAATATGAAAAGGTAGACACTACATGACATAGTTTAAGTGATTTTAATCAAAAACCAAAAGCAACTAAAACCAAAACCCTTCAATCAAAGATTTGATAAGACTCCCCTAATAAGTGCCTCGTAGAATTAAAATTGCTAGTGACTTGTATAAGACAATAACAATTATCAAAGATGAAAAAAAGGCTTGTATGTGTCATCATCACTTTGGAACATGTCTTGGGATTCCTATTGCTGTGAAGAAACACCATGAATACAATAACACTTTTGTAAACACATGCCAGTTTATTTATTTAAATTACTATTTATATTATATTCTGGTTGCATTTTCCCCTCCATCCCCTCCTCCCAGTCCCTACCCCTACCCCACTGCTGTTTCCAACCCCCAATACACTCCTTCTCTATTGCTGTTGAAGGTAGTGTCTTCCAAGAGTATCAATAAAACATGGAATATAAAGTAAGCATAGCAACCCTTATAAAGGAAAACATTTCATTTGTACTGTCTTCCAAGTTAAAAGGTTTAGTCCATTATCATCATTGCAGGAAATATACTGTCATTCAGGCAGACATGGTGTTGGAGAAGTAGCTGGCAGTTCTGCATACAGACATCTGCAGGCAACAGGAAAAGAGAGTGACACTGGGCCAGGCTTAGTTTCTGAAACTCTAAAATTCACTCCCTAGTTATACAGATCCTCCAAACAGGCCATATCTAATCCACAAGACCTCATTTCCAATAATGCCACTCCCTATGAGTCTATGGGTTCCATTTTCATTTAAACCACCACAGACTAATACTGAATATTCATTCTTTCCTCCATTCCTTTTTTGTGGTTACTTTAAAAAATATATTTTTTCTTCAGCTCATTCATAAGAATTCAAGAACTTACTGTCTATTTAATACCTTAAGCTGTTATATTTTTCTTTTTATGTTTTTATTTTAAAAGAAATAGAGGAGGAGTGTATTGGGGGTTGGAAACAGCAGTCGGGTAGGGGTAGGGACTGGGAGGAGAGGATGGAGGAGAAATTGATTCTCTTAGTTTTATCATATGCATTAATTTTATACTTCCTCAATTCATCCATTTATCTATGTATGTATTTATATTCTTGACCCAATTTGGTTTAAAATATTACTTATATTATTTTTCATTTTTAAAAACTATTTTTAGAATTTCTGTAAAATTTATAGTTTTGCAGTACTTTTAAATTTCAAGAGAATATATAACTGAATTTTGGCACAATTTTATGATAATTGTATTGAAATATTATCATATATTTCCAATAAATGAGGTGACATTGACACAGCTTTGATTCAATTTTGCTTTATGTAATTATTTATATGTCGAATGATTTTCTCTCACATCCTACATATTTTAATAGATAATAATCCTACTTAAATATTTTATGTTAGCAGTTTTTTTTTCCTACTTCAATTTAACATTATGGAGCCTGACTTGTTTTGGGAACTTCTACCTCAGATAGTTTTATTTTCCAGTATTTACAAGTACTCTTGAGATGTTATTCATTGTAGTCACGGACTCATTAAATAATTGGTGGTTCTATGTGTAAAAATCAAATGTTTTTCCTTCTACCAGTGATGTTACTAGACATTTTATTCCAAAGTGGACAAAAGATACTAAACCTATGACTTTTTACACCACTAAGTGAAAGGAAGAGAAACCCAGATCATCACTGCTGCTACTCTTAAGGAAAAATAGCACCAGTTCATTATGGAAAGAGGCTAAAAATGACTTGGCATTTTCCTACTACTATTTTAGAAAAAACACATAATGCAGTTTGAATATATACTTTTATGGCATTACTATTCCAACACCCTTTTGTTTAAGTAAGAGAGTTCTAAACCTACTACGAAATTTTATATAATAAGTACAAATATCCTATTCTAACTAGCTTAGGTCTTGTATAATAAATAACTTGGCCAAGTCATGAGAGAAAAGTAACTACATTTATATAGTATTCAACCCCATTGAAGATCTGAGAATGGAAATAATGTTACCTGGGTAATTAGGAAGTTCAGTAAAACAACTTCCAAAACATGCAACAAATCACAGAGACAACTAGCTACCTGGGCAATCACGCAAAGTCATGTTTGCAGCATTGAATCAACCAACTTTGGCTAAGGCCTAACATAACTGACATACCATTTTCAAAGGCAGGAAACTTTTCAAAACTCTCTTACCCTGTCTTGGCAGGATATGACAATCCCGTTTTATCCATTGATGCATGGTCTGTATCTCTGTCAGTGGTTGAGGTATGGGCATTTCTTTGCCCAAAGGCCAGTTCTGCCAAAAAGAAAGGCTCCAGGTGGAGTGTCTTTGGTGCTCAACATTCTCTTGGGAATAGATCAGTGCTTACAGGAACAATTGTGTCTCACCATCACGGTAAATTTGGTAAATATATACTAATATATATATGTATATCAATACAATATATGTCAATACATAAAAAATGTTTTAAATAGAAGTAGAAACATGCATGGATTTAATAGTCAATATAATTTAACTTTGTATCAATATGCAAGAATTGATACCAATGTATTTGTCTAAAAACAGTAACTCACAATTATAAATCTATTATCCCATCATCCAATTATCCCTCTCCTTTTTTTTTCAAAAGATCCCTGAGCTTATAAAATTTCTCCCCCAACCTCCCAACCCTCAACAATATACTAATTACAATCAACCCCTAAATGATGTCCCTAAACCCAAGGGAAAACTTTACTGGAAAAGGGAATATTGTCCTCTAGAATTACTTCCAGCTGTCACGGGGGTGACGTTCTTCCTGGAGGATTCTGTGAAAGTAAAATGATGGTAAAATTTCAAGATCAATGTCTTTTAAAATTGAAAATAGTCTCTGAGAATTTTGTGCAGGTCTGGCCAGAATGTTTTGTAAGATGTGCACCATTTCAGATAACCAAGTTGGGATCATCTTGTGCAGCTGGTACCCAAAACAGGTCTTGTAGTAGTGCTATCAGTATCATGATGTCATATCAACCAGGTGGAGTTGTTGTTATGGCGTCCCTTCTTCTTCCTGGAAACTTCAAATATCACTTCAGGAAAAACTCATTGTTCATTGTGAAAAACTTAAACATTAATCATATAGACATATATTCAATCAAAGGCATGATAGATATATTCGATGAAAAGTATGATAGATATGAAGAAAAGCAAAGATGTTTTCTAAACTCATATTTATTTCTGTCCCATATCATGACTCTTGACACGAGACAGAAATTGCAGAAACTCTGGGTTTATCTCTTACCAACAGGCTTGGAATTGGATAGGGACTGAGCCAGATTCCAACTTCAAAACCAGCTCTATATATTTATGAATAAATGCACATTAATACATATTTAAAGATAAGAGTAGAATAATTTTATTTACGAGACCTATTTGATTTTGCTGATTCTAATTGGGTTGTAAAAAGTTTCCACCTGTCAGTATTCAAACATCCAAGTTCACTTGAATTTTCTGAAGATGAGTTGTTGAAGGAGCTGTGGGCTGCATTCCTGCCACCCAGCTCCCTGCCGCCTGCATGGCTAGCTTTATACCCCAAAATAATTACACAGAAACTGTATTCTTTCAAACACTGCCTGGCCCATTAGCTCTATCTTCTTACTGGCTAATTCTTACATCTTAATTATCCATTTCTATTAATGTGTGTAGCACCCCAAGGTGCGCTTACCAGTAAGATTCTAGCCTACGTCCATCCTGGGTCGGAGCTTCATCCCATCTGCTCCAGAGAGGAGAGCTATAGAGTCTGAGCTCACTTCCTCTTCCTCCCAGCATTCTGTTCTGTTTACTCCACCCACCTATGTTCTAACCTATGAGGCCAAGCAGTTTCTTTATTAATTAACCAATGACCTTCCCACATCATTTCCCTTTTTTCTGTTTAAACAAAAAAAGGAAGGCTTTAACATAGAAAAATTACATATAACAAAACAGTTATCAAGTAAGTATTACAGTTACAATATTTATATCTATTTTATCTTTTACCATAACAAAGGAAAATTATAACTATATCTAACCATTCTTCAACTCCATCAAAGACTCCAGAAGAATACAATATTACATAAGCAAACAAGAAAAAAGCAACTTTCAAAACTCTAGAAATGACAGAGACATCTCGATGCCTGGATAGTTACCCAAAGTTCTTCTGTACCATTGGGGCATCCATCTTCAGTCTTCAGGCCCATGGTATCGAGCAGATATTTCCATGAAGCAGGAAAATTCAAAGGCAGTTCAGTCACTATCTGCTGTGTCCTGCAGAATGTCTTGCAGACTCTTTCATGAATCAGGAACCCTGAAAGATCACCTCACCTTTAGGCAAGTTCAGCAGTCCTCTCTCTGTGGGTTTTCTGTGTCCAGTTTATGCAATAGTCCAGGCAAGATCAGTTACTTGCCCAAATGGCTATCAAACTCCATAAGAATCCTCTTTGATGCCCATCTTCCTCTTGAAGTAGATTGGTACTACCAGGAGCAGAGTGTCTCATTGTCATGAAAAGTCCTAAGTTATTAAACCATTTAAAAACATTTCTGTAGCCTTTGAAAGATATGAGGAATATCTATCTAAAATATATCTATGTATATCTAAAAAATCTAACTAACATGACTACAAACTTGACTAATACTAATGATTATCCATTAACAACCTATAAGCATTACATTTTTAAATGAACTACGCAATCACAATACCTTAATCAAGATCAGAAACACATATACATATAACAAAATTGACCTTAAATTTAAATAACTAAAGCAAAATCCATATCAATGCAAATTATTCATACCTATATCATGTCCCCCTTTAAATGTAAAAGAACATTCATAAACAATATTTGGGAATATGGACGTAGTTATTTCTCTCCAAACTGCTTCCTGCTGTATAGGGGCACTATTATTTAGGCCTTTCATGGTATAACCTGTGTGCTAGATTCATCTCAGTCTCAGCAGTTGAGTGAAGTGATTTTTTTGAAGGTGTTCACAGCAACCTTTCAGGAGGGCATGGTCTATCATACCATACTGGGATAGAAGTAATTCACAGGGTTTCATCCTCTGTGAAAACAAAAGAAAAACTCCTTTCCAAAGCATCATGTCCTTAGATCCAAATTTTAAAGTCAAGGTATTTTCAAAATATCTATGTTGGATTGGCATGTGCTATCACACCTTGAAGTCACAGAGGTCAATCTACCTCTGCCTCCCAAGTGTTGGGATTAAGGTGTGTACTACCACACCCAAATACTCTCTTTCTTCCTTTTTTGTTTTTTACTTTAAAAACTTTAACTTTTAGCCTGTATATATTTTTAACACACTGTAAATCATTTAAACGTTTTCTTCAACTTTGAATCTTTCTTTTACTGAATATTTCTCTTTTTGTGACCACACAAGTCTTTAATTTACTGAGCAATATGGGTAGGATTAAAACTGTGGCTTTGCCAGCAAGATCCAGCCCACTCCTTAGCTTTCCAGCCTCATGGCAGAAGTACTGGAGGCTGTAGCCACGTTTATCGCCACAACTCTTTGGCGTTACAAGATCCCTGCCAGCAAGCAAGCTGCAGCATTCTGCTCACAGACCACATTCAAATGTTCCTCATTCAAACTGCCTGCCTGAAAGAGTTAGAGTTTGCCCTAGCAGTACAGACCAGAACACCAGCATTTTAAACAGCACAACAATTTCCTGCTATGGCTAAAAACAAACAAGCATGCAGTCAGCTTTTCTCAACATCATTTAAGTGTTTTGTGGCAGGACTTCTTAATGAGCTACAGGGTTTTGCAGCTAAAGCTGGGTCAGGAAGCCTCTCTTAGATGAGAGTGCTTGCTTGCCTCTAGCAAGCAGAGCAGACCTGAGAAATTCTTGCTAGCAAGAAAACATGCTTTACTCTATTCTTTCCCAAGCTTTCTCAAGCTTTACGTGGAGTTCAGTCATCCACGTCTGGGCACCACTCTGTTGAGGGGCTGTGGGCTGCATTCCTGCCACCCAGCTCCCAGCCACCTGCATGGCTAGTTTTATACCCTGAAATAATTACACCGAAACTGTATTCTTTTAAATACTGCCTGGCCCATTAGTTCTATCTTCTTACTAGCTAATTCTTACATAGTGTTTATCCATTTCTATTAATGTGTGTAGCACCCCAAGGTGGAATTACCGGGAAGATACTAGCCTACGTCCATCCTAAGTCAGAGCTTCATCCCTTCTGATCCAGAGGGGAGAGCTATCGAGTCTGAGCTCACTTCCTCTTCTTCCCAGCATTCTGTTCTGTTTACTTCACCCAACTATGTTTTAACCTATGAGGCCAAGCAGTTTGTTTATTAATTAACCAACAACCTTCGCACATCAATGTGTGTTTTCCTGCAGAGAAAAGAAGAGAACCCTGCCCCAATCTATAGGTTATTCTTACCACCTATATAAATATCATCATTGTGGATGAGCTGTTATTTCTTCTTTCCAAGAGGTTTCCCCTCTTCAAATTGAAACTTTATTAATTATTATGCTATTGACAATTTTTCTTCTCCTGTGGCAACAAGAATAAATCCCCTTCCCCAACGTAGCACATCTCCTGGCTTCCATTGAGATGTCAACACATCTTTGAAATAAATTGGTTGATTTCGTTCAGCAGACATTTCCATTATCCAATGTCTTTCTGCTGCTGTCGTTCCTTTCTCATTAGCCTTAAGAAAATTCAAGCTTAATAAAGCATTATGTAATCTATTTCTGGGGGTGTTCTCAGTCCCTTTCTGTTGTTCAGAATATCCTTTATAGTACAATTTAATCTTTCTATAACTGCCTGACCTGTAGTATTACTTGGTATACCTGTAATGTGTATTATATTATAATAATCAAAAAAGTGTTTCATTTTCTTAGATACATATGCTGGACCATTATCTCTATTTATTTGTGCAGGTATACCCATGATGGCCATAACTTCCAATAAATGTATGATTACTGAGTCAGCCTTTTCTGAGCTCAGGACAGTAGCCCATTGAAAACCTGAATATGTGTCTATGGTGTGGTGTACATATTTTAATTTACCAAATTCCATAAAGTGAAACACATCGATATGCCAGATTTCCTTCCTTTGAGTACCATTTGGGTTACACCCTGAAGGCAATGGTGTTTGATTATAGAAAGAACAAGTAGGACATCTCTTTATAATGTCCTTAGCTAGTTACCATGTAATGGAAAATTCTTTCTTTAGGCCTTTACTATTGACATGATGCTTTTTATGAAATTCTGAGGCCTGCAACATGCTTCCAATCAATAATTGATCAGTCTCAGCATTACCTTGTGCTAGAGGACCAGGCAGACCCGTATGGGACTGGATGTGTGTTATATACATCGGAAAAAGCCTGTTCATGATTATGCCTTGTACCTGGATAAACAATGAAGTCAACTCTGTGTCATCTGGTATAAATTCAGCCATTTCAATATGCAAGATAACTCTTTCTGCATATTGTGAATCTGTAACTATATTAAGAGGTTATTTAAAATCCCTTAGCACCATAAGAATGGCATATTATTCTTCCTTCTGGACAGAATTACAAGGGCTTTGTTCCACCTTACTCAATTCATCTGACGTGTAACCTGCTTTCCCTGATTTATTTGCATCAGTATAGAACATATGGGGGCTCCAGTTATTGGAGCATCACATAAAATTCTAGGAAGAAAACAAGAAGTTCTCTTTATGAGGTTAAGTCTACCACTTGGGATAGTTGCTAATAATTACTCCCAAAAAAGTTAGCACAAGCTCTTTGCCATGGTTCAGTTTTCTGGGACTATTCAAATCTTTATCACCATCTCAGCTAACAGCCGGTCGTAGACTGGATATGGCTCCTAACAATCTTTGGAAGTCATTAAGAAACTTTAAATGGTCTCTCCTAATTTGTGCCTTTTGCCTTTTAATTTTCTCTCACCCTTTTCTGTAACCTAGGTAATTGATAGAATTTCCTCTTTGAATCTTTTCAGGGACAATTTGTAATCCCCACCTAGGCAAGACTTTCTTTACTTCTTCGAACATCCTTTCTAAAGTATCTTTATTTGAATCAGATAACAAATTGTCATCCATGGACTTGCTAGGGATATTTAAAATTAACTAAGAAAAGAGCAAACCACGTTGGCAGAGATTATGCGGGCCTGTGGAGTTTAAATCCACGTGGGGAGGCAAACGATAGTGTGCGTGGGGACTTGAAGTCAATTTGAGGTGTCTAAAGCGAAAATATAAAGAACTGCAGCAAGAAAAGCCACTGCATGATAATTTATATTAAACTGCTGGCTCCACGCACAAGGCACATGCCGCAAGGCACAGGACGCGCTGAGGGAGGGAGGGCTCACGCCAAGCCGAACTGGCAGCAGGCAGCTTAGCGGGGGAAGGAGGGGTCCTAAAACCAAATGTTCAGGTGCCAGATGATGAAGGCATAAATCACAAACAATCCCATACCAGTTTGGAAGTATTATTAACAGGGTGGTATTTATTTAAAGAAGAAAAAACGTACAGATCACAGTCCCAGACAACAGCCCTCTGCCCAATCAGGAAGGAGTCCAGTTGCCGGAAGTGGAATAGGAAGCAAAGAGAGTGAGGAGGGAAGTGTCTGCTTTTGTAAAGAGAGAGACCACGCCCCAATGGGCTGGTATCTCAGCAGCTATTGGCTGGAGGAGCGGATGGACTTCCCGCAACATGTATTCCCTGTCTTTCAGCTAATAATTCAGATTTAAGGCCTGCCTTCAATCTCTTTCTTAATCTGTCCCTTCTACTCTTCACTGTTATCTTTTTTATATTTGTGCTTGATATAAGCTCTGAGTCACAAACCTCACTTTTATCTACTACAGTGAGTGCATAGGAGAGTAAACTTAAATAAGAAACATTGAGATCTTGATCTCCATGATTTTGTCCTTCAAAATTCTGAGGTTGCTAGTGAGTCAGTTGTCTTCTTTGTTGCTATCAGAGATTTAAATATTGCTGTTTGTTCTATAACTTATGACACATGCACCAATTTTTCACAAAAGAAGATCAGGAGAAAATGAGTGGTCACTTTATTCTAGAGATGGAAATCTTTACTGTCATTTCGTCTCCTGGTTGACTTTTAAACTCAACTTGTCACAACCTAAAGTTACCTGGGAAGACAGAAACCCAGGTGAAGAATTTTATAGATCATATTGATCTGTGAACATCTCTCATAGAGATCAGTTATTGATTTGAGTTGGCCAAGGCTCCTGTGGAAACCCTATGCATATGGGCCTGGGGTGTATAAGAAAGCATGATGAACATTACCCAGTAAACAATACAAGAAACAGCAATCCTCCACAGTTCCTGCCTTCAGATTCTTTTTTTAGTTTATGCCCTGACTTGCCTCAGTAATGTATTGTGACCTCGGAGTGTCAGATGAAATAAATCTTTTCCTCCTTTTAAGTTGCTTTAGACATGGTGTTTATTACAAGAACTGAGCTAAAGCAAGATACTTTTGTTCTAGGAGTCTTGTTTTTCTCCTTCTCTCAATACTGCCAAAAATCTTCAGTGTTTATTTTATAATTTCTTTATCTGGGGGCTAAGTAATAATTATTTATTCTTCAGAAAAAGATATATTTTAATAGATAAGTATGTATAGAATCTAAGAAATAGCTATAAGATACTATGTTTATTAATAGGCTATTACTTCTAATCATTGTAAGTTGACAGAACTAGAAACTTCATGGTGTTATTAATATGTATATCCACATTTCCATTTTTTTTACATTTTTAAAATTTTATGTCAGGGTGGTACAGAGATGTGCATGGCACACCTCACATGTAGATAACAGAGAATAACTTGCAGTAGTCTATTTTTTTTGCCCTTGTGGATTCTGGTTATTTAATTCAATTCCTTATATATACCAAGTGTTCTTACTGCCTGATCCATTTCACCAGCTCCCACTGTTTTATACTCATTTATGAGTTGATTTACTACGGATTTTTTTAAAAAAATACTACCATAGTTCCCATTTTATATTACATATAATTTCTATCCTTACATATAAATAGTTCTTCAATATGAAGTTCTTTATAACTCATATTTAGCTGCAAATGATATAGCAGTTCATGTACAGTATAAGGAAATAAAAGGTGTATATTGTCAAATTCTTCCTCTTTTTAATCTTTGCATATGTACATTTTACTTTCAAACTATAGTGTCACAAATTTTACTTTGAACATCTTTATTTTAAATTAATGGAAATAGTAAGAAGTTATAGTTACACACACACAATTTCTGATCATTTTTAACTGATTTTACATGATCTGTAACTCAAAAGCTAATTTTATGGAAATAGTTTGCTATTTTGTCTGTAATTATACTGGAAAACACATTTTATATTTTAACAATAATAAAATGGGAGAAGAAACTGAAAATTGTTAACTCCTTTTTTGGTCATTAAAAGGACCATATTCATTGGAAAAATGGAAAATAAAACTAAACCAAAACCTGATAAGAGAAAAAGAAAATGGAAAGATGAAAAGACATGGAAAAACAAATTTACTAAACTGAAGCTCAGGAAGAGAAACCTTTCTATTAAACAGTACAAGAGAAAGACAAATTACCAATCAAAAATTTTGACGTTGCAGCAAGACTTGAAATTCTACAAAGTTCATATGAGTTCAAGGATTGCACAGCTGTAATTGTTTTCTTTTCTTTCTTTTTTTGAGGGTAGGTTTTAAAATATTATTGATTGATTGATTGATTTTAAGTTCTGACTGCAGTTTCTCCTTCCTTCCTTCCTCCTAGACACTCCCTCCCACCTACCCTCTATCTATCCATTCCTCCTCCACTACTATTCAGAAAAGGACAGGCCTTCCATGAATATCACCAAACATGACATATGAACTTACAGTAAGACCAAGCACCTCTCCTTGTATTTAGGCTGGGCAAGGCAAACCAGAGTAAGGAATATGGCACCAAAGCCAGGAAATAATCAGAGACAGTCGCTGCTCCCACTGTTGGGAGTACCACAAGAAGACCAAGCTACACAACTGTCATATTTATGCAGAATGCAAACATGCCAGTCCCATGTAGGCTCCTTGGTTGTCTAGTCAGTCTCTGTGAACTCCTATGAGCCCAGGTTAATTGATTCTGTGAATTTTATTCTGATGTCCTTGTACCCTCTGATTCTTACAATCTTTTCTCCCTTTCTTCAGCAGGATTGCCAAATCTCACAGAGTGTCGCCTGACGTGATGGACTAAATCCACTTAAAAACCTGAGAAGGCTTAAAAGTAAGGGAGAGAGAGTTTAACACAGAATTTTGCTGTTTGTTGGTGGCGTGCTGATTCAGCAACAGCAGAAAAAAAAAAACCTGGGTCATTTTAAAGCAGGGCTTCCTGGGACTGTGTTGCCAGTGCAAACTCTGGCTTTAAAGCATTTCAAGGGCTTGTATGGGACTGGATGTTTGTGTTCCCACTTGGGATTGGAAGAAGAGTGCTCTAAGACCATGCTGATGGCTCAGTGCTCCCCGCCTGCACCTGGGCAGCCGGCCGAATCAGGCTTAGGCAGGCGGAAGAGCATGGTGGGGAAAACACTGTACAGAGATGTGTTTTCAGACTGCGCAGTGCTCTGCATGTCAGATTTGGCTGTAACTTGGATGAAAAGAATTTCTGTGCTGCACGTTCAGTCTCAGAATTAAAGTGCTGAGTGCCGCTCCTACCTGGCGGCCCCAAAGCTAGCACAAAATGGTACATCCTCCATTTTGAAATTTTCCTGACTCAGCAGCAGGAAAAATCTGGCTGTTTTAAAATGCTGGCTTTCTGGGCTGTGCCGCCATTGCGACTCTGTCTGGCTCCTGCGGGAGACAGAGCTTTTGAATGGAGCATTTGGAGTAAAGTGCTACAATTTGTTTGATGGCAACTAGACTCGCTGTGTGCCTAAAAGGAAGTCATTGTGTGCTGTGGCTCAGAGACACAAGCAGCTCCACCAAGCTACTGGTGCAATGTGCAAGGTTTAGAGGCAGAAGCGGCTCCGCCATGTTGGGCTGGGCAGGGCAAGCAGGCAGTACCTGTTTTGACCTAGGAATGTCACAGCTTAGTGATTTAAAGGGGCAAATCAAAACTGCTCCTGGATAGTAAAAAAATTGCAGATTCACAACAGGACAGATTCAGACCACTAAATGAGTCACAGTGTTGGATAAATGTATGTAGGCTTGGGAGAGAGAAGAAAAAGAATATAAAGAATAAAGTTAATGTCTTAAAAAAGGGTAAAGTCTTTAAAGAGACAGAGTACAGATAGTAATAGAATAAAAGAAATAAAGAAAAATAAGCCACGTAAAAATGGAAAATTCACAGAGAGTCTGGATTCTTTGTATTATTGTGTTTTCTTTAAAATTTTTGACTGTAAAGGAGCTAAGTACAGAGAGACATTTCATTATATGGGCTGCAACGTGGAACCAGGACGGTATGACTTCAGAATTTGGGTCTAAGGATATGATGCTTTGGAGAGAGTCTTCTTTTGTTTTCACAGAGGACTGGACCCAGTGGATTGATTCTATCCCGATATGGTATGATAGACCACGACCTCCTGAAGAGTTGCTGTGAACACCCTCAAAAAATTACTTCACTCAACTGCCAACTGAGATGAACCTGACACACAGGTTACACCCTAAACGATCTGATTAACAGCACCCCCATTCAGTGATTAGAACCACTGCAAAGGTTACAAAAATGGGGTCCTTTTTCAGAGTCCGCTTTAGTATTTGTTAAAAACTGGGAAATGTGAGTTGCTTAATGGTTAAATTTAATTAAATCAATTCCACACATGGAACCAGAAACTCAGAATCCAGTTGCATATGCCTCCACATGAAAGAGTCGCCCGGAGTGGTTGCAGCTTTCAGCAACCACTTGCATTCTGGTTCATGCCACTTAAGTGCTGAACATGCAAGGGAGATTTAAAAACGACTCAGAAAAGAACAAACCATGTGGGCAGAGACTGTGCAGGCCTGTGGAGTTTAAATCCAGGAGGGCTCTTGCTAAACTGAGCTCACGGCAGGCAGCCCATCAGCAGGAAGAAGGAGTCCTAAAACCAAATGTTTGGGTGCCAGATGAAGGTGTAAGTCACAAACAATCCCACAGCAATTTGGAATTATGATTAATAGAATGGTTATTTATTTAAGGAGGAAAACTTACACATCACCGTCCCAGACAACAGCCCTCTGTGCAATCAGGAAGGGAGCCTAGTTGCTGGAAGCGGAGCAGGAAGCCAGAGAGAGAGTGGAGGGAAGTGGAAGCTTTTTTAAAGGGAGAGAGACCATACCCCGATGCGCTGGTATCTCAGGGGCTATTGGATGAAGGGGTTGAAGAAGCAGAAGAGACAGGTCCCAGTGCTATTATTGATGGCTTCTCAGTCCACCCCTATTGGTAGCCACATTCAGAGAGTACTGTTTGATCACATGCTCGTTCAGTCCTGGTCTAGCTGGATTTGGTGAGCTCTGATTAGATCAGGCACACTGTCTCAGTGGGAAAACCAACCCCTCAAGGCCCTGACTTACTTGCTCATCTTCTCCCTACTTCTGCTATTTAACTCGATCTTGGGAGTTCAGTCTATTGCTTTGATGAGGATCTCTATCTCTATACCATTCATCGCCAGACAAAGATTCTATGGTGATATTAGAAATAATCATCATTGTGATAGTGGGGCAAGGCCAGATCAGGCACCATCTCCTCTGCTGCCCAAGGACCTAGATGGAGATATCCCTGTGGAAATCTGGGCTCCCCTGTAGAGCCATGTCTCTTGCTAACCCTAAAATGGCTCCGTTAATGTAGATATCTTCTTCCCTGCTCCTATATTCACCCTTCCATCATCTCAACCCTCCCAATACCCAAAGCTTTCCCCAGTCTTTCCCTTCTCCATTCTTACTCCCACTCTACCCTTCCCTCATTACCACTCCCACCCTTAAACCCACCCTCACACCTAAACTCACGCCCATGCTCCCAATTTTTGCCCAGTGATCTTGTTTGTTTCCAATTTCCAGGAGGAAAGATATATGTTTTTCTTTGGGATCACCTTGTTATTTGGCTACTCTTGGCTTGTAAATGATACACTCAATGTCCTTTGTTTATGGCTAGAGTGCACTAATAATTGAGTATATACCATATTCATCTTTTTGGTTCTGTGTTACTAACTCAGAATAGTGTTTTCTATTTCCATCCATTTGTATGCAAAATTCAAGATGTCATTGTTTTTTTTTAATGTTGAGTAGTACTTTAATGTGCATATATTCCACACTTTCTCTATCCATTCTTTTTGGACTTTATCCAATCCAATGGAAGCATTGAGGGGCATCTAGGTTGTTTCCAGGATCTGGCAATCACAAATAATGCTGCTATGAACATAGTTGAACAAATGCTTTTTGTAGTATGATTGGGAATCTAATGGGTATATTCCCAATAGTGGTATTGCTGGATTCTGAGGTAGGTTGATTCCTTGTTTCCTGAGAAACAGCCACACTCATTTCCAAAGTGGCTGCACAAGTTTGCATTCACACCATCAATGGGTGAGTGTTCTCCTTACTCCACATCCTCTCCAGCATAGGTTATCATTGGTGTTTTTCATTTTAGCCATTCTGACAGATGTAAGATGGTATCTCAAAGTTGTTTTGATTTGCATTTGCCTGATTGCTAAGGAAGTTAAACGTGGCCTTAAGTGTCTTTTTGCCATTTGCAATTCTTCTGTTGAGAATTCTCTGTTCAGTTAAGTACCCTATTTTTAAATTGGGTTATATAGTATTTTAATGTCTAGTTTCATGAGTTCTTCATATATTTTGGAGGTCAGACCTTTGTCTGATGTGGGGTTGGTGAAGATCTTATCCCATTCAGTAGGGTGCCTTTTTGTCTTAATGAGAGTGTCCTTGGCTTTACAGAAGCTTCTCAGTTTCTGGGGGTCCCATTTATTCATTGTAGCTCTCATTGTGCTATTGGGGTTATACATAGGAAGTGGTCTCCTGTGCCCATGTGTTGCACTCTACTTTCCATTTACTCATCTATCAGGTTCAGTGTGGTCAGATTTATATTGAGGTCTTTAATCCATTTGGACTTGAGTTTTGTGCATGGTGATACATATGGATCTACTTTCTTTTCTTTTTTTTTCTTGTTGATCTTCTTTTTTTTTACTTTCTTTTTTTTTCTTTTATTTTATTTTTCTCCATTAACAGCTTCAACTGGGTGTGGGGCAACAGGACCATTCCCAGCACAACCATGGGTGTGGGGTTCCCCGCAGTCTCCCCAGGGCGATGGTTCCTGCAATGATCTCTAGGGGGAAACGGCTCCCAACAGATCCCCTCCCCCCTCCCATACAAAGGCAGGCAGCTATCACATGGAGAGCACCAGTCAGAGTCATCCATGGTGTCAGACCAAAGGAGAAGGGACTGAGACAAGGAGAGACCCTCCTCTCGAGTGGTGAAGCAATCCACCTCTCCTGGGAACAGAGGGGTGCTCGATGACTCCTAGGTCGAGTGGGGACCAGGCCTTTTTTCTTTCCCCCTTAGGCGTCCTAGGGTTCCCAGGGCCCTGCCTTAGGTTGGGGGATTATCCTGCCATAAGTCACCCGTCCTTGGAGCTCCTCAAATAAAAGGCATCTAGCAGGATTAAAGTAAGCAGATCACAGGGCACCCTGTCTTAGGCCATGTGGAGAGCTCCCTCATACCTGTACCATGCCATGTTGAGCCGGTTTCTACAACCTCTGTATGGTGTGCTATTCAGGCGAGGATCCACACTAACTCCCGTCATTGGGCCTTTGCATCTATCATTAATGAAAAGACTGTGAGGAGCTCCTCAAACAAAAGATATAATGATGTAATTTTGGCACCAATAACTCCATCTCCAGACAAGAAGAAAGGGCTTTTTCCCAACCCAGTATTCACCTTTTAGTCTGGCCAATGGTATATCCTCCTTCCTAAGTGCCTACTCCACATAAAGTTACGTGTGCTGCCTGCCAAAAATTAGGGCAGTGTAAAAGGGATCAAAATCTAAAATTTTAACATATGCATTAAACCCAAACACTTTACAGCATGTGTCAAACTTTTCTCAACATCTATAAGCAGTTACAAATATCATTTGATCAATTTCAGTAGGAGTACAATGACATACATTGATGTTATCAAATACCACCAGTTCCAGTCTCTGAGCAACAGTGACAGGAGCCCCCAGTTTTCCCCCTTCTTAAGTGAAGAGAGGTTAATATTTTAATTAAAATGAGATCTGTGTCCCAAAGTTTAAAGCCGTCTGATGTTTCTTCTGCAACTCAGCTCCAAAGCAGACTAGAGTTCAAGCTGCAGAAGCAGTTTAGCATTTGTGCTCCAGGACAGGTGGGGGAACCTGGGTGAGGCGAGTTGGATTCAGCTACATGAAGCACATCCTGGCACTTATGTCCGCCGGGTCTCCCTGGACTCTGGAGGCAGGAAGACCCTCTGCAGAGTGGTGTAGGTGGTTTTGTTAGCAGGCACTCCTTTCCTTGGGGGCAGGGAAGACCGGACCAAGGACCTCTCCTCAATCATCTCTGGAAGTCTGGCACTCCTCTGTGTCCTCAGCCTCGACATCACGTCCAGGATTTATTTTCTTTCTGTGAAAAAAGCACAAACACGTCCTCGACCCCAAATATATATACAGGTCGGGTTTTTTCATAATGCATTGCAAGGGCTTTTTCACCTTGTCTTATCAAAGGTAAGCTTGGTGTCATCAAGCCCGATCCGTTTGCATCAGTATCTGCTGGCAACTTTTACGAGTTGCTTTGAAGGAGCCTTGTTATGCTCTATAATTTTTATTATTGTTAGCCATATATGCAGTTCCTCCATTGGAAGAGCCATTTGTAAAATTTAGCATAAAATTCTTTAAGGGATTTTTTGCTATAACATTAGCAAGATACAGGTGCATAAATAGTAGCAGTGATCTGGGAAAAGACCATTGTTTTTGGCCTTTGAATTTAGCAAAGGCAATTGTCCAGGAATCAATCTTAAAATTATCAATGAAGCAGCCTAACAGGTACTCAAGCAGGTAAAGTATAAATCCACAGATAAAGTATACAATAATCAACAAATACAGTATATTAATCATAATTCAGCTATGGCAAGTGAGTATATTAGATGTAAAACTTATTATACAACAGCTTTATAAAACATGCTGCTTAAGGCTAAATCTTCTCAGTTTTGCTAGTTAAGATATTAAACTCTTAATTTAATCCAGTAGCTTGTCTGATATAAAAGGACAGGATAGAATCTGGATAATGGTTTTTACAAAATATTGTCTATGATCAATGTTTCTTATACTAAACCGTAGATTCATGGATCTATTTTCATTCTTCTATAGGTTGACATCCAGTTATGCCACCACCATTTATTGAAGATGCTTTTTTCTTCCATTGTATTATTTTAGCTCCTTTGTAGAAAATCAGGTGTTCATAGGTTTGTGGGTTAATATTCGGGTTTTCAATTTGATTCCATTGGTAAACATCTCTGAGTTTGTGCAGTACCAAGCTATTTTCATTACTGTAGCTCTGTAATAGAGTTTGAAGTCAGTGATGGTAATGCCTCCAGAAGTAATTTTATTGTATAGGATTGCTTGGGCTATCCTGTTTATATATATATATATATATATAGTTAATTATTGTTTTCTCAAGATCTGTGAAGAATTTTGTTGGGATTTTGATGGGGATTGCATTGAATCTATAGATTTCTTTTAGTAGAATTGCCATTTTTACTATGTTGATTCTCCCAATCCAAGATCATGGGCGATCTCTGAGATGAAGCCTACTTGATTGCAATGGATAAGTTTTATTTATTTATTTGTTTATCTATTTATTTATTTATTTTTGAAAAAAATTTCTGACTCCTCCCAGCCTCCCATTTCTTTCCCCTTCCTCCCACTCCTCTCTCCCTCCTCCCACTCCTCTCCCCCTCCTTCTCCAGTCGAAGAGCAGTCAGGATTCCCTGCCCTGTGGAAAGTCCATGGTCCTTCCCTCACCATCCAGGTCTAGGAAGGTGTGTAGTGGTGTAAAAGAATGGCAGACAAAAATTATAATAAAATATTTAGCTTTAATAAGGGAAAGACTTACAGAACTGAAGTTCCAGCGGAGAACAGGAAAGGAGAAGGGAAAGGGGGAGCACACCAGTAATATTTATTAGTAAAAATTACCTTCAGGTGACCCCGCACTACAAGCAAGGTGATTGACTGAGGCTACCCCTACATCTCCCCCTTTTGTCTAAATAAGATAGAGCCAAAACTAATACAACTATATACAATAGGAACAAATAATACATACATAAACATTCTATTTTAAGGAGTCTAAATAATGTAGAGAGTAACTACAGTTATCTAATCTTTAACTCCATCAAAGATCTGAGAAGGGAAATAATATTACTTAACAAATGAGAGATATCCAAAATGTGCAACAATTGACAGAGATAACTGACTACCTGGGCAATCACCCTAAGTCTCGTTTGCAATGTTGAGTCAACCGACTTCGGGTAAGGCCTAATATAACTGACATACCATTATTAAAGGCAAGGAACATACTTAGAACTATCGTACCGTCTTGGCAAGATAAGAAAATCCTCTTTTATCCATTTATGGATATTCTGTATCTTTGTCAGTATTTGTGGTATGGGCTTTTATTAACCCAAAGGCCAGTTCTGCCAAGAAGACAAGCTCCCAGTGGAGTGTTTTTGGTGCTCAGCTTTCTCTCAGGAGTAGAGTGGTGTTGCCAGGAGTGATTGTGTCTCATTGGCATGGAATACTAGGTTAGATTAAAGGCCATTTTCTACAGCTCTTTGAAGATGCTGAAGATTATATTATTTATATTAAATATAATCTCTATATATCTAAAAAACCTGATTACCCTAAAAATAAATATGACAAACATATAATTCTCAATACCTATCTAACTTGAAGTCTAAGAGAATAAACAACTGTGCAATATATGAATACAATGATCTCCAACTGTAAACAATGTCATTACATATCAAATGTAAACAATGTTATTATATAAATAATATCAGATGTAGAAATGTACATTGTAATATGGTAAATGTATCAATACAATATAGAAAAGTTATAAGCATACTCATACAAAAAATAGAGGTAGGAGCACTCACATTCAATATTTAATATATCTATATATAAGAAACAGTACCAATACAATTTTCTAAAAACAGTAATTTACTTACCAATCATCCCATCAAACGAGAAGTACATTTATTGTATAGGATTGTTTTGGATATCCTGGGTTTTTTGTTTTTTTATATAAAATTGATTATTGTTTTCTCAAGATCTGTGAAGAATTTTGTTGGGATCTTGATGGGGATTGCATTGAATCTATAAATTGCCTTTGGTAGGATTACCATTTTTACTATGTTGATCCTCCCAATCCAAGAGCAAGGGAGATCCTTCAATTTTCTGGTATCCTCTTCAATTTCTTTCTTCAATGCCTTGAAGATATTGTCAAATAGAACTTTCACTTCTTTGTTTAGAGTTACCCCGAGATATTTTATGCTGTTTGTGGCTATCGTGAAAGGAGAAGCTTCTCTTATTTCCCTCTCTGCTTCCATATCCTTTGTGTATAGGAGGGCGACTGATTTTTTGGAGTTGATCTTGTACCCGGCCACATTACTAAAGGAGTTTATCAGCTCTTCTGCTTCTATATTGTGAAATACATTAAGGAGTATAGTTATTAGGTCTTCTTAGAAGTTCTGGTAGAATTCTGCATTGAAACCATCTGGTCCTGGGCTTTTTTTTGTAGGGAGGTGTTTGATAACAGCTTCTAATTCTTCGCGACTGACAGGTCTATTTAGATTGTTCACCTGGTCCTGATTTAGCTTTGGTATATGGTATTTGTCTAAAAAAGTGTCCATTTCTTTTACATTTTCCAGTTTTGTGGCATACAGACTTTTGTAGTAAGATCTAATGATTCTCTGAATTTCCTCTATGTCTGTGGTTATGTCCCCCTTTTCATTTCTGATCTTATTAATTTGCATATTCTCTCTCTGCCGTTTGATTAGTTTGGATAGGGGTTTATCAATTTTGTTGATTTTCTCCAGGAACCAGCTTTTTGTTTCATTGATTCTTTGGATTGTTTTCTGTGTTTCTATTTTGTTGATTTCTGCCCTCCATTTGACTATTTCCAGTCTTCTACGCCTCCTAGGTGAGTCTGCTTCTTTTTTTTTTTTCTAGAGCTTTCAGGTGGGCTGTTAAGTCTTCAATGTGTGCTTTCTCTGTTTTCTTTAAGTGGGCACTTAGGGCTATGAACTTTCCCCTTAGGACTGCTTTCATAGCGTCCTATAAGTTTGAGTAGGTTGTTTCTTTATTTTCATTGAATTCAAGGAAGACTTTAATTTCTTTCTTTATTTCTTCTTTGATCCAGGTGTCGGTCAATAGTTGACTGTTCAGTTTCCATGAGTTTGTAGCCTTATTTTTGGGTAGCATTGTTGTTGAATTCTAACATTTTTCCATGGTGATCTGATAAGACACAGGAGGTTACAAATATTTTTTTGTAAATGTGGAAGTTTGCTTTGTTACCGAGGATGTGGTCAATTTTCGAGAAGGTTCCATGAGCTGCAGAGAAGAAGGTATATTCTTTCCTATTTGGATGGAATGTTCTAAAGATGTCTGTTAAGTCCATTTTATTCATTACCTCCATTAATTCTCTTATTTCTCTGTTAGGTTTCTCTCTGATTGACCTGTCCATTGGAGAAAGAGGAGTGTTGAAATCTCCTACTATTATCGTGTGCAGTTTGATGGCAGCCTTGAGTTTTAGTAATGTTTCTTTTACGTATGTGGGTGCTTTTATATTAAGGGCATAGATATTCAGGATTGAGACTTCCTCCTGATGAATTTTTCCTGTTATGAGTATAAAATGTCCTTCTCCATCTCTTCTGATTGATTTAAGTTTGAAGACTATTTTGTTAGAAATTAGTATGGCCACACCTGCTTGTTTCTTAGGTCCATTTGCTTGATAAACATTTTCCCATCCCTTTACTCTAAGTAGGTGCCTGTCTTTGTGGTTGAAGTGTGTTTCTTGTAAACAGCAGAATGTTGGATCATGTTTGCGTATCCAATCTCTTAGCCTGTGCCTTTTTATAGGTGAGTTGAGTCCATTGACACTAAGGGATATTAATGACCAGGGGTTGTTAACTCTGGTCACTTTTTTAGTCATAGAGTTGTGTGTTTGCCTTCTTTGAGTTGTGCTGGTGAAGGGTCTCTAGATGTTTGAGTTATTGTGGTCATTGTTGGACTCCTTGGTTTGTGATTTTCTTTCTCTTACTTTCTGTTAGGCTGGATTTGTGGCTACGTATTGTTTAAAATTGTTTTTATCCTGGAAAATTTTGTTTTCTCCATTTATAGTGAACAAAAGCTTGGCTGGGTATAGTAGTCTGGGCTTGCATCCATGGTCTCTTAGCTTCTGCAGTACATTCATCCAGGACCTTCTGGCTTTCATGGTTTCCATAGAGTAGTCAGGTGTAAGTCTGATAGGTTTACCTTTATAAGTAACTTGACCATTTTCCTTTGCAGCTCTTAATATTTTTCTTTATTCTGTATGTTTTGTGTTTTGATTATTATATGGCGAGGAGATTTTTTTTTTTTTGGTCCAGTCTATTCATTGTTCTGTATGCTTCTTGAACCTTCACAGGAATATCTTTCTTTAGGTTGGGAAAGTTTTCTTCTATATTTTTATTAAATATATTTTCTGGACCATTGAGCTTTACTTCTTTTCCTTCTTCTACCCCTATAATTCTTAGGTTTGGTCTTCTTATTGTGTCCCAGATTTCCTTAATGTTTTGGGATGAGAATTTGTTGGTTTTGCTGTTTTCTTTGATCAGTGTGTTTATTTTCTCTATGGTATCTTCAGTGTCTGACAATCTTTCTTCTATATCTTGTAATCTGTTGGTAGTACTTGTCTCTGTAGTTCCTGTTTGTTTACCCAGATTTTCCATCTCCATCCTTCCCTCGGTTTGTGTTTTCTTCATTACTTCCATTTCATTCTTCAAGTCTTGAACCGCTTCCCTTACCTGTTTGATTGCTTTTTCTTGTTTCTCTTGCTTTTCTTGGGTATCTTTGAGCAATTTATTCATTTCTTCTTCCTTTTTGTTTGTCATCTCTAATTGTTTATGGCAGTTTTCCCCCTCCTGTTTAAGGTCTTCTATTATTTTCATAAAATTCACTTTTGAGTCGATTTCTTCTAATTCTTCTTTAGTAGGGTGTACAATTCTTCTTATTTTCGGATCCCTGGATTCTGCTGATGACATGTTGCCTTTCAGGTTGTTGGAGGAATTCTTGCCTTGGCGCCTTCCCATCTCTTCCTTCAAATGGAGCCAGGAGAGGCCTGGTGTCTTGGTCCAGACTTTGCTGTGACTGATTCTCTGGGTGTATCTCTTCAGTGTAGAAGCAGGAACCGATCCGTCCAGATGGAACTCCTCAGCACCACATCTCGGACACCACTCTGGGTGGTAGTCCGTCCAGATGGAACTCCTCAGCATCTAAACGGGTCTGCCCTGTAGCCCTAACCTTGAGACCTGCCGGGAAGGCAGGCACTCCCCGCTCGCTCTGGGTGGGTAGCCTTAGTGTAGGAGCTTAAAACCGATTTCAGCACTTGTCCGAGCAAACAGCAGGGCAGGGTTGTGGGGTGGGGTGCTGGGGGGTTGGGTCGTGCCCAAGAAAGACAGCCCTGCAGAAGGAGCTTGCGGAGGGGCGTTTGTACTCGCTTCTGGGACACACCACCCCTGAATAGGAGACACTCACCCGTCCAGATGGAGCTCCTCAGCACCTAAGCGGAGCTGCGTGGTAGCCCAAAGGTCTGGGGACGAGAGGAAGGAAGTGGGAGGCGGCGCTGGGTCGGGGAGACCACTGGATGCCCTAGAGCACAAGCTGTAGGTGCCTGAGCTTCCTTACAGGGAACCTTGAGACCTGCCTGGAAGGCAGGCACTCCCCGCTTGCTCTGGGTGGGTAGGCATAGTGTAGGAGCTTAAAACCGGTTTCAGCACTGGTCCGAGCAAACAGCAGGGCAGGGTTGTGGGGTGGGGTGCTGGGGGTTTGGGTTGTGCCTAAGAAAGACAGCCCTGCAGAAGGAGCTGGGGGAGTGGGGTTTGTGCTCGCTTCTGGGACACACCGCCCCTGAATAGGAGACACTCACCCATCCTGATGGAACTCCTCAGCACCTAAGTGTGGATAATTTTTTAAATGTTTTCTTAGATTAAGTTTGTCAGTTTTCTTTGAGAATTTTTGCATCACTGTTCATAAGTGAAATTGGTATGTAATTTTCTTTCTTTCTTGAGTCTTTGTGTGGTTTTGGTATCAGGGTAACTGTAGCTTCATCAAAGGAGTTTGTCAATGACTCTTCTGTTTCTATTTTGTGGGCTTTTTTTTGGTTGGGTGGTTTTTTTTATGACAGCTTCTATTTCCTCAAAAATTATAGGTCTATTTAAATTGTTCACCTCGTCTTTATTCAAATTTGGTATATAGTATTTACCTAAAACAAGTCCATCTCTTTTTAATTTTCCAACTTTGTGGCATATGATTTTCTGAATTTCTTCAGTGTCTGTTGTTATGTCCCCTTTTCATTTCTGATTTTCTTAATTTACATGTTCTCTTTCTGCCTTTTGATTAGTTTGCAAAGTTGTTTGTCAATCTTGTTGATTTTCTCCAAGAACCAGCTCTTTGTTTCACTGATTCTTTGGAATATTTTCTGTTTCTATTTTGTTGATTTCAGCCCTCAATTTGATTATTTCCAGTCTTCTACTCCTCCTGGGTGAGTCTGCTTCTTTTTTTCTAGAGCTTTCAGCAGTGCTGTTAAGTCTCCAATGTGAGCTCTCTCTCTCTCTTTCTTTAATGTGGGCATTTAGTGCTACAAACTTTCCTCTTAGCACTGCTTTCATAATGTCCCATAGTTGGGTATGTGTTGTCTTTATTTTCGTTGAATTCAAGAAAGACTTTAATTTCTTTCTTCTTCCTTGACCCAAGGGTGGTTCAGTAGTTGACTGTTTAGTTTCCATGAGTTTGTAGGCTTTTTTGAGGTAGAATTATTGTTAAATCCTAACTTTATTCCATGGTGATCCAATAAAACACAAGTGTTTACTAAAAAAATTTTGTATCTTTGAAAGTTTGCTTTGTTACCAAGTATGTGAACAATTCTTGAGAAGGTTCGAAAGAAAGAAAAAAAGAAAGAAAGAAAGAAGGAAGGAAGGAAATAAAGAAAGAAAAAAAGAAAGAAAGAAGGAAGGAAGGAAGGAAAGAAAGAAAGAAAGAAAGAAAGAAAGAAAGAAAGAAAGAAAGAAAGAAGATATATCCTTTCCTGTCTGGTGGAATGTTCTATAGGTGTCTTTTAAGTCCATTTGATTCATTACCTCTGTTATTTCTCTTATTTCTCTGTTAGGTTTCTGTCTGGTTGACCTGTCCTTTGGTGAGAGAGGAGTGTTGAATTCTTACTGTTGTATTAGTGTGTGGGGCTTGATGTGTACTTTGAGTTCCAGTAATGTTTCTTTTAGATATTTGGGTGCTTTTATATTAAGGGCATAGACATTCAGGATTGAGACTTCATCCTGATGAATTGTTCCTGTTATGAGTATAAAGTGTCCAGCTCCATCTCTTTTGATTGATTTTTGTTTGAAGTCAATTTTGTTAGATATTAGTATAGCCACACCTGCTTGTTTCTTAAGTCCATTTGATTAAAAACCTTTTCCCAACCCTTTACTCTGAGGTAATGACGATCTTTGTGCTTGAGGTGTGTTTCTTGTAAACAGCAGAATGATGGATCCTCTTTTTGTATCCAATCTCTTAACCTGTGCCTTTTTATATATTAATTGAGTCCATTGATGTTAAGTAATATTAATGACCAGTGGTTGTTAACTACTTTTTTTTTGGTGGTGGTAAGAGTTTGTATGTTTCCCTTCTTTAAGTTGTACTCATGGAGGGCTGTTAGATATCTGAGTTATTGTGTGTGTTCTTGGCTTCATTACATTGTAATTTTTCTTCTAGTACTTTCTGTAAGGCTGGGTTTATGGCTACATATTGTTTAAATTTGTTTTTATCCTGGAATATCTTTTTTTCTCCATTGATGGTGAAAGAAAGCTTGGCTTGGTACAGTAGTCTGGGCTTGCATCATGGTCTCTTAGATTCTGCAGCAAATTTACCCAAGACCTTCTGGCTTTAATGGTTTCCATAGAGAAGTTAGGTGTAATTCTAATAGGTTTACCTTTATATATATGTTACTTGACCTTTTTCCTTTGGAGCTCTTAATATTCTTTTTTTATTTTGTATGTTTTTTATTTTGATTATTATATGGCAAATGGATTTGTTTTTTACCCAATCTATTTGGTGTACTGTATACTTCTTGTACCTTCATAGGACTATTCTTCTTTAGTTTGGCAAAGTTTTCTTATATAATTTTGTTGAATATATTTTATTGGCCTTTGAGATGTAATTCTCCTTTTTCTACCCCCATTTTTCTTAGTTTTGGTCTTTTCATGTTGTCCCAGATTTCCTGGATGTTTTGTGTTAAGAATTTGCTGGATTTGCTATTTTCTTTGATTCTTTGATCAGTGTTTTTATTTCCTCTATAGTATCTTCAGCACCTGAGATTCTTTTCTCTATCTCTTGTATTCTGTTGGTTATACTTGTCTCTGTAGTTTCTGTTATTTTACCCAGCATTTCCATATCCTGCCCTCTCTCATCTTGTGTTTTCTTCATTGTCTCCATTTCAGATTTCAAGTCTTGAACTGTTTCCATTACTTGTTTGATTGCTTTTTCTTGGTTATCATTGAGGGATTTATTAATTTCTTCTTTTTGTTAGTCTTGTCATCCATTTATTTAAAGGAGTTTTACATATCTAGCTTAATTGTCTCTAACACTTTCATAATGTTATGTTTAAGGTCTGATTCTTCTACTTCTTCTGGATTAAGGTGTTCAAGTCTTCCTATTGTATGCTAGCTGAATTTTCGGTGTTATCATGTTGCTTTTCAGATTGTTGGAAGAATTCTTGCATTGATGCCTTCCTTCAAATGCTGTTAGGAAACTCTTGGTAGCTTGGTCCAATCTTTGCTGTGGTTAACTGTTTACTTGGGAATTTTTCTTGGTCTGCCCTCTTTTAGGTCCCCTCAGCCCTGGAGTTGGCTCTTATATCTATCTACTTTGAACTAAGCTATGTTGGTGGATCCCTTCAGATGGCTCTATTGGCTGGTCAAGGACCTTGCAGACAAAACGGCAGGCTTGGTAGATGCCATCTTGGTGGAACAAAGAAACCCCTTTAGTTTTGCACTCATCACTGTGTTCTCAGATCCTCAGCCCTGAAGCAGGCTGAGTTGTGGGACCCTGGGACCCCCCATATGAAAAGGTTTGCTTGGGGGCAAGCTGAAGTGGAACAAGTAGAGACAGCTAGTAGCCTGGGAGAAACCCCACTGAATGGCCAGAAAGTTTAGAGGATTGGAGGGTGCCTGTACTCACGTCCTGGGATGTTTGGCTGGCCACCTGGGCCCACACTTACTCCTCTGCATGGATATACTGGTACTGGACCAGTGCCACTTGCTGGTGAAGAACTTCGCAGACAAAAGTGTGGGCTTGGTAGATGCCGGCTCAGTGGACAAATAAACCATTGCAGCCTTGCACTCGCCACTCTGTCCCCAGACCCTCAGGCTGAGTTGGGGGATATTAGGACCCCACTGATGGAAAGAGGTGCTTGGGGGCAAAGTGGATGGTATAAGTGGAGAAAGCCAGTAGCTGGGAGAAGCCCTGCTGAATGGTCCAAAAGATAGTATTTCTACTGGTGTGTTTTAATAATAAATTTGGAGAAGGGAATATGGGATAGATAGCTAAAATTAACAGGCATTTAAGGATTAGTATGGACATCTACTGAGGTAGAAACTTTCTTAAATATACACACACATGAAGGTGATCTAAATGAAGTCAACAAATAATTTGGTAGACAGAGTTAAATCTGGCTATCTTTTGTCCCCAAATGAAGCTTTTAGTACCGTTATTCGGTTTCATCTAATTGGGCTGTTTATTAAAGTGGGTGGGGTTCCCTGGGAATTTCCAAACAATCTAAACTGTTGCCAAGACAATAGGCCGTTGTTGATAACCTAACAGCAAGGTACCATTGCTGAAGAAAACACCCACATGCTTCATTGAACATGGAGAACTTGATCTAGTGCCTGCATAGAGACTGGATCCCTGTATTTCTAGTCAATAGTACAGGAAAGTAGTCCACATGCTACCTAAGGAGAATCATAAACACCAAGTAAGTCACAAACTCTTTGGTCCACAATAGTATCCTGCCTGCAGGATATGCTAGGGCAATTGTGACACAAAGCTTGTTGAAGTAACCAACCAATGAATTGACTTAAGGCCATGGGAAGAAATACATACTTGACATTGGTTGACAAAGAACCTGAGACTTGATTGCCCAGAGACCTATTGTGAAATCAAATAATATTGGTCTGGAAAAAAATAAAAGTAATAAAATGACTCCTAATGGTATTCTTCTATACTCACAGATAAGTGCCTGGCTCACCCATCAGCAGAAAAGGTTCTTCCTATTGCAGATTTGAACAAATATAGAGATCCACAGCCAGACATTTATATAGAGTAAGAGATCTTGGAACATTCAACAATAAATGGGATATCTCCTTCAAATTTTTCCTCACAGAGCATATGGAACCCTAAAGAATAGGAGGCAGAGAGAGTATAAGTACCAGATGGGTTGGAGAACATTAAGAAAACAAGGCCTTCTAAATCAATATGAGCAAAGCTCATATAAACCCAAAGAAACTGAAGCAGGAAGCACAGGGCCTATTTGGGTCTTCACCAAGCCCTCTGCATACATACTATGATTTTCAGAATAGTGTTTTTATGGAAATTCTCAGTGTGCAAATGAATAAGTCTCTGACACTTTTACCTTTTCTTTCTGTATCTCTTGTCCAACATCAATATGGTAATTTTGTTTTATATTATTATATCTTATTTTGTTATATTTTATTATAATCCATTAGAAGCCTTTACTTTTTCTAATGAAAGACAGAAAGGGAATGGTTTCAAATGAAAGGGTATGGAAGAACAGGGAGGAGTAGATGGAGAGGAAACAATCAGAATGTATTATGTGAGGAAAGTATCTTTTATTTTCAATAAAATGAAAAAAAGTAGGTCACCACATGAAATATGGGGGAGGATTTCTCTTTTGTATATGATATAAGTGCCTATTTTGATTGATAGTCTTAATTATCTACCATAGGCTAACTTTCTGAATGTGCATTCTTTAATAGATTATGCTATTTCAGGAGGGTATAGGGTCTTTCATTTGTGGGTCCTGGTTGATACAAATTGGGTACTCTGAGTGGGAACTTAAAGATGATATACACCCTTGATTCTCTCTGTCCTTTTGGATACCAGGTACCCTCTTATGTGTGTGGCTTCAGCCATGACTTCGGATATCATGAGATATTCTTTTCCAGCATGCCTTCTCAACCATGAATGATTCGAACTGTCCCACACTTTGAGCCTAATGTTTCAAAAGAAAAAAAAATCTACCAACATATCAAAATATTTAGTGGCAATAGATGTTACATTCCTATTGAGTTTGAATATATACATTATGAATGCAAATATGTATCAGTACATGTATACACTGATATATATATAACTGCATTAAAAGAAAAATATTTATCATTTTTGCTCTAAATTGCACTTTCCAGAGTATTATGCATATTTTTTCAATCTATAGATTATTTTTCCAAGTACAAATTGTATTTTAATCTTGTCCATTCTACTGCTTTCCTGCAACTGTCACAGGGAGGAAATCAGCACATCATCTTCCCTACTTCATGTTCTGTTCTTTTTATTTGCTTAATTTTTATAACCCACTGAGTATAATTAGTACCATCTATATGCTCTTGGATGTAATTCTATCCACCACTGGCCACATACCAAGAAGAGAGCAATTCTTGCTCAGCAGTTATCATCTAACAATAAATATATCCTCCACTAAGAAGGGGCCTAATGGAGGTTCTCCCTGACCTATGCTGAATTGTTTAGATCAACATAGATCCTGTTACTTGATGAATGTAATTGCCACTGTCGTTTTAAGAAGACAGCATTTCACAGTGCTCCTCTCAATATTACAGCTCTTATATTCTGTTCTCCACAATGTTCCTTTAATTTTACAAGGAGGGAATTTACATAGATGTCTCTGTCCTGAACACTCGCAATCAATACTAGTAATTTGACCAGTTATGAGGTTCTACATTAACTGCTGACAATAAAAATAAGGTTTCCCAGACCAAGGCTGAGGACAACACAGATCTATTATAAAGATTTGCAAGGAATTTTGACAATGTGACTCTTTAGCTTATTTAAGCCTTAATTTTATTTTTTCTTAGTTTTCTTTGTGCAATAACCTTGGCTGTCCTGGAACACCCTTTGCAGAGCAGGTTGGCCTTCAGCTCGAACTCATAAAAATTCACCTTTCTCTTCCTCCTGAGTGCTGGAATTAAAGGTGTGCATCAGTACACCTGGTTCTATAAAGGAAATTTTTAAACAAATCTTTCAGAATATTTATTTGTATATATTATTGAACATGTGTCATTATCATTACCAATATATTCTTCCCAATTTAATGTTTACTTATTACATTTTTGGTAATATTTGAGACATAATTTTAATCTGTGTAAACTGAAAATGTCTCAATTTTTGAAACTTATAAATTCTAACATAAAGTAATTTCCAATATTTTGCCAAATATGTACATGTATAATGCAGTTATTATTAATAGGAACATTTAGATTTGTAACCCACCTATAATTTATTTGAAAATGTCATTAAAAACTAAAAGTTTAACTCATAGTAAACAATATTGACCATTTTTGGCATCGCTGCCCTATGAATATGTTAAATATTTCTTCTAATATATGTTGCTTTCTACAAAATAACTTCAAGAGAAAAGAAATAATGACTAATATATTCAGTGTTATAATATCTTATGAGTTTATTTTAGACTTCTATATTTGCATATTTTTATTTTGGAATGTATCTAGCATTTAACATCTAAATATGTTGAGAATTATTCTAATTTATTTTTATTCAACATGTCTCAGTAAATTCTAATAAAAATTATTTCCTCTTTTGCAAACTTATCACAAAATACTAAATTTCCAATTATAGTCTAATATCAGTAATCATTTCCATATTAGTTTTAAAAAGAACTATTCCTTTGAATTCATGATCAGATAAATTTTATCAACAATCATGACTCAGCAATTGACTAATACAGTGAAATATTCCATTTATTTCTATTTACCTCTCTATCATTTATTTATAAATGCTCTGGAAAGTTATACTCAAGACTAAATATAAAATATATTACAAAATATGCAATATGTATTACGGACCAAAAATCTATTTTCATTATTTTCCTTTTCACTTTTATTGAAGGATATTTTCTATGGCTATATATTGGTTTAACACAATCTCCATTTCTTTTTGAAAGTTCATGGTAGGTAATATATTTAGCATATTCTGATCCAGTACAGTCACTATGACAAACACTTAAAATGAAAATGAAGGTTATTGAAGTGAGCTGTGATTGCACAAGCCTGTAATTCCAGCACCCTGAAGGGTGAGGCAAGCATATAATAATTTCAAGGCTAGCTTGAGCAATATAGTGAAACTGTGTCTCAATAATCATTATAATAAAGATGTCTACTTCTTTCCATTTCGTATATATGTCCAAAGATGTTGGATAATAAGACTTCCACTCAGAATTTGTAAACAAAACAAGTTTGATTTCTTCTTTCCAATTTGTAAGAGAACTATTCTCATTAGTCACAATGTACCCAAGTACAGCAGACACCTAGTTTAGCATACATTTTGAGAAGAATGGAATATAGGAAATAACGGAAATTATATTAAGTTGTTATCTCCTGCTAAAACTATGTTAGTTAGATAAAACTGGTATTGTTTAGGTAGTATCCCAAGGCATGCTTGCAAAATGGAGATGCTCCTGAACTACTTGCCAGACTCTGGGTAGCTGGTTTAAAAAAAGAAAGTCAATTATTAGGTTAAATTCCCAGAAACCACCATCTGTAGCTCACAAACACCTGTAAGTCAAGGTCCAGGGTATCTGAGGCCCTCTTTGGACCGGTTAACTGTCAGCTGAAACCTTAAAATAACAATTATATGTCACATGATTTTGAGAAGTTCTTTTTTTTCATTTTATTTTCTTTTATTTTTCTTAATTAAAACCTCCCACCTCCTCCCCTCCCCCCACTCCCCTACTAATCCTTCCACTCTCCCTTCTCCTCCCTCTCCATTACAAAGAGAAGTCAGGGTTCTCTGCCTGTGGGAAGTCCAAAGACCCCTCCATCAAGGTCTAGGAAGGTGAGCATCCAAACAGACAAGGCTCCCACAAAGTCAGTACATGCAGTAGAATCAAAACACAGTGCTATTGGCCTTGGCTTCTCAGTCAGCCTTCATTGTCAGCCACGATCAGAGAGTCTGGTTTGATCACACTGATGAGTGCCAATCTGGATGGCCTTGGTGTGCTCCCATTAGAGCAGCCCTGCCTTCTCTCTGGGTGGGCACACCCCTCAAGGTATTGACTTCCTTGCTCATGTTCTCTCTCATTCTGCTCCTCATTTGGACCTTGGGAGCTCAGTCTGGTGCTCCAATGTGGGTCTCTGTCTCTATCTCCATCCATTGCTAGATGAAGGTTTTATGGCGATATGCAAGATATTCATCAGTGTGGGTATGGGACAAGGCCAGTTCAGGTGCCTTCTCCTCAGCTGCCCAAGGAACAAGTTGGGGACATCTCCTTGGACACCTGGGAACTCCTCTAGAGTTAAGACTCTTGCCAACCTAAAATGGCTCCCTTAATTAAGATATATACTTCCTTGATCCCATATCCACCTTTCCGCCCTCCCAGCCATCACATTCCCCCAAGCTCTCCTCATCCTCCCCTTCTCACTTCTCTCTTCCCATCTCCCTTTACCCTCACCAAACCCCCACCCCCAAGCTTTCAATTTTTGCCTGGCAATCTTGTCTACTTCCAATATCCAGGAGGATAACTATATGTTTTTCTTTGGGTTCACCTTCTTATTTAGCTTCTCTAGAATCACGAATTATAGGCTCTCATTTGATTGATTTTAGTTTGAAGACAATTTTGTTAGAAATTAGTATAGCCACAACTGCTTGTTTCTTAGGACTGTTTGATTGAAAAACATTTTCCCAAACCTTTACTCTGAGTAGATATCTGTCTTTGTGGTTGAGGTGTGTTTCTTGTAAACAACAGAATGTTGGATCCTGTTTTGTATCCAATCTTAGACTGTGCCTTTTAATAGGTGAATTGAGTCCATTGATATTAAGTGATATTAATGAACAGTGGTTGTTAACTCCGGTTATTATTTCTTCTTTTTGGTGGTAGAGTTTGTGTGTTTCCCTTCTTTGAGTTGTGCTGGTGAAGGGTCGCTAGATGTCTGAGTTATTGTAGATAGTGTTGGCAATGTTGGATTCCTTGGGTTGTGATTTTCCTACTTTTACTTTCTGTAAGGCTGGATTTGTGGCTATGTATTGTTTAAATTTGTTTTTATCCTGGAATATCTTGTTTTCTCCATTGATGGTGAATGGAAGCTTGACTGGGTATAGCAGTCTGGGCTTGCATCCATGGTCTTTTAGTTTCTGCAGCAAATCTATCCAAGACCTTCTGGCTTTCATTGTTTCCATAGGAAAGTCCAGTGTAAGTCTGATCTGTTTACCTTTATAAGTTACTTGACCTTTTTCTTTTGCAGCTCTTAATATTCTTTCTTTATTCTGTATGTTTTGTTTTTTGATTATTATATGGCGAGGGGATTTTTTTTTAATCCAGTCTATTCGGTGTTCTGTATGCTTCTTGAACCTTCATAGGAATATCCTTTATTAGATTGGGAACGTTTTCTTCTATAATTTGTTGAATATATTTTCTGGGCCTTTGAGCTATAATTCTTCTCCTTCTTCTACCCCTATTATTCTTAGGTTTCGTCTTTTTATGGTGGCCCAGATTTCCTGGATGTTTTGTGATAATAATTTGTTGGATTTGCTGTTTTCTTTGATCAGGGTGTTTATTTTCTCTATATTGTCTTCAGCATCTGAAATTCTTTCTTCTATCTCTTGTATTCTGTTGCTTATACTTGTGTCTGTAGTCTCTGTTTGTTTACCTAGATTTTCCATATCAAGCCCACCCTCGGTTTGTGTTTTCTTCATTACCTCCATTTCAGTTTTCATGTCTTGAACTGTTTCTATTATCCATTTGATTGTTTTTTTTTCTTGTTTTCCTAGGGTATCATTTAGTCATTTATTGATTTCTTCAAATTTTTTGTCGTTCTTCTCATCCATTTCTATAAGGGAGTTTTTTTACATCCTGTTTAAGGGACTCTATCACTTTCATAATGTCATTTTTTTCTACTTCTTCTGGATTAGGGTGTTCAAGTCTTCCTGTTGTATATTTGCTGGGTTCTGGAGTTATCATGTTTTTTTTTCCAGATTGTTGGAGGAATTCTTTTTTTTGTCTGCATATATTTTCTTTTTTCTTATTTATTTATTTATTTATTTATTTATTTATTTAAGATTTCTGTCTCTCCCCGCCACCACCTCCCATTTCCCTTCCCCTCTCCCAAACAAGTCCCCCTCCCTTGTCAGTTCAAAGAGCAATCAAGGTTCCCTTTCCTGTGGGAAGTCCAAGGACCACCCACCTCCATCCAGGTCTAATAAGGTGAGCATCCAAACTGCCTAGGTTCCCACAAAGCCAATACATGCAGTAGGATCAAAAAACCCATTGCCACTGTTCTTGGGTTCTCAGTAGTCCTCACTGAGTCAGGAGGAATTCTTGAATTGGTGCCTGCCCATGTCTTCCTTCAGGTGCTCTCAGATGGATCTTCTGGTACAATATCAGGGCCCCTTTCTGGTCAGGGACCTTGCATACAAAAGGCCTATCTTGCTGCTTGCAGGCTTAGTAAAACCAGGGACAGGACTCTTGGAGGTCAAAGGACCCAGCAGACAAAAGGCGAACTTGGGTGGGAGGAGGTTAGGGTTGTTTGGAGCCATGAAGCCTCTGCAGCAGGAACTGGAGGTGCCATGCACTCCCCTCCGGCCGGACGGGTGAATGCTCACCCCTCTGTTTGGGTAGTCTCAGTTCAGGAGCAGGAACTCTTCCTAGGCCAAGGACCTTGCAGACAACAAGGCCAGCTTGGGGGAGGGGCAGGGATGTGTAGAACAGAGAATCCCCTGCAGCAGGAGTTGAAGGGGCCCAGTGTTCCTTTCCCAGTTGTTCTGCCCCGCCCTGGGATGGCATCCACTCACCGGTCCCCAAGGTTGTCCTCAGCACAGGGACAGGATCTAGAGGTCAATGGACCCCACAGACAAAAGGGTGAACTTGGGAGGTAGGGGAAGGTTGTGCAGAGCCAAGAAGCCCCTGCAGCAGGAGCTGGAGGTGTCATGCACTCCCCTCCTGCCAGGAGGGTGCACACTCACCCTTCTGGGTTGGTAGCCTCAGTGCAGGAGCAGGAATTGTTCCTAGGCCAAGGACCTTGCAGACAATAGGGCAGGCTTGGGGGGGGCAGGGATGTGTTAGGATGTTCTTATATAGAGACTAAGCCCTTCATTATTTCAGGTATACCTATGCAAATTAAGAGACAGCAAATATGTGAAAGAGCATAGGTAATCCATAATTACATAGGTCTTCTGACTTTCCAACTTTTATTTCAGTATAAAGTAGATAGAGCTTTAACTTTTTGAAACTTTTTTGCATGTATGTATATGGGTTCACATGTGTGAGCACATGTGTATCCAGATACAAATATATGTGTGTGAATATACAAGCCAGAAGTTTATGTTATTCTCTTTGCTAGATCACTCTCCTCCTCGCAAATTCGGGCAGTCTCTAAAAATGTGTCTTCTTGGTCAGTTTGCCCTATAGGTTTTGTCTTTACCTCTTATTCTGGTGAGATTTCAGGAGGTTGCCACAAATGATTAGCATTCACAGAGGTGCTAGCAATTCAAACTCCTGTCCCCACACCTTCATGGTAAGGGCTTTACAAGCTGAGCTATCTCTCTGTCCATAAAAGTACTTTTTTGTTCCTACTGAAATAGGAAAAATACTATTTTTTATGACAATGATAGATCTTTTTAATTCATGCAGAAATATAAATAAATGTCAAAAGTTTAGAAAAATAAAATTCATAGAATTGATGAGCATATGTAGTCTAAATTTAAGTTTTATTACAACTGTTATGGAATCAAATAGTTTGACTACAATAAAAAGAACATCCAAAAGTGAATGTCATTATATTAAATTTGAAATTCTCGAATATTTTCTACATAGAACATTGCATTTTAAAATTGAAATTCTGATTAAATTTAATCTCTTTTATTTGGGTTTTATTTTGTTTTAGAAGATGCTTAAATTTTATGGCAAATAATTTCCTAAATAGTTTTGACTCTACCCTTTGATAGCTCCCTCCCCCAGGGCAAGAGCTATTCAGTACTGTAGTCTTTGGAAAATAACACAAACAAGCACTAAATAGGTGAAGGAATGTAACTGGGGTATTTTATAGTAGCCCATTATCCATAAAAAATAGAAATAAAAGTGTGATTAGTTCTACTCAGTGTACCATTATCAATACCCTTCAGTAGGAGATGCATGTTTTACAGTTGTCTCTACCCCATCACACAATTTACTGTAGTGATTGGATAAGTACATAATATAAATCCTCTGTTGAAGTATTATAAAGATAATTTTGTGTAGTGAGGAGGTGAGCAGGCCTGGTTTTCATCCTGCCCGGCTCCTGCATGAGTAGCTTTATACCCAAAATAACAACACACAAATTGTATTTATTTAAACACTGCCTGGCCCATTAGTTTTAGCCTATTATTGGATAACTCTCACATCTTGATTAACCCATTTCTAATAATCTGTGTAGCACCACAAGGTGGTGGCTTACCTGGAAAGATTCAGGGGCTGGCTCCTTCGCATCTGGCCCAGAGAGGAGAGGCATGGGGATTGCCTCACTTCTCTTCTTCCCAGCATTCTGTTCTGTTTACTCTGCCTACCTAATTTTCTGTCCCATGAGGCCAAGCAGTTTTCTTTATTAATTACCCAATGAAAGCAACAGATAGAAAGAAGACCCATCTACATCAATTTTGTTGTTCTAAAAATCCTGTTATACTTGTTTATTGTTCTCTACTGAATGATTATCTCATGGCAACCACAAATTTCTTTACTATCTCTATAATTTTGCCTTATCTAAAGTTTTATATCATATAGTTGTATGTAATCATTTTCTTTATTTCTTTTATTTATATTTTTTCATGATTCATTTTATTATTTTATTACTACTAAGTAATATTCTACTGTCAGGATTTAATAGGCATAATATGTTCAATTATCTATGGGCAGTATCTTGGTTTCTTTGAAGTTTATTTATTATAAAGCTGATGTCAACTATGTATGTCCACATTTTCCTTTGAATATATACTAAGAGTGTATTTGCCTAATCATAATAAGGGTAAACTTACTTTCTGCATAATGGTCAAATTTATTTCCAATTTTCTGTAACATTTGTATTTCCACTAACAATAAATGAGAGTTCTTGTATCCCTAAATACTGGTCATCATTTGGCATTCCTGAGTTTTGACTTTTGCCACTTTAATGGCTAGAATGTAGTATTTTATTTATTTAGTTTGCATTTTCCTAATAACAGATATTGTTATCTTTTTATATACTCTCTGGAAATGTAAATTATATTTTTTGAAATGTATAACTCTATAATATGAATTGACTTTTTATAGTCTCTTATAATTTCATAGCATTTTCTATTTCAAATAGCAGAATATGTTATAACTGGTCCTTCTAGGTTTTATTACTCAAACCTGGGGATGTCACTTTGCTTCTCTACTTTTCTTTTCAAAGCACCAAAATATTTAGGAAAAAACCACAGCTTTTATTTTTATACATTTTCACATTGTTTCTGAGAAAAAGAAACATTTGGTTCAGCCACTATTGTGACTGTTTTAAAATTAGCAAATTTAGTATATTCAAGCAAGCTATGGCTAGATTTTCTCTCAAGAGAACCTATAAACAGTCAATAAGTACCTTTTAAAAACTTTACCTGACTGTCTCAATATATTCGGCATTCTTCAATATTTCTGAGAAATACAGCTACCTAGATGATGGCACATAACTAAACTCAAAGATCTAAGCATAGTAATAAGTGGGATAAAATACTTATTGCAAATTTAATTTTTAGCTACATGACAATAACTGATGGGTGACATTGAAGATGGCCCTAGATAAGAATGAAAATCTTATCTCATATCTCATTGATTTGTGAATTATTTCTAAATCCATGATTAGGATTCTCTTAAAGAAGAAGGATAATTTGAGCAATGAGCTTTCTCTGTGCTCGTAATTACATTTTAATCCTCAGAGTTTTACCCTAAATTGTCATAGCTTGCAAGATGTAGATAGAACATACAGATCATTGATTTTTATTTCAACTGTTATCTTGATAATTTAATATTATATGACTATAAACTGAAATCTGTATGAGAAGAACTTTAGCACAAAAATGTACATATTTTTAAAATATGAATACAACAGAGAAAGTGAGTCAGTAATATTTAATTAAAACTTATTTCTTACTATGAATTATGATAAGATGATCATCACTTTATGATATATTTAAATTTAATTGTTAAAAATTTTAATCTTAGTTGAATTACTCAATAATAATACAGTCTTATTTTTAAAGCAGATTGTCCAAGGTAAGTTCAAAGGAGAGTATTTAAGCTAGAACATCATTATAATATATGGTTCAATATCAATTGAAATGAGACATCTATAGCCTTGCAAATTTGTATGTACATAAATAATACATTGATAAAGAGATATGAGCATAGAAGAAGCAGAATAGTAGCCTTCTTTTAGTGAAATTGCTGTGGTGTCTGCATAGGAACACTCTATATTATATTCAAATTCTTTGGTTCCAGGTTTGGCTTCAACTATGAATCCTCACAGCATGTCTGTGTCTTCTTTATCCTTTGTGGCTGATATCTATACAGCATAGAAATTATGCAAAAAAAACCCACTGTTGTGTTTTTTTCCAGCATTTTACGTTAAGAATAAAATACCATTATCCTTAAAAATTATTTTGCTGCAGTATATTCTTTATTTGACACATTTACTACTGATCTTAGAATACAATAATGAAATACTTATTTTATCTATCATTAACTTTATAGACATAATCAGCAATTTTAATACGTTGATAATAATTTTTATATCAGTAATGACTATTACATGTGACACACCCAGGACCCATAAAATCCCTGATGCTAAGTCCTTACACAGACCCTGAACATCTCGACTCTTATCTGAAACTCAGCTAAAGAAACATACACTGAAAATGGGAACAGAGCTAGGGGAAGAGACATTTGTCCCTAAACCAAGAGCTGGAGAAAAGTACCTGGACCTGGAAACTAGGACCAAAAAATTGTACTAACTCCCTAGATTCAGAGAATACCAAAGAAATTCACACTGGTCCCAAAATTAGGGTCAAGACGATAAAAAAGAACCAAATAAAGAAACATACTTTGGCCCCACAATCAAAGCCATATGCCTCAGACAGAAAACCAGCCAATCCCTGAGCAGGGAAAACAGACCAATCTCTGAGCCCCTAGAGACATGGAATTCCCGTCAAGCCTGGAAATTGCCCTTACATTATATGGGGCAGTCAATCTGAAGCCTGGAAGTCTGGGGCCAGTCAGGCATAAGTCTAGAGGTTTGGAATTCCCCAAGCCTTTCCCCCTATATAAGTTCCTTCTGTTGCTCAGGGTCCCTCTCCTTCACTGTTTTTGTTGCTGCTGTTCCTGTTGCTGCTGCTGCTTCAGAAAGATGGAGGGGCTGGAGTTAACTTGCAATAAAGACTCTTTGTTGCATCAGAGTGGTGGTAACAAGGGTTCTGTATTTTGGACATAACATTTAAATTACAATTTCTTCTTTCCATTTGTAGTAGATTGTTGAAATAAGGGTGGCGGGGCTGTGTCCCTGGCACCCGGCCGCCTACATGGCTAGCTTATGCCCGAAATAATTACACAGAAACTGTATTCTTTTAAACAATGCCTGGACCGTTATCTGTAGCCTCTTATTGGCTAGCTTTTACATATTAATCTAACCCATTTCTAATATCCCTGTAACACCACGAGGTGCACTTACCTGGAAATATCTTAACCTGCATCTGCCTGGAGTGGGAGAATCATGGCGACTTCAGACTCAGCTTCTTTCTCCCAGCATCCTATTCTGTTTTCTCCACCTACCTAAGGGTTGGCCTATCAAATGGGCCTAGGCAGTTTCTTTATTAATAAGAAACCACTCCCACATCATTTCCCCTTTTTCTATTTAAACAAAAAAGAAAGTCTTTAAGTTTAACATAGTAAAATTACATATAACAAAACAGTTATCAAGTAAGAATTACAGTTACAATATTTATATCTACTTTTTTTATCATAACTAAGGAAAACCATAACTATAACTAACCATTCTTCAACTCCATCAAAGACTCCAGAAGGATATAATATTACCTAATATATTATAATATTACCTAAGCAAACAAGAAATCCAAAGCTCTAGAAATGACAGAGACATCTCGCTGCCTGTACAGTCACCCAAAGTTCCTCTGTACCATTGGGGCATCCATCTTTGGCCTACAGGCCCATAGTTTTCAGCAGACATTCCACAAAGCAGGAAATTTCAAAGGCAGTCACTATCTGCTTGTCCTGAAAAAGATCTTGCAGACTCTTTCATGAATCAGGAACCCCGAAAGATCATCTAACATTTAGGCAAGTTCAGTAGTCCTCTCTCTGCGGGTTCTCTGTGTCCCGTTTATGCAATAGTCCAGGCAAGTACAGTTTCTTGCCCAAATGGCTATCAAACTCCATAAGGATCCTCTTCAATGCCCATCTTCCACTCAAAGTAGACTGGTGCTGCCAGGAGCAGAGTGTCTCATTGTCCTGAAAAGTCCTAAATTATTAAAACATTAAAAGCCATATTCTGCAGTCTTTGAAAGATGTGAAGAATGCCTATTTAACTGAAATATATCTTTATATATCTAGAAAATCTAACTAACATGACTACAAGCTTGATTATTATTGATGACTATCCATTAGCAACCTATATTTCCTAATTATACAGTACATTTTTAAATGAACTACAAACACAATACCTTAATCAAGATCAGAAATACATATACATATAACAAAATTTACCTTAAAATCCATACCAATGAAAATTATTCATATCTATATCATATCCCCCTTTAAATGTAAAAGAACATTTATAAACAATATTTGGGAACATGGGCACAGTTTTTTCTCTCCAACCTGCTTCCTGCTGAATGGGGGCATCATTAATTAGGTCTTTCATATTATAACCTGTGTGCCAGGGTCATCTCAGTTGGCAGTTGAGTGAAGTAAATTTTTGAGGGTGTTCACAGCAACCTTTCAGGAGGGTGTGGTCTATCATACCAAATTGGGATAGAAGAAATCCAAAGGGTCTGGTCCTCTGTGAAAACAAAAGAAGACCCTCTCCAAAGCATCATATCCTTAGACCCAAATTTTGAAATCGTAATACCCTTATATCCATTCTGGTTCCACTTGGCAGCCCATGTAATGAAATGTCTCTCTGTACTTAGCTCCTTCACAGTCAAAAATTTTAAAGAAAACACAATAAATTACATAATCCAGACTCTCTGTGAATTTTCCATTTTTACGTGGCTTATTTTTCTTTATTTATTTTAATCTCTTAACTATGTACTATGTCTCTTTAAAGACTTTGCCCCTTTTTTTAAACCATTAACTTTATTCTCTATATTCTTTTTTTTTTCTCTCTCTCAAGCCTACATACATTCATCCAACATTGTGACTCATTTAGTGGTCTTTTATGTCTAAATCTGTTCCATTGTGAATCTGTAATTCTTTACTGTCCAGGAGCACTTCTTAAAATGTTAAGCACTTCTTAAAAACTTAAGTTGCACCATATATGGGTAATACGGTACCATTTGTGTTTTGCTCAGCCTAAACCTTAACTGTGCTGTTATTACGGTAACTACGGTAGTTCCTGCCTGAGACCAGCACAGTTCAGCATGGCAGAGCTGAGCCATTCCTGCCTCAGAGCCATTTGGTGCCCCTGAGCCACACACAGTTCCAGGCACACAGCAGTCCACATTGCCATCAAGAAAGCTGTAGCACTTTACTTCAAATGCTCCATTCAAAAGCTCTGTCTCCCACAGGAGCCAGACAGAGATCGCAATGGTGGCACAGCCCAGAAAGCCAGCATTTTAAAACAGCCAGTTTTTTCCTGCTGCTGAGTCGGGACAATTTCTTTGCGGCACACAACCCATAAACAGCAAAAAGCTGTCTTAAATTCTCTCTCTCTCTCCTTTTTAAGACCTGTCAGGTTTTAGATGGAGTTCATTAGCACGTTGGGTGTCACTCTGTTGAAATAAGGGTGGCAGGGCTGTGTCCCTGGCACCCAGCCGCCCACATGGCTAGCTTATGCCCGAAATAATTACACGGAAACTGTATTCTTTTAAACACTGCCTGGACCATTATCTGTCGCCTCTTATTGGCTAGCTCTTACATATTAATCTAACCCATTTCTAATATCCCTGTAACACCACGAGATGCACTTACCTGGAAAGATCTTAACCTGCATCTGCCTGGAGTGGGAGAATCATGGCGACTTCCGACTCAGCTTCTTTCTCCCAGCATCCTATTCTGTTTTCTCCACCTACCTAAGGGTTGACCTATCAAATGGGCCTAGGCAGTTTCTTTATTAATAAGAAACCACTCCCACATCAGTAGATTCTGTAAAAATACTTTGTCTTAATTTGTTACTTTTTAAATAAATTGCTTATAATACATTTCATAGTTTTCTTAGGTCATTATATCTTTAACTCATGTTAAAGGCAGAATATGAGTGTCCACAGATCTCAATTACTTAATCACTGTTGATCAGGAGTGATACTTCGGTCACACATAAATAGGAGAAAGGATATATATGTCTTGCTTCTTAAGATGTACTTCTGCATGTTAATGACCAGTTAGACAGATATTAAATTATTATAATTGATAAGTAAATATGTACATGCCTATGTGTACTTAGTAGTTTAATATGATTGGTGAAAGAAAGATGTTGATTATTTTATTGCATATTTTTTATTATTTTCAGCTTGAAAATTACCGTTATTCTATATAGACAAGATGATCAAGTATGAAATTGCTATAATAATTCATTGTAGTTTTTTTCAAATTTTGTGACACGAAACATCAAAATAAGGATATATTTACAATGTTCTATCTCATGTAACCATAAAACTTTGGGAAATTAATGCAGAATCAGCTTTGGCATTCTGATAACTATTAATATTTTGCATGCATTTTCTCCAACATTTTCTTTCTTATTTAGTTACAAATAAAAATTTGTCTCCTTTATCTAACCAGTTTAACAATACTGTAGGTTATATTTCTTTAAGATCACTAAACATTACATTGAACTGAAAATAATGCAGTCAACTGTTAACTTATTGATAGTAACCATGGCACTCTGACGTTGCTTTCTGATGAATACTATCCAAGTCCTTCAAAGTATCATCATTATACTAACTGGCTTATGTATATGTCAAATAGTACTCTGAGTTACTACAAATTATATTAGCTCTCTTCAGAATCTAGTGAAAATATGGGAAAGTTTGAAGTGACCTTTTGTTATTTTTTCTTTGGCTGTGCTAATAATTAATGTATTGATAATTCATTACAACTTTACAGCACTAGTTAAGATATTCTTGTTTTCATAATAAGGGAACTCAAGTTATTTTTATGGAGAAACAGCTCCATCTAATGGTCATTATGAATTACTTTACCTTTTCTTTTAGTTCCAAGTTTTCAAAATGTATTTTTTTTAAAAAAATTGTTTTAGAAACAAAGGCTTCTTACCCTCAGTGAAAAATGTGCATTGCAAAAATATTTAAGCAAGATATATATTTGTATCTATACTCAGCTATAGCTACATCTGTCATGTATCTATTTTGTCTATTCCTCTTAATTGATAAGCTAAGAATTCTTTCTTCCTTGCATTTATTAGACATAAATCAGTCTATGTAATTATTAAAGTTTATTTATTCATTGAGCAAAACATTGGTGGATTTTAGAAATAGTTTTTGTGTTTTTAAAATATATTCATGTGCCTTGCAATATTAAATTATTTTTATGAGCATTAGAAAAAGGATTATCTCATTATAATTGGTTTCTACTTGCCAGTGATACTTTATTTTTTATAGAGTTAAGTTATAGACACTATTTTTGTCAAATATCAAATTATTCTAAGGCAGTCAGTTCATATTTACTCTTTTAGATGAAAAACTAATGTAAATTCATTTTTTCTTAACATCTCATAGGAATATAAATAATTATTGTCATACCAACTTAAATAAATATTTCTTTTATGTAGTGACAAAATGTGCCCATCTAAAATATTTTCATTAGTGACCATTTTTACAATAAGCACAAAAGCATCTTTCAGGATATTCTTTTCTGTTAATTCTTCAAATAACCTATGAATTAAAGGCTAAATATCAAAACAGAGGTGAGGGATAGATAAATTGCATACATAATTTTCATAACTACACATTTTCTCATGAAGATTTAAAATATAAAAAAAACTTCAAATATGACTTATTTTTATTTTTTTAGTAATTCTTTGAGAATTTCACATAGTGTTTTGGATCAGATTCACCACCAACTTCTCCCTTTAGGTTATTTATCATCAAAGCTTACCTTTGTACCTCTCAAATATTGTGTTCTCTTTGTTTTTATTTAATAAATGATAAAAATCAAAACTGAAAATGAAAATAAATACAAAAATAATAATAGATAAATAAGAAATAAGTCATATTTTCATATAGATATTTTTAAAGCACAGGTTTTTTTTATAACACAGAATACCTTGTTAAAATGCCATTTACCTGTCAAATCTCTCACAAGAAACAAAATTGGGAAGTTACTAACTTGTTAAAAGTGAAGTAAATTCAATGTAGTATTGACTAAATATATTATTTTGACAACTCTTTTTATATCAATACTTCCCTATAGTTAATACATATGCTGTCAGTTTGCTAGTATATTGAACATTAATTTTTTTATCCCAGAGCATTTTCTCTGCTTTGTCTTACAGCTTACCTGTTATCTGTTTCATTATTGAATATCACACATAATATCATAATCAAGTAAAACTAATATCATGGTATGTTGTGGATTCAATAAGAAATGTCCACCCTATTCTCAGACATTTGAGCTTTTAGGTCTATTTGTGGGATCTCTCACCTTTCTGTTCCTGCTGCCATCACTCCTTGCCATGATGAACCCTTATAGCTCTGGAAATGTAAGCTGTTGTTTGATACTATTCCTGAGGAGATGTGAATAAAGGTCTACTCATCCCAGAGAGAGAACCAACAATAGACCAAAGTACAGATAGGACTGAAGTTGAACTTATTGAACCAATAAATTTTATTAGTTGCTTGTAGGAGTAAGGGTGGCATGTCACTTACAGGACCAGTATCAAAGACAGCTACATCACCAAGGGGCCAAGAAAGCATACGTGAAAACTCACAAAATGGCTGGGAAACTGGAGCACCCCACACAACTTACAAGTTGAAGACCATTCTTGCTAGGAGTTGTCTTAAGAATTTTCTAAGCAGCCCCACTGGTCTCTGCTTCTTTCAGGCAGTTCAATTTATCTGAGAATCTTCCCTCAGCAACCTTTTTGTTTATATTCTCTTGGGGGAAGAATAGACCTAGAGAATCTTGTCAGTTTCAGGGACACCCTGAAGCTATTTTGCCTTGTTTACTTCCTGTCCTGAATAGCTTCCCCGCAGTTTTTTTCCTCACTTTAGGGGAACACCTGTTGTTTCACCTCTCTGGGAACTTCTATTTTATAAAACTCAGCTCGAAAATGTAAAGTTAATCTCAGAGAAAACAAACACAAATTAATATTTCTTCCTATAAATTGCCTTTCTCATAGAGTCTTATCACAGCAATAAGAGCAACCAATACATTGTGGAAGCAAGAATTGTGAGATTAATTTATTTAAAGAATTTATGTAATGATCTTTCAAATTTTTTAAAAGTTAAAATTGCTGCTGGAAAATGCCAAATGATGAGGACCTTCCCAGATTAATCCCTGTTCCTTGGAATTCCCCCTAATTCTGTTTAAAAGGATTATGAGACCTTCTTTGTTGGAATTAATAAAGTGCCCTTCTTATTGCATACGTGGCTGTCAGTCTTCTTTGGGGTCTTTTCTCAGACCTTAACAATTGGGGTGTTGTATGGGAAGCCCATAGAGATCCCCACCACGTTGAGTGCCTGATAATCCAGCCTGCTGGTAAGTAAATTGAATGCTCTTTGTTTGTTCTGTTTCTTGTTCTGTGGGCTGTCGTTTTTTTTTCACCTCTTGAAGGCTCAAGCTAACTAAATCTGGAGGCCAACGTTGACCCAGAGGACATGCTAGAGGTACCTCAACTAGAGCCAGGAGATGTCCCAGACTTATTTGATAGGGACAACTGGGTCCCGTTGGTTGAACTGTGACAGAGGGTCTCTTGGTTAAACTGGGACAGAGAGTCCTTTTGGTTAAATTGGGACAGAGGGTCCCTTTGGTTGAATGGGGAATACAATTCATGCCTGTTGCAAAATAGAACTCCCCAGGGAGACATGCAGTCAGCCTTTCTAGTTCCTGTGTAGTGTGTGTGTGTGTGTGTGTGTGTGTGTGTGTGCTATACAGGTACATTTCTGTCAGTGTTATTGTTGTGTCTTCCTGCATTCTATAATGTTACCTCATTACATCTCTCAGGAGTGAATCAGTCAAACTCAACTTGCTCCCTTGTGTCATACTTTGGACCATTCCAACAACTTTTCAAACCCAAGCTGCTGACTTGGGGCTCATTGTCTGGAGGGGGTGAAGTCATGCTTGATAAGGACTTGGCAGGATGTTGGGTGCCTGACGGAGAACCTAAAGTTGATCATTGTGATTGTGGTATCATATACAGAAAACTGAGATTTTTTTTTTTCAGAATACTGTCTTGGCAGAACTCTGTGCCTTCAAGCTGCCTGCTGTGCTCTCACTCCCTTCCTTTCTGAGCCAAATTCTTTACTGTGGATCAAGGTCCTTGCTGCCAGTTACTTCCCCTTAACCCTTTCCTGTCCTGACACTGCCTTTCTTGTTTAAAGTTTTATATGTATGCAATATTCTAGACTAGTAAAAGAAAACACAAGAAAGATATTAGTAAAGTTTTCATGTTGTCTAAAAAATGCAGAAGATAAAAATAATAAAGAGAATAGGAAGAAAAGAAAAGGCTGTCTGAAGTAAGAATGTCTGGCTAAACCAGAGGAGCAGAGATAGGAACCTGAGGAGTATAGTAAGTTGCAAAAGGTCAGAGGAGTTATGAGATTTGATCACGTTATGTTAATTCTGGTTGGTTTTCCTCATTAAAAGAAAAGACAATGCTGATGATTGCCTACAAAATGTTTTTGTTGGGAATGGAGTCATACTCTTTAAAGGAGAGAGGGGGGACAGAACACAGCCAGCTGCATCCCTAGACCCTGTCTTTCGTTCTCCAGGTGACTTCGAGGAGTAGTTCTTTTTTATCCCATCACCTTACCCCCAAGTGCCCCTGAATGAGAGGTTCTCAAATGCAGAGTGGGAGAGGTGGAGGAGTGCCCCACATATGTATATGAATACATTCTCAGAGGGAGGAGCTACCAGCCCAGGATGACTTCATGGCCCTTCCATTGTGTTCTGTGAGCCAACCTGATGCTGAGGGCAGGCTGCAGTTAGTCCATTGGTCCTTTGCCACTAGCAACCTTTATAATTAGAAATCACAAAATCCTAAGTTTTCTGAGAAGTCTGTAAGGGTTGTTGACCTGTCTGATACTGTCCTTTTCACTCATCAGACTACATGGGATGATTGTTTTCAACTGCTCTAGGTTTTTTTATTTTTCACTACTGCAGAGAGGGTTCTGATCAGAAAAAAAGGTTTGGAAATTGGTTTCAATCGTAGATGGAAGACCAGATACCAATGCAGACCTCATAAATGTTGGGTTTCCTGCGACATGACCCAATTAAGATTTCAACACAGAGAAAGTTAGGGAGAGGCTGGAAGTCTACTGCTAGAATCTAATGGAGGGTTTCTGGGATGCCACAAGGCAGCCCACAACTATGTCCAAAGTTAGTCAGGTACACCAGGGCATGAAGAAACACCAGGAGCATCCCTAGAAAGGCTAATAGAAGCTTATAAGACCTATACAATCTTGCATCCAGAAACACCAAAGAATTGGTCTACAGTTATCTTGGCTTTTCTCAACCAGTCTTCACCAGATATCTACCGTAAGCTGCAGACTATAAGGATTTAAAGGTAAGACATTGGCTGAACTCACTGTGGTTATTGAGAAAGTATTCATTAATAGGAACACCACAGGAGACAGATAGTCTAAGGTGCTCATGAAATCTTTAAAAAGAGAAATGCATGGGTTCACCAAAGTTCTTCCTTGTGTGTCAGACAGCCCAGAGGTTAGAAGACAGGCATTGGCCTTTGGAGACTCACCAGGTAAAGGGAAAGATTAAAAACAGGGACTGAGCAATAGGTCCAGACTGCAAAAAGACCATTGTGCCTCCTGCAGGAAGTTAGGTCACTGGAAGAATAAATGCTCTGAATGACAGAGCTCAAAAATAAAGGTACTGAAACTAGAAGAAATAAGTGATTAAAGGGGATAAGGTTCAGTTACCCTTTCTGAGCCTTGGGTAATCCTAAATATGGAGGGGAATCCCATATATTTTCTGGTGGATATAGGAGCATAACACTTCATTCTTAAGTAACCCCTAGTCAAAAATGTCACCAAAGCAATACTGGTTGAAATGGGCTACAGAAAGTAGAGGTACTCATTGACTACTTGAAGATCAATGGACATAGGAGAGGGCTAAGTAACCCACTCTTTTATGGTCATCCCTGAGTGTTCATACCCACTGCTTGGAAGAGACATTAACTAAGCTAGGGGCCCATATCCATTTTGGCCAGACTGGAATATATATCAGTGACTGATCAAAGGGGAGAGGCATGAAACATGCTCACCATGTCACTTGTGGATGAATACAAATTGTTTGTGCTCCCTCTAAATCAAAGAGACAATAGAGACCTGCTCCAAAATTGACTCCCAGAAATTCCCCAAGCATTGGCAGAAGCCGGTGGGCCTGGATTGTCAGCCCACCAATCCCTGCCAATACAGCTAAATGCTAGGGCAATGCCCACACATATAAAACAAGAAGGGCATCAGATTTCTCTATATTAAGCACCTCAGAGACCTGAGTATTTTGGTATCTTGTCAGGCAGCATTTAACATAGTCCTGTTTCCAGTTTAAAAGCCCAGTTGCAATGACTATATCAGTGAAAGTCATCTGTGTATTAAAAAAAAAAGGTTGAGGATATCCGCCCAACAGTTCCCAGCCCCTACAATCTTCTAAGTGTTTTGCCTCCAGAATGGGGCATCTATACACTTGTACCTCAAGGATGCCTTCTTCAGCCTGCCAACCAGTCATCCTATGTTTGCTTTTGAATGAACAAGTTCAGAAGGGAGATTCAATGGACAACTGACTTGGACACGACTACCCCAAGGGCTTAAAATCTCTCCTACTATCTTTGACAAAGCACTTCACATGGACTTGGGTAAGTACTGACAAGCCCACCCCAAAGTCAGCTTATTACAGTTTGTGAATGACTTCTTGATAGCAGATAAGATAACACTTTGGAAGCCCGCAAAGCTGTCTCTAAAGGGTTGCTTAGAACTTTGGGAGATATGTATTGTATATCAGCAAAGAAGGCTCAACTCAGCCAGACTGAGATAACTTACTTGGGGAGCATACTCAAGGGGCAGGCAAAATATGGCTCTCAAAAATAAGGAAAGAGATCATCCTGATGATTTCCAGACCCAGCAACTTCTGAGAGGTGAAATAATTCCTGGAGTCTGTTGGGTTATGTGGGCTTTGGATCCCTGTTTTTGTTGAATTAGCTCAGCCTCTGTATGAAGTCACAAGGTGGGGGGAAGTCTCCCTTCTATTTGAATCCACAGATGGAAAGGGCCTTCAAAAAATTAAGGTGGCTCTACTGAATGCATGTGCTCTGGCACTTCCAGGTGTCACCAAACCCTTCCACCTATATGTGGATGAGAAGAAGGAAATGGCCAAATGGGTACTGATGCAAAGCCTAGGTCCATGGAAAAGACTGGTAGCTTATTTGTCCAAAAACTGGATTAAGTGGCTACTGGTTGGCCACCTTGCCTCCCCATAAATGCAACAACAACTTTATTAGTTTAAGACTCAGATAAACTAACTTTGGGGCAAACACTTAGAGTGACCAACCCCATGCTACCGAGGGATCCTTAAACATCCTCCTAATAGAGCCTCACTAAGACTCAGCTGACTCATTATCAGGCTTTGATCTTAAACCCACCTAGAATCCAATACACTCACATCAGTGTGTTTGAAAGCTTCCACCCTGCTCCCAGACCCAGACCTGGAGCAGCCTCTCCATAATTCTTTGGGTATACTGATCCATCTCCATAAGATCAGACCAGACTTCAAGGACATTCATTTGTCAAGGGCTGAAGTAATATGGTGTACAGATGACAGTAGATTTATTAAAGATGATATTGGGTATGCAGGGTCAGCAGTTATAACTGAGAAGTAAGTCATATGGACAGAGGCCCTACCTCCTGAGATATCAGTCCAGAGGGCCAAGCTGATAGCTTTAACAAAGGCATTGCAATTGGGAAAGAGAAAACACTTAATGTCTATACGAATAGTCAGTATATGTTTGCCATGATACATGGCCATGGTGCCATCTACAGGGAGAGGGGATTGTTGACTGTGGAAGGAAAGGCTATTGAAAACAAGTAGGAGATTTTAGACCTCTTACAGGCCATATGGCTGCACCAAGAGAGCATAAGAGAAGAGAGGACCCAATTTCAAGGGGAAATAGCTGGCCAGACATGGCAGCAAAGAAGGCTGCACTCCAGACAGCAGCCATCCTGCTGGCCACACCACCAAAGATGGTAGTACCCACATTGTCAGCATTTCCAGCTTACACTGTCCAATAATTCTAAAGAATCCATGTATGCACATACACATACAAGAAGGAAAGATGGTTCAGGACCTTCAATGAACTCATCATCCTCCCATAAGACATTATCACTCAACCAATCCGAAAAATATACCAAAGTACTCACTTGGGAGAAAAGGAAATACAGAACCTCTTGAGGAGAGCATATCTTAAGGTTTTTGACCTTAAAGCCAAAACAGCAGAATCTTTAGGCCAATGTCACACATGCTGTCTCATCAATAAAATATTGGGGTTATGAGAACTGGATATTGGGAGAGAGGAACTTGGTCCAGTGACAGTTGGGAGATTGACTTCACAATGGTAAAGCCAGGCCTGAATGGTTATAAATATTTGCTAGTTTTTATAGACACATTTTCAGCATGGACTGAGGCTTTTCCAACTAAGCACAAGATAGCTGTCATGGTGGACAAAAAGCTATTGAAAGAAATTATCCTGAGGTATGACCTCCTTGTGCTCTTGGGCTCAGGGCTCAGATAGTGGATCTACTTTCATCTCCCAGGTAACACAAAAACTGGTCTTGCAACAATTCAGTCCCAAACAAACACACATAGGCCTACATTATTTATAAACTTGTTGGCCTATTCGTTCAGGCTCACTACAAAATAATTCTTGCAACTTAAATTAAGCCATAATTATTCATTACGTTAGCCATGGGGCTTGGTACCTTTTATAAGTGAGGCATTCTCATCTTGCTTTCCTCCTCTATGTCTGGGTGACAATTGCAGACTGAGCCTTTCCTTTTCCCAGAATTCTCCTAGTCTAGTTGCCCTACGTATACTTCCTGAATGGCTACTGGCCAATGAGCATTTTATTAAACCAGTTTGAGTGAGAAATCTTTCAAGAGCATTTTTCACAGCATACTAGCTTTCTCCATGACTCACATTCAGATACCTTTCTTATATATCCTGGGCTTGCCTGTCCAGGTATAGCACCACCCCTAGTGGCCTGGGACATCTTGCATCAATTAGGAATCCAGAAAATGCTCTAACAGATATGCCAACAGGCCTGTCCAATCAACATAATTTTTCAACTGGGTTCCCTTTTCTCCAGATATGTCTAGCTGACAACAATTCTAACTAGAACAGTTTATTAACTCCTGTCATCTGTTTGGATTCGCTGTATTTTCTCTGACATTTTTCATTCACTCCCAGAGATTTATTTACATATCCCCTATTTGGTGTGTTTATTCTTCTCATCAGACTTATATTATTCTTTCTACTACCCTTTTCAAATCTGTCTAAATTAATTTCATTTGTTTTTAATTAGAGGACAATTTTATGTCTCCTTTAATTACTGTATATGGTTGTTCCAGGTATAATGGTCTGAGTAAACTGCTATGGCCTTTAAATACTTGAAATTTATTTGTCCAACTTTTTCTAGACTTAACAATATTCTATCAAATTTACTGTAATTCTGATAAACCTGCCTTTACAAGTGACTTGATCCTTACTTTTGCAACTTTTAATTCCCCCATATTCTGTTTTAACTACAATATATTTATTTGCTTTTCTTGTCCTGTCTAACTTTAGGCTTCCTTGTATATGGGTGAATCTCTTTTCTGTATTTTAGGGAAAATTTTCTTTGATGTTTTTATTGAAAATAATTCCTATGCCTTTGGTCTTTATTTTTATGCTCATAATTCAAAGACTTGGCCTTTTTATGGTGTCCCTAAGTTCTGTCCATGTTCCATGTACTTTGGTTTTAATTTATCACTAACCTTTACTTAATGATCCTATTCCTCTGCCTTGTCTTCTACATCTTACACTCTGCTTTCCACATGTTCCAGTCTATTGATGAGGCTTTCCACTGATCTTCTTCATTAGGATATTGATTTCTTTATTAAATTCTGTTGTCATAGCTTAAATTTATTTATTTTACTCAGTTTATTTTATTCTCTTAGAATATATTCATAGTTTCTTTGAGTTGCATTTTCATTGTGGGTTATTACGAGGAAACTAGCAGCTTTTGGAAGAGAGGTGTTGTCTTGAATTTTGCATCTGGAGGTAGCTTCTTGTTTGGATTTTTCTTTATTTTCTTTAATTTTGTTTAAAAGCATCCTTTTACATTACTGAAGGAATTAGAAATGTCTTTTCAGGTTTCAAGTGTAATTTCTCTGTGTAGAAAGGGTATTCTAGGCCACAGTGTCTAGCCTCTGTATTCCTCTGTAGGTTTTCTATTGTAATAGTGGTTACAAGTGTCAAAAAAACCCCACAACAACAACAACAACTGTGGCTAACTCCTGTCTCTTTCCCAACCAAGTAAAGATATCTGGGCCTGGATTCTCTAATCTGGGTCAGATGTCATCTGATCCTTGCTTCTCCAGCATCCCGGGGCTGTCATAGTGTTTCTTGAACCTGAGTACCTTGACTTGAATCTGATCCAGCTTCACTCTAATGGTCCATGGATGTGCCATGTATTGTGAGATTGTGAACTTGTACTCCTTATGTGAGTCATTTCCAACCTCTACCAATTTTGAAATGTATTCATTCTATTCTCTGTTTTCTAATTCCTTGGTGAAAAATACTAATTTATTTTTGGCATTTATTAATTTTTATGTATTCATTTATTGATAAATCTTATTTCTTAGAGTCCTTTATGCTATGTTCTATTTGTTTGGGTACATTGTACTTCCATTTTAATTTTTCTCAAAAATGGTGCTTCATTAACTTTTTTGAAAACTAGTTGTTTAGTATCAGGCAATTAATTTCCATATTGAGTGATTTTTTCCCCACAGGACTTTCTACTATTAATTTCTAGTTTTGTATAATTGTGGTCAGAATAAGATACTTGATATGATTTTAAACTTCATAAATTTGCTAAAATATGTGTGACTGCCTAATATATGGACAATTTTATACAATATTCTATGTGAAATTAGCAAAAATGGATAAAGTTTTAAGTTTATGTATATATTTTTAAATTTTGTTTTATTTGTTTATTTTATAGGTATATCTATGTTTGGCCATGCATGCATCATTGCATGTGTGGAAGTGTAAAGACACTTCATGGGATAAAGTTCTCTCTCTTCATATGAATCCCAAGGATTAAGTCAAATCATCAATTGTGTAATATTTGCCTTTGCCTTCACAGCCATCTTGCTTGGCACTGCTTGAGAGATAATGTTGTGTATCTCAGGGTGAGTAGGCATTCCCTGTATAGCCAAAGACAACACTGAACTTCTGATCAACCTGTCTCTATCTTCAGTGAATGGGACTCAAGGTGTAACACTACACCTCATTATAATCAACTGTGAAATAAACCTATGTCTTTATGCATGTTATCATGCTATACCTCTTAATTAATAGTTTTTTATAATTTATAATTTTATAGTGTTCAGCTTAAGAGTGCTGTTTAATAAGATTCATGACTAAATTGTTTTTATAAGTGAAATGTATTTTATATTATTTTATATTTGTGTTTTAGTATCCTATGATTTCCTTAGACTCTATTTACTTATGATTTTTAATGTGGCTTAACACATACACAACTACGCACACATATATACTCTTGATAATTTCTGAAACATTTCATTCAACTACTAAATTATCACATGACATACTCATACAAAATTTTACAAACATATGCATAAGTTACAACTAATCACATATTTTTAAAACTAGATTCATGAATATGTTATTTTTAATCAATATTATGCATTAATATACTATGCTTTTTTTTCTTTTCTTTTCTTTTCTTTTTTTTTTGAGACAGGGTTTCTCTATAGCTTTTTGGTTCCTGCCCTGGAACTAGCTCTTCTAGACCAGCCTGGACTCAAACTCACAGAGATCAGCCTGCCTCTGCCTCCTGAGTGCTGGGATTAAAGGCATGCGCCACCACTGCCTGGCTTATATACTATGCTATGTCAAATATGGAATAATATAAGAATTTTGATTTAACAAAAGTAGTAATAAATTAAGAAATACGTAGAATTCTTATTAGCTAACTCAATTTTAATTCTTTTAAGTGGGCATGCTAATTTTTAGAACATATTATATCACTCTTTTCTCATTATTTAAGATTTAAGTGTTTTATAACATATATTTCATGAATTGCTTCTTATATATAATAAAAATTGAAGCAAATATATGCTTTAAATATTTTACAGGTAAAAATATTTGTCTGTAAATCCAAACAAGCAAAGCAACTTTCATTGTATTGTATTTTGTTGGTTCACCTTACAGAAGAAATTATTAAAAAACAGTTACTATTTCTTTTTCTCTGGATTTGGAGATTGGAAGGATCTTGGGGGAAGTGAAAATAAGAGCAAATATATTTTATGACAAATACACAATTATAAATGATGTACAAATCTAAATACTGAATTCTTAATAGAGGGATTTTAAATGTTCAGGAAACAATTATGAAAAGTTCGGCATCCTTAACTATTAGAGAAATGTGAATCAAAATTAATTAGAGAGTTCATCTTCCACATCTCATAATGGCTAAGATCAACAAAACAAGTGATAACTTATGCTGGTGAGGATGTGGAGTAAGGGGAGAATTCATGCATTGCTACTGAGAGTGAAAACTTATATACCTACTATGGAAATTAGTGTTGGCTTCCTAAAAATGATGGGATAGGCCCACCACCAGATCTAGTTACATAACTCTTGGGCATATATTCAAAGGATGATTCATACTCCCACAGAAATACTTACTCAACTATTTTTACTGTTGCTCTACTCAAAATAATCTCCTAAATATGATGGGATATGTCCACCTCCAGGACTAATTACACTACTCTTGGGTGTATATCCAAAGGATGCTTCATCTTCCCACAGAGACACTTGCTCAAATACTTTAACTGTTGGTCTATTCATAATAATAAGATATTAGAAATAACTTGCATGTTCCTTCAACAGAAAAATGGATAAAGAAAAATATGGTATATTTACACAATGGAGTATGACTCAGTTGTTAAAAAGATGACATCAGTAATCTGCAAGGTCCTTTGATCAGGAACAGTCTTCTGCTCCTACACTAAGGCTACCCACCAAGAGCAGTGAGTGCCTGCCTGCCAGGAGGGCCTCAAGGACTCACAAAGGGAGCGCGGGCACATTCAGCTTGTGGTCCAGAGTCTCCTGTGCTCTACTGGACCCTGCCTGCCAAGTTCCTCCTTTTGTCCCCGGCTCATCGGGCTACCAGCCATCCCCGTTTAGGTGCTGAGGATTTCCATCTGGACGAGTGAGTGTGTGCTATCCAGGGGCGCATTGACCCGGAAGAGAGCACAAACCCCCTCCCCCAGCTCCGTCATGAGGGCTGTCTTTCTTACACACGACCCCCCCCACCCCCAAGCCTGCGTAGTCTGCAAGGTACTTTGATCAGGAACAGTCTTCTGTTCCTACACAAAGTCTACCCACCCAGAGCGGTGAGTGCATGCCTAACAAGAGGGCCTCAAGTACCCCCAAAGGGAGCGCAGGCACCTTCATCTTGCATGGCAGGGTCTCCTGTGTTCTACTAGACCCCGCCCTGCCCCAAGTTTGCCCTTTTGCCCGCGGGTCATTGGATTATTAGGCGGCCATGCTTTGGTGCTGAGGAGTTTCATCTGGATGGGAACAGTTCCTGCTTCTACACTAAAGAGATACACCCACAGAGTTAGTCACAGCAAAGTCTGGACCAAGACACCAGGCCTCTCCTGGCTTCATTTGAAGGAAGAGATGGGAAGGCACCAATGCAAGAATTCCTCCAACAACCTGAAAGGCAACATGACATCACCAGAATCCAGGGATCCCGAAATGAGAAGAATTGTACACCCCACTCCAGAAGAATTAGAAGAAATCGACTCAAAAGTGAATTATATAAAAATAATAGAGGACCTTAAACAGCAGGTGAAAAACTGCCAGAACCAATTAGAGATTACAAACAAAAAGGTAGAGGAAATGAATAAATTGGTCAAAGATACCAAAGAAAACCAAGAGAAACAAGAAAAAGCAATCAAACAGGTAAGGGAAGTGGTTCAAGACATGAAGAACAAAATGGAAGTAATGAAGAAAACACAAACTGAGGGAAGGATGGAGATGGAAAATCTGGGTAGACGAACAGGAACTACAGAGACAAGTACTAACAACAGATTACAAGAGATAGAAGAAAGATTGTCAGACACTGAAGATACCATAGAGAAAATAAACACACTGATCAAAGAAAACAGCAAAACCAACAAATTCTCATCACAAAACATTAAGGAAATCTCTTGTATTCTGTTGGTTATCCTTACCTCTGTAGTTCCCATTCATTTACCCATATTTTTCATATGCAGAATTCCTTTGGCTTATTTTCTTTATTACCTCTATTTTAATCCTCAAGTCAGCTGTCATCCTGAAGATGCCAGGCATTTGTGTCTTGAGGGAGATAAGAAGGCAGGTGTCTAGGAGAAAAAGAAATATTATTATTACTGGGGCTATACGAAATGTAGTAGCAATGGTATAAGACACAATAACAGATGAAACCAGATTTAAGTTGGCAGGTGTCTGTGATCCAGAAGAGCTGTTACCAATGGAGTCCCAGGAACTGGTACAGGTGCTTTTGGTGGAGTCCTGGGAGCATTTGGTAGGTTGGTCTTGACTTAGTCAGCGGGAGTAACCTGAAAAATATGCTTATAACTGGAAAATTAAGAACCTTGGATTTTACCCGACCTGATTTTGGTGTAGCGATGGAACTTTTTAGGAAACTGTAGCAAAAGGCTATTACTTCAGGTTAGAAGACTATTAGAGGAAATTTTGAACTTTGAACCTCTGAAGATTGAAGCCTGTTAATCCTGGACCATGAAGCCTGATAAAGAACAATTACCTTGAATTGTCACGTGCCTTTAGACAGATCTGGGAGGAATAGATGAGCAAAAAAACTAGACAACTTTTGGCCAGCAGGCAATCCCAAGTACTCTCATGGTCCTTGGAGAACATCAGGCTTGGAAGCAGTTTTTGTCATTAGCTGTTGAGTGCAAGAGGCCCAAAGATTTTTTTTTTTCTGTGAGGGGAAGAATGTCTTACCTAGCTTGGCAGAGAAGCTGATCAATTTCGTAAGAAAAAAAGGCCTTTATGCTTTTGTGTGGGTGCTTTGCAACCCAGAGGAAGCCTGTAAATGTAGGTTTTTTTCTTCTTGGAGGCGCAAAAGGATGCCAGCAAAGTTGTCTTGTCTCTGTATTAGAAGCTTTATGTTTTTATAATGCCATGGTCTCAGGTCTGTGAAGGCATTTGAAAACCAAGTGTTATTATTTGGTATTTTAGCTGTTGTAATCTAGAAGTACATACAAGCACAAAACTCAGACTTACATTATGAAAACACAGTTAAACACTTATATAAACATAAATTGTGGCCACATTATACTAGGCATCGTAAGAGAGAACAGAAGTATAGAGACGAAACACTTTTATAGAGTTTAGGACAGCGAAAAAGTGAATTTGTCAGTAGGGACGTTTTGTTGTTAGCATAATAGGCGGGGCAGTGCAGAGACCAGGGAAAGCAGCTGTGTATAGATAGGAACCTGTGTTGGGAAAAGTGTTGCTCCACAAACTGGTGCCACATTTGGGCAAGTGTGCTCTAGGAACTGGTGGGCCCGCATCTTTGTTGTCTCCAAAATCAGGACAGAAGCATAACAGTGAACAGCACACGGCTTTGGAGTGGCAGTCACTTTTTGGGTGCACAGCATCAGAGCACTTTGGAACGGAGGGTTAAAATTTAAAATGGCTGCACAGGAGCACGGAACTGTGTGTGTGTGTGTGTGTGTGTGTGTGCATGTTCATGTGCACATGCAGGAATGAGGAGGAAGTAGGGGCAGGACAAAGAGTGGGAGCACCAATAAAAACATAGAGAGAGACAGAAGTAGGGGTAGGACAAAGCAGGAGGTCGTCAAATGAACACACAGAAAAAGATGGAAGTGGAGGCAGGACAGAGAGAATAGTCGCCAATGAACACACAAAAAGAGATGAAAGTGGAGGTAAAACAAAGTGCATGGTAGCCAGTGAAAAGAAAGAAAACAGTGGAAGAGGAGGGACGAAAGCACCATACTTGAAAAAACGCGGGCTTGGAGTATAATTTGCTTTAAGTTAGATTGTTGCAATTTAAAAGGTTTTAAGCGCCTGCTTAACGGTGTTTGAAATTGGTTAGGGAATGTAAGAAACCCACTTTAAAAGCATGCCTCTGACACAAGCCCATCACAGTGCATCCACTGGAGAGGCGGCACCGAGTCAGTCGAAATATATGTTTAATCTATACAGGTTACATGAGAAATTGGGAGGGAACATCTTCTTGTACCCAAATCCCATCTTAGCAGAAGGCCCTGCCTCTGCTTTCACCAGTCAGAATTTTCACATGGTCCATGACTTCAAGAAAAGCCTGAAAAAACAAATGGGTCACCCCCAAACCCTACCTGCATGCAGTTTAAAAGGCAAACTCACCAAATAAAGCTTAACTTGCCGGGTGGAGCACGTTTGTAGGAAGACCCATTTTCCATCATGGCCTCGGACCCCGGGCCCTGGGCTCTACAGGAAAAAAACTAAGGCCCTTGGTGGAACACTCCATATTATAAGTAAATTTAACAAGAAACATTATTCCTATAATTTTTTTTCAGTTAAAATTAATAAAAAAAATTTTATTGAATTTCAGGAACTTGGTACTTTTTAAAAAAATTCCAAATCTTTGCACACAGATCACCACTCTGCTTACTCTAGAACAGCAAATGCTCGGACTTCACGATTGTCACTTCTCTCCTTGTGTCACACAGCATAGAAAACCCAAGTCCTGATACTCCCCAGCCCCTTCTGAACTACTTCAGCTACTCTGTGCCCAGCCACCCCCCACAGAGGACAAGGAGGTGAGGTGGGGTGTTTATGGAGACATTCTGCGGTATGGAGAATATATAAAGTATGCCACACACATTCTAGAATGCACTGTGCCCAGGACACAGCAAAGTTTCCCTTTGTGTTCTGTGTGGTTCAAGCCAAAGCTACTCAAGTTATCTAGTCCCTGAGGGAGCTCAGAAGTTTGGTAAAGGTCGAAGAGAGACTCGTTAAGCATTCAACACTGGGGTGCCACAGTGGACCTGGGAACTGCTGCAAGCTACTTGTGGTGTCAGGGTCATCGCCCACACCCCACATCAGACAGCAGACGAGCCCAGCCATGGTGTGTGGAGTGGATTCTGGGGATACGGAGGAACATGGATTAAAGCAGTGCCTGCAACACTGGCAAGGAAACCTGGGTTCAGTACTGTTAGTTTGCAGCTTAGCTTGAGCCCGCTCCGTTCAGCTTTACATTCCTATGTACCAAAGAGCAGCAAGGAGAAGAGGTGAGTATGTGCCTATAGCTGCACAGGACACTTCACTCACTTGAGACTGAGAATATGGCCTTCAAGAAAAAAATAATCCTTCTTCCATCCTCAAAATTTTTCTATGATCCCCAAAAAGAAACCCCTGCAGACTCCTAAGGTCTGTCTGGAGCTCAGAGGTAACAAGTCTGCAGATTTGACTCAAACAGGGAACATCTACCCAATCCTAGTCAAGTATTCTACACACAGATGTCCCCAGACACACAGTATGTTCAGCTGGTGGTGCCCGAACCCACATCACTAGGGTGGCCTCCTGCTAGAGCACCACATAACTGAGGTCCAGAGCTGGGGCCCACATGCTGGGCACAACAGAACCCAAAGTGCTTTGCAAACTGCAAACCTTTAAGAAATACACATTTCAAGCTTACTTGCAAGATGGAGGAGGCAGACTGCGGCTTGGAGGGGCTCCAGTCCCCCAGGCTGCAGTCCAAAGACAGACGTCTGTGGCACACATGTGTTCTCACTCACATGATGTCTTATCTTTTATTGTTTTCAGTGGCTGAGTTATATAAATCCAGCTTGTGTGCAGTAACTCCAGAACATCAACACACATCATCTGCAGTAACATTGTGACAGCTCCATACTGTGGGTGAAGCAATACTTAGAACAGACGTATCATATTTGGTCTTTATGTAAATAATGTTTTAAATTGCCTAAATATACCATTCTGAGCCATTTCATTCTACCAGGAAAATACAGGGTTTTCCCCCCCTTCTCTTAAAAAAATTAAATACCAAAATAACTACATTTAAATAAATAACGTTATGATGATGACAAAAAAAAAAAAAAAACCCACAATGAGGCTAAATCCCTCTGCCTGCTGCTCAGCTAAGTCCAGAATGCTCCGGAAAGATGAGCGGTGATCCTGGGTGTTGGCTGGGCTGCTGGCCTCCCACTTCTCCTCACCCTTCCCTCTTAAATTTTACTTATATAGGATGTAAGTCAGACTTAGTGTGGGACTTCATTCTGAAAAGCCAGAGAAACCTCTAGAGAATCAGAAAATGGCCTGGATTCTTGAGAACCTGGCCACTGGGTCTTACTTCCAAGACCCTCAATCTCTCCAAGAGCTCTCGCCATGCAGGTAACCAGTCAGGTGCCAGAAGCCAGAGCAGACCCCTATGACTCCCAGCAGGGTTCTGGGAAAGACCCATGACTTCGGTCTGAAAAGGGAGGTGTAAAAAAAGCTGGGTCTGTTTCTCAAGGGGGAGGGGGATCTGCTGCTTTAAGCATACACAATATGTAGGAGACTCGTTTACTAGAGTGGGAAAATACACCAAGGACAAAGTCAACATAAAGAAACAGACAACAGAACACGCAAGAACAGGTACGTGCAGCCCAGAGGCTAGAGGCTCCCGGGATCCCTTGTCCCAGTGCCCTGGCCTTATGCAGCCTCAGTCCACCCACCCTCTACAATGGCACAGGGAACTGCTCTGAATGGAAATGGGCAAGCAGGTATCCTAAAGAAGTGCCACCCAAACAGGCAGGACAGACCAGAGCCAACCATCCCATGGGCTGGAAACAAACCACAGAAACAAACAGAATGACATTCTTTCCCCCAAATGGATCTCAAATTTCCAGTGTAGAAATGGCGTGATATGAAATGTTAAAGACCCCGTTATTTAGTAAAGAAAGGACATCTCCAAGTATTCTAATTCCACATGTAGACAACAAAATACTGTCTTGTCTCTCAGCTGCAACCAGCAGGTCCTATGAGGACAGCAGGTGGCTATGGCTCTGTCCCCTAGAGGAAAGCCAGAGAGGTCCACTTGCAGCGGGTGCTGCATCTGCACAAGAGACTCAGAGTTCTTGCTTGTAGTAAAAGCTGAGCCCACAGATGACAGCCCAGCGAGTGCTCTGTAGGAGACACCGCCTCTGGAAACAGGGTTGCTGTTGTGGGTCTATTCCAGTCTAACTTGTCTTTAAATTAGGGCGTTTTAAGGCCACCTGGGTTCATGTTTTCAGTGCTAAGAGGTGAAGGCCAACTGCAGGGCCCTTTACCCACTGAGGACGCGCTCCCTGCTTCAGGAAGAGGCAGCATCTCTTTTTGGCACCACAAATTGATGTCTGAAGAGAAGATCTTCCAGCAGCTAGTTCAGGATCCCCTTCTCTCTCATAGCTGCTGGTGGCGCATCTATGCTCAGGGCAATGACAATGCTCTCATCATCTTCTGCTTTAATGCGCTTGAGCTCCGGCTGCTCTGCCTGGTCACCGTTCTGAAGCTTTGTGGGCAGGGACACCCGCAGATGCTGATGCATGGGTTGCCAGCATATGGAGAGGACTCGCCACTGTGTTGTGGACCTGGCTGTGCACTGCTGGAGGCACTGGTACCACGTTAGTTCCATTTTGTGTTAGAGTTTTTACTGGAAGCTGGTGTTGACCTAAAGGCGCCTGTTGTACTATGGTTACTGTCTGGACAGGGGTACCCTGTGATGTCTGGATGATTCGGCTAGCAGTGCTTAGTGTGGCTGGGCTAATTGCAGGGACAGGCTCTACTTTCACTTTGACTTCTCTGTGATCGCCATTCTCTTGTGTTTCTGCCTTAGGAGGAGCCAGCACTGCACCCTGAGTGACCACAGCTTGTCCAGACACTGTGTATGTGTTTGCTGGGGCCAGTCCAGCCACACTGGTGACTGACACTGCTGGTATCTGATGGACAACATGTACCGTCTGCACGACAGGTGGCTGAGAGGTGTATGTGGTCACTGGGGTTGCAACAGTGTAGGTGGCAGGCTTAATGGTCGGGGGTAGCTGCCGTTGGACGGTGATAAAGATGGGCTGACTAAAGAGAGGTGACCCTGGTGCACTCTGTGCAAACCTTGCCTCCTGGATGACGGCAAGTTTGGGCTGTGAGACGCCAGTCTCCGGCTCCAAGGCGGCTGGGAAGCCCTCCCTCGACAGGATCTCCAGGGTCTGGGCGCCACTGGAGTGAGCGGACAACACTCCTGCATGGTTGGGGCACTCCTAGAGGAGAGTGGACCCGGGGGGGGGGGTTACAAAGCGAGGCACGCCCCTAGGCCTTCTCTTCCTAAAAGCCTGCTCTACCAGCTTGCTCTCGGAGGCAGGATCTATCCTCCAGAATGAGCCTTTGCCTGGTTCTTCCTGGGAACGTGGCACTTTGATGAAATAAAGGTTCAGAGAGAGACTGTGGCGAATTGAATTCTGCCAGCCCTTGTCTGCAGTCCTATAGTATGGATAGTTTTTAGTGATGTGTGTATAAATTCCATTTAGGGTGAGTTGTTTATCAGGAGCCATTGTAATTGCTTGTACTATCAGCTGTGCAAGGAGTAAGGTGGCTTTGAGTCATCCTTTGGGCTGGCTCCACCTGAAGCTTCCTTTTCATTTTCTGGCTGTGAATTGTCAGCCATTAAATTGAGGTCAGATGGTATCACATGGCCCATTTTGTACCCTGAAGATCCTGCTCCCCGGGGACTGGATGGGCAGGAATTTGCAGCACTGATGGTTCCGGTGGGGGGAGGGAAGGGGGCTGATGAGGTGGGCCATAATGTCTGGAATGTTAATGGTCAGGGGTGAGATGTGTGGCTGCACAGGCTTCACTGGCGACTCTGGGGCTTCTTGCTTCTCTCTCGTCTCACTGGATAGGGCTGTGAATGTTATCTTGATGTTTGTGCTCGGAAACCTGAAAGTGCACACGCGCAGCAGCTGCAGCGGCGGCGCCCCGCGCCGCTGTAACACCGCGTCCACAAACACACCATTCTTGCCGAGACAGCGCAGGTAGAAGTCGACGCCCGCGTCCGGCCAGGGCTGCGTGGGTTCGGTGCGGCCGCGCTATGGCCGCCGCCCGGGGGCATGAAGATCTCCAGGTGGCGCCGCGAGATGAAGCTCGAATGGCCCATGCTCACGTCCACCGAGCCCTGCGACGAGTTGCGCCCGATGGTCACCAGTCACCGAACGCTTCTTCATGAGGTACTAGAACTCGCGGCCTTCGAGCCGCGCCACGGCCCAGCCCCCGGCCCCGCCGCCCGCGGGAGGGGCTCCAGCGCCCAACAGCGCCACCAAGGCCACCATCGCCTGAGAGGCCCTGCCGATCGGCGCCGGAGCCCTGGCGGGCCTAGGCCCAGGCGCGGTCATGGGCCGCGCGAGCAGAGCCTATAATTTTCTTAAATAGATTGTATACATTCTAAAGATTTATTACAGATAGGCACATTCTACCTGTATGGTGTTGCCATGTAATAATTGTGATTTATAAAGAAAAACTGATGGTTTATATATTTATGATGAATTCAGACATCTTATGAGAAGCTTGCATAATACCTAGTAAGAGTTTTTTTATATTATCTCTAATTTTGGTAAAATTTGTATTCATTTGGAAATAATAAATATTATTGAATTTGTAACTCTCTCTCTCTCTATATATATATATATGTATATATATATTCATTAAAATTATTAACAAGTTTTCCCAATTGCTATAATGCTAGATCTTAACTGACTGATAGCCTCACAAGTATATTTACTTAGCTACTCAAGAAATTTTTGAGGAAAAAATATATTGTCATGACAAATCATTTGTTAGCATTTATCCATAATTCTATTAATTTGTTTTATACCTTTTAAAGATATTTTTGGAGTCTTCACTAATTCAAATTAATAATAAACTAAACTACTGTCATTATGTAAAGATACTATTTATATTTAAAATTTGTTTTCACATTAGATCATTTATCTGATGTGAGCATAACATTCTCTCTCTTTTGTATTGTACAGTATTACCTGAGTAATTCACTTTTTCATCCTTCACAAACTGTATTCAAAAGTTTATATTTAAACTGTGATAGGTAACATAAAACATAAACCCATTCTAGCAATTTGCCATTTACTTTGTGATTGTTGTATTCTTTTCAGATGTACTTCTTCTAATGTCTTGTATTCTGCTTTTAACTTTATCATTTCTTGTTTTCTTTCTTGTCTTTGCTATTCCCATCTCAATTTTTGTTTTTATCTCCTTTTATTCTCTTTAATGAATTTATGCATTTGTATATTCTATTTATGACTTTTTAGTGATTCTCCTCAAAATGTTTATCATAATTATTTATTTAAATAATAAAGATATAAATTATATTCTACCTACTACATAGCATTATTTTCTTACATTATTTTTAGAAAACTTTAGTTATATTCAATAGTTCCTAATTGCCATCTTGTTCTTTTTTTTATTCTCAGACTGCTGAATTGATCTTGTAACTATTTCTAGAAATTTATACCACCCATTTTGGTATCAAGACATAGGATATTTTACTTTCTATTTTTAAATTTCTTTTTGGAAAGCGTCATATTTCTGGGATCTAACAATTTACTCATTTTTCAAGTGTACCATGAAATAAAATGTGAGAGATTATAAAAACTGTCAAGTAGTGATGTACGTAACTTGAAAATGGAAAGATTTAAAATTAAGGAGAGAAGGAAATCTTAACTGGACAATTTATAGAAACAAAAAGGTAAAAAAAATTTCCTAAGTGTGAGAAAAGATTATAAAATGTCAAATTATACATAGTTGTCATGCTTTGTGTTAAAATTTTGAGATTATATATGAATGTCCAAATTAGTCCTCAAAACAAGAGTGCTAACAAAACTCTTGTGTCTGATACTGGCAGTAAATGTATATATATACCTAGTAGTTTTATGTGTCGATAACAAAGCTGAAAAGAGAAGTCATTTGGGCTTGGGATGTGTGAGAGCTTGGTTCCTTTGGCAATGAAAGCAAGTGAATGAAATTTTAGTAACTAAAGTATGACTGTGATTTTCCCAGTTAATCTAGTTTCGAAAGCTTAAATAAAGTCCTTTTTACAAAACTCAGGATGCTCAAGGTCAATGTCATAATATAAAAGAAGTCCACAAATATAAAATAATATAACATTTATATTTTGAATAGAAGCAGACAGAAGGCTTAGTTTGAAATACACTGTGCTTCTGATGAGATTTTTTAAAAAAAATAAAATAACTTTATTCAAAGATACCTGATAAACATTCAAATTTTGAATGACATTCCAATAAATTAGTTCAGAATAAGCAACTCCACTTTTTGAGAAATATAAAGACTTAGAAGAACTAGAAAAAAACCAACAAGCAAACTTCATCAATTCTGAAAATAATAACTAGAATATCTTCACTTGATCTTTGTAACTCTAAATTGTATTTCAATCTATTTTCATGGAAAAATTGAGACTTAGTATTTAATCTTTGTAACTCTAAATTGTATTTCAATCTATGTTCATGGAAAAATTGAGACTTAGTATTTCAGAACTTGTTCAAGTTTGCATAGGCAGTATATATTTAATAAACAAATAATAAATATTTAAATTAGTTTTATCAAACTACTGATTTTGATATCATAACTTCACCCCATCAATCCTTTTATTTTTAAAGGAACTCCAGATAAAACATTAAACAGAGGGGGTTTTATTATATCACATACAATGTTAAAAGTTTTGAATGAATTAGATGATGTAACAGCTAGAACACAGGGCAAATGAGAGCTAAATATGGAGTCAAAGAATAAATAGTCAGTGAGTACTAGGACATCCCCCCACTGCATAACTCTATAGTCCTCATAAAGGTATTATTTTAATAGCATGCTTTTGTTAACATTGAGAAAAAGATATTATATCTCAAATATTTGTACTGTTTGAACAAGCATTTTACAGGCTAGAAAGAAGAAAACAAATTGTCTATATTGAGATGAGACCAGCCTGGTCTACAGAGCTAGTTCCAGGACAGGCTCCAAAACCACAGAGAAACCCTGTCTCGAAAAAAAAAAATAAGAAAAAAAGAAAAAGAATAAAGAAGATTTAGGAAGTATTAGAAAACTATGTCTTCTTAACACACAATTACATACGAGCCTTTATACAGAAATGTATTTTTAAATTTATCAACTCACTTTTATGAAATAAGTTCATACACACACACACACGCATTCACACATGTAATCACATTACCCCTAGTAATGGAGGATACAGAAGATAAACCAGCCATCTTCTCTAACCAGGCAAGGCTTCCAGTGGAGAATCTGGGATACCAACCCAGAGAGAAAATCTTCTACATACAGTTTTTCTTGTTTACAAGATAGGCTGACATAAAGATGATGCAGAAGTTGTGAGAGTGACCAAGTAATAACTGACTCCAGACTGGAGCCTAACATCACCATCAGAGGGGCTTCATTTATCAATTTACAGAAACAGATGCAGAGACCCACAGTTAAATATTAGGAAAAGCTCTCAGAATCCTGAGGAAAAGGGGGAGGAATGATTGATTGTAGGCCTTATGGAGGTCAAAGACACGATGAGGAAAAGGTCCCAATAATTATCTAACTAAAAAGTCCTCATAGGGTCTCAGAGACTGAACAAAGAACCAGGGAGCCTTTACAGATCTAACCTAGGGTCTTCACATATATATTATGGTTGTGTAGCTTGGTGTTCCTGTAGGATTACTTACAGTGGTAGTGGCAGTTGTCTCTGACACTTGCCTTCATTTGGAGCAACTTTTCTCCTACTGGTTTGCCTCTCTCAGTCTTGATATAAGGGTATAAGTGTATGTACCTAGCCTTTTTGTAACTTCTTAACTATGTTTGGTTGATGACCCTGGGAGGCCTGCCTTTGGTGAATGCAAATGGAGGATGAGAGGATCTGAAGGAGAGAGAGTGAGGGAGATCAGTATGAGAGAAAAAGGAAAGGTAAACTGTGGTTGGGATGTAATATATAAGAGAAGAATGAAAAAAGAGAGAGATAGTCAGGAGTCAGTGGTGTGGGAATGTAGTGGGGGAAGCAGAATGAACAAAGTAAACTATACACATCTATGAAAATGAAATAATGAAAGTCAATAAACCAAATTAAATTAATTAGATGGATATTACCCATACTCTTATTTTTTCCTTATTAGCATTTATAATTATGGAAAATATGAGGTTTTATTTATGTTGCATTATCAGTGGATTAAGACATTTCATTCTATTGGCTATTTTTTTAAATATAACACTTTTTAATTATTTTATGAGAATTTTATAAATGTATTTTCATATTCATCATTTTTCATTCCTCTGACTCTTTTCAGAACCCTTGCATTTGTTTCTGTCAACTTTATGACCTCTCTTTTTCCTCCCTTTCCCTCTGCTTTCCTTCACTCTCCCACTTCCTCTTCCCCTTTCCCTCTTCTATTTTTCTCAAATCTGTCAGTCCATTTTGTGCTCCCCATATACCTTGAGTGTTAAACCATCTACTGTATCATGGCCTGATGTGGGAGTGTCAAATATCAATCTGTTGATTTCATTGGTTAAATAAACTGCCTTGGCCCTGATAGGTAGGAACATAGGTGGGTGGAGTAAACAGAACAAAATTCTGGGAAGAAGAGGAAGTGAGGTCAGAAAGCATGCAGCTCCGCTCAGAGCCAGACGCCTCAGAGAGAGACACCAAGCTCCTGTCTAGCGGGCAGACGGGATAGCTCTGCTCTCTGAGGCAGAGGGATGAAGCTCTGACCCAAGATGGATGTAGGCTAGAATCTTCCTGGTAAGCGCACCTCATGGTGCTACTAACATGATTAGAAATGGGTTAGTCCAGGTGCAAGAGTTAGCATAGAAGAGTCATGATAGAAATGGGCCAAGCAGTGCTTAAAAGAATACAGTGTCCATGTAATTATTTCGGGTAAAGCTAGCCGTGCAAGCAGCTGGGGTGTTGGGGACGCAGCCCCGCCGCTGCTTATTTCAACAATGGCCCACCTACTAAGTGCCACATCATTAAACACAAAATGACTCTCGTATAAAGGAAACCAACTGTCAATAGCTCCTTGGTTAGGGATGGTGAGGGCATGTGGCCCTCACCATTCTTTTTTAGAATGTTGCCTGGCTTTATCCTGCATAAGTCTTTTGAAAATAAACACAGATGTTATAAGTTCTTAATTGCTTTCATGTTAAGACAATACTGTTTGACCCAAGTCCTCCATAACAGTTTCCATTATATCACTCTGCTTCCTCTTCCAGTTTCTTTTTTCTGAATGTTGTGGAAGGAATCCATGTAATATAAATTTACCATTTATTATTGAGAACAGTTGCAGGCACTTTTTCTGCACTTTCTCAAGTGTGGGTGTAATATAAATTTAGCATTTGTTGTTGAGCACTCTGCAGACACCTTTTGTTGTGTACTTTCTTCAGTGCATACCCACAGATGCAGATACACAAGCACACACATAAAAACAAAACCACTGGATTTTTTTTGTGCATTTGTGGGACAGGCACAGACACATATATACATAACTGTATGTGTCATTAAAAATAGTAAAAACAAACAAGAGTTTCAAAGAACGTTTTTGAGGATCTGCCTTTTTACTTAAAAATTTTAAAATTGGTTGGATTATGACACTGCCTACCTGGTGATAATATGGCCATAGATCACACACACACACACACACACACACACACACACACACACACATACACACACACACACACACACACACACCACTTGTAATAAGATTAAATTTCATGGAAATCTTATTGTATATATATATTCCTAGTGGTGGGAAAAAGGTGAATAAATGGGGTCAGGCATAGCTAATCCAACTCAAAGAAAGTTTTCACTAAGCAAAAAAAAAGTCAGTGTCAGCAGTAAAAATAAGCACTTGATAGTCATTCACTTACTTCTAAATAATAATAACATAATAAGTTAGTTTCATTGAATGACTATGCTTAGTTGTACTTTATAGTGTCTTTACTCAATGTCAAATGTGTTCCCTTCTCAAAGTTCAGAAATCTTGATGTTTTTACTTAGCCAATTTGATGATACTCAAAAATATTGTCAGTAAGTTTCTATAAAAAATACTAAATAAAATGGAGGATTATAATAACATTGTGAAAACTAGCACAATTATTTTCATTTTGCATAAGAGAATATAGGAGAATAAATAATAAGTTTTAACATATAATATGCATTTTTCCTTAATGGATCAGCATTCAGTGTTCTAAATTAATATAGAAAATGTGTCTCAATACCTACAAATACTCTAAGTGTACATGAGACACTATGATGAGTTAGACCAGTGATTTCCAATCTTCTTAATGCTTTGACCCTTTAATGCAATTCATCATTTTGCGGTGACCTCAAACCATATAATTATTTCATTGTAATTTCACAAATGTAATTTTGTTATTGCTAGGAATTGTAATGTACATATCTGATATGCAAGATATGTGACTCTTGTGAATGAGTCATTTGACTCTCAAAGGTGTCACAGCCCACAAATTTAGAGCTGTTGGCTTAGACAGAAATTTTAACAAATTTGTATGTTATTTATTCTCCCTATATTGTTTTTAAACATGTTATATAAAACATAGGAATTCATAAAGAATAAGAATTCTTCATCCTCCTTCTCTTTCTGTTTCTCTCAGTGTTACTTTTACTAAAGACAATAAATATCATTATGTTGATCAAGAAAAAGAAACTTAAAAAATTCATGAAAAGAATATACATTCAGTAACACAGGAAGAAAGAGAATATCCAAAATCAAAACTAACTATATGTTGAATGGGAAAAATCATTACATTTCAGCATTAATTAATTACATGGATTCTGTTGAAAGGTTTAGTTACAAGAAAAGGCAGAGCAATAAAATCCCAGCAGAAATAAGGGAGGTAACTGTGGGCCTTTGGGTTGTAAAATGTTGTCATAAAGATGATAACCTAAACTTATAATTGGTATTAACAGATAGGGACAAAGAAAGTCGTAGAAAGAAGCAAAAACTACAGTATATATATATATATATATATATATATATATATATATATATATATATATATGCTTCTAGTTTGAACAGGGGGGTATAGCTAAAATTAAAACAAGTGTAAAAGAAAACATTACTGTTAATATTACAAGGAAGAATTTTAAATAGAAAGGAAAAAAATGAAGTTTACTGAACGTTATTTCAGTTCTGATGGCATAGAATAAGAAACTAGCCTCAAATCAAACATGAGAGAGGTACCTACAAGAAGGCATTAAAAGAGAACAAAAAAATGATTTACATAGAAAGACACAAACAAAGGTCCATAAGAAAAGTAACATTAAATAAGATGGGAGGGGGAAATTATTGTAACACAGAAAAAATGCATTTTATAATTAAAAAATGAGATTTTCCTCTGTATGTTATGATTACCATTAATGAATATAGAAACTGCTTTGGATCTATAGCAGAGCTATAGGGGAACAGAGCTAGGCAGGGAAAACTAAACAGAATGCTGGGAGAAAAGGGAGGAATCAGAGAGACACCATGTAGCCCAGCTGGAGACAGATGCTGAAACTTTAGCTGGTAAGCTACAGCCATATGACCATATACAGATTAGAAGAAATGGGTTAAATTCAGATGTAATAGTTAGCCAATAAGGAGTTAAAGCTAATGAGCCAAGCAGTGATTTAGTTAACATAATTTTTGTGTGATTATTTTGAGTCTAAGCTAGCTGGGTGGCCAGGAACCAGCAAGCAGCCCTCTTCCAACAGGAAAAAGGTAAACTCACAAATGTAGAAAGGCAATGCATATAATAATTAATATTCATCAAAGGAATCAAACTCTAAATGATGCAAATATGATGATGTGACTGGAGGAAAAGAAATAGACGCAAAATGAATGAACTATAGGATTGTAAATTGGATCTTGAATGAAACCAAATAAATTAATAATAAAATTCACAAAATTCACTCAGGCCTTAAAAATACTGTTTTAATACTGGGCAAAACTAAATTTCCTTTTTGTTTTAGTGTGTTTTGATTATGTAATATGTTATCATTAGTAAAACATTTATACCAATGCCAAAGAAACATCTACTATTTTATAACTTTTGTGAGTCTGAAATTATTTTTTCTTTTTTATACACGTATTTATTTATTTAGTTATTTATTTTATACCCTGCCCTCAGTTTATCCCCCTCCTCTTCTCTCACTTCCTTCTCCCACCCCTACTCTGTTTCTCTTTAGGAAAGGGAAGATCACCTATGAGTTATCAATGAGACATAACATATCATGTCGCAGTAAGCCTAAGCACCTCCTTGCTATGTATAAATCCTGGGCAAGTCTAGCTAGTATGAGGAGTATGGTCCCAAAAGTCTTTAAGACAACCCTATTCCCCCTGTTAGGAGTACCTCAAGAGGACCAAGCTACACAACTTAATATAAATTCAGAGGGGCTAGAACAGCCTCATGCAGGCTCCCTGGTTTTTGGTTCAGTCTCTATGAACTCCTATGAGCCCAGATTAGTTGATTCTGTAAGTTTTTTCATGATGTCCTTGACCCCTCCTTCTCTTAACCTCCTCCCATTTCTTTCAGACTCCTAGATCTTCCACTTACAATTTACTGTGGATATGCATCTGTTTCCATTAGTTGTAGGATGACGCCTCACTAATGACAATGGAAATAGGCAAAAATCTGGTCACCGGAGATGGGCTATTCAGGCAAAGAATCTGCTATTGCTATGATTCTTAACAATGATGGTGGCACTGGTTGATAAGAAAAGTAGACAAAATGAATGAACTGTAGGATTATAAATTGATCCTGATTCAAGGTTGGTATGGGACATCCTTCTGTATATGTGTTATTTTATTGGTTAATGAATAAAGACGCTGTTTAGGCCAATGGCTTAGCAAAATAGAACTAGGTGGGTAAATCTAAACTGAATGTTGGGAGAAAGAAAACAGAATAAAAAGAAGACATATAGCCTCACTGGAGACAGACACTGGAACTTTACCTGGAAAGCCACAGCCTTGTGGAGACACATAGATTAATGGAGATGGGTTAATTTAAGGTATGAGTTAGTCAGACATATAATTAAACTATTGGCCACATAGTATAATATGGTTTCTGTGAGATTATTTTGGAAATAAGAAGCTGGGAAAAAAACAAGTGGCCTCATACTACAGAAATCAAGTAAATTAATAATAAAATTGACAAAATTTACTCAGGTCTTAAAAGTATTGCATTAATATTGGGCCAAATTATTTTTCCTTGATTGTTTTAGTGTTTAGATTATGTAAGATGTCCTCAATGGGGCATTTTATATATACAGCATTTATATCAATACCAAAGAAGTAACTACTGTTTTTACAATTTTCTGAAATCTAAAATTAGTTCTTGATAAGCATTTAATAGATTTAAATAATGGCACTTAAATAATGTTTAATACACAAGTACATTATTCAATCAGATTTATTCCAGTTATTCCATAAATTGCATTATTTGCTGTAGGAATTTGCTGTAGGAATACCTTTTAGTTACCTGCCCACTTAGGTGTGACCTCTTATACTATTTATGCAGATGTAAATCATGCATCTGGCCTCTTTTCTGGCTGTGGGATTTGCTTGCTCTTCTCCATTCCTGCAAAGGATATGAACTTGTGAGCCTACCCCTAAATAAATAACCCTCTATTATTCTCAATAATTAGCTAGTGTGAGATTTCTTTTAAGCATCCATCTTCATCTCACACTCCACATGGATTCAGACTCCACACCTACCAGGTGGATAACCTAAAGGCCTATCTGATCCATGACCCAAAAGATCTCCCAACCCTGCCTGCTTGGCTTGCTTTTACCTAAGCAGTATTTTGTAGAACCCCTGCCACAGCAAAGTTTACTGCATGTGACAATTTGGAAGTTTCCCTAGTGCACATATGCACCCCACCCCCCACTGCTATGTTCCTTGTCATGGTTCCTTGCCACATGGTGACTTATGCAGCATCCAATTTGTGCTTCCTGCACATGAATTTCAGGTTTCTTGTTCTGTGTATGAAATTGATTTAATTGCTTTTATTTTGTCAAGCAAAGAATATTTCTCTGTATTTAATCAGTACAAAAGTGAAAAACTAAAGTGGATCAGGACCATTCCTTTCATCACCTGTTGCATCACTGCTAGTTATGACTCTGCAACCATGGCACCTGCTAGACAATAAAAAAAAATATTACACCTAAAACAATTTATCAGATCTCATAACAGGTAATTAATAAATCAATTTGGCAGACTATATTAATATTAAGACTTTTAGTAACTTTTTGTTAATACAATGGATTGGATTCTTCAAGGCTTGTATGGTTATGGTGATAGTTCCTTTTATTGGATATTGGGACTCAGTTATCTTTTTTCATTTTATGTGAATGTGGCACTTTTAGGAATGATACAGTCTTTATAGATTAATAATGAACAGAAAGTTGACAGGATTAATACCATCAAAAATCAAAAGTTATCTGAAAGTTAATATTATGGAAAACATTAACTTAACAGACAAAATTGAATCCATGTCTAAGGGTATTGAGAAATTATCTTAAAGTATTCATACTGTTAAATTTGATAATCAATATTTGTTAAAAAGTTATGATATGTTATCAGATAGAGGATCTCTCCAGCATGGCAGTCTGTATGCTATCCAAACAATGTCCAAGGATGAGGTGTTGTCTTTAAAGGAGAAACTTCAGACATTGGAATCACATGAGCAGAATGAATCCAGAAGCTTGGTGCCTCAATGAAACCATTATATATATATATATATATATATATGTGTGTGTGTGTGTGTGTGTGTGTGTGTGTGTGTGTGTGTTTGTATGTGTGTGTGTGTGTTTGTGTGTGTGTGTATATGTATGTGTGTATGTATATAGACCAGGACACTCAGGTTTTACAAAAGAAAATAGTAAAAAGATTTGAAATGATTGAGGAAATTATGGGAGCTGATGAACAGGGGAAAAGGCACAAGGACAGGAGTCACAATCACCAGTATCTGTCAGAGATGATTTTCCCAGAGTATTGATTTCCTACCCTGTTATCTACTCTGACAAAGCATTAAGTTCTAAAGACCCAAAAGGATCCAAGGAAGACAGATGGATACCTATAGGAATGAATGACATAAAAGAAATTAAACAAGCCGTAATAACTTCTGGCTTTCATTCTGCATTTGTTAGGGAAATGGTAAAAACATGGGCTTCTAGCATTAGGCAACAGCACATAACTAGCTTCACTTAGTATCAGCAGTCCTAGATGATGGGCCCCAGTTGATGTTTAAATGTTTTTTTTTCAGAGAAGAAGCTAAAATATAATCTTGGTGATGGCACTTATGCTTACCTACAAATTCAAGTTCTTTATGTTAAATAAAGTTTATCCCTGTGGCACAAAGCAGCCGTAAATCCTTGGGACAGGATTCAAGAATCAGGAAAATAAATTGAATCATATACCAGAGTTAAATAGGACCACAGAGAACACTGTAGTGACATTTTGTAAAGATTAACTAAGGCTGTACAAATAGCAGTAACAGACCCAGATGCTAGATGAATACTTATTGCATCTCTCGCTTTTGAAAACTTCATCAAAGAATGCAAAAAAAAAAAATACTTGGGCCTATAAAGCTGAGATCAACACTTATGGATGAATGGATCCTACATACCATGAACATTGAAACATTTGACTATAACACTGAATCTTGGGTAAAAGAAGTAATTTCCAAAGAAATGAGGAGACATCAAAATGCTAAATGTTATAATTGTGGTAGAATACGACATCTGAGAGGAGATTGTAGACAAGGAATTTCTAAGATTAATATTCCCTCTGGGAATAGCAAGAATAGGTTCACTCAGCCTTCAGGTATATAGAGAAGGTGTGGCAAAGGCCAACATTGTACCAATGAATGCAGATCAACAGAAGACAGACAAGGCAACCCAATACCATTAGGAAACCACGTAAGGGACCTCTTGCAGGCCCAAAGCCAAAAGTGGCCTAGGCATTCCTAGTAACAGTGGAGGCCATGTCTCACTAGAAAAATTTAAAAAAAATACAGAGCCTTCTGTAAAAGACCATATTGTTCTAGATGATGGCATAAACATGGAGGATAAATAAAAACTTCAAATAGGAAATAGGAAGGATAAATTCTTCCAGACTTCTAAAAAAATGACCAAAGAACAAAGCTAAGAGTATATATAGATGGCATTGTGGAGTAGGTGGGCCTTCTGTCTATGTGTTACTTTCATTGGTTAATAGAGAAACTGCCTTGGCTTTTTGATAGGGCAGAATTCAGATAGGTGGAGTAGACTGAACATAATGCTGGTAGAAAGAAAGCAGAGTCAGGCAAATGCCATGATTCCCCTTCCCAAAACAGATGCTGGATAGACTTATGCCAGTAAGCCATGACATCGTGGTGACATACAGATTATTAGATATGGGTTAGTCAAGATGCCCTACTTGATCTTTCTATAACCAAACTCTGCTACCTTCAAGGACTAACCCAAAGGGTACTCTGACAGATTGAAGTGTTCAACTTTACAGAATTTGGAAAACTAAAATATGTACACCATGCCATTGACATTTATTTTGGTTTTATTCACTGGGAAACTACTTTAAGCTAAAAAAAAGGCTGATTCAGTAATCACCCATTTATTAGAAGGTATGGCCATCATGGGTATATCTGCACAAATAAAGACAGATAATATTCTAGCATATGTGATGGAGGAAGGTCATTGGCTAATAAAGAAACTGGCTTGGCCCATTTTATTGGTTAGAACATATGTGGGTGGAGTAAACAGAATAGTGTGCTGGGAGGAAGAGGAAGTGAGCTCAGAATTCACGCAGCTCCTCTCAGAGCAGGACACACGCAATGAAGCTCTGACCCAAGATGGATGTAGGCTAGAATCTTCCTGGTAAGCACACATTGGGGTGATTACACAGATGATTAGAAATGGGCTAAATTAATATGTGAGAATTAGCCAAGATGGGCAAGAGCTAGAGGGCCAAGCAGTGTTTAAATGAATACAGTGTCCGTGTAATTATTTCAGATAAAGCTAGCCGTGTGGATGGTCCGGGTGCTGGGGACGCAGCCCCGCCGCTCCTTATTTCAACACATATGTCTCTAAAAAAGTGAAACATTTTTACTTTTTATAATATAAAGCATATTACAGGTAAACAACACAATCCTACGGGTCACACAGTTATAAAAAGATCAAAATGAACTATAAAGAATATATTATACAAACAGAAAGTAATGTTAAATACCCCCATAAATAAATTATAGAATTCTTTACTAACCATGAATTTTCTTAACACTAATAAAATAGGGACAACAGCAGCAGAGAGAAACAGAATAATACAAAAGCCTTCTGAATTAAATCAGCTGGTATATTTCAAGGATGTGTGGACCTCACAAAAAAAGCTGGAAGATGTGGTACATTGAGGAAGAATTTTGCTCTCGTTTCCATAGGTGAAGAAAAGATATGGATATAATCAAAATTAATAAATATTTTGTTTGAATGCAAACCTCTTGAGAAAGAGAAATAACAGCTCATTCACAATGGTGACAACCATACAGGTGATAAGGAAACCATATAGGGTTGAAGCATGTTTCTGATCTTGGCTTTATAGGGAAATACACATCTTCAATAATTCATGAGACCCTGGATGTTTGGATGCTGACAGAAGGAAAACTAACTGTCCAATTAGAATAAGAATCATCAAGAGAAAGAAATATGACTTGTAAGAATGGGTAATACATACATAATAATAATAATACATATATATGGAGCTAGATTTTGAGTTGAACACTGACTCTGTCCTTCTTTAAATCTAAGCATGTTGTTGAATGAGAAATTCAGAGTTTCTGCTCATGTCGAGACCTTTCTAGTATGAGAAGGAAAGAATAATGAATTTAGAAAAAAAAAATTTACTTTTCTTTTTTTTTATTTCTTTATTTATTAAAGATTTCTGTCTCTTCCCCACCGCCGCCTCCCATTTCCCTCCCCCTCCCCCAATCAAGTCCCACTCGCTCTTCAGCCCAAAGAGCCATCAGGGTTCCCTGCCCTGTGGGAAGTCCAAGGACCACCCACCTCAATCCAGGTCTAGTAATGTGAGCATCCAAACTGCCTAGGCTCCCACAAAGCCAATACCTGCAGTAGGATCAAAAAACCCATTGCCATTGTTCTTGAGTTCTCAGTAGTCCTCATTGTCTCTATGTTTTTTTCCCAAGACCGGTTTTATCCCAGGCTTTTTCAGACCCAGGTCAGCTGGCCTTGGTAAGTTCCCGATAGAACATCCCCATTGTCTCAGTGTGTGGGTGCACCCCTCGCGGCCCTGAGTTCCTTGCTCCTGTTCTCTCTCCTTCTTCTCCTGATTTGGACCTTGATATTTCAGTCTGGTGCTCCAATGTGGGTCTCTGTCTCTGTCTCCTTTCATCGCCTGATGAAGGTTAATATTCAGGAGGATGCCTATTTGTTTTTCTTTGGGTTTTCTTTCTTATTTAGCTTTTCTAAGATCATGTATTATAGGCTCAATGTCCTTTGTTTATGTCTAGAAACCAAATATGAGTGAGTACATTCCATGTTCCTCTTTTTGGGTCTGGCTTACCTCACTCAGGATAGTGTTTTGAATTTCCATCCATTTGCCTGCAAACTTCAAGAAGTCCTTGTTTTTTTACTGCTGAGTAGTACTCTAATATGTATATATTCCATACTTTCTTCATCCATTCTTCAATTGAAGGGCATCTAGGTTGTTTCCAGGTTCTGGCTATTACAAACAGTGCTGCTATGAACATAGTAGAGCATATACTTTTGTTGTATGATAAGGCCTCTCTTGGGTATATTCCCAAGAATGGTATTGCTGGTAGGTTGATCCCGAATTTCCTGAGAAAACTCGACACTGCTTGCCAGAGTGGTTGCACAAGTTTGCATTCCCACCAGCAATGGATGAGTGTACCCCTTTCTCCACACCCTCTCCAGCAAAGGCTATCATTGGTGTTTTTGATTTTAGCCATTCTGACAGGTGTAAGATGGTATCTTAAAGTTGTCTTGATTTGCATTTCCCTGATCGCTAAGGAAGTTGAGCATGACCTTAGGTGTCTTTTGGCCATTTGAACTTCTTCTGTTGAGAGATCTCTGTTCAGCTCAGTGCCCCATTTTATAATTGGGTTGATTAGCCTTTTACGGTCTAGTTTCTTGAGTTCTTTATATATTTTGGAGATCAGACCTTTGTCAGTTGCAGGGTTGGTGAAGATCTTCTCCCAGTCAGTGGGTTGCCTTTTTGTCTTAGCGACAGTGTCCTTTGCTTTACAGAAGCTTCTCAGTCTCAGTAGGTCCCATTTATTCAATGAGGCCCTTAATGTCTGTGCTGCTAAGGTTATACGTAGGAAGTGGTCTCCTGTGCCCATGTGTTGTAGAGTACTTCCCACTTTATCTTCTATCAGGTTCAGCATGTTCGTACTGATTTGAGGTCTTTAATCCACTTGGACTTGAGTTTTGTGCATGGTGATAGATATGGATCTATTTTCATTCTTCTACAGATTGACATCCAGTTTTGCCAGCACAATTTGTTGAAGATGCTCTCTTTTTTCCATTGTATACTTTTAGCTCCTTTATCAAAAATCAGGTGTTCATAGTTTTGTGTGTTAAAGTCCAGGTCTTCTATTCGATTGCATTGGTCGACTTCTCTGTTTTTATGCCAATACCAAACTGTTTTCAATACTGTAGCTCTGTAATAGAGTTTGGAGTCAGGGATGGTAATGCCTCCAGAAGTTCCTTTATTGTATAAGATTGTTTTGGCTATCCTGGGTTTTTTGTTTTTCCATATAAAGTTGATTATTGTCTTCTCCAGATCTGTGAAGAATTTTGATGGGAATTGCATTGAATCTATACATTACTTTTGGTAGAATTGCCATTTTTACTATGTTGATCCTACCAATCCAAGAGCAAGGGAGATCCTTCCATTTTCTGGTGTCCTCTTCAATTTCTTTCTTCAAAGACTTAAAGTTCTTGTCAAATAGATCTTTCACTTCCTTGGTCAGAGTTACCCCTAGATATTTTATACTATTTGTAGCTATCGTGAAAGATGATGCTTCTCTGATTTCCCTCTCTGCTTCCTTATCCTTAGTGTATAGGAAGGCCACTGACTTTTTGGAGTTGATCTTGTATCCTGCCACATTACTAAAGGCATTTATCAGCTGTAGGAGTTCTTTGGTAGAGTTTTTGGGGTCGCTTGTGTATACTATCATATCATCTGCAAATAACGAAAGCTTAACTTCTTCCTTTCCAATACGAATCCCCTTGATCCCCTTATGTTGTCTTATTGCTATTGCTAAAATTTCAAGCACTATATTGAAGAGGTATGGAGAGAGTGGACATCCTTGTCTTGTTCCTGATTTTAGTGGGATGGCTTTGAGTTTTTCTCCGTTCATTTTAATGTTAGCTGTCGGCTTGCTGTAAATAGCTTTTATTATATTTAGGTATGACCCTTGTATCCCTAATCTCTCCAAGACATTTATCATAAAGGGGTGTTGAATTTTTCGAATGCTTTTTCAGCGTCTAATGAAATGATCATATGGTTTTTTTCTTTCAGTTTATTTATATGGTGGATTACATTGATAGATTGGCATATGTTGAACCAACCCTGCATCTCTGGGATGAAGCCTACTTGATCATAGTGGATAATTTTTCTAATGTGTTCTTGGATTCGGTTTGCCAGTATTTTATTGAGAATTTTTGCGTCGATATTCATGAGTGAGATAGGCCTGTAATTCTCTTTCTTGGTTGGGTCTTTGTGTGGTTTTGGTATCAGGGTAACTGTGGCTTCATAAAAGGAATTTGGCAATGACTCTTCTGTTTCTATATTGTGAACTACATTAAGGAGTATAGGTATTAGCTCTTCTTGGAAGTTCTGGTAGAATTCTGCATTGAAACCATCTGGTCCTGGGCTTTTTTTGGCAGGGAGATTTTTGATAACAGTTTCTAATCCTTCGCGACTAACAGGTCTATTTAGATCATTCACCTGGTGTTGGTTTAGCTTTGGTATATGGTACTTATCTAAAAAACTGTCCATTTCTTTTGCATTTTCCAGTTTTGTGGCATACAGGCTTTTGTAGTAAGATCTAATGATTCTCTGAATTTCCTCTGTGTCTGTGGTTATGTCCCCCTTTTCATTGCTGATCTTATTTATTTGCGTGTTCTCTCTCTGTTGTTTAATTAGTTTGGATAGGGGTTTGTCGATCTTATTGATTTTCTCCAAGAACCAACTTTTTGTTTCATTGATTCTTTGGACTGTTTTCTGTGTTTCTATTTTGTTGATTTCTGCCCTCAGTTTGTTTATTTCCAGTCTTCTACTCCTCCTGGGCGCATCTGCTTCTTTTTTTTCTAGAGCTTTCAGGTGTGCTGTTAAGTCCTCAATGTATGCTTTCTCTGTTTTCTTTAAGTTGGCACTTAGTGCTATGAACTTTCCTCTTAGCACTGCTTTCAATGTGTCCCATAGGTTTGAGTATGTTGTCTCTTTATTTTCATTAAATTCAAGAAAGACTTTAATTTCTTTCTTGACCCATGTGTGGTTCAGTAGTTGACTGTTCAATTTCCGTGAGTTTGTCGGCTTTCTGGGGGTAGCATTGTTATTGCCTTCTAGCTTTAGTCCGTGGTGATCTGATAAGACACAGGTGGACACTGATATTTTTTTGTATCTGTGGAGGTTTCCTTTGTTTCCGAGTATGTGGTCAATTTTTGAGAAGGTTCCATGAGCTGCAGAGAAGAAGGTATATTCTTGCTTTTTGGGTGGAATGTTCTATAGATGTCTGTTAAGTCCATTTGCTTCATTACCTCCAATAATTCTCTTAATTCTCTATTAGGTTTCTGTCTGATTGACCTGTCCATTGGAGAAAGAGGTGTATTGAAGTCTCCTATTACTAGTGTGTGTGGTTTGATGTCTTCCTTGAATTCTAGTAATATTTCTTTTACATAGGTGGGTGCTTTTATATTAGGCGCATAGATATTCAGGATTGAGACTTCATCCTGATGAATTGTTCCTGTTATGACTATAAAGTGTCCATCTCGATCTCTTCTGATTGACTTTAGTTTGAAGTCAGTTTTGTTAGAAATTAGTATGGCCACAGCTGCTTTTTTCTTAGGCCCATTTGCTTGAAACACCTTTTCCCAACCCTTTACTCTGAGTAGATGCCTGTCTTTGTGGTTGAGATGTGTTTCTTGCAAACAGCAGAATGTTGGATCCTGTTTTCGTTTCCAATCCCTTAGCCTGTGCCTTTTTATGGGTGAATTGAGGCCATTAGTATTAAGTGATACTAATGACCAGTGGTTGTTTACTCCGGTTATTCTTATTGTTTTTGGTAGTAGCGTTTTTGTGTCTCCCTTCTTTGAGGTGTGCTGGTGAAGGTTCGCTAGACGCCTGAGTTATTGTCAGCAGTGTTGGCAATGCTGGAATCCTTAGGTTGTGATTTTCCTTCTATTATTTTCTGTAGGGCTGGATTTGTGGCTACGTATTTTTTAAATTTGTTCTTATCTTTGAATGTCTTGTTTTCTCCATTGATAGTGAACAATAGCTTGGCTGGGTATAGTAGTTTGGGTTTGCATCCATAGTCCCTTAGTTTTTGCAGAACCTCTATCCAGGACCTTCTGGACTTCATGGTTTCTATAGAGAAGTCAGGTGTGAGTCTGATCGGTTTACCTTTATAAGTTACTTGCCCCTTTTCATTTGCAGCTCTTAATATTCTTTTTTTAACCTGTATATTTTGTGTTTTGATTATTATATGGCGAGGGGATGTTTTTCTTTGATCCAGTCTATTTGGTGTTCTGTATGCTTCTTGAATATTCAAAGGAATATCTTTCTTTATGTTGGGAAAGTTTTCTTCCATAATTTTGTTATATATATTTTCTGGGCCTTTGAGCTGTGACTCTTCTCCTTCTTCTATTCCAATTATCCTTAGGTTTGGTCTTTTTATTGTGTCCCATATTTCCTGAATGTTTTGTGATGAGTATTTGTTGGCTTTGCTGTTTTCTTTGATCAGTGTGTTTATTTTCTCTATGGTGTCCTCAGAATCTGAGATTCTTTCTTCTATCTCTTGTATTCTATTGATTATGCTTGTTTCTGTAGACTCTGCTCATTGACCTAGATTTTCCATATCCAGCTGGTCCTCAGTTTGTGTTTTCTTCCTTGCTTCCATTTCAGTTTTCAATTCTTGAACTGTTTCCATTACCTGTTTGTTCGTTTTTTCTTGGTTTCCCAGGGTTTCATGTATGTATTTACTCAATTCTTCAAACTTTTTACTCATTTCCTCAAACTTTTTGTCGTACTTCTCCTCTATTTCTATAAGGGTGTTTTTTACATGTTGTTTAAGGGACTCTATTGCTTTCATAAAGTCAATTTTTTCCACTTCTTATGTGTTAGGGTGTTCAAGTCCTTCTGTTGTGAGATCATTGGGTTCTGGTGTTTTCATGTTGCTTTTCAGATTGTTGGGTGAATTCTTGCCTTGGCGCCTGCCCATCTTGTCCTATCGATGCTATCTAATGTGTCTTTTAAAATAGGAACGGGTTTTCCTGCTGGCCAGAGGCCCTGCTTACAAAATGCCTTCTCCCCGTTTCTTGGGTCCCGCCGCTGGCCAAGATCTCTTTCACTACTCAGAAGGGTCTTCAGAACCAGGACCAGGCTCCTGGTTTGCCAGGGACCTCGCCAACAAAAGGCCTTCGCCTCTGCAGGCCAGCCACCAAAACAGAGGAACTCCCACTGCTCTCTTCCCCGAGCTCCCTATCTAGCGCCCAAAAAGGTTAAACTTGCTGATCCCGCGCCCAGCGGAAGGGAGGGGGAGTGAAGGAGGACCCTGGGCGCAATCTAGGATTTGCCAGGGTGAGAGAGGTCTCAGCGAGAAGGAGCAGCCCCAGCAGAGGGTAGCAGCCCTTGCAGGCTAACTAGGGGGGTTCAAGGTGGTCAGGGAGTGCCCCCACACCGTTTCCTGTGTCCAGCTGCGGGGCAAGAACACTCTCCCTATACAGGGTGGTCTTCAGGGATATGACTAGGCTCACTGTTCGCCCCGTGGACCTCCTCTGCAGGTCTCCGCCCACCACGTCTGCACGCCGGTCTTCGCCCACCGCGGGCGTCTGCGCGCTGGTCTCTGCCTGCCGCGTGCGTGCGTCTGCGCCAAAAATTTACTTTTCTTTATGCCTATTTTTGTCTCTATTGTACCTTTCATTGAATATATGTCTCTCTCTCTCTCTCTCTCTCTCTCTCTCATTATATATATCATTATATAATGATATATAATCATTATTATATATAATAATATATATTATATAAACATATAATATATTATGTTTAAATTTTCCACAATGAACAATGAATTTTCCTGCAGTAATCTTTGAAATTTCCAGTAAGAAGATGGGGCCCCACAACAACTCCACCTTGTTGATATGAAGTCATAATGCTAATAGCACTATTATAAGACCTGTTTTGTGTGCCAGTTGCTCAAAATGGTTACAATTTGGTTAACTGAAATGGTCCACTTTTTCATAACATTCTGGCCAGAACCCCAGATAGGAACCTCAGAAAATCCCTACCAAATACTCAAAGACTATTTGCAATTATACCAGACAATAATCTTGTAAATTAACCATCATTTTATTCCATGGGATCACATAGAAAGAACATTGCCCCATTACAGCTGTAAGTAATTCTAGAAGACAATGTCCCCTCTCCTAACAAAGTTTGTCCTTAGCGTTAGGAACATCATTTAGTGTTTGATTATAATTGATATAGGGCTGGGGGTTGGTGGGAGGAAATTATGTAGGATAAGGAATCTCTTTGAAAAAAAGAAAGAGGAAATTTGATGAGATAATTGATTACTGTCAGCTTACTCACACTAATAATAATCATAATGGAATAAATACTTGTGAGCTATTATTTATTGGCAATTTACATTGGTATAGAGTCTAGTATATTGATACAAACTTAAATTATATTGAATATGTTCTTACATTCGTCTACAATATTTGTATATCTTAGCAAATTTATTTTGTCATATTGTATGTATGCATGCTTCTACCTCTGCATAAAACATTTTCTATATTGATATATATGCTGTAATCTTTAACCACTTCAAAGAGCTATAGAATATATCATTTAAGTAACTTAAGGTTCTATTGAAGTGACACATGATTGCTCTTGGAAGCACCAAATTATTCATGAGAGAATGTTGGGCACCAAAGACACAACACTTGGAGCTTGTTTTCTTCTTGGAAAAGATGGCCTTTGCCCAAGAAATTGCCCATGCATCACCCACTGGCAAAATGCAAAATGTCCAGACAGAACAAGCAGGATACAAGAATAAAGACTTTAAAACCTTGCCAAGACAGGGTAAGACAGTTTTGAAAAAAAATTCTTGCCTCTGTAAGTGGTTTGTCAGGTACTCTAGGCCTCAGTCAAAGTTGATTGCTCCAACATTGAAAATGGGATTTTGAGTGATTGCCCAGTTAGTCAGTTGTCTCTTTCATTTGTGGCACATTTTGGAAATGGCTTGATTGTATTTCCTGCTTACTCAAGTAATATTATTTCCCTTCTTGGGTCCTCATTGTGGTTCAAGACTAGATAGTTGTAGTTAGTTTCCTCTCATGACTTGCCCAAGTTACTTTTTATATCAGACTTAAACTCATTAGGATAGGATAATAATTGAAATATTTATAACATGTTTTTTTGCTTGATGTTCTTTATGCTTGTTTTAATTCTGATTTTTATACCTGATATTTGTTTGTATTGCATATAACTCTGTATTAGGCTTAGAACTTTCTTATTTAAATAAAAAATGGAGGTGCTGTAGCAATTTCTACCACCAGTAGCCTTTAGGTAACCTGCCCACTTGGGTGTGGCCTCTTTTACTATATATGTCAATGAAAAGTACATGTCCATCCTCTTTTCAAGCTGCAGGATTCATTTTGTCCATGTTCCAGCAGATGATTGTGATCTGTGAGTCTACCCCTAAATAAATAACCCACAATTATGCTCAATTCTGAGCTAGGGTGGGATTTCTTTTAAGCATACTTCTTCATTTTTTAAATTGGAGTATAAATCAAATTAATTCAATAGTATTGAATACTACTTTCTGTTGTATATTTCTTATATTTCTCAGAGAATATTCTCAAATAATATCTCAGTAAAAAGTATTACATATGAAGAAAACATTTTCAATGAAGAGACATTATCTTTTTCAATGCTATATAAAATCTTTTAAAAAATATAAGCTTTAATGTCCTTTCAATGATACAGCTCACAGTTCCAGTTGCCTACTATTTGGAAGAAACTGTGCCACACATCTAGGATGATGTATTTTGTATTTTGTTAAGAAACAATAAAATGTGCTGAAGTTTTTTGAAAGGATATTAACCTTAAATGATTTTTGGTGATTGGTCAATATTAACCATGCAAGAAAGATATGCTAGTAGACAAAAATACAAAAACTGCATAGATTAGGCACCTTTTTTTTTCCAGTAGCAAATCAAAACTAATTGATTTTTATTGTGTTTTTGCCTTGAATTCCTGAGAATTTAGTCAGGCCATACTTGATTATAAGAAACACTAAACTATTCTAATACTTTTCTGGAACAACCATGTTGCTTTTCTTTTAGATAATACAGTATCAGTGTCTGAAAGAAAACCAATTTGTTCTGTTAAAATTCACTTATTGCACATTGTGGGTGCTTCTCTATTTGGCAGATTTATTCCAAATATGAAAACTAAAAGCAATGCCATTGCCAATTGAAGTACTTATCTTTGCCATTTACAGTCATTTTTTTTCACTGATCGAAGAGTAGCTTAATATTTTTATTTTCTTGCTGTGAAATTACTAAGCCACTACTAAAGCTTTCTCCCTTGAGATATTGAACATCATAATGCTGATCATCAGAGTGGAAGTCACAGTCAAAGGCTGGTAATACTATCTTTCATAGAACATATAAACCCCAGCTGAAACGAATGGAAGGAGAAAAGTTATTACTGTTTGAGAATTGTTTAGTATGTTTATCAAGAGATAATGTAACTCATTTGACAGTGTATATACAGCCATTTTAGTCACTCCATACTCATAGCTTAGGGAGAGTTAGAACAGACAATACCACATTTTGTTTTCTTATACTTCAAGATGTTTCTGTAAACTGCTAACTTTGACACAGTTACTCAGTTTTCTTAATTGTTGTGAATAAGTGAAGCAATGTTCAGAGATACAATGCTTTAAGAACATAGATGTTATAAAAATGGGGGGAATACTAGGGAAAGATAAGGTTAAAGTGCATATGGGTATGGAAAGACATGGTAAACAAAGGGGTAAGTAGATTAATCAAAATGAAAGAAGTATGAAAAAGTCATTTGGGAACAATAATTTGTAAGCTAATTACTATATACAATTTAGCAAGATATGAAGGTCGATAATTTACATGGTTTGATAATGCTCTCCTAGATGCTTTCCCAAGTGGAAATTTCTCAAAAATTTGAAAATGTTCTCATTATATGACTTGGAATTTCATTGCTATGTAAACAAGAAAATTAAAAATAATACTTCCACAAACATTTACACTGGAAAGTACACAGTAACTTTACTCATGTTAGCAAAATGCAAAATCTATACAATATACATCAGTTAATAAATGAATACACAAAAGAGACATATACTATAAAATACAACATTACCATAAACCTGAAGTAGTGATTTTCACTATAACATGAAGAAATTTTGGAAACATTAGATGTAATGAAAGAAGTCAACCACCAAAACTACATACTATAAGAATTAATTCCCAATAAATATCACAAGTTTGAAATTATTTAAGTAAAATAAGTTAAAGAAATTTTAACATGGAAGAAATGAATGATCAATATTTGTATATGCAATTCTTAAAGAGCAATTTATAAAAAATGTTCAGAATGCAGGAACTTAATAGTTACACAATTCTGAGAGCACACTATAAAGCACTAAGTTGTATACACTTGAGAAAGAGTAGTTAATTATAGGCAAATTTAGAAGAAAAAGAATCTAAGAGCATTTCTATCTGACACCTTAGAAAGAAATGCTAATTACATCTCCTCAGGTAGAAGAAAACAGATTTTAGATAGTAATTTGTCCCTATAAACAATAAAGGAGATCCACAGAAATATCTTTTGTTTTTAATTTATATTAAGGTGATTAATTAGAAAAAAAATATTTTTAGAGTTTAAGGTCTACATAGAAACAAAGCTTATGACAATATAACAGAAAATGGAGTTGGAACTAAAAATATACAAAAATAGATTGTGCAATTGGATCTTAATTTCATTCATTGTTTTTGTTAACACGAAAGTTTTCCGGAAACAAACAAAAAAATACTGATCAAATTATCTGTATCAGCCTTCCCAGGGATGAGGCCCATAATTGATTGTTCTATGATAATTGGTTGACATATATAGAAATATCACTGAATGTACTCAGCAGGTGGTATTTGTACATTTATTTGTATGTTTCTCTATGTGAACACTTACATGCAGTTATGTGTTCAATACTAAAAATAGTAAAATGGAACCTGAATTTGAGAAGTATTGGAGGAGATATGGGAGGAGTTTGAGGGAGAACAGGAAAGGAGAAATTTATTTAAATAAAATAAACATATGCAAAATTCACCTAGATTAGCTTTCCCAACTTTTAAAACTACATCGTGTCTGCCATTGCCACTTAGGTACTATGAAGGGCAAAATGGAAAAATGTAGGGAATAACTTGAAATAGAGACTTTTAACTAGGGAGGAACAAGTATAATACAGATCAGGAGGAAGAAGATAAAGAAGTAAAGATGTTTGAAAACTCCATAGATAAGTTTATTTAAATATATATATATGTGTGTGTGTGTGTGTGTGTGTGTATTTGTGTATGTAAATAGAGTTATAACACATGTAGAGGTAGTGATTCCCATCAGAGTTGTAGATTATTTGAAATAAAATCCCAGTGACAAGGACAGGAAACTTCCCTTCAACTTGTTAGTTAGGGGAACCCAAGAGTCTTCCAAAACCACATAAACTATTGTCATTACCTTTGAATATCTTTGAAAACTTAAAAGTAAGTCTCTGGTGAAACCATGAAGTTTGGACACAGGACTTAGAGGAATCAAGATAGATTTGACCTGAATGCCTTCTCTCTGAAAAATGGCCCTCATAGGATTTAAAGGGGTTATTAAGTAATTGGCAAAGAGAGAGAAATGCAATCAATAGACCTATATAGTTGTAAAGTCCATGAACCAGAAATGTAGCACAAATTCTTATTGGCCTTAATAATAAAAACATAAGGGAAGCAGAGCAGCCAGCCTCTAGTTCTTACTTCTACCAAATCTTCAGAAGCAGAAGGGCAGGAACCTATCTCTACAAATCCTCAGACTAAATGCACTGAGCTCCTGTCACCTCCTGCCTTATATTCCTTTCTGTTCAGCCATATCCCTTCCGGTCTTGACATGTATAGTGCTAGGATAAAGGGTGATTGATTCCCAAGTACTGGGATTAAATGTATGAGCCACCACTGCCTGGCTCCATTTCTCATTGAGACTGATTCAATCTTGTGTAGCCCAGGATGGTCTTGAACTCACAGAAATCTATCTACCTCTATTCTGTGCTGAGAGTAAAGTTGTGTGCCAGAACTGCCTGGTCTCTATGATTCACTAGTATGACTAGCTTAGCACCCTGATATTTAGGCAAACTTTGTTACAGCACAAACAAAATATCACCACATAAAACCATGACTGGCCAGGTACTATATTTCTAGATGGGTTGTAGTAGCACGTTTATATTAGGGGCAACCTAATATTATATTAGTAGATAAAGTCCAGGAATTCATAAAAAGTCACTTGTTCTCTGTTTTAATTATTCAAGGTAGATTTTTGTTCCATTAACTTACTTTTTCTCCTTATATAGCTTTGAAAAAACTGATAAGCTGAACATCTTTTCCACTTTTGTCAACGCTATGCTCAATTATCCAATACTCCATGGGTTGCTTTGAGTCAGGTAATTCTGAATTTTTGCATCTGTGATCCTGTTTTCCATTAAGATAACTGCATCCACATTTCTTTTGATGATTATGTGTTGTCATTTGGTTTGAAAATTAAGTGCAAAACTGAGTAGTATACAATACAATTTTCTAATTCAGTGATAATTGCTTACACTCTAATTACTTGCCTACTGAGAAAAGTGACAAAGAAGCTCTCAGGGATATAAGCATTGCACCACAGCTACGCTTCTCACCATTATTATGAAATTGTGTCCCCTGACCAATTTATGTTGAGGGAAAAGAAAATCTAATCAAACTTTTTGATACTATTAAGTATTTTTATCATTTCCTCTACCACACAGCAAGAAAATTCTAACATTTGCACTTAATTTAGTGTAGAAAACGTTTTGTTTCATTCTTTAGAAACCAAGGTGTTAGAATTCTTTTTAAATTCTCAGCCATAATGTAAAATCCAAAATATCTGCTAGTGGGAATTTTTAAACAAATTGTGATTGCAAAAATTTTATCTTCCTTTTACTAGTGTACCATACTCTTATTGTTCATTTCTATACATGTTCTCTAAAGTAGGACTTGAGCAAAACTCAAGAAACAACAACTTGTACAAGTTTTCACACAAAATTAACTACCAAGTGATGAGGTTATAACTCAGTTAATAGAATGCTAGCTTAGCATTCATGAAATCATGAGTTTTGTTCCAGCACTTGCTAATGGGGACTATGATTACATGATAATCCATGTATGCAGGTAGAGAAACAGGAGGATTAGAAATTCAAGGTTATCCTCTGCTAAATAGAGAGTTTAAAGCCAGCCTTACCTACATAAAACGTTATATTGAAAGGAAAACACAAAAATAAATAATTAACTGAGAAAATATGAATCTAATTAAAATTTATATTTAAAATTACATCATATATTTGGATTATTATATAACATATTCACCATATACAAGGAAATCTTCTTCTTGAATATTCAAAGGAATATCTTTCTTTATGTTGGGAAAGTTTTCTTCCATAATTTTGTTAAAAATATTTTCTGGGCCTTTGAGTTGTGACTCTTCTCCTTCTTCTATTCCTATTATTCTTATGTTTGGTCTTTTTATTGTGTCCCATATTTCTTGCATGTTTTGTGTTGAGAATTTGTTGGCTTTGCTGTTTTCTTTGATCAGTGTGTTTATTTTCTCTATGGTGTCCTCAGAATCTGAGATTCTTTCTTCAATGTCTTGTATTCTATTGATTATGGTTGTTTCTGTAGGCTCTGCTCGTTGACCTGGATTTTCCATAACCAGCTGGTGCTTGGCTTGTGTTTTCTTCCTTGCTTCCCTTTCAGTTTTCAATTCTTGAACTGTTTCCATTACCTGTTTGATCGTTTTTTCTTGGTTTCCCAGGGTATCCTGTACCTGTTTGATCATTTTTTCTTGGTTTTCCAGGGTATCATGGACGTATTTTCTCATTTCTTCAAACTTTTGGTTATACTTCTCATCCATTTCTATAAGGGCATTTTTCACATGTTGTTTAATGGACTCTATTGCTTTCATAAAGTCAATTTTTTCCATTTCTTCCGTATTAGGGTGTTCCAGTCCATCTCTTGTAAGATCATTGTGTTCCGGTGTTTTCATGTTGTTTTTCAGATTATTGGGTGAATTCTTGCCTTGGCGCCTGCCCATCTCCTCCTATCGAAGCTATCTAATGGGTATTTTAAAACTGGAACAGGTTTCCCTCTTTGCTTTAATTGTCGTGGGGCGATCTGTTCTAGGTGTTGTGCGCTGGTCCCCGCTCTCTGCCCCCGCCTGCGCTGGTGCTCTCCCGCCCCTCCTGGGCCTGCTTGCCCCGGGCCGGTCTGTGCTCTGCCTCCCCGCCTGGGCCTGCTTGAGCCGGGCCGGTCGGTGCTCTCTCTTTGATTTAATTGTGGTGGGGTGGTCTGCTCTCGGTGTTGCACGCTGGTGTTGCGCGCTGCTCCCTGCCGCCTGCGTCCTCTGCTGCCGCACCTGTCTCCGCAGGTCCCAGCTGCAGCCTGCAATGCCCACCTGCGTGGCATGTCTGCAGGCGCCTGCGTCGCTCGTCTACAGGCGCCTGCGTTGCTCATCCAAGGAAATCTTCTGTACTGAAAACTAGTATAGGAAGGAATCCTTTTTAGACACACAATTCTCAACATGGTTACTATGTAAACACTCATCAATATCAAATCTTTATATTCAACACAGTTGCTATCAATGTCTCAATGGGTTGGTATTTAGAAACTTGAACTCATCCTTAAAATTCTAATGGAATGACAAAAATAATCTTGAAATAGAGAACAAAGTTTCAAAATAAATTCTTCTTGATTTTAAGGCACCAAAATTAAATATAGTAAAATCTTTAAGACCTCCAAAAGTTAAAATACATATATACTGGAAAAAAACATTAGAAAATTCATTAAGAAGACACACACACGTGTGTGTATGTATGCATATATATATATATATATATATATATATATATATATATATATATATGTGTGTGTGTGTGTGTGTGTGTGTGTGTGTGCTTATCAATGTATTTTTTATAATATCTTTACCTTTAAAACTTCTTCCCCTTGGTCTGTATTATACTTCCTCCTGCTCCTCCCCAGTTAATAGTCTTTAGTTGAAATTGTTCACTCTATATACATATGGTCAGTTTACCTTCATCAATGGTAGCAAGCTGATTTAATGGGAGACTTGAATGATTTTATACCAAATATCAAGATGAATAAACAAGTATACATATAATCACATCTACCCTGATCTGTATTTAAAGTCCATGATAGATATTAAGATTAGTTCAAACTATAAAACAAACTGAGAGAAAACAAATGATAAAATATTTATAATATTGAGGGAGGCAAAGATTTCTTAAAATACTATATATTTACAAAAAGAAAAATGATAACTACTATGGTAAATCAAAACAAATCTTTTATTTATATACTTAAAATACACAAAAGTTAAAGAGAAGCACAGAATGTGTTTGTGTGTGTATTGTATATAAAGAAGATATTTTGTTCACCATATATAAGGTATCTTGCAATATTATCATAAGTAGACAAGTCAATCAAAAATTGTGATTAAAAAATGTGAATTGTCATTTCATCCAAACAAATATGTGTTTCACACATAAGAATACAGGAGAAAGTTTTCAATTTAATTAGGTATTTTATGGAGAAGGACAATGATATTAGGTAGGTTGAAACTTGTATTTATAGGAAGGAATGTGGTTGGTACAGCAAGATGGCTCAATAGGTAAGATTTTTCTGTTATGCAAGACTGAGGACTTAAATTCAAGTCCTTATGCTTGCTGTGTAAAGATTTTCATGTGCAGCAGGAATGTGCATACCATTATAAGTAATCCCTCACCTATGATCCATAAAGAAGCCTAATAAACTTATTGGCTTCTCCAAGTAAATTTTGGTGGAACCCTGACACAGTTTTTAATTGGGACCTTAGGAGTAGGGATAGACCTTGCTTACTTCTCTCCCTAGGAAGGAATTTTGGCATATTTGGCAAATGTGGCAGTATATGGCAAAACTGACAATGAGTTACGGAAGAACAATGGTGCCTCTCATATGGAAAATGAGACAAAAAGATGAAGCAAAGATGCATGAAGGGAGCCGGGCGGTGGTGGCGCACGCCTTTAATCCCAGCACTCGGGAGGCAGAGGCAGGCGGATCTCTGTGAGTTCGAGACCAGCCTGGTCTACAGAGCTAGTTCCAGGACAGGCTCCAAAGCCACAGAGAAACCCTGTCTCGAAAAACCAAAAAAAAAAAAAAAAAAGATGCATGAAGGGAGTTGGAGTTTGCAGTTGAAATTCTGAAATAATAGTTTGCTTCTATAGGGATTGTTAGTATAATAGCCAGGGCACTGGTAGCAAGATACATAACCAAGGTGTTACCACTGGGACAAGAGCAGTCAAGGGTAAAAATCTCAAGATATCACTCTTCTTCCGGTCAGTATGGAGTGGCATGCCTGCTTGATGTATGGGATCAACCGATGGAGTAAAAAATCTGAAAAACTGCCACAATACTTGAGGAGATATTGCAATTCCTGGGAATGGTGTATCATGCGTGAAGGTGCCAAGGAGCAGCTGTAGACAGAGTCTGGACATTGTAATAGAAAATAAGAGTTCAATCTGACACCAAGGGAGCAGCCCTGAGTGAGACTGAGGCTATACAACAGGAACTGGAGCAAGAAAAGAATATGGTGTTGGCAACTTCATCATAGTCCTCTGACTTAGCAGGTAAGTCACATAAAAGTGGCTTACAGGAGGCTTCCTGATGAACTGGGGATTCATTGGCTCCTCACTAACATGCAGAAAATTAGGTTTTAGTGGAGTCAAAAACAGAATGCATATTGGTTCATAGTAAATCTCCTAAGCATCAGGGCCAATGTTTGACAGTGGACGGATATAGAGAAAACACCACAAAAGTGAAGCAGACTAAACTCGTTCTGATGTTGGATTATTCATACCTCAGAAGTATAATATGTGCATTCTGGATGAAGATGCCCTAGTAGGACATACAAAACAGATTATGGTTCTAGAAATTCTGAATGAGAGTTTGAACAGTAGAGGTAATTACTGTGGGAGGACGAAGTAGTATTGTTATCAACATAAAAAAAATGGTGAACAATAAGTAATATAGGTGGTAGCCTGAGCATCAAGTTGAGGTACAAAAAGCATTCAGAAATTATAAAGTGTAGAGATCTCCCACCTAGCCCAGTGTTAGTATTCAGGCATATGAAATGGCCTGATTTAGGGGTACACTCCCTCAGCTCTAGCCACTAAGATCACCTCCTGTACACATTGATTATGTTCCCTTTTAAATAGGACCTGCCCACCTCCCACCTCTCTCTCTCTCTCTCTCTCTCTCTCTCTCTCTCTCTCTCTCTCTCTCTCCTCTCTGTCTGTCTGTCTGTCTGTCTTTGTTTTCTTCTGATACTCCTGTCCTCAGAGGCCCTTCTCCCTTCCTCTATTCTATTTCCCATGGTAAGAAATACCTCCACCTGAGTTCTGTCACATGTCTGTTAACAAGGAGAAGGGACCTTTGTTTGTCCCAGCTGTCCTGCTAGCTTACACCTGAAATAACCACACAGAAATTGTATTAATTAAAACACTGCTTGGCCATTAACTCTAGCATCCTATTGGCTAACTCTCACATCTTGACTTAATCCATTAATCTCTGTTCACTCCGTTGTCATAGCTTACTGGGAAAGATTCAGCATGTTTGAACTGGTGGTTCTCTGACTCTGCTTTCTTCCTCCCAGAATTCAGTTCTGTGTTCTCTGCCTAAGTATGTTCTTCCCTATAAGGCCAAGCAGTTTCTTTATTCATTAACCAATAAGAGCAACACATAAACAGAAAGAACTACTACACCAGGCATCTTTCACTTGCATGCTGCTTTTTTTTAAATAACAACACACAGAGTCCCTCTTTTTATAACGCATTTATTATCTCTTTAGATTATAATCACATCATTTCTACTTTTCATTCATTCCTCTAAGTTCTTCAATGTACCTCCCCTTGCTAAATCTCAAGGCTGCCATCAAACCGTACACACTAATAGTAGGAGACTTCAACACTCCTCTCTCACCAATGGACAGGTCAATCAGACAGAAACCTAACAGGGAAATAAGAGAATTAATGGAGGTAATGAATCAAATGGACTTAACAGACATCTATAAAACGTTCCACCCAAATAGAAAAGAATATACCTTCTTCTCTGCAGCTCATGGAACCTTCTCGAAAATTGACCACATACTTGGTAACAAAGCAAACTTCCACAGTTACAAAAAAAATATGCGTAACCTCCTGTGTCTTATCAGATCACCATGGATTAAAGTTAGAATTCAACAACAATGCTACCCCTAGAAAGCCTACAAACTCATGGAAACTGAACAGTCAACTACTGAACCACACATGGATCAAGGAAGAAATAAAGAAAGAAATTAAAGTCTTCCTTGAATTCAATGAAAATAAAGAAACAACCTATTCAAACTTATGGGACACTATGGAAGCAGTCCTGAGAGGAAAGTTCATAGCGCTAAGTGCCCACTTAAAGAAAACAGAGAAAGCACACATTGGAGACTTAACAGCCCACCTGAAAGCTCTAGAAAAAAAGAAGCAGACTCACCTAGGAGGAGTAGAAGACTGGAAATAATCAAACTGAGGGATGAAATCAACAAAATAGAAACACAGAAAACAATCCAAAGAATCAATGAAACAAAAAGCTGGTTCCTGGAGAAAATCAACAAGATTGATAAACCCCTATCCAAACTAATCAAACGGCAGAGAGAGAGTATGCAAATTAATAAGATCAAAAATGAAAAGGGGGAAATAACTACAGACACAGAGGAAATTCAGAGAATCATTAGATGTTACTACAAAAGCCTGTATGCGACAAAACTGGAAAATGTAAAAGAAAGGGAAATTTTTTTTAGATAAGTACCATATACCAAAGCTAAACCAAGACCAGGTGAACGATCTAAATAGACCCTTTAGTCGCAAAGGATTAGAAACTGTTATCCAAAACCTCCCTACTAAAAAAAGCCCAGGGCCAGATGGTTTCAATGCGGAATTCTACCAGAACTTCCAAGAAGACCTAATACCTATACTCCTTAAGGTATTTCAAAATATAGAAACAGAAGAGTCATTGCCATATTCCTTTTATGAAGCTACAGTTACTCTGATACCAAAACCACACAAAGACTCAACCAAGAAAGAGAATTACAAGCCAATTTCGCTCATGAACATCGACACAAAAATCTTCAACAAAATACTGGCAAACCGAATCCATGAATACATTAGAAAAATTATCCATTATGATCAAGTAGGCTTCATCTCAGAGATTCAGGGCTGGTTCAACAAAAATCTATCAATATAATGCATCATATAAATAAACTGAAAGAAAAAACCATATGATCATTTCATTAGATGCTGAAAACGCATTCGACAAAATTCAACATCCCTTTATGATAAAAGTCTTGGAGAGATTAGGGATACAAGGGGCATACCTAAGTATAATAAAAGCTATTTACAGCAAACCGACAGCTAACATCAAATTAAACGGAGAGAAACTCAAAGCCATCCCACTAATATCAAGAACAAGACAAGGCTGTCCACTCTCTCCCTACCTCTTCAATATAGTGCTTGAAGTTTTAGCAATAGCAATAAGACAACATAAGGGGATCAAGGGGATTCATATTGGAAAGGAAGAAGTTAAGCTTTCGTTATTTGCAGATGATATGATAGTATACATAAGCGACCCCAAAAACTCTACCAAAGAACTCCTACAGCTGATAAACGCCTTTAGTAATGTGGCAGGATACGAGATCAACTCCAAAAAATCAGTCGCCCTCCTTTATACAAAGGATATGGAAACAGAGAGGGAAATTAGAGATGCATCCCCTCTCACGATAGCCACAAAGAGCATAAAATATCTTGGGGTAACTCTAACCAAGGAAGTGAAAGATCTATTTGATAAGAACTTTAAGGCTTTGAAGAAAAAAATTGAAGAGGATACCAGAAAATGGAAGGATCTCCATTGCTCTTGGATTGGGAGGATCAACATAGTATAAATGGCAATTCTTGCAAAGGCAATTTATAGATTCAATGCAATCCGCATATGGGTCCCATCAAAATTCTTCACAGATTTTGAGAGGACAATAATCAGCTTTATATGGAAAAACAAAAAACCCAGGATAGCCAAAACAATCTTATGCAATAAAGGAACTTCTGGAGGCATTACCATCCCTGACTTCAAACTCTATTACAGAGCTACAGTAATGAAAACAGTGTGGTATTGGCAGAAAAACAGAGAAGTCGACCAATGCAATCATACAGAAGACCCGGATTTTAACCCACAATCCTCTGAACACCTCATTTTTGATCAAAGAGCTAAAAGCATACAATGGAAGAAAGAAAGCATCTTCAACAAATGATGCTGGCACAACTGGATGTCAACCTGTAGAAGAATGAAAATAGATCCATATCTATCACAATGCAGAAAACTCAAGTCAAAATGGATCAAAGACCTCAATATCAATCTGAACACACTGAACCTGATAGAAGAGAAAGTAGGAAGTACCCTACAACAGTTGGGCACAGGAGATCGCTTCCTATGTATAACCCCAGCAGCACAGACATTAAAGGAAACATTGAATAAATGGGACCTCCTGAAACTGAGAAGCTTCTGTAAAGCAAAGGACACTGTCACTAAAACAAAAAGGCAACCTACTGACTGGGAGAAAATCTTAACCAACCCAGCAACAGACAAAGGTCTGATCTCCAAAATATATAAAGAACTCAAGAAACTAGACTTTAAAATGCTAAATAACCCAATTAAAAAATGGGGCACTGAACTGAGCAGAGACTTCACAACAGAAGAATTCCAAATGTCCAAAAGACACTTAAGGTCATGCTCAACCTCCTTAGCCATCAGGGAAATGCAAATCAAAACAACATTGAGATATCATCTTACACCTGTCAGAATGGCTAAAATCAAAAACACCAATGACAGCCTTTGCTGGAGAGGCTGTGGAGGAAGGGGTACCCTCATCCATTGCTGGTGAGAAGGCAAACTTGTGCATCCACTTTGGAAGGCAGTGTGGCAGTTTCTCAGGAAATTCGGGATCAAACTACCCCTGGACCCAGCAATACCACTCTTGGGAATATACCCAAGAGATACCCTATCCTATGACAAAAGCAGTTGTTCAGTTATGTTTATAGCAGCATTATTTGTTATAGCCAGAACCTGGAAACAACCTAGATGTCCTTCATTAGAAGAATGGATGAAAAAAGTGTGGAATATATACATATTAGAATACTACTCAGCGGTAAAAAACAATGACTTCGCAAATTTTGCATGCAAATGGATGGAAATAGAAAACATTATCCTGAGTGAGCTGTCTCAGACCCAAAAAGAGGAATATGGGATGTACTCACTCATAATTGTTTTCTAGACACATATAATGGTAATTGAGTCTATATTCTGGAATCCTAAAGAAGCTAAATAAGAAGGAGAACCCAAAGAAAAACATATAGTTATTATCCTGGATATGGGAAGTAGACAATATTGCCAGGTAAAAAATTGGTAACGTGGGGGTGAGGTGGGACGGGGGTAAGGGGAGATGGGGAGAGAAAAGAAAGAAGGGGAGATTGGGGGGAGTTTGGGGAAACGGGATGATTGGGAGAAAGGAAGGTTGGATAGAGGAGCAGGGAATCGCATAACTTAATTAAGGGAGTCATCTTAGGGTTGGCAAGAGACTTGAACCTAGAGGGGCTCCCAGGTACCCAGGGCGATGTCCCCAGGTAGCTCCTTGGGCAGCTGAGGGTAGGGAACCTGAAATGACCCTATCCTATAGCCATACTAATGAATATCTTGCATATCACCATAGAACCTTCATCTGGAGATGGATGGATATAGAGACAGAGACCCACACTGGAGCATCGGACTGAGCTCTCAATGTCCCAATGGGGAGCAGAAAGAGGGAGAACATGAGCAAGGAAGTCGGGACCACAAGGGGCGCGCCCACCCACTGAGACAGTGGGGCTGATATAGTGGGAGCTCACCAAGGCCAGGTGGACGGTGACTGAAAAAGCATGGGATAAAACCGGACTCTGTGATCATGGCGGACAATGAGGACTGCTGAGAAGCCAAAGACAATGGGACGGGGTTTTGATCCTACTTCATGTTCTGGTTTGAGGGAGCCTAGCCAGTTTGGATGTTCACCTTCCTAGACCTGCATGGAGGGGCAAGGACCTTGGACTTTCCACAGGGCAGGGAACTCTGACTGCTCTTCGGTCTGGATAGGGAGAGGGAGAGGAGTGGGGGGAGGAGGGGAAGAATGGGAGGAGGGAGAGGGAAATGGGATGTTGGGAGGAGGTGGGAATTCCTTTTTTTTTCTTTGTTCTTTCAATAATAAAAATAATAATAAAAAATAATCAACACACATCTAGTAATGCTTGACAATGAGGTTACCTAGATGAATATCATGATACAACATTTCTAAGAGCAACCATAAACTTCATCAAAGGGTTCAAGTAATTTAAAGAACACACAAAGAAAAAAAAAACTAAACAAAAATGAAATGAAAGAATTTGAAAATAAAAAAAAAATATTTGATTCAAGCCCATGAAAATAAAATCATAAGATGGATGAAAATGATGATGAAAATTCTAGGATTTGAAGAAAAAATAGAATAAAGAAATAAAATTGAAGTCACTCAAGCTGAAATGAAAATGAAACTGAAAAATCTAGTAAGCCAAGTACAAAACTCAAAGGAAAGGTCTCACACATAGAATGAATAAACCAGAAGATAGACTACCAGGACTCAAAGATAAATTAGAAGATCTAGAACAAATAGGCAAGATCTATAAAATTTTTAAAACACATAAAAGGAGCACACAGGTAATGTATGTAACCATGGAAAATAAGACCTTCTAATTATAGGGACAAACCAGGAAGAAGAATTCCAAGTAAATGGCATAGATCATATTTTGCATATAATCGTAGAAAAACACTTCCAGAAACTAAGAAATATCCCTACAGATATAAGCACACAGACCTTCAAATAGACAAGAAAAAATAGTAATATTATACATAGTTAAATCTCTAAGCATGCAGAACGATGAACATGTATTTGAATGTGTAAGAGAAGACACAAGTCACATATAAAGCAAAACCTGACAGGATAACACTTAATTTATCAGTGGTAATATTAAAAGGCAGAAGAGCCTCAAATAATGCACTTCAAGACCTAAAAATCATGACAGTCAATCTAGACATATATATGACAAAACTATCTGCTATAGTTGAAGAAGAAAATACTCCCATGATATAAACAGCAAAAAATGACCAAATTTGCATTTCTCTCTCAAATGCCAAGAATGTTTAAAATATGCAAAACAATAAATGTAATAAAGAAAATCATCATATTTAAAGAAAGAAATCATGTGATTATATCAATAGATGCAAAAAAGACTTTGAAATACACCAAAAAGACTTCATGATAAAAGTCCAAGAAACTATAGTGCTAGAGAAAACATACTTTAACATAATAAGACTATATGTGAGAAACATATAACTGACATATTAATTATTAAATGAAGAACAAAATTAAAGAAATCCTCTTGAAGTCAGGAATGAGAAAGGACCACCCACAATCTTCATCCCTTTACAACATTTTGCTCAGTTACTAGGTAAAACAATAAAGAGTGAGAAAGAAATCAATGGAATACAAATAATAGGTGAAAAAGTCATACTATTCCTATTTGCAGAGTCGATGGTTTTATATAAAAGATATCCCAAAAGAATTTACCAGAAAAAATATATAAGTTATAAACAAATTCAGCAATGTAATAGGATGTAAAATCAATTTCTTCAAATCAACAGTTTTTCTATACACTGGCAGGAACCATACAGGGAAAGATTATGAGTACAAACCCATCCACCATAACATCAAGAAAATAAAATACCTAGGAATAAGCCTAACCAAGAAGTTGAAGACCCTTTCTGCTAAAACTATAAACATTTTATTAAAGTTATAAAGACACTAGAAAATGAAAAGTTATAATGAGTTTGTGGAGTGGCAGAATTCATATTGTAAAATTGACTATTTTATCAATAGTCATTTACATATTCAGTGCAACATTAATCAAAATTTACATATCATCTTTTTTATAAATAGAAAAGGTAGCTATCCTAAATTCATATGGGAACACAAAACACCCATAATCAGCAAATTCAATTCTGTGCAAAAAGGATAATGCTGGAAGGATTTCCCTTCCATATTTGAAGGTATATGACTGAGACATAGCAACAAAAATTATATGGTGCTGCAATAAAAGCAGACACATAAAGAAGAGGATCAAAACCAGAAAACCAAATATTAGTTCACATTATTTCAGTTATCTGATGTTGGAAAAAGATGTCAAAATTTTATTCTGGAGCAAAGAAAGTGCCTTTGACAAAGATGTAAGGGAAACTAGATGTCTAATTACAGAATGAAATTAGTCCATTATCCATCACGTTGCACAAAAACTAATTCAAAATGAATCAAAGATCTAAATATAAAACATGAAATAATGAAACTCATAGAAGCAAACATAGGCTATACCTTCATAATGTAGGAATAAAAAAGGACATGAACAACAACAACAACAAAACGTCATGTCTTGTCCTGAAAGCCTATCAAACTATCAATTAATAATAAAATTATTGGCCTTAGAGGAGATATTCAACCACCAATTTCCAAAACAAGCACAGACTGAACCACATTCAGTATATATTTTTCCGTATAATCACAGGTAAGTTTAGTCCTCCCCCTCATCAAGAAAACTTCACAGCCAATTAAAATAAATAGTGATAGAATGCAGTCCCAAATGATACATATACATTACAACTACTTCACATAAGGCTTATGGATTATTGGAGAAGAGGAGGAAAGTTTGTAAGAGCCAGAGTATCAATGAGTTTGTTGTGATTATATTTCTTAAGAATGACAGAAAATATATTCATAAAGTTTTACTAGCATGACTAATTAAACATATTTAAAGAAGAATAACACTAATAAGCATGTCAGCTTTGATAGGGGGAAAGCTCAGAAGGCCTCAATCCTGGAGTAGCAGGCTTCTTTTTCATTCTGGCCACCCAGAACTGAAATAATCACACTGAAACTACATTAATGAAATCACGGCTAGGCCCATTTTCTCTAGTTTATTATTGGCTAGCTATTTTTTTTTCATTAAAAAATTTACACTTCCTCCCCTCCTTGCATTCCTCCACTCACATTCCTCCTCCCTCCTTCCTCCTTAAAAGAAGGCAAGAATCCCTGCCCTGTGCAAATTCCAAATCCCCCACCCCTACATCCAGGTGTAGGATGTTGTTCATCCAAATAGACTATGGTTCCAAAAAGACAGTACATACAGTAGAAACAAGTACCTTTTGCAGAGCAAAAGGAGGAAGAAGACAAGCAAGGAAGTCAGGACCACAAGGGGTTCATCCACCCACTGAGACGGTGTGCCTGATCTAATGGGAGCTCACCAAATCCAGCTGGACTGGGACTGAATGAACATGTGGTCAAACCGGACTCTCTGAATGTGGCTGACACTGGGGGCTGAAAGAAAAGCCATTTGATAACTCTTATATATTAATTTATCCCATCTCCATTAATATGTTTATGGCCACATGGCTGTGGCTTACCTGGTAAAGTTCCCAGCATCTCTCTCCGGTAGGCAAAATGGCTTCTCTCATATTCCACCTCCTTTCTCTGAGAATTCAGTTTAGTTTTCCATGCCTAGCTAAGTTGTGCCCTATCAACAGGCCAAGGTAGTTTCTTTATTCATCAAAGGTAATCACAGTATACAGAGGGAAATCCCACATAAACTCAACTTTTCTGTTTAAATTATAAAAGGGAGGTTTTAACTTTAACATAATAAAATTACATAAAACAGTTATCCAGCAAGAATTATAGTTATATCTATTTTATCTTTTATCTATTATAACTAAGGAAAACTATATTATTCGTATCTATTCTTCAACCCATCAAAGACTTCAGAAAAATATATTACCTACGTTAACTGGATGTGCATGTATGCAAGTTCCAAAACTCTAGAATTGACAGAAACATATTCTTGCCTGGATAGTCACCCAAAGTTCTTCTGTACCATTCAGCCTACAGGCCCATAGCATTTGGCAGACTTTTCTATGAAGTAGGGAATTTCAAAGACAGTTTCAGGGGCTGGAGAGATGGTTCAGCGGTTAAGAGCATTGCTTGCTCTTTCAAAGGTCCTGAGTTCAATTCCCAGCAACCACATGGTGGCTCACAACCATCTGTAAAGAGGTCTGGTGCCCTATTCTGGCCTTCAGGCATATACACAGACAGAATATTATATACATAATAAATAAATAAATCTAAAAAAAGACAGTTTCGTCTATATTGACAGTTGGTCAGTCACTTTTGTCTATGTCTTGCAGAATGTCTAGTAGACTCTTGCATTAATCAGGAACCCTGAAGGAAGGTCTCACCTTTAGGCAAGTTCAGCTGTCATTTCTTTGTGGGTCCTGCATGTTTAGTTCATCACACAGTTCAGGCAAGAACAGTTTCTGCCCCAAACAGCTAACCAACTCCATAAGGATCCTCTTCAATGACCATCTTCCTCTTGAAATTATTGGTGCTGCCAGGAGCAGATGTGTTTCAACGTCATGAAAAGTCTTAAGTTCTTAAAACATTTTAAATACCACATTCTGTAGTTTTAAAGATTAAGAATGCCTGTCCACTTGAAATATATATCTGTACATGTAGAAAATCTAACATGACTACAAGATTGAATATTAAAGATGACTATCTATTAACTTGTATTTATTAATTATCCATTACATTTTAAAATTAACTACACAATCATAATACCTTAATCAATAGTAGAAATATGCATATAACAATATTGACCTTAAATTTGTATCAATAAACCAAGATCCATAACAATGCAAATTTCTATAGCATGTCCTTCTTTAAATGTAAATATTTATATACAATATTTGGGTATATGGGAGTAGTATTCTTTTAACCCTTTCCTACTGTTTATTGGGTGAAATAATTTTTTGAGGGGTGTTCAAGGCAACCTTTCAGGAGGTCTTGTTCCATCAAATCATATTATTCTGGAAGCAATCCACAGGTTTTCATCCTCTGTTGAAAGAAAAGAAGAACCTCTTTTCAAAAGCAACGTAACCTTAGATCCATATATTGAAATCAAGAGACCTTTAAAGAATATATGTTGGTATAGCATAGCAGTCCATAAAATGAAATGTGTCTCTGTATTTAACTCCTTCACAGTCAAAAAAATTCAAAGAAAACAAAATAATATACATAATTCAGACTTTCTTACCATATTCTATCTTTACATGGCTTGTTTTTGCTCTATTACTTTTTCTACAAGCTTAATATTTGTTATCTTTACTCCTTTAATCTATGACTGTCTGTACTCTGTCTCTTTAAAGGCTTTGTTTTTTAAAAAAATTATTTTCTTTTATGATTCTCTATTTCTTCTTTCTCCCAAGCCTATATACATTTATCCAACACTGTGAGCCATTTAGAAGTCTTTTTTTTGTTTGGATGTCTTTATTACATATCTGTAATTATTTTCTGACTGGAAGTGCTTCTTAAAATGTGAAGCACTTAAAACTCTAAGCTATGACATTGCTAGGGTATATATAATACTTCCTGCTTGCCTCGCCCATTCCAACATGGCAGAGCTGCTTGCCCCTTTTAAGAGCCACACACACTATCCCACTTCCAGGCACACAGCTGGTCGAAGTTGCCATCAAGTAAGCTGCAGTAAACTTCTCACAAACCCTGTACAAATGCTAGGTCTCCCAAAAGAGCCGGAGGTCACATTGGCAACATGTGACCATGAAAGCCTGCATTTCAAATTTTCTTTTTCTTTTCTTTTCTTTTTCTTTCTTTCAGTGTGTCAGGAAAACCTCTCTTAAAGGGGCTGTAGCATGTGGCCAGCAAATAGCAAGAAGCTGTCTTAATCTCTGTATTTTTGTGTCTAGAATTTTTTTCCAAGCCCTCTCGGGTTTTAAGTGCATGTTAGTCAACCATATTTGAGCCAATTTGTAGTAAGGTGGCCACTAGTTTGTTCCCTGCTGCTCAGTCCCAATATAACCACACAGAAACTGCATTATTTTAATCACTGCTTGGCCCATTAGCTTTAGCTTATTGGCTAACTCTTAGATGTTAATTTTACCCATCTCTTTTAATCTGTGTATCACAACATGGTAAAGTTCCCAGCATCTCTCTCCTGTGGGCTACATGGCTTCTCACTGACTCCACCTCCTTTCTCCCAGAATTGAGTTTAGTTTTCACTGCCTGGCTAAGTTCTGCCCTATCAACAGGCCAAGGCAGTTTCTTTATTCATCAATGTTAATTCCAGCATACAGAGGGAAATCCCACATCACAATCCTACTCTAAAGTCTACAGAAAATTAAGAAATTCTGAGAATGAGAGAAATAGTTATCCACAGGGAAATAAATACCAATTGATAATCCAATACCAAATATCAGTTCTGAAAATATATAGATGAAAATTGAATTGTACAGAATTGGCAGGTTGTATTTATGTATAGAAGAATATGTAAATTTTGTTTTTAATAAAAAATAGTAGGAAAAAAGGCTATGAATGTGAAAGAGAGCAAGGAGGCACATACTGGAAGTTTAGAACTAGGAGAGTAAAGGAGGAAGTTATTTAATTCTAATCTCAATATTTTAAATTATAAAAAACTACAAACCAAACCAAATAAAATAAATATAAAATTACATTTTAAAAGAGGGGCTGTGTGGATTTGCGATGAATGAAAAGGCACAATAGAACTTTAACAAAACCAATATATTTGCAAACCAAGCTGAATTACTTTCTTCAATTTTTCTGTGTCCCTTCCTACTAGTTATTAGCAGGATCCCTTAGAGCTATGGCTGGGTACTTGGGCAAAGAAAACCATAGTAGACAGTCCCAATAGGGGGTCCCAGTCACAGAATGGCACAGAATCTTGGTAAACAGCCTCATGAAGAGAAATTAGTTATTGATATATAAGACCTTGCAATAGATAAAGTCCATCACTGGCTTGACCTACATTACCTTGAAAATCATATCTCACCATAATGAAGCAGATTGAAATCCTTTTGAAAAAATCTCTTCTGGTGGTCAGGCAAAACTATATGTTAGAAAGGGAGCATTCATACATATAGTTGCAGGGCAGAGTGTCAGCAAGTTTAATTCACAAACGCTGTGTACACAGTATTGGCACTAATACCATTTTAAGCTTTATCCTCCCCTACCGTAATTGCCCCTATTATCCAACCATTTACTAGAAGGGATGCCCCCAATTCATGATCATCCTTGATATATAGATGGTATTAGCAAGGACTCCAAACAGGAAGGCTCAGTATGGCAATACAAATAAACACAGAAACTACCCTTGATGACTAAAACGAGGAGAAATGGAATGCAGTCAGGAGACTGAGTTGAAAGCTGTATAGATAGTAGTGACACAGGTAGCTCACTGACTCTTTGTCTTGACAGTTGGGTATTATTCCAAAGCCTAATTTTATAGATATTCTAGGTGAAAAGAGAAAAATGAGGACAAGTAGTAGGATGACCATTGTGGGGGGCAACAGATGTTGAAAGAAATATACAACATGATTCAACTGGAACATGAGACATGGCTAAAGTTATAATGAATATTCCTTATCTTCTGAGTACACTGGGAAATCAGGAAGTTGATGCCCTCTCCATACTAAGAGTCATCTGCCCCTAGATGCTCCTTGAAGTGGATCATTGGATTCAAATAGTGTCTGGCCAGCAGAGAAGCAATAAGAAATAGAAAATAGCTAAAGATTTTGGCATTCCAATAAAGTATTCTGACATGCAGCATGCTGTCCAATCCAGTGAGGCTTGGTTAAGACTATTAATGCTATGATGTGATATATTCATAAGTCTCCAAGCCCTGTGAAGAATTGGCAGATATATAGGACACATGCCAGTAAAAAAAGGGACTCAATTTTTTTCTCATTTATGCAGGCACTGTCACAGGTATCATAAATTTTCCTTCATTTCTCATTTTTCTGCAAGCTGCTAACAGGGAAGCCCAGCATCAAAAGTGTTACAAAGTCAGTGTTAAGAATAGGTGTCTACATAGAATTGATAATGACTCTGCCCTCATTTCAGGAACACTGATGGCACACCTGAATTGAGAACAGTAGTTACAAAGTTTCTTCAGTACTCCCATAAATTATATGTTGCAGGATTGTTGAGACAATGAATAGGTTGCTAAAGCAAAACTCGACAGTCTTAAGTGCAGAAGGTACCTTAAATAGATGAAACAAGATTCTTACAGAGGCCATTTTATTGTTAAAATGGTAAACTCAGTGACGGGTGTATTTACTCTGTATGAGTTTTTGGTCAGAGAAGTTTCAGAGGCCCCCACAACGATATTTGCTATTGACATTGATTTTGATTGTATGTCAGAAAAAAGATGATAGTATTGTAATGCTAAAATCATGGCATGTTATTAGCATAGGTGATAGAAAATTCAAGCTGGGACTAAATTGTAAACTTCTGTTTAAGTCCTATTTGGCCAGTGTTCATAGTGCCTGAAAGTGCCATGCAGATTGCTAAATAACTGTTGGCAACAGTCTTTTTTTTTTAATAATGGACCTAATTGCTGCACTATGTACATGATAAACAATATATTCCTGCTAGTTCAACAGTGGTCTGACTTGAATATGTACAAACAACATCATACTTCTTAGATTGAAAATCCACTCTTGTGATGCTTGGGAAAATATCTGATATTGCAGAAATGGACAAACAACAAATGCAAGGGAAATTGTTGGCATGAGTAAAGAGGGCATGGCAATTATCTTGTTTAAAGAATGTGGTTCATTGGCCAGAGTGCCTTTCAAGTATTCATGTTTATGGACACAGGTTATTACTTTAGTCAGGTTCTAAGAGATATCATTCTATTTTCCTCCCTTCATATCCAGAGACCACTCATTCATTTCCTGGCCACTCAGACCCAAAATAATAACACAGAAATTGCATTATTGCAATACTGCTTCACCCATTAGCTCATGATTTTTATTGGCTAACTCTTATATCTTAAATTAACTCATTTCTGTCGATCTGTGTATCTCTATGCCGTTGTGGCCTACCAGTAAGGTTCTCTCAAGAGTCCTGCTTCTGTCTCCTGCATGGCTACAAAGCTTCTCTCTGACTATCTCTATATATTTCAGCCTGACCACATTCTGTTAAGCCATTGTCTGAAAACAGCTTCTTTATTAACCAATGGTATTCACAGCATGCAAAGGAGAATACCACATCATTTCTCTTCCTTTTTTGTTTTTATAGTCAAGGAGAATCACTGAATTTTATCAACTTTTATGTTATGGAGATTGAAGAATGAATAGAAAGGTAGGAGGAGGATATATTCCTTGCTGTATCTGGAGAAATATAGTCATACAATATATCATGATTTCCAGGATCAGGACCACTGTGCAGAGAAAAAGGAAGAAGTTAAGTGACACAGGAAGAGGTTGAGAGTACCACAAGTGACTGTCCTTTGATCCAAGTAACTACTGTCCTCCGGCATTTGGCTCTCCCAAATGGAAAAAAAAATCACTCAAGGTGGGATGATTGGTGGTTTAGACTTTCAACCTTCTTCTCAGAGTATCCATGTGGCCTGGTATATATATATATATATATATATATATATATATATATATATATATATATATTTGCATGTGTGTGTATGTCTGTGTGTGTGATGGGAAGACTAGAGTGGGATCTTCGTCTACATGGTTCCAGGAAGGTTTTAATCCATGGTAGATATGGCTTTCCAGACTTGCTATGGAATGAATGTCAAATACCATGGTGTAAGTTAAGTTTTACTTATGTAAAGAAAGGAAGTAAAATAATCTCAGTGATTGCTTAAAATGAAACATGCCTATGTTTGTCACTGGAACATTAAAGAAGGGGTAGCAATAAAAACATATGTATACCTACAGCTTTAAAATCCAAAATGGAGAGAAACACTGAATAACTACTGTCAAATTTTAGATGGCATTCTCACTTATAAATTCCGAGGTTCCTTAAATGAGTATCTGATTCTGGATCTTTCTCAGAAAATTTGTTATCTCTCTGTACTAAAAATTCTAAAAGAACTAAATTAATATTGGTCATTGTGTTGGTTTAAATAGTATGACCCTCCAATAGACTCATGTGTTTAATTGTTTGATCCATAGTAAGTGGAACTATTAAGAAGCATGGTCCTTGTTGGAGTAGGTAAGGCTTTGTTGGAGGAAGTATGTCACTCTCTAGGTCACCATGACTTTTGCTATGCTCAAGGCATACATATTGTGGCACACAGTCTCCTTCTTGTGCCTGTGGATCAAGATATAGGACAGTTTCTTTTTCAGTACCATGTATGCCCACATATCTCCATCTCTTTCACCATAATGATAATACACTAAACCTCTAAAACTATGAGCTACCTCCAGTTAAATGTTTTTCTGTGGTCATAGTTTTTCCTCTCAACAATAGAAACCCCAAGACAATCATATTTAAAATATTTAAATACATGAAAAATCAAATAAAATGATGATAATGAATTAGCACTTATTGAGTTTATTACATAAATAATTGAATCAATTTATTTTAAAATTAGTCAAAGATAAAGTAATGTTAGAAAATGAAATTAGAAAGAAAGAATTTAGTAAGAAAATGATAAAGGTAATTCGTACATTAGAACAATAAATTAAAGGACACTGAAAATTATTAATTTTTTTTTTGAGACAGGGTTTCTCTGTGGTTTTGGAGCCTGTCCTGGAACCAGCTCTTGTAGACCAGGCTGGTCTCGAACTCACAAAGATCCGCCTGCCTCTGCCTCCCGAGTGCTGGGATTAAAGGCGTGCGCCACCACTGCCCGGTTTAAAAATTGTTTAAAATTATAGAAAAGTTTTACTGAACATCGTGATAAATCAAAGATAGCCTCGAATTGTCTACCCACAAATTATAGTCAGCTTTTTGGATTTCATTAGGAGATCAAGGCTCGTAAGCACAAAGAAAAAAACTAAGTATGCTCAAATTGATTATATTAAATGGCTTAATATTGATTCATAGCTTATTTACATATTTAATATTATCTCTATTATTTGTTATATGCTTTGAATACTTAATATAAAGTATGGTTATGAATAAGACAAGGTGAGAGTAAAAAATCCAGTATGAAATTGTACAGAGTGTGGATGCTTGCTGTATAAAAGTTCATTGAGATGTACAGACTTTGAATCTATGTAATTTCTGTCACTTTTTATTTCCTAACTCTTTATAATGATATTTTAATAAGCACAAGAATAAAAAATATGGATTTTTTAGTACATATTCATCCAGCTGGCCTAGGCTTAGCTGTAGAGGACATGTCAGAAAAAGTATAAAGTTTTAAAAAGACTTTTGATTCATATTTGATTTAGTTATCATATGTGGCTATTGCACTACACATAATAAAAACTCAGAGATAGATTTTGGGGTTCAATCTTAAGATCAGAAAAACAAGCAAAGCAGCCCACCACTGGACCTTATCTCTAACTCAGACCAAAAATGGGCATTTCTGTATCCGTAAATTCTCAGATTGAGAGTGAGAGTGAAATCTGTCTCTTTCCACCTTATATGAATCTCTAGTGATGCAAGTAAAAGTGTGCACCACCACCACCTAGACACTATGATGAACTAGTTCGGCTGCTGGGATTAAAGGTCTGTGCGACCTTTGCCTTGATTGTATGGTTAACTAATGTGGCTATTGGGATTAAAGTTGTGTGTCACCACTGCCTGGCCTATATGGCTGACTAGTGTGGGTGCTTTGCACTGATTGTCAAGCAAGCTTTATTTATTAAAACACAAATGCTGTAGCACTATATTTCCCCTTTTTGTCTAAAACTAAAAGAACAGCAATACCTAATATAAGAAAAAAATATATATACATATATATATATATATTATAAGTAATATATATATATATATATATATATATATAATATCAATAATATATTGTCCATATGCATTTGAAAAATTCAGGAAAATACTTCATATCTATCCTAGCTTGGTGAGTCGAAAGTTTTCTACCTTATTTTCTTTCTAACATAATTTGCTTTCTGCATCTGGTAAACAAAGAAAATTACAACTATCTAGTCTTCAAATCGCTCAGAGACCCAACAAGGAAATAATATTAACTGACCAAGCAGTATGTGTGAGCAAGCAAATTCCAAAAATATAATGACAGAAGCAGCTGACTGCTTGGACAATAAACCAAAGATCTTCTGCAATGTTGGTGCATTCATCATCAGCCTTCAGGCCTAGCATAACGACCAGACATTTCTGTGAAGCAGTTTTTTTCTGAAGGGCTGTCCCTCCTTATCTTCAGAATGTTTGGCAGTCACTTTCTTTTGTGTCCTGCTTGTCCAATTAGGAAAGTATAATGTCAACAGATGAGGCAAGTGCATCTTCTTACCCAATGGCTTACTTTTGTCACAAAAAGTAAACTCCATGTAGATTTTTTCCAATGCCCATCATCTTCTTTGAAGTAGGTTGTTGTTACCAGGAGTAGATATGTCTCACTGTCATTTAAAAGTAAGAATCTATGTTATTAAAACATGATAAATGCCATATTCAGTAAATCTCTGGTGTTTGCATATGACCGGTCTATTTTTTAACCTTGAAAATATGTCACTAATGTGACTGCTATTCGATTATAATTGGTGATTAACTAGCAACCTGCATTTCCTTATTATCCTAAATAGTTGGAAATAATAATTTTCAAGGACTAGAAATTTTTATTACATATTTAAATCAGTTGCATATGTTTAATACCTTAAACAAGAATAGAAATATATTACTGCATGTTCTAACAATATTAGTCTCAAATTTGTATCAATATATAAAATTTGTATACAATGTACAAAAATCAAATCCAGTGTAAAGCATTTAAAATAGTAGTTGGTTTTTAAAAGGTAAATTAATCTACCTTTTTATGTTATCATATTCCCTTTTTCTTTCTAGAGTAGATTCAATAATCTACCCTTTTATCCTATCATATATTTATCCCCCATTTTTCTTTTCAGAACAAGAACCTTGAATCTAATTTCCTTTATTTATATTTATTTCTGACCATTACCAAGAACAACTTGTAAATAATCCTCCTAAACAATGACAAACATCTGTAACCCAATCAAATAACAAATTGCACCCATCCACCTCTTGGGAATGAGAACATCATGTTCTTAAATTTACTTACTGTTGTCTGGGGAGTGATAAAAAGGAAGGTTTGGGTTCATTTTCAAGTCCTGGGAATGTTAGTATTATCATTTATGGGTCAGTTTCTGTGTAATAGGAAAGTGCAGAGCTTGTCTGCAGACTTGGCTAGAATAGTTTGTTAGGCTGGATCATCTCAGCTAGGAACCTCAAAACGGTTCTGAGCAGTTTGTAGTCAAAAGCCAATTATTGTGTGGTGGTTTTCAGATCTGTGGTATTTTCATACTCCTGGAGCAATCATCATTGTGGGGCCCCATCCTCCAGTGAAGACTTCAAAGGTCTAGGCATGATTTTGGTTGACTGCAGAAAGCTTATAGAGATTCAAACACAAAATCATGTACAGGAAGAGAGATGAACCTTTATCTAGAATTAGTTAGTACACTATATAACAATTAGTATCAAAGCAAAATGCTTAATATATATGTATTGATCTTATAAAGTTATGCCTTAAGAAGAGCTATTAAAAGGTAAATAAAAAACAAATGATTATGAGATTAGTGGCAATATAATAGTGCTTAAATATTTGTTTTTCTACTGTCTCATATCAGGAGGATCTTCTGACATAAGACAGAGATTTTGGATTTTCATTTAGTAAGCATACCTTAGTTTATATATAGGAGGAGAGGGCACACTCCAACTCCAAAGCCAGCTTTAATCAATAATTTGACAGATACTACAAAAAGTCTATATGCATTATATGTCTGTAGAGAATAGCAGAAACAAACATTTAGGAAGATTTATGAATTTTTAACCAGTTAGAAATGTGATATACCTACAGGCCAACTTATCATTTCCTTGAGACATTTATTTTTTTTCTGGTTGATTTGTTCTTTTTTTTCAGATGTCTCATTTGATCAGTAGTCATCAGATTCCTTAGCTGGATACCTTATTCTCCTGAAAAGACAGAAATGAAAGCCACCCCCACTCCAATTTTGAGTAGATTCTCTATTGGAAAGTGTATCTGATCAAATGGAAAGCATGTTTTAGTTTTATAGGATACTTTGGATTAACATTCTTGCTGTTTGATAAACTATCATCTCTTCAAATTAAGAGATTTCTCTTGTTCATATTGAATTTTTATCAAGTTTTATGGCACCAATACCTCTATCTTCTACCTTGAAAACAAAAACAAAACCCTTCTATAACATAGTACATGTCCTGGCTTCCATTCTAAGATTAGTACATCATTAAAGCATATCAGCTGACTAAATTCCATAATTTTTCTACTATCAATGTGTCTCTGCAGCCATTGTTCTTTCCCCACATTAGCATTTACAAAATTCAAACTTAATAAAGTATTATGCAATTTATTTCTGGGGTTTTATCATCCCTTTACGTTTATTTAACCTATACTTTAGAGTTTGATTTTATCTTTCTATAACTGCCTTTGTTGTATGATTGTATGATCTGTATATATAAGGAGCAAAATACTATTTCATTTTTAGAGAGACATATGCTGGAGCATTTTCTGCTTTACTTGTACAGGTACACGTGTGATAGCCATAACTTCCAGGAAATGTGTGATTACTGAATCAACCTTTCCCAAACTTAAAGCACCTGCCATTAAAAACCTGAATATATATCATTTGTTCATTGTACATATTTTAGTTTTCCAAATTCTGCAAAATGTAACATATCCATCTGACTATTTCATTTCTTTGACCACCCTTTAGGTTACTTTCTGCTGGTAGTCATATTTGGTTTTATTAATAACAAGTAGGATATTTTCTTATAATCTACTTGGGTTGTTGCCATATAATGGAAAATTTATTTTTTAAATCCTTTGTTATTGACATATTTTTATGAAATTCTGAGGCTTTCAGCACATTTCCAATTAATAATTAACCGATTTCTACATTACCTTATGCTAGAGGACCTCGCAGACCCATATGGGAGCAGATGTGTCTTATGTAAATGGGACGATGCCTATTACTGATTTTAACTTGAACCTGAATAAATAATGATGTCAAGTCTGTATCATTTTTAAAAAGTCAGCATTTCCAGTATGCAAAGCAACTTATTTTACATATTATAAATTGTTAACTATACTGAGAGATTCTTTAAATTTCTTTAGTACCATGAGAATAGCATACAATTCAACAGACTCAACGGTTTTTATCCATTTTATTCAAATTTTCTGATTTGTAACATGCCTCTCATGATTGATTTGTATTAGTATATAATGTAGGGGCTCCATTTGTTGGTGTGTCTCATACAATACAAGGAAGGATATGGTTAGCACTCTTTATATGTCAATTTTTCTTGCTTTTGGATAGTTCTTAAGCTCTCCTAAAAAAAATCCCTACAAGATCCTTGACATGGTTCACTTTATTCCCATAAATTTTCAATTCCAAGACTATTGAAAAGTGCTATCATTTGTGCTGGGTCTATTCCTGCTAATTGATGAGGGGAGCAGAGAAAATTGTAGAGCTCAATAAAAACAATAAAAATGTAAATAAAAAAACTAAAAAAAATAAAAGTAACTTGGGGGATTTTCCACATAAGTTCTTAATTTTTACTCTGCTCATGTAGTAATAGGATAGATTCTAAGTTCATATTTTCCCTTTCCATTAAAATTCCTGTAGTGAAATATTTGGAGTGTGATGTGATTAGAATGAAGCTAAGATTCAGATTCATATGATCCACATGCGTCTTTTGTAATTTCTTTTCAATCATAGTCAATTTTCTCTCAGCTTTTGCTTATAATTCCCTGGGATTATTTAAGACCTTGTCATGATCTAAGGTTTTATTTAAATTAATCATTTCATCAGGTTGTATTCCAATAGTGGGCCATAACTGGGAAATGTCTCCTAGCAATCCTTGAAAGTCATTAGTACTCTGCTATCGATCTGTCCTAATTTGTACTTTTTGCTGTCTAATTTTCTGTAAACCTATTTTATAGCCTAAATAATTAATAGAAACTCCATTTTGTTTAATATATTCCCCACACATTGAGAAAAATAATTGTAAATCAGATTAACCAAAAAGGTACCTGATGGTAGTATTTTTAATCTATAAGCTAATAAGTAAAAGTTTATAAAAACAGGAACTTTTTGATAATGAAAATCTTTTTGCAAATAATTAGTATGAGATCATGGAAATGCATATATCAGTGAATGAAGTTACTGAAAAATGTTACAAAAAATAAATAAAAAGGAAAATGTTACAATATTCTAAAGGTAGTAGTTCAAGTGTTCAATTACTTTGTTCAGACCTCAGAAGATATGCATATTTATATAATTATCAAAGGTCTTCATTTTTCATCAACATTCTTGAACAATGATTTTGAGAATTAGGTAATTTATTTAGAGCTGTCAAGCAATTTGCATATAAAATATAACTCTAAGAATTAAATATTCATATAAACATTTGAAAATCATTTTATGTTATAATAATAATATTTGTTTACTACAATGGCTACTTTGCTTTCCACAAGAAAACAGGCTGTTATCAAGTGCTTCTGCATTATTTTTTTATCTCCGCTGCTATAGCAATACCATTAAGGTCAATAACATCAAAAGCAAAGTAACAATATTAGTTATATCATTCATGACTTTCTACACACTGTATTATTACCCTTAACACTTCATCTTCACATAAAATATTTTAGATAATCACTTCTATCATGTCTTAACCATAAGCAAAATGAGAATATTAAATATTACATACCTTGCTAAGGATCACACAGTTTTTAAGTGACTAAACCAAGATTTGGACTGAGTTTTCCTTAATGTTTGAAGGCTAATGTTTGCAAAGGTTGTGCTTAATGTGGTCATGTTTTGGTTTGCTTATACCAGCTCTAGTTAACATAATTTATAAACTTCTTTATAAAAAGTTTTTACAATAAAACAAATGTCAAGCACCTATAATAGCCAGAGAGACCCAGAGTTGTCTATACATCACAATGAATCTCTGTACAGTTAGAAAAGACATCCTGAAATTCTAGAGTTTCCTGTTGGATTTTTCACTGTCATTATTGAATATATTTTATGCCTTTATGCATTAGAAATTGAAAATTTCCTGACAGAATTAGAATAAGCACAGATACTCAAGAGAAAATCCAGACTGAGAATAACATGGTCTACATTTCAAGGTCCAGATCAAGCTAACATATGTGAGATTGACTCTAAACAAAACACTAAAAAGAAAAAAAATTAAAACACACACACACACAAACACACACACACACACACACACCACCTTTGAGCAGTTTATAAAATAAATTTGGAAAGCAATTTTAAAAAAATGGATGTAGCATATCCTGGCACAGGATATGCTTCATGTAGCTGAATCCAGCTCGCCTCACCCAGGTTCCCCCACCTGTCCTGGAGCACAAATGCTAAACTGCTTCTGCAGCTTGAACTCTGGTCTGCTTTGGAGCTGAGATGCAGACTAAACATCAGACTGCTTTAAACTTTGGGACACAGAACTCATTTTAATTAAAATATTAACCTCTCTTCACTTAAGAAGGGGGAAAATTGGGGGTTCCTGTCACTGTTGCTCAGAGACTGGAACTGGTGGTATTTGATAACAACAATGTATGTCATTGTACTCCTACTGAAATTGATCTAATGATATCTGTAACTGCTTATAGATGTTGGGAAAAGTTTGACACATGCTGTAACGTGTTTGGGTTTAATGCGTATGTTAAAAATTTTAGATTTTGATCCCTTTTACACTTCCCTAACTTTTGGCAGGCAGCACACGTAACTTTATGTGGAGTAGGCACTTAGGAAGGAAGACATACCATAGGCCAGACTAAAAGGTGAATACTGGGTTGGGAAAAAGCCCTTTCTTCTTGTCTGCAAATTATTTTTATTTACGTATATATTTTTGCCTGTTTGCAATTCCTTTGTGTTTGTATATTCCTATAACCCTGCTTCAATTTCATATCACATGCTTATACATTTTTAAGTTGTTTCAGAACTGCCTTTTGAAAATGATATTAAAAAAGGAGCTTAGATTATTCTTTTTCTTCCAGATTGCTCAACTAGTCTAAAGCATTTCTAGGCACTTCAGCTAGACTGAGAATGTCTCTCAGAAATCCTTACTGTTTATATATACTTGGGGAAAAAAACAGCATCATGTGTCTACTTTGTTTTATGGGCATTCTGAAACTTTTGAGTTGTTTAATTTCTGAGCTTAGTGAGCTTGCCTACAGGATGAAATGTTTCACCTACCTTTTATACATACTATTCTTTTACCTTATTGTAAATGTCCTGTGTCTTAATGAGCTCACCCCTAAAATAGAAGGACTTAATCTCTGGGAAAACTGCTACAAAGCTGGCATATAATTAAATGCATTTATATGCATATACCATCAAAGCATGCCTATACTAAAGAAAACTAACATACATAATCTCTTTACATGGGTAAATTTTTACCCTTGAAATATACAGTTTTTACAAACTTCCAGTATATATATTTTTTTCGATAAAACTCAGGTCAAATCCAGAGTGTTTTAACTAGGCAAGTTCTCTACTATTTAGCTATATTTCCACCCTTTTACAATGTTAACTTCAGTCATTGAGCTGTATCTTAGAACTCTTGTCATTCATAATAAACAACTGGAAATTTGAATCTTTTGATCTCCCTATGGCAGTCAATTTCTGATAATCAATAGTATTTGTCAATTATGTATATACAAAATTTTTAAAAATGACAAGTGAAATCATGAAATATTTATTCTCTGAATTTGTTAAGCATGATATCCACCACATTAATCCACATTGTTAGGATGGCAGACTTTCCATCATTTTAAGAGTATATAAATGTATAAATATAGATTAGTTTCATTATCAACTCATTTTTACAGACTATTTACCTCCCATACCCTAGCATGTATCATATGGAAATGAAGGTAGGAATATCGATATCTCTACAAGGTGTTGATTTTATTTACATTGTAAACTTATATAAATAATTGTTGGATCATATACAGATTTTAATTTTATGATAATCATCATACAATTTTTTGTAATGACTATATAAACTTTTATTCTCACTAGCAGTGCACAAGGATTCCCTTTGTTCTGTATACTTTTAATAATTATTTTATTGTCTTGATAATAGCCCCCAATATACTGTAATTTTACACTTGTAAAGTAGCATCAAGATATTTTAATTTGATTGTTCTCCAAAATATCCTTGTGAAGATGATATAATAAGTATAATCAACATTCAAAGAATGTAGAAGTTAATGGTGATGACTAAAAAACAACATCTTCTAGATACAGCAGTAATGGTGAATATGACCTCACAGACACAATGACAATGTGCACAAGATCTATACCTACACTAATTCTAATGAGACAAAATTCTAGCACTGAAAGGGGGAAGTGAGCAGAAGCTTTTACTTCTAACCAAGAAACTGTTTGAGATTGATAGGTGCCATCAAAAGGAAAGCTGATTTTTCCCAAAAGAACATCACTGATTATATAAATAAACCATATTCAGGGTAGCCTCCATGCTGAAGAGTAGTTAAGTTAGCCAACAAAAAATGAACTTTGCTTTTGTAAGATTTAGTTTTGAGTTGAATTTATTTGTGTGTGTGTGTTTTACTGATTATTTCTTAATTTGTTATGATAGTTGGTGTCTTTTATTTAATTATTTACTTCAGAAAGAAAACTGAAGTTGAATGTATGGGGAAGGAGAAGGATCTGGAAGACATTGGCTGATGGGAAAGAATACAACCTTTATAAGATTCTTTAAAATAATAAAAAGAATATATAAGATAGAATAAAATATAAAACAAAAATTTTGAGTAATCATATGACATATAACCTTATATGAATTTATTTTGCTTTTTAGTATATTTCTTAGATTTAGTAAACTATTTGGCAGTGTGGGTAAAATGGGTTATTATGGGGATTAATTTCCAAATCTATATTCTATTGCTTATTAAATTTACAAAGCCCGATCCGTTTGCATCAGTATCTGCTGGCAACTTTTACGAGTTGCTTTGAAGGAGCCTTGTTATGCTCCATAGTTTTTATTATTATTAGCCATATATGCAGTTCCTCCATTGGAAGAGCCATTTGTAAAATTTAGCATAAAATCCTTTAAGGGATTTTTTGCTATAACATTAGCAAAATACAGGTGCATAAATTGTAGCAATGATCTGGGAAAAGACCATTGTTTTTGGCCTTTGAATTTAGCAAAGGCAATTGTCCTGGAATCAATTTTAAAATTATCAATGAATCTACTGTTTAGTATAAGAAACATTGATCATAGTCAATATTTTGTTAAACCATTTTCCAGAATCAATCCTGTCCTTTTATATCAGACAGGCTACTGGTTTAAATTAAGAGTTTAATATCTTAACTAGCAAAACTGAGAAGATTTAGCCATAAGCAGCATTTTTTATAAAACTGTTGTAGAATAAGTTTTACATTTAATATATATGCTTGCCATAGCTGAATTATAATTAATATACTGTATTTGTTGATTATTGTATACTTTATCTGTTGATTTATACTTTACCTGCTTGAGTACCTGTTAGGCAGCTGTTTTAAGCTCTCTATTGGAAACTGTTTTTTGTAAGAATTTTACCTAGCAGCTCAAGGTCACCCATAAGAATATTATAACTAGAGCTTTAACCATTGGACATCCAACCAAAAGTTTGTAAGCCATTTCTTAATCTGTATTTCTTAATTATAAATTACATTTTGAATGAGCTGTATAAAAACAATAACTTAAACAAGAGGAGAAATGCAAGCCGGGCGGTGGTGGCGCACGCCTTTAATCCCAGCTCTTTTGAGGCAGAGGCAGGCAGATCTCTGGGAGTTCGAGGCCAGCCTGGTCTACAAGAGCTAGTTCTGGGGACAGGCACCAAAGCTACAGAGAAACCCTGTCTTGAAAAACCAAAAAAAAGAGGAAAAATGCATATGTACAGTATAACAAAATTGACTTTAAATTTGTATCAGTATACCAAGATCTATACCAAAGCCAAGTATTCAACTCTATATCATATCCTTCTTATTTTTTTAAAAAATTGATTGTGACTATTAATTTACTTATAATTAACACCCTTTAAATGAAAACAAACATTGATAAACAATCATTTTGCTAATTTTGTAATTGTTTTCTAAAAACTGCTTCCTACTAATGAGTGATGTATTTTTAGGGTTCATAGAGACCTTTGAGGGGGGAATCTTGTTCCATTAAACCACATTAGCATTTAATGAATCCACAGGTTCTCATCTTCAGTGCAAATAAAAGCAGAACCTTATTCCAAAGTAACATTTACTTAGACTTCAATCAAGAGACCTTTAAAATATATATGTTGCTTTAGTTTCGCAGCCCACTGATTGAAATCTTACTCTGTAGTGAGCTCATTCATAGTCAAAAATTTCAAAGAAAACACAATAATATATAAAATCCAGACACTTTTTGTATTTTCCATCTCTACATGGCTTTATTTTTGCTCTTTTGCTTTCTAATATTAATTTTAGTATCTTTACTCCTTTCATCTATGTCTGTTTTTAGTCTTGTTTATATTCCGTTTCCTCTCTCTCACAAGCCTATGTATATTTTTTAAACAAACTGTGACCCATTCAGATGTTTATTTTTGTCTGAATCTGTCTTTATTGTGTATCTATAATTATTTTCTGACCAAGCACATCTTTTAAAAAAAAGGTAAAGCTGGCATGACTAATACCAACTCTGAGACCCTGCCTGTTGGTGTCATCCCTCCAACATGGCAAAAGTATATTCCTTGCCTCTGTAAAACATGCTCACCACACCAGTACCAGGGATGTAGTGGGTCTATGTCCCCATCAAGCAATTTGTAACATGCTACTCAAAGACCCTATTTATGTCCTCCATAGCAATATCTCCCAAAAGAGCAAGAATCATTTGTGCCTGTACAAACCAGGAAGCTGTCTTTTAAAGAAGCTGAATCTCTGCTTGCAACCAGCAAACAGCCTATCTGGGAAAAAAAATGTGTCTACAAAGAAACTGTGCGCGGCTCATTTTTTTGAGGGGGTCTAGAAGCCCTCTTTTATTAAAAAAAGGCATTTTTATATCTTAAGTGGATCCTTGCTCCAGACGGTGGGCACCATTTTGAAAATAGAGATTGCTCCCACCCAGATACAAATAATCACACAGAAACTATTTTAATTACAATACTTATTGACCAATGACTCAGGCATATTCCTTGCTAGCTCTAATATCTTAATTTTACCCATTTCTCTTATTTTATATTTTACCATGAGGCTTGTGGTTTGCTTGAGGCTATTGCTTCTTGGGCAGTCACATGATGTCTACCCTTTGGGAAACTACATGGCACCTCCTTGACTCTGCCATCTCTTACTCTATATCTCTTCTTACCTGGCTATATTTTGCCCTACCATAGGCCAAAGCATCTTTATTCATAAACCAATCAGAGAAACACATATATAGAAGGACATCCCACATTAGAAAATATTTAGATAATTAGATCATTTATCATCAAAGTTTTTTTTAAACTAGTAATTTTATTGATGTTCTATTGTAGTAATTTTGATTTAAAAGTCAAGCAAATGTTCCCATTATGTTTTTAATAAAAGAAAATTGTGAGCTGGGAGGTGGTGTTGCACTCCTTTAATCCCAGCACTTGGGAGGCAGAGGCAGGCTAATCTCTGTGAGTTTGAGACCAGCCTGGTCTACAAGAGCTAGTTCCAGGACAGGCTCCAAAACCACAGAGAAACCCTGTCTCAAAAAACCAAAAAAAAAAAGAAAGAAAGAAAAAAAAAAGAAAATTGTGGTTGAATAATACAAAAGGTTTTTATTATTTTTCTTTCTTAATTCTTATGAGTGTTTATATTATGCTATATGTATTGATAATTATTTCTATATATTTTACTAGATTTGTAGTTATCTTATTTTACATGCAATTTTTAATAATATCTAAAAGTTTCCATGAGGTACCTCATCAATTAATAGAACTTTCTACAAAGACTGGTACCCTGATTTTTTGGTTGAAACTCACAGAATAAGACTAACTCTTGAAAGTTGTCTTCTAATGTCCACACTCTCACTGAGGCCTGTACATTGAAGCCATGAGAGTACATGTGCACACAGATGCAGATAGATGCATGCACAATAAATACAGTTTTAAATGCTAGTGTCTTTGTCCCTCTGGAAAAGCCCGTCCTATTACTTTCCTTCTGTCTTTTTCCAGACTATTTATTCCATAGGCTTGTTGCATTCATCATGTAGAAAATCCTTTAATTACATTTTTTACACATGGTCCTTGTTTTTTATATCACATGCATTTTGTAATTTAATATAAATATTTAAGTTTCAAAGAAAAATTTTGATAAATATAATATATAAAAAATAAAATCTTGGTGAGCCAGGTGTTGGTGTATGCCCTTATTTCATTTATTTATTTATTTATTTATTTATTTATTTATTTATTTATTTACTAAAGATTTCTGCCTCCTCCCCGCCACTGCCTCCCATTTCCCTCTCCCTCCCCCAAACAACTCCCCCTCCCTCATCAGCCCAAAGAGCAATCAGGGTTCCCTGCCCTGTGGGAAGTCCAAGGACCTCCCACCTCCTTCCAGGTCTAGTTAGGTGAGCATCCAAACTGCCTAGGCTCCCACAAAGCCAGTACATGCAGTAGGATCAAAACCCAGTGCCATTGTTCTTGAGTTCTTAGTAATCCTCATTGTCTGCTATGTTCAGTGAGTCCGGTTTTATCCCATGCTTGTTCAGACCTAGGCCAGCTGGCCTTGGTGAGTTCCGGATAGAACATCCCCATTGTTTCAGTGTGTGGGTGCACCCCTCGCGGTCCTGAGTTCCTTGCTCGTGCTCTCTCTTCTTCTGCTCCTGATTTGGACCTCGGGATTTCAGTCCGGTGCTCCAAAGTGGGTCTCTGTCTCTGTCTCCTTTCATCTCCTGCTGAAGGTTAATATCCAGATGTGGTGGAGAGACCTGCGCGCAGATGCAGTGGAGTGACATTGAGCATGCCTTTATTTCAAGTACTTAGGAGGAAGAGGCAGGTGGATCTCTATGTGTTTGAGACTGGAGTGGTCTATAAGAGCTAGTTGAAGGACAGGCTCCAATGCTATAGAGAAACCCCTTCTCAAAAAACTAAAAACCAAAATAAGATAAAAATCTTGGGGACATAATCGTATGCATGATTCTTATTTAGTTTTGGTATGGTCTTCTATATGGAATGTTATTTGCATCGGGCATTTGAGTGCATTATTTATACATATCATTCTTACATCTCATTTTTAATATTGTGTTGTTGTTTTTAAAATGTTCACTGATTTTCTACTAGGATTTTATATATGTGACTATGACTTTTTGCTTCATGTGTGCAGTTGAGATATAATTATTCAATTCCTGATTCTGTTCTCAATCATGATAGAATAGTTTCAGATACTAAAGTAAATAAACATGCAGAGGTGATCTGTGAAGTTTAGCAAAAAGTATAATTAACTATACTCCCATGTACTAAGTAAGCCCCTTAAAAATTATACCATAGGTGAGAATATTCATTTCTAAATAGTTATTACCATTTTAATAAAGTATTTCTGTCAAAATTACCGAGTAATATTAAAGTTTTTGTAATTTAGTGGTCTTAAAATACACTTTACAAAATGTGTTCTGTCTGTACAGCTGCAAAAAAATCTGTCATTGTCCTTGTCATTGGGTATTAAAGACAGTTTTACCAATTGAAAAAAAACATCCATATAATTCCAAAAATTCATCCCAGAACTATAACTGATAATTAGACTAGTGTAATAAAAATCCAAAAATCTCTTAAGTCATCTTCACTTCATTTATAGATCCTAATAGCTTCCCTTCCTTATGTATCATCTTTAAAATTTCTATATTACATGTTTTAAAATACTGGAAAATGTATAGAAATTATATTTTCTTTAAGCCACATTCTTACCATAAAAGCAATTCCTCTAGAATAAAATATGATGCATGTTGTTTTCCATAATGTGACTTTAAAATTGAGACTTTAATAGAAGATATGAAAATAAATGAAAAATGTCATATTTTGTTGAATTTCCTGTTCTGACTAAGCAGCATTATTAATTCAAGGGCAGAAGAAGAAAAAATGAAAGATGAAAAAGAAATAAGTACTTCAGTTCTCTATAAATCTAAATTACTGACACAATTGCAGATACTTATGCCAACATAAAATTGAATTGAACAGGGCCCTTTGGAATTTTAAACTCTCTGAAGAATGAATCTAATGTTTGGTTTTCATTCTCTTCCAGGGAAGTTGTCAGTACTAAAATGTGAAACACAGGTAGGGATATAATCTCTTTAGTGAACTATTTGCATAATAAAAATTAATAGCCAGTTTCACATTTGTGTCATCTATTGTCCATGTAAAATACTGCATCATAAATTTATTGTCCACATATGGTAAAATTACATTTATATTCTATTATATAATATTTGTAATGCAATAAAAACTGACAAGGCATTTGAGTACCCAGTAATAACTGGACTGAAGTTTAGAATATTTCTTTGGTAGTTATATTTTAATAGTCATCACCAAAAAAATACAGTGTTTTATTTGCATGTGGTCAAGTACTAATAATTCTTACATAATCTTCTCAAGAAATTTGTTCAGTGATATGATACCTTTATCTGAATCAAACTCAAAAGTTGTCTTAATGCAGAGGACAATATAATTTGACTTCTATAATTGAAACACATACTAATTTTCAAATACAAAGGAAAATAGTCAGTTTATTCATATGTAAATAAAGATGAAAATAGTTTAAAATGTGTAAACTACTTGAATAAAAACTACATACATATTAATTCAGAAGTGTTCTGATGTGGGAGTGTCATATATCAATCTGTTGATATCATTGGTTAAATAAACTGCCTTGGCCCTGATAGGTAGGAACATAGGTGGGTGGAGTAAACAGAACATAATGCTGGGAGGAAGAAGAAGTGAGCTTAGACTCGACAGCTCTGCTCTCTGGAGCAGAGGCCCATGCTTCACTCTCCCGGGCACAAGCAATGTAGCTCAGAGTCAGAAAGCATGCAGCTCCGCGCAGAGCCAGATGCCTCAGACAGAGATGCCACGCTCCCCTCGCGATAGCTCTCTGAAGCAGAGGGATGAAGCTCCGACCCAAGATGGATATAGGCTAGAATCTTCCCGGTAAGAGCTCCTTGGGGTGCTTACTCACATTATTTGAAATGGGTTAGTCCAGGTGCGAGAGTTAGCCTAGAAGAGGCTAGATAGAAATGGACCAAGCAGTGCTTAAAAGAATACAGTGTCCATGTAATTATTTCGGGGCATAAGCTAGCAGGCGGCCAGGGGGCTGGGGACGCACCCTCACCGCTGCTATTTCAACAGTGTTCTAATATTTTGATACTAAATAATAACAGATTATGTCTGTCTTAAGGATTCAGAAAATGTTCCAAGCATCATCTTAAAATGAACTCTAAAACAGCCACTTTAATCATTTTATTTCTAACCATTCTAATTGCAGAATTAGAAAAGATAGACCAAATAAACAAACACAAAGAAGATTGTTAGATCACTGTGTGCAAGGTATCATTTTTGTCTACATGCATAAAATCATCAAAACTCAAAGAAAATATTGGATCATCACAGTGATCATTATAGTAAGTAGAAAAGTTAATAAAGAGTGGAAAATTTTCAGAACCAGAGAATGTTTCTGTTTTGGTTAATAAGTTATATGACTATAAAAATATTATTTATATTAACATTAATATTTTATTTTAATGAGAAAAAAGGCACATATATTATTATATAATAAATGAATTGAGTTCTACATTTTTTCTAATGACCAAAAGTCAAATACTTAAGAAAGAAAATTTGACAATCTTTGTACTCCCTCACACAACATTTATAGATCACTTTCATTGTTCTCATCCCCGAAGTCAACTAATTGAATTGCCTTAGAAAAGTGCTGCCATTATATGCACACTGCTCAAGCAATATTTATTTATAAACAAAAAAGATAGCTAATTTTAGAGAATATGCTTAGGTCGCTTTTAATTTCTTATCTTAAAATGTGTATTGTTTTGCCTTACCAAACCTGTACTGTGTATTAGAATATTATTTATTAAAAATAAAGCATAAGAGCGCTACCAAACCTTTAAACCATTCTTACTTTACCAATATGATGTAGATATCACTAAAAGGAGCTGGATGTATTCTAGAAAATGTTGTTTCTATCCTTATTTTTATAAAAGGATATTCAAAAGTGCATGTATTGAGCTTCATTTCTGTCTCAGCCCTCTGTAGAAGAAAGACCTAATCTTAAACTTCTAAATATATTATTTGACTTTTAGAACCATCAAATGTGAGCATCAACTTTTTAAATGTTAGTAGAAATTGGATAAGAAACCACATCTCAAAGGAGAACCACCAGAGTGTGGAAGAAAGCTATTGATTTATTTCCCATTAGTGCCTGGAATCTCCTTTCACTGTTCATATCTATCTATCATCGTTTCTGCTCCAACTATGGCCATAAAAATAATTTCCTGAGTAAGAGACTAAAAAGTATCATCTTGTGATTTATATGCAATTACTTATGTATAATTCAGGCTTTATTAAATGGTACTCAATTTGATGTAACAAGGTGGATACCAATGAAGATTATGCTAAGTGACTAATAAAAACTAAAGCGCATTTGCATATATTTCATAAGCACTTTAGTGTTTATATTTTATCCTTTATTGTATAAGACATTAATGAACAAGTCATAGAATCTTGAGGTCATGAATAACCTTGAGCCACTACTAGTTCCTATGCTTCCCTTCAGTCATTGTTACACTTTACCTGCCTAGATGTTTTCCTTTGAAAAAAATAAGTTAATTTCCTACATTTTAGACATAGTGCATATTTAAAGAATTAATAAACAGTTAAACTATAAATTCACCTGTGTTTTCTTTTTATAATAGTGTCATTCTGATATAAGCACTTTTATATGTAATATAAAATACTTATTTCTATATTCAGATATACAAACATATTGTAATGCAGCATTATAAACACAATTAAAGTGTCTGTTTTCCTTATGTAGAAAGATATTTGTGAACACATTTGCATTAATTTAAAAATTGCTATTGTTGTTAGTTCTCTCAGAGTATCCAGCTGGATGGATAAAACATAACTTGCTTATCTTTTTCTCAATTTTTAAACATTGTAACTTTTAAATTTTTATTATTTTCTAGGTTAGAAAACGTTTCAAAGAGAACCCTTGTGTTTATGTTTTAATAATACTTTGAAATTATGTCTAATCAACAGTAAAGGAGATTCTTTATTACCTATCATCAGCCAAAATTGTAGATAATGGTAATTTTTATTTTAATTGATTTGTAAGGCATGACACTTTAAAAATTTTTTTAATTATTTCATGTTTTATTTATTAAATATTTCCACCTCTTCCACTTCTCCCATTTACCTCCTACTCCCCCCTCCCCCTCCCACTCCAGTCCTAAGAGCAGTTAAGGTTCCCTGCCCTGTGGGAAGTCCAAGGTCCTCTCCCCTCCATCCAGGTCTAGGAAAGCAAGTATCCAAAAAGACTATGCTCCTACAAAGCCAGTCCATGCAATAGAATCAAAGCCCAGTGCCATTGTCCTTGGCTTCTCAGTCAGCCCTCATTGTCAGCCACATTCAGAGAGTCTGGTTTCATTACATGCTCCTTCAGTCCCAGTCCAGCTGGCCTTGGTGAGCTCCCATTAGATCGGTCCCACTGTCTCCGTGAGTGAACACACCCCTTGCAGTCCTGACTTCCTTGCTCATGTTCTGCCTCCTTCTGCTCCTTATTTGGACCTTGGGAGCTCAGTCCAGTGCTCCAATGTTGGTCTCTGTCTCTATCTCCATCCCTTGCCAGATGAAGGTTCTATGGTGATATGCAAGATATCCATCAATATGGCTATGGGATAAGGCCAATTCAGGCACCCTCTTCTCAGCTGCCCAAGGACCTAGCTGGGGACATCTCCTTGGACACCTGGGAACCCCTCTAGAGTCAAGACTCTTGCCAACCCTAAAATGGCTCCCTTAATTAGGATACATACTTCCCTGTTCCCATATCTACCCTTCCTCCAACTCAACAATCCCATTCCACCAAGATCTCCCCAATCATCCCCTTCTTCTTTTTCTCTCCCCCTCTTAATCCCACCCCATCCGCACCTCTGTGCTCCCAACTTTTTCCTGGCAATCTTGTCTACTTCCAATATCCAGGAGGATAACTATATGTTTTTCTTTGGGCTCACCTTTATAGCTTCTCTAGGATGCCAAATTATAGGCTCAATGTTCTTTATTAATGACTAGAATCCACTTATGAGTAATTACATACCATATTCATCTTTTGGGGTCTGGGTTATCTCATTCAGTAAAGGGTTTTCTATTTTCATCCATTTGCATGCAAAACTCAAGATGTCATTGTTTTTTACCGCTGAGTAAAACTCTAAAGTGTATATGTGCCATACTTTCTTTATCCATTCTTCTATTGAGAGGCACAAAGGTTGGTTATTTCCAGGTTCTGGCTATTACAAATAGTGCTACTATGAACATAGTTGAACAAATGCTTTTGTAGTATGATAGGGCATCTCTGGTATATATTCCCAAGAGTGGAATTGTTAGGTCCTAAGGTAGATTGTCTCCCAGTTTCCAGAGAAACCACCACAATGATGTCCAAAGTGGTTGCACAAATTTGCAGTCCCACAACAATGGATGAGTGTTCCCCTTACTCCACATCTTCTCCAGCAAAAACTATCATTGGTGCTTTTGATTTTAGCCATTCTGACAGGTGTAAGATGGTATCTCAAAGTTGTTTTGATTTACATTTCCCTGATAGCTAAGGAGGTTGAGCATGACCTCAAGTGAAGAAGGAGCTGTGGGTGCGTTCCTGCCACCCAGCTCCCAGCTGCCTGGCTAGCTTATGCCCCAAAATAACAACACACAAATATTATTCTTTTAAACACTGCTTGGCCCATTAGCTCTAGCCTCTTCTTGGCTAAGTCTCATATCTTGCCTAACACATACTTTGTAATCTGTGTAGCACCAGTCTTACCGGGAAAGATTCAGCATGTCTGACCTGGCAGCTTGCTTCATTGCATCTGCCCTGGAGGAGAGGCATGGCAATTGCCTCACTTCTTTCTTCCTCCCAGCATTCTGTTCTGTTTACTCTACCCACCTATGTTATAACCTATCAGGCCAAGCAGTTTCTTTCTTAATTAACCAAAGAAAGCAACAGATTGATATATGACACTCCCGCATCCTTCAAGTGTCTTTTGGGCATTTGAACTTCCATTGAGAATTCTCTGTTCAGTTGTTCAGTAACCCAATTGGGTTAATATAGAGTTTTAAGGTCCAGTTTCTTGAGTTCTTTATATATTTTGGAGATCAGACCTGATGTAGGTGGGTCTTCTGTCTATGTGTTACTTTCACTGATCAAATAAAGAGATGGCCTTGGCCTTTGATAGGACAGCAGCTTAGATAGGCAGAGTAGACAGAACAGAATGCTGGGAGGAAGAAGGAATTGAGGCGACATGCCATAGCTCTCCTCTCCGACATGGACACAGGTTAGTATCTTCCCGGTAAGCCACCACCCATTAATAGAAATGGGTTAATCAAATGTGAGAGTTAGCCGGTAAGAGGCTAGAGCGAATTAACCAAGCAGTGTTTAAATGAATACAATTGGTGTGTTGTTATTTCGGGTGTAAAGCTAGCTGTGCAGGGAGCCGGGAGGGATGGAAAGCAGGCCTGCTTGCCTCATCTGTAACTATACAGACCTTTGATGTAGGATTGGTGAAGATCTTCTCCCATTCAGTAGGATACCTTTTTGTTTTAATGACAGTATCCTTTGCATTACAGAAGCTTCTCAGTTTCAGGAGAGTGTGGTCATATTAATATTGAGGTATTTATTCCATTTAGACTGCAGTTTTGTGCATGGTGATAGATCTATTTTCATTTTTCTACAGGTTGACATCCAGTTATGCCAGCACCGTTTGTTAAAGATGCTTTTTTTCTTCCATTGTATAATTTTAGCTCCTTTGTTGAAAATCAGGTGTTCATAGGTTTGTGATTAATTTCCAGGTCTTTGATTTGATTCCATTGGTCAACATCTCTGTTTTTGTGACAATACCAATCTGTTTTCATTATTATAGCTCTGTAATAGAATTTGAAGTCAGGAATGGTAATACTTCTGGAAGTAATTTTATTGTATAGTAATGTTTTTGCTATCCTGAGTTTTTTTTTGTTTTTCCATATAAAATTGATTATTGTTCTCTAAAAGTCTGTGAGGAAATTTGATGCGATTTTTATGGGGATTGCATTGAATCTATAGATGGCTTTTGGAAGAATTGCCATTTTTACTATGTGGAACCTCCAAATCCAAGAGTATGGGAGATCCTTCCGTTTTCTGGTATCCTCTTCAATTTCTTTCTTCAATGCCTTAAAGTTCTTGTCAAATAGATCTTTCACTTGCTTGGTTAGAGTTGCCCCAAGATACTTTATGCTATTTTTGGCTATCGTGAAACATGATGTTTCTCTGATTTCCCCCTCTGCTTCTGTGTTCCTTATGTATAGGAGGGCAATTGATTTTTTTGGAGTTGATCTTGTCTCATGCCACATTATTAAAGGTATTTATCAGCTGTAGAAGTTCTTGGTAGAGTTATTTGGGTAACTTATGTACACTATCATATCATCTGTAAACAATGAACGTTTGACTTCATCCTTTCCAGTTCAAATCCCCTTGATCTCCTTCTGCTGTCTTATTGCTATTGCTAGAACATCAAGCAGTATATTGAAGAGGTTTAGAGAGAGTGGACAGCCTTGTCTTGTTCCTTATTTTAGTGGAATGGCTTTAAGTTTCTCTCCATTTAATTTAATGTTAGCTATCAGCTTGCTGTATATTGTTTTTATTATATTTAGGAATGAATCTTGTATCCATAACCTCTCCAAGATCTTTATCATAAAGAGGTGCTGAATTTTGTCAAATGCTATTTCAGCATCTAATGAAATGATCATATGTTTTTGTGTCCTTAAGTTTATTTATATGATGGATTACATTGATAGATTTTCATATGTTGAACTAGCCCTGACTCTCTCTGATGAAGCCTATTTGATCATAATGTATAATTTTTTGGATGTGTTTTTGGATTCAGTTTGCCAGTATTTTATTGATAAATTTTGAATTGATGTTCATGAGTGAGATTGGTCTGTAATTCTCTTTCTTGGTTAAGTCTTTTTGTGGTTTTGGTCTATTTAAATTGTTCACCTGGTCTGGCTTTAATTTTATTATATGATATTTATCTAAAAATGTCCATTTTTTTCACATTTCCCAATTTTGTGGCATATAGGCTTTTGTAGTAAGATCTAATGATTCTCAGAATTTCCTCTGTGTCTGTTGTTATGTCCCCCCTTTGCTTTCTGATCTTGTTAATTTGTATGTTTTCTCTCTGCCTTTTGATTAGTTTCAATAGGGGATTGTCAATCTTGTTGATTTTCTCCAGGAATGAGCTTTGTGTTTCATTGATTCTTTGGATTGCTTTCTGTGTTTCTATTTTGTTGATTTCAGCCCTCAGTTTGATTATTTCCAGTCTTCTACTCCTCCTGAGTCAATACGCTTCCTTTTTTTCTAGATCTTTCAGCTGTGCTATTAAGTCTCCAACGTGTGCTTTCTCCATTTTCTTTACGTGGGCATGTAGAGCTATGAACTTTCCTCTTAGTACTGCTTTCATATTGTCCCATAAGTTTGAGAAGGTTGTGTCTTTATTTTTTTCATTGAATTCAAGGAAGACTTTAATTTCTTTCTTTATTTCCTCCTTGACCAGCTGTGGTTCAGTAGTTGACTGTTCAGTATTCATGAGTTTGTAGGCTTTCTGGGGTTAGGATTTTCATTGAGTTCTAAATTTATTCCATGCTGATTGAATAGTACACAGGTGGTTCTTATAATTTCCTTGTATCTATGTATGTTTACTTTGTTACCAATTATGTGATCAATTTTTGAGAAGTTTCCATGAGATGCTGAGAAGGTGTATTCTTCTTTGTTTGGGTGGACTGTTCTATAGATGTCCGTTAAGTCCATTTGGTTTATTACATCAGTTAGTTCTCTTATTTCTCTCTTAAGTTTCTGTCTGGTTGACCTCTCCATTGGTAAGAGATGAGTGTTGCAATCTCCCACTATTAGAGTGTGGGGTTTGATATATACTTTGAGTTCTAGTAATGTTTTCTTTACATATGTGGGTGCTTTTATATTAGGGGATTAGATATTCAGGATTGAGACTTCTTCCTGATAAATTGTTTCTGTTATGAGAATAAAGTGTCCATCTCCATCTCTTCTGATTGATTTTAGTTTGAAATCAATTTTGTTAGATATTAGTACAGATGCACTCACTTGTTTCTTTGATCCATTTGATTGGAAAAGCTCTTTCAAACCGTTTACACTGAGGTAGTTTCTGTCTTTGAGTTTAAAGTGGGTTTCTTGTAAACATCAGAATGTTGGATCCTGTTTTTATATCCATTCTCTTAAACTGTGCCTTTTTATAGGTAAATTGAATCCATTGATATTAAGTGATATTAATGACCAGTGGTTGTTAACTCCAGTTATTTTTTCTGAAGGTAGTGTTTGTATGTTTCCCTTCATTGAGTTGTACTTGTGGAGGCTTGACAGATGCTTGTGTTATTATGGTTGTTGTTGACTTACTTAGTTTGTGATTTTCCTTCTAATATTTTTTGTAAGGCTGGGTTTGTGGTTATGTATTTTTTAATCTGTTTTTGTTTTGAAATTTCTTGTTTACTTCATCGATGGTAAATGCAAGCTTTGCTTGGAATAGTAGTCTGGGCTTGCATCCATTGTCTCTTAGTGTCAGCAACACATCTATCCAAGACCTCTGGCTTTCATTATTTCCATTGAGAAGTCAGGTGTAATTCCTTTATATGTTACTTGACCTTTTTCCCTTGCAGCTCTTAATATTTGTTCTTTATTCTGTATGGTTTGTGTTTTGATTATTATATGGCAAGGGGATGCTTTTTTTATCCAGCCTGTTTGGTGTTTTGTATGCTTCTTTTACATTTATAGGAATATACTTCTTTAGGTTGGGAAAATTTTCTCTTATAATTTTGTTGAATATATTTTCTGGGCTTTTGAGATGGAATTCTTCTCTTTCTTCTACCCCTGTTATTCTTAGGTTTGGTCTTTTCATGGTGTCCCAGATTTCCTGGATGTTTTGTGGTAAGAATTTGTTGGATTTGTTTTGTTCTTTAATCAATGAGTTTATTTCCCCTATATTATCTTCAGTGTCTGAGATTCTTTTATGTCTTGTATTCTGTTGGTAATACTTGTCTCTGTAGTTCCTGTTCATTTACCCAGATTTTCCATATCCAGCCTTCCCTCAGTTCGTGTTTTCTTCATTACCTCCATTTCATTTTTCAAGTCTTGAACTGTTTCCATTATCTGTTTGAATGCCTTTCCTTAGTTTTTTTGGGTATCTTTGAAAGATTTATTCATTTCCTCTACCTTTTTGTTTGTCATCTCCATTTCTTTGCAGCAGTTTTTCATGTCCTGTTTAAGGTCCTCTATTATTTTCATAATGTTCCATTTAAAGTCAATTTCTTCTACTTCTTCAGGAGTAGGGTACAATTCTTCTTGTTGCGTGTTCCCTGGATTCTGGTGATGTCATGTTGCCTTTCAGGTTCTTGGAGGAATTCTTGCATTATAGCCTCTACATCTCTTCCTTCAAATGGAGCCAAGAGAGTCTTGGGGTCTTGGTCCAATCTTTGCTGTGACTGACTCTTTGGGTGGATCTCTTCAGTGCAGGAGCAGGAACTTTCCTGGGCCAAGGACCAGTCTGGATTGATCCCTTCAGCACAGGAACAGGGACTCCTGGTAGTCCAAGGACCCCCACAGACAAAAGGATGAACTTGAGGAAAGTGCAGGGTCATGTGGAACAAGAAGACCCTTCAGCAGAAGCTGAAGGTGTCCCACACTCCCTTGCAGGCACCTTCCAGCCTGGCAGGCTGGCAGACACTCACCCCTGTGGGTGCATAGCCTTAGTGCAGGGGCAGGAACTGTTCCTGGGCCAAGGACCTTGCAGACAATAGGGCTGGAGTCTGGGATACAGGGCCATCTGTAAGAAAGAAGTCCCTGTATATCACATTATGACAAAAGCTTTTTATTTATATTTTCTGAAGACTAATTTTATTTATTTTTTGAAAAAATACACATTTTGTTTATCTCTAAATCTTTTATTATCTTACTTAGCATTATAAAATTTTAGCTCAAATCCCTAGTAAACAGAAAGATAATTTAATCAAAATTGTTAGAGTGACTAACATAGAATCAGCCTGATAAAAACCAGACTGTGTGTTATAGCTATGTTCTGATTTCCAACAAGAATAAACATGTCTTATAAATAGAATGTAAATGTTTGTCACAGAAGACACAAAACCACGTCTAAGAACAAATCAGGAAGCACAATGTGTCAATTGCTTATTTCCTCAGTATGTGGCTACTTTGGCAGGTTTGGTTCACATTAACCATTCTTCATCAATATCATTATTTTATTTGATGCATTTTTATCCCCTTGGACCAAGTCAGTTACGTTAAAATGTCTCATGTTGGTAGAAGGAAAAATGATAGGAAAATAGAAACTATGGATTCTATAGCAAACCTACTGTCCTTTATTTGGACATGGACAACACTAAAGTCTAAATACAGAGAGATTTACTCTGTTCACAAAGTGCATATTTAAAAAAAGAATGGCTTTAAGGGTATATGAAGAATTGAGACCATTCCTTTTACCTCCTGAAATTCTCTTTACTTGTTATCATGAACTATTTTCTATATGACAAATGTAGGAAATGAAAAATTATGACACCAGCCAGTCTTTTTTTTTGTCAATGTCTCAGCATCAGACAAGGTACAAATTTATTTTTTTTCACTTATCATGTATTATCTTAACATAAGATTTAATGATCTTTCCAGTCAATTCTCTTTATTCATTTGAAGGAAATTAAAGTTATTTAGAAAATCATAAAAGTACTGTTTTGTAAATTTAGTGTGTTGCTGAAACTTTGTTCTTTTTAACATTTTATTTCATTAGCTGTAGACATATTGTAACTATCACAGATCTCCTCCTCCTCATCCTTACAAAAATATTAATTAGTCACCATTTTTTTAATTTTGTTATTTGAATAATATATAAATGTAATCATATAGTGTATATCCATATTAGCCTTTTGAATTCAACTTTTGCCCATCAAAGTTCTATACAGCAATAGTTTATTTCTTTTTGTACTTTCATCGAGACATTTTTCATAAGAAGTCCTAAATATAACTTGTTTAATTATTAGCATTTTGAAAATATTTTAATTTTTCCTCTTTTTTGGTCAAAGCAAATAAATGTAGGAGAAATATATTCATACAAGTTCTATGTAAATATAACTTCTTTTCTTTTAAATTGCCCAAATATATTGCTGGATCATAAGAATGTGACATTTTAAAATTTGTTTCACATAATTAACAAACATAGTAGACATTTAAAATTTATATGATCATATTTTGATACTTGTATAATTCTGTGACAAGATTCTCACAATCATTTTTCTAATTCATTGTAGACTACTGTCAACATACTATATATTATATCTCCATAACTTATTCAACTTGTAGCTATAGGTTCTCTTTAATTAATTAATTAATCAATCTATTTTTACATGTATAGAAGTTTTGCCTGAAATTAAATGCCTCTATCTTTTATTCCTTGAGCATTTCTCATAGTTTCTCAATGCATTATTCTTTTGATCATGTTCTGACAATGCAACAATAAGATAGCAATAAGGATGGACATTAAGAAAACATGCTAAGGGAAATATACCAGTCCTAGAAGGACAACTGGTTCATAGTTGTACTTTCATGCATTGCCTGAAATGGTCAAAGTCAAAGATTCAAGTAATATAATAATAGTGATCTGAGGACTTGATAAAAGAGGAAATGTGGGATAGTTATTACATGGGTATAAATTTTTAATTATATATGATAAATGTGATATAGAAATCTGGATGCATATAGCTAAAATAAGTACATTATGAAATGATACATAAGCTTATTACCCGTGATTTTGGTGATAAACTGTGGGGCAATATTATTCAGTCCACATATTTCTGCATTGTATCAGAAGCCAGCCTCTTGAGCCAAAATAGCAACAGAGGTGCTAAAAGCATTTTCAGACTGGCTGTCTCCAGAGCTCAGGATATTCTGATGTTATGCTGTTCCTTTTTTTTTTTTTTTTTTTTTTTTTTTTTTTTGTAATTTGGAGGATGCCTGAATAGAGATGCTAATTCAGGCCTATGTGACAGAGCTAGCATACAGAGCAGGAAGACATGGCAAAATGAGCATAGAAAGGTGTGGTCAAAAGTGTAGACATGACTAAATCCTTTTATCTGGTAACCTAGGAAACAGAATGCTAATGATCATCCCCCTCAGTTTACCTTGAGGGATAAAAGATGTTTAAAATTTAAATGCACATGACTATCAGGGTTTGAATGAACCCTGAGACTCCCTTATGATATTACTGTGTGAATTGTGTCTCCATTATTCTCATGCATCCATGCTGGTCCAGAGATATAGTTTATGTTGGGGTTCAGGTCCCAACATAGTGGTGCCCAAAGTGAGGCTGACTGCTAAACCCCAAGAAATGCCAGAGAAGTGACCAGAAGTATGGATGAGAATATGAGTAATCTGTGAGAAAAAAAAATACGACAGGTAGATACGAAAATCAAAATAAAAGGAGATCGAGGTAAACCCTGTGATCCAGCTTTCCCTACCCCCCACAGAAAGGAATGCCTGATTCAAGACCACTGTTGCTGCAACCAATCTGCTCTGCAGGGTGTCATTCTGCCTCCAGAGATTCCAGACAAAGAGACCCTGAAAAAAAAAAAAAGAGACCCTGCAGGGTTGACTATGAAGAATACAACTTTCTGCAGTTTGAATCCTGTTTGCTTTGGGGCTGAAGTGCAGCCTGAATGATTGACTGTTTTAGTCTCTGGGACACAGAATTCATTTTGATTAAAATATTGGACCTGAGAACTAAGACCTAAGCTTTCCCTTAAGACAAAAAAAAAGACTCAAAATAAGAAATGACTAAAATCCCTCTTCAGTTAAAAAAGTAGTCAGCCTAAGTATTTAATGACTGCTCAAAGACTGGGACTGGTATTTGATAACAGCAATATCATTGTACTCTTACTGGTATTGGCCTGATATTTGTAACTGCATACAAAATGTTGAGAAATTTGGTGTTGACTGATAATTCTGAGAATTATGATACTGACCTGATGATGTTTGCACATAAGATGTTAAAAATTTGGTATTCGCTAATAATTCTGAGAATTATAGAATTGACCTGATCATGTTTGTAACTGCTAAAAAAAGTTTAGCATACCTTGTAAATATTAAGATTTAATGCACATGTTAAAGAATTTTAGATTTTAATGCAATGTAAAATATTTAAGAGGTACTCTACACTAGAAGAAGAAACATTTTCAACTCAGTTAATTCTATTCTTTCAATTGGAGATTATAGCCTTTGGGAGCATAACTAATCATAAAGCATTATAATTTAATCCTGTTAAAAAGTATGGTTCTGAGATACAGGGTCCAAAATTATGTCTCTCTCTCATAATCTCATTTTTCTCACAGAGATCGGCAGTCAATGATGGGTTTAAAGTTTCTCCTTCCTAAAAAATTAAGACAGGAAACTTGCATAAATATGCCTAATTTCCAATGATGGGTAATTTGAGGTAAGGGGAAAAGTCTTTGTCCAAGGCAGGTGTGATCTTCTGTCCTGTTGAAGAAGCACTGTTATTCTTTTTGGTATCTGCCCTAGCCACGCCCACTCCTTTTAACCTCTGACCTCCCGCCCGCCATCTCTCTCTGTTTTCCTGTTCCCTTTCCTGGTGTACACATGGGGCTTTGCCTCTCTCCTCCTCTTCCCCTCTTCTCTCTCTCTCTCTCTCTCTCTCTCTCTCTCTCTCTCTCTCTCTCTCTCTCTCTCTCTCTCTCTCTCTCAATCTCTCTCTCTCTCTCCCTTTCTCTCTCTTCTTCTTCCTTAATAAACACTTATACCTATTCCTGTGTTTACATGTCTGTTACCCTCTGCCACCGGCCGCATGGCGTGTGCCCTCCCGGAGCCAGCGCCCGGCGCCGCTGGGGACCTGCCAGAGTTTGCTAAGCCCACCCGGCGGTAGGAAACCCCTATATTTTTAGGAATAAGAAGCACAAGTTTTTATTTTAAAAGTATTGAGAGAGAGAGAATTGTGAGGCAAAATTATAGGGGGCACATATTTCTTCATTGTATCAGCAGCCAGTTTTTTAAGTCACAATAGCAACAGAGGTGTTAAAAGTATTTTCAGACTGGCTAACTCAGGAGCTCAGGATATGCTGATGTTATGCTGTTCCTTTCTTTGCAATTATGGAGATTGCCTGATCTTGAGCAGAGTTGTTAATTCCAAGCTAGTGACAGAGCGGTGGATATGACTTTAGTCCTGCTACCCTGGAAACAGAATGTTAATGAACTTCCCACTCAGTTTATTTTGGGAATAAATGATGTTTAGAAAATAAAAGCAGGTGATCATCAGGATTTGAATGAACATTGAGACTCTCTTCCAATATTGCTGTGTAGACTCTGTTTCATTTATTCCTATGCCTCCACACTGGTCCAGAGAGATAGTTTATATTGGGGTTCAGGCCCCAGCAATAAACTAAGGGCCATGCACTTATATTAATATTTACCAATTTATAAAAATTAAATATGCAGTTTTATATACATCTGTTTTACATGAGAACTTTTAATTTTTATTTTCTTTTTAAATTGTTTTTATTGAGATATTTTTCTCTGTTCCCCTCCCTTTTACCCCCTACACTCCTACCCTCTTTCATGTTCCCCATTCTCCCAATTTACTCAGGATATCTTGTCCTTTTCTACTTCCCTGGTATATTAAATCAATGTATGTCCTCTTAGTGTCCTTACTCTTGTCTAGGTTCTCTGGATTTGTGAATTGTAGGTAGGCTTTTCTTTTTCCTTTATGTCTAAAAGCCACTTATGAGTGAGTACATATGATATTTTCTTTATAGGTCTGGGTTATCTCACTTAATATGATTTTTCTAGATCCATCCATTTGCCTGCAAATTTCAAGATGTCATTATTTTTTTCTGCTGTGTAGTACTCTATTGTGTAAATGTACTACATTTTCCTTATCTATTCTTCAGTCAAGAGACATTTAGGTTGTGTCCATGTTCAGGCTGTGACAAACAATGCTCCTGTAAAGATAGTTGAGCACATTTCCTTGTGGTACAATTATTCATCCTTTGAGTATATACCCAAAGGTGGTATTGTTTGGTCTTGAGGTAGGTTGTTTTCTAATTTTCTGAGAAATCACTATACTGAAATCCAAAGCAGCTGAAGTGCTTTTAACTTAAAAGATAGCATATGAAGGTAGGCAATATGTCATTTTGCTGATTTACCTGTGTCTACAGCTATGGTGAATTTATGTAACCACAGTAGGTAGTTTGTAAGTAATTCTCTATATTTGATCAATGCAAAGAAGTCAACATTTTGTTGTGTTACTAGGAAAAAGAAAAACAGCAAAAAATAAGTGTAACAGCTCACAAGGAATATGAAAAGTGTCTTTGCAAGATACAAATCACTTTTCATGTATAACAACCAGTTTGTCACTTTATTTTGAAATGCATATTTCAAATCAAATCAAGAAACTACTTTTCTATTGGAATCAAATAGAATACTGTATCCATTAGTAACTAAGTGCTACCAAGCAATACTTTATTCAACTTTCAGAAAATTCAATATTCTTAAATATAAATATCCCCCAAAAGCAGGTTCTAAGCTTTAATAATTATTTTAAATAAGGTTGCCACATAAAATGTAATACTAAATGAAAACAGTAAATTTTCATTCAGAGTAGAATGAATTCAATTTGGGCTAGAGAGATGGCTCAGCCTTTAAAAGTGCATACTGCTAAAACAGAGAACCAAAATTAGGTTCCCTGTCAGGTAGGTTTCCATGGCACATGGCTTAGAACCAACTATAATTGCAGTTTCAGAATATGAGACACCTTTGGTTTCCAGATATACTTGAACTCACTTGTACACTTACTCTCTTGGTTTGTTTCAATATGACACATGCTAGAGTCATTGGAGAGGAAGGAGCCTAAGCTGAGAAAATACCTACATAAAATTGGGGTTTTTTGATAGCCTGTAGAGCATTTTCTTAATTAGTGACTGATATGGAAGGGCCAAGTACATTGTGGGTGGTGTCTGAGTTCTATAAAAAAGCAGGTTGCTTAAAGAATGGGGAGCAAGCCAGTATAGAGCACTCCTCCATGATCTCTGCATTAGTTCCTGCTTCCAGATTTTTGCCCTGATTGAATCCCTATCCTGACTTTCTCAAATGATGATCAGTGATGTGAAACTTTAAGCTAAATAAACTTTACCCCTCCAGTTTGCCTTTGTTCATGGTATTTCACCACAACATTAATAAATCTAAGACATATACATACCTATGTATAGATACATGCACACATATAATTAAAAATAAAAATAAAATATTTTTAAAAGGAAAGTTTTTAAATAATTGCAATGCAAATGCTAGAAAGATAGAGCACTTGCCACACACATTTGAGGTTAGCTAAGATTATTCTGTGTATTTAGTGTGTTCATACTTTGAATACAAAAATGTGGTTTGAACATGTTTCTAGATCACATTGGCTTCAGCTTTAAGGTATGGATTATGAATTCTGTTGGATCCAAGATATTGTAGGAGGCTGTTGTTCATTTCCAAGCTGCCCAGACTCCCTAGATAATCAGACAGAAACTGTATTATTTAAATCACTGCTTAGACTATTAGCTTTATACATTTATTGGTTAATGCTTACATCTTAATTTAACCCATTTCTATAAATCTGTGTATCAGCACATTGCTGTGGCTTACTGGCAAGGTTCTGGCACTTCTGATACCGGTGGGGCTACATGACATTTTCTTGACTCTACCTTCTTTTTCCCAGCATTCAGTTTAGTTCCCCTGCTTAGTTCTACTGTACCATACCAACACACCAAAGCAGTTTCTTATTCATTAGCCAATAAAAGCAACGCATATACAGAACATCATCTCCTCTTTTCTGTTTAAATAAAAAGGAAGGTTTTAACTTTAACATAGAAAATTACATATAACAAACATGTATCAAGCAAAAATTATAGTTATAATATTATGTCTTACTTTATCTTTTATCATAACTAAGGAAAACTATAATTATAACTATCAATTCTTCAACTCCATCAAAGAGACCAGAAGGATATAATATTACCTAAGTAAACAGAAAGTGTATTGTAAGCAACTTCCAAAACTCTGGCATTGACAGAGACATCTCACTACCTGGAAAGTCACCCAAAGTTCTTCTCTAATGTTGGAGCATCCAGTCTTCAGCCTACAGACCCATAGTATCCAGCAGACTTCTCCATGAATCAGGAAATTTGAATATCTATTCTGCCTTGTAATGGCAAATCCATCAGTTTTTTCTTCTAAATCCTGCAGAATGTCTGGCAGACTCATGAAGCAGGAACCCTGAAGGATCATCTTACCTTTAGGCAAGTTAAGCAATCATCTCTGTAGGTCCTCCATCTCCAGTTCATACAGCATAATATCAAACAGCCCAGGCAAGAGGAGTTTCTTGCTCAAATGGTTAGCAAATTCCATAAGAAGCCTCTTTGATGCCCATCTTCCTCTTGAAACAATTGGTGCTGTCAGGAGCAGGTGTATCCCATATCATGAAAGACCCTAAGTTCTTAAAACATTTTAAATGCCATATTCTGAAGGTCTCTAAAAGATTTGAAGAATACCCATCTAACTGAAATATATCTCTATATATCTAGAAAACCTAACATGACTATGAGCTTGACTATTAACTTGATTATCTATTAACTTATATTTCTTAAATATACATTACATTTTTAAATGAGGTGCACAAACACAGTACCTTAAACAAGAGCATAAATATATAAATAATAGAATTGACCTAAATTTTGTATCTATAAACAAAGATCCATACCAATGCATATACCTATAGCATATACCCATTTAAATTTAAATAAACATTTATAAATAATATTTTGAAATTTGAGCATATTTTTCTTCAAACTACTTCCTGCTGTTTATTGGGCAAAGTAATTTTTGGGGTGTTTATGGAGACCTTTCAGTTGGTCTTGGTCCATTAAACCACATTAGTCTGGAAGGATTACACAGGTTCTCATTCTCTGTGGAAACCCCCCCAAAAAAAAACAAAAAAACCTCTTTTCCAAAGCAACATATCCTTAGATTCAAATTCTGAAATCAAGATATGTTTATGTTTGTTTATTGTAGCTGTCCATACAATGAAATATCTCTCTGTACTTGGCTCCTTCATAGTCAAAAACATCAACGAAAATACAGTAACATACATAATCCTGACTCTCTCTATATATTTTCTGTATATTTTCCATCTTTACATTGCTTATTTGTTTTTACCTGTTACTTTTTAATATTTTTATTATCTTTACTCATTTAATCTATGACTGTCTGTACTCTGTCTTTTTAAAGACTTTGTTTTATTTCTTTTTTAAAGCGATTTATTTATTTTTCTAACTCTCAATACTTTTTCCTTTCTCTCTCAAGCCTACATGCGTTATTCAAGACTGTGATGCATTTAGAGGCCTTTTTCATCTGAATTTGTCTTTATTTTGTATCTGTAATCCTTTTTCTGACCAGAAGTGTTTCTTAAAAACCTAAGCAACATTACTATTTCTAAGGATGTTTTGCCTTTTGGATCCTCCCAGTCCAACATGTAAGAGGAGGTCTGTTCACTGCCTATGATAGCCATTCTCTCCACCCCACGTCCAGCGTCTAGTTGCCACAGGTCTGTGTTGTCATTAAGCAAATTTTAGCACTCTGCTCATAAACCCCATTTTAAATGCTCCATGGCCAGACCTCCAGAAACAGTCAGAGTTTATACTGGCATCATGGCCCAGGAAGCTACAGTTTCAAAATTGTGTGGCTTTTTTTTTCTGCTATTAGTTCCTGAATGAGTAAGACCTCTTTTAAAGAAGCCATAGCATGCCACCAGCAAGCAAAACCCATTTGAAAAAAAAAATCCCACTAAAATTTGTTTTTTAGTGTCTAGAATTTTATTCTAAGCCCTCTCAGGTTTCATGATGTATTAGCTAGCACATATTGGAGTGACAATTTATAGTAGGAGGCTGCTTTGGGTTAATTTAACATCCGAGTTATCCAGAAATGTGCTTAAGCTATTGGCCAAACATTATTGCAAATAATATGGTTTTTTGTGTGATTATTTTGGGAATCTGGATGGCCAGGAGATGAATGAGCAGCCTCCTACAACAACAAGCCCAACATCATTGAATCAGCTAGAGAAGTCTATGAGCACCACTGTATGCTGTTTTAACCAGTGACTGCCATTATGAGCTGTACCTTTAAAGTAATTTAAGTACTAAATTTCCTATTATTTTTCTCATATTAACAGGTAGGCAAATAACTATCTAGCTAAGTGTATGGCTTTAATTTTTTAAATAAATAAAGATTACTTGCTATTATTTAATAACACCACTAGTTTGCTAATCTTTCACTGCCTTCCTCATTAAGGAGTTATTTTACATATCAATACTCTAACTGCTAATATTAATATATGATCTAAGAAAGAATACCTATATTAATTTGCATTTCTATGACTTTCTAAGGACAAATGCATAAGTAACATATCGCTGGCTTAGTACGAGAAGTCAAGATAAAGTAATATTCAATATATAACACAATTTATGCTCTACAAACTTTTACTACATGCCTGAATTATTAGCTTTTAAAACTGTTTTACTACATCTGACATATCTCCTGGGCACTAAGAACTAAAACGAAATCTTTTGTTGTTCAATTTTTATTTTCCAAAACACAAAGAAACCTCTCTGTGTACAGTCTTTTATAAAGTAGACTTGAAAATGTACATTTGATTCCCCAGTAACTATCTGTGAAATGAACTCTAAATAGAGTTAAATTGAATGACAAGCAGATTTTAAGAAGCTGATTTCTTCAGATAGAGTACATAAAGCTTCATCTCCAATACTTTCTTAATCTAATCATCTTTAGAAAGAATGTTTTCCTATTTGTGCTAAATGTGTTATCAAGAGAACATAAGATCATAGCCAAGAAAATGACAGATTAAATTATGGAATGAAAATATCTTTATTAGTTTGAGGAAAAAAGTTTATTCTTACTCTCATATTTCTGTCAAAGTACAAAGTAATTTGGACTATGAAATGTTAATTTTATTGTGTATGTGTGAAATGTACATTATTATTGTGTGAGATATATTCAGAAAATACTAAGGTTGCTATTCCAAAATATTGAATTAGTTCTATCATCTCACATATCTATATTTTTGTGACAAAGTCAACTAAAATATACTTTAAAAAACTCCAAATACAGTTTATCAATTTTAGTTTCCATGGCCCTTTAGATCTCTAGATTTATTGCCTAACATATTTGTTATGTTGTACCTTATAAACAGCATAGCCCTGTTTCTCACTCTCTCCTACCAGAAGTATTCACAGTTTCACTATTTATTTGGTATTTTTAAGAAATTATTCTACATATAAGACACAATACATTTCCTTTGTTGTCTAGCTTATACTGTGTTTTATCATGTTCTGTATCAATATCTTTATGTCTTAGAGATTAGTACACTAATATAGCATTGCAATAATCTTATACTTAATATGACTATTACATGATTACTAGGGATGATATATTTTTCAGAATTTACGATATTGCTAAATGGTACAAAATTGCATCACATTTGTTTTAATCTATCTGTCTGTAGCTAGGTATTTTGGTTGCTTCTACAGTTTGCTATTATTAATAAGGATGTGATGAATTTTGGAACACAGTTCACTAAGTAAGTATAGTAATTTCCTCTCCAAGAAATTGATATTTTGAAAGTTTATGAAACTTCATCCATCCAACTGCTTCCTTCCAATGGTCAACTCTGAACATGACCTGGGGAGGAGCTAGAATAATGTTCAGGAATAATGAAACTGTTTTTCATGATTGTACTAGAATTTCAATTTCCCACTTTCATCATTGTTTTTATCTTCTCATTTTGAAAATTTATTTTCATGTGTATGGTATCATAATGGTTTTACTTTATATTCATTGATGATTAGTAATATTATTCATATTTACATAAGTCTGTTAAAATTTTCCTTTATTTATTAGAGAATTTCTGTTCTATTCTTTTGTCCAATATTCATTTTTTCATAACAATTAGATTTTATTTATTGCCAAATAATTTCAAAGTACTCTACAATAACCTTGACAATTAACCCCTTATCATATTATGGGCCTTTGAATTACACTTCTCTCTTTTTAAATTATATTGACTTTTATTAATTTATGATTTGTTCAGAAGCTTTTTAGATTTATGAAATCACTTTTAACTATTTTGTATTTTGTAGCTTGAAATTTAGGTGTGATGGCCAGAATATCAATAATAAGGCCAATTCAGTGGATATTTTCTTTATGTTCTCTTCTCTAGGATTTTTATGATTCAACTAGTACATTAAGGTCATTTCACTATGAGTTGATATTTTGTGTATAATGTAAGAAAAGTATCCAGTTATACTAATTTGCACACAGAAATCTGTCTTCTTAGGACCATTTATTGAAAAAAAAATATTTCTCACATGCTCTTGATGTCTTTCTTTAATGTTTCCTGACTACATATGTTTGGTTTTACCTATGGAAATTTAGTGTATTCTACTTTGGTATACTGTATCTATTCTATATCTATGTTTTTGGTGTTATAGTACTGCTATCTTCTTCTGATTTCTAGACCTTTGCAGTGTAATCCCTTTATAAAGCAGGGAGGCTCTAGCATTATTTATTTCTCATTGTTTCTTTGGTTATCTGTGATTTTTTGTTCTGAATTGTTATTTTCTTGTTCTTTGTAAATTCTTAAATTACTTTTCTGTGTTTAATTTTAAAAATTCATTTTATTTTTAATTAAAACACTGCCTGTCTCCAACCTTTCCCACATCCCCTTACTACCTCTCAAACTCATGGCTTTTTTTTCTTTATTACTGTTACATGAAATAAATGGACTTAGAAGGATACACACACACACATTCATTCATCTCCATCTTGACTTGTTGATGACTTATATTTCCCAACCCAAGAGTATCGAACTATTTTCTATTTTGTCAATTATGGGCATGCCCTGGTGCAGGGGTTATAGTATGTACATAGCCCAGACAAGACTAGCAGAGGGTGTTCACATATATGACTATATGGAGGCCCTCACTCTTGTGTGCTTTTTTGTGGCTAGAGGCTACAAGGTGAAAAGGATGCATATTAGAACAGTGATAAAGCCTCTACTGAGACTCCACAACCTGGAGCCTCTGGAGGGAATCAGATAGTGATGAAAGAAATAACCTTTTTAATGCTGGTCACTGTTGTTATTTATAGGTACCATATTTGAATAAGATTATTGTTTGTTTTCTCCATTGGCAGCTTGCATAGATCCTTAAACTACTATGAAATCTAGTGCTTAGGGAAGAGGCTTTTAGGTCAGATCCAGCTCAATTCCTCACAGTGCATGGTGCTTTAAGAAATAGGGACTTACCTTTAATTTCTGGAAGTCATCGAAGAGCGACAGCAAAAGCCTATATTATTTTGAAATCCTCTTGTACTCCCCTTTGAAGTTTGAAAGAGGCTTTCACATTTTTCAGAGTGGGTTTTTGTTAGATACTGTATTGCTTTGGGAGTTAGCATAATCACACCAAGTGTATAACTTCTTTTAAACTGTGTGTGTCTATTTATGTGTTTGTGGATAAAATAAACTTATATTTGTTGTCTAAAATTATAGATATATGTTCCCTATAGCTCTTTCAGCATCTTTAGTGTTATTCATCCCTCTTTCCAAACCTCTACTTCTGTACTGTTTTCCATTTCTACTCTACAAATTAAAGTTCTCCCTTTCCCCCAATTTCCTGTTCACATTTACAAATTTGTATCCTGCCATCATCCTCTCTCAAGATCACCCATACCTTTTCAACTTCACTAGTTTCTGCTATTATTGCAAGTTATAGCTATTATCAACACAGTTGAGTAAGTATCCATGGAACATTATTTTATGTGTATAGTATTTTCTCTGCATATATGTATGACCACCACATCATGCCTGGGGCCTATCAGTGTTGAGAAGAAGACACGGGATTCTCTTGAACTGGAGTTACAGATTGTTGTGAGCCATCATGTTGGGTCTAGGAACCAAAACTGAATCCTTAAAAAGTGGAACAATGTTCTGAATCTCTGAACTATCTCTCCAGCTACTTTCTTTCCCTTTTTATATCACCTTAAGACACTGACCAAAACCCTAACCATATTACTTTGAACACTCTAAATTTTCTTAATATTTTCTCTGAATATTTCCCTTCCTCAACTTCTAAACATACATGGAGACTTCCATTGCTAATCCTACTTCAAAAGTGGTGATTTTTATCATTATTCTTTCCCATTTTGCCCAGTTCCTACACAATTTAAAGATTGTGTGCCCTGTGTTTTTTCCAATCGAATTCTAGAAAAATTGTCCTAAAGTTCCATCTAAGTCTATATAGGAACTCATTTTATAAACATAGAATTTTGCAAAAAGGGAATTCTGCTTTCCCAGTAGGATTTATTTTGCTCAATTCTTTGAAGCCCAAAGTCCCTAGACATGGTGTCATGTGACACAACTCACATCCCTGCCACCAACCCTACCAACTGAGCTACATCCCAAGCCCCATGTCTACTCATTCATAACTAGCTACCTGACAATCTTGTAAGAAAAATTATTGTGATTACTATAAGTATTGAATTGAATCTGTAACTTGCTTTGGGAAGTTGGGGCATTTTAAATGACACTTAATAATCTAAACTTTAAACTCAAGACTTTACCATTTGCTTGTGTTTTCTATTTCTTACATCTTAGATATGAGCTTAATTGAAGAAGTAGACATTAAGTTCATATAAGTATTTTAGTTGATACCATTATAAATGCAATTATTTCTATAATTTTCTTTGTAGATAATTTATTTCATATTCCCATTTCCCATACTCCTATGTGATAAAATTCAGCTGGTATGATTTTTTCACCAATGACAGTTACTGATCATTGAACAAGAAGAAATTTGTCACTTTCAGTATTATTCAATCTTAATATAATTTCATTCATTATTCCAATATATTTTGCTATTTATCTGAAAGCATTTCTGTAATCATTGAATATTTAGACAATATCATCCTATCTTTTAAATAAAGCACCCTAAATATCAATGTCCTAAAACAAATATTTGTTTTTTCTACTTATTTCGGCTATTGGTCAGTTGTCACTTTGCTTTGTACTTTCTTCATCTAGATAAAATAGTAGCCTCTGACTATAACACATTCAGAAAAATATTATTTTTGTGATGAAAAGAAAAATACATACAAGAATCCGGCAGGTAACACAGTTTCTACTCAGAAGTCGAATCAACTGGGTAAAATAAATAATATTGCCCAGTACAACATCATTGAGATAAGAAATGGGGTCATCAGAGACACTGTGAATCAAATATGAACAAGAAAGGATGTACAAAGACATTCACTGAAAAAAAGTAAATAGATAAGTAGAAAATGCACAGTGAATCATATTTCAACTTGGTGATCACAAACATTCACTTTGCCTCCTCTTGCATTATATATATATATATATATATATATATATATATATATATATAAACAAATTTAAGAAATGGACAAATTACATATCAAACTTAATGCTAAATACCATGGAATATGCTATCTATCAAGTCAACATGGAGATACTCATTAAAACAAGAAACTGAGTTGAAGACATACTTTCCACCCTTCTGAACATTGAATGAGTACAAATATATCAGAGACGCATTCTTTTTTTTAAAAGACGTATTTATTTATTATGTATATAATGTTTTGCCTACACGTGTCCCTGCAAGCCAGAAAGAGAGAGAATCAACAGTTAAGATCAATAGCTGTTAGAGGATCCTACCTCAAGTGCCAGCACCAAAAGACAACTACAAGTATCTTTAACTCCACTTTTAGGAACTGCAATACCCTATTCCTGCCTCTATGGGCACCAGTCATACATATAATATGTAGATATATATGCAGGCAAAATAGCTATATATAATGCAAATACCACATGCACAACATAAAATTTAATTGAACAAAATTTCTAGATAGGAATTTTTTCTTCATTTTTGCTTCATATTTGCTTACTAGGAGGATATTTCAGGCAATTCTTCTTTGTTCTTGTTTCTACCTTATAGAAATTGCTTTTTTTTTCAAGCAAAAATCTCAGCCACATATGAGGACATAAAAGCATGTTTTTCTTTACTCTAGTGAGTTTAATATGCCAAGAGTTTCCCTTAAAATTGTTTTAAAAATATGCCATTTTACTATACTTAGAGGTAGTTTGAACTTACTAAGCTTCTGTTATACCATCCATCGCCTCAGTCTATTCCTGCAAAGTTATTTTAATTAGCTTAAAGGTTATTCTGACTATGACTTAAACCTGCTAAATGTTTTTAATAACTCTTGTGACCTTTGTGATCATGTATGTCCTAGATTTTGTCTTTGATGGAGGCTAAGTAACAACTATCTTAATTGGATTTTGCTACTCAAAGCATTTTATTAACTTTGTCTTTCCTGTCCTTGATATTAAGAACATGATATCTTTCTCTAGTTATGCCCTTATTTTTCTTATAAAGTATTCAAATTTACCTTTAAGAATTACTTAATAATTTCATATATTAGTTCTATATTTATATCATTTTCACAAATCCTTTCTAACTCCTCCCATGTCTTCTTTTCAGATCCTCTTAAATTCTTTACCTCTTCTTTGTTTATTGTTGCTTGGTTTAGCAACACACACATTTAGTATTGCTCTTAAATGCATGTGTTTAAGAATATTTACAGTATAGTAGAGATTTAATAATGTATTGGGGACATGTGCTTATAGAGAACTGATTCTACTTCTGTCAATAGCATTATATATAGGGGTGGGGATTTGTGAAATTTCCTTCATCCACATCAGCATGCTGTCTGGTGTCATTATACAGGTCTTCTTTAAACAACCATATAGTTGAGATTTCATGTGTGAAACTTCCCTGTCAAGTCATGAAGACATTATATCTAGAGTTAGGCACCCTGATCCTCGGGCACTTATAATCTTTTCATTGTTTCTCTTGTCATGATCCCTGTACCTTAAGAGCAGAAATAAATGAATTGGGGATTGAGACCAAGTAATTCTCTACATTTTGAGCAGCTGCGGATTTCTGTAATGGTTTCTCCCTTTTGCAAAAGGGAAGCTTCCCTGATGAGGAGTAAAAACTACATTTATGTAAGTGTATAAGTGTTTAGAATGTAGTTAGAAATTATACTGGTTTAAGAAAAGTGCCAATAGTGATTCTTCCTATAGATTCTATGGCCTCTCCAGCCACTGGTACCTAGTTATATTTATAGCAGAAGATATGAATTTCATATAGAATGGGCTTTAAGTACAATTAGGCAGATGATCATTGCCTCCAAGCTAAAAGTGTTACTATAGAACCACTGAGTCATCTTACTAGGTGAGTTATTGTTATAAAAGGTGTTCATTACCTCCAAGCTAAAAGTGCTGCTATAGAATTACTGGGTGTATTTTACTAGGCAAGTTATTGTTATCATGTAAAGGTGTCTTTCTTTTGGGCCATGAGAGCTTGCATAGTGCCTCCTGACACTATGAAAGTAAGTTCTCAGGGAGGAGATTTCTATATGAGTTCCAATTCAATTAATTCAAGTCTGGAATATAGATAACAATAAGTGGAGATACATAATCTTTATAGGAAGAAAGAGTAATAGTGCATAATAATAAAATCTACCATAATATCCCAGTGGAAATTTTAACATAAAATGAAAATAATCAACATGTACCTCATTACTACTTACTTTCTCAATGGGCTCTAGGAGCCTTTTCTCATGACCACAAATGAATACCAGTAGAATTGAGTGTAGTGATATTTTGTTTGTGCTTTAACAAATAAAGTTTGCCTGAAGATCAGAGGAAGAGCTATCCACACTAGTTAGCCATAAAGCCTAGGCAGTGGTGGCACACACCTTTAATCCCAGGACTTGGAAGGCAGAGGCAGCTGGATCTCTATGAGTTCAAAACCACTCTGTGCTACACGAAATTGATCCAGTCTAAAAGAGAAACAGAGACAGGCAGTAATGGCTCATATGTTTAATCCCAGCACAACAAAGTTAGAGAAAGGAAGGGATATGACTGGGCAGAGACAGGAATGTAAGGCTGAAGGAGAGAGGAGTTCAAGGCATTCAGTCTTAGGACTTGTGGAGAGAGGATACCCCACTCAGTCTGAGGATTTTATAGAGGTTAGAAATAGTGGCTGGCTATTCTGCTTCTCTGATCTTTCATTTTTCACCCCCTAACATCTGACTCTGGGTTTTTGTTATTAAGACCAATCACAACTGAGTACACATTTCTAGATTTTAAGTATTCCCAATACTTATCAACGTATGGAAACAAATTGTTGATTTTCCCATGGATAGTGATAAAAATCTCCTGAAATCCCCAATAAATAGTGCATGTCCCCTTTTCACTACATGTAACGTAACAGGAAAGCAACAGCAATGTGATTATAGAAGATTGACAGTGCTGTGGAGCAGAAGAATAGGAATATGAACACAACTATAGACAGGAAAGAAGGAAGGAAGGAATGAAAAAAGGAAGAACGGGAAAATTTATTGTAAGTAGTACAGCTGAAAATTTGAACCAGAGAAGGGAAGCATCAAGCATTGAATAACTTCTTTCCATAAGCCACCACTTAACGTATGGCAAAATTATCCCAAAAAAGTGTATTATAAGTTTTAGCTTAACAATTAGGAAATCATTATTTACAGTTGTCTCACCAAACAGAGTTTCAAGCTCACATTTGTCTCTCCTTTCCAAGTCTTTTGCTATATATTTAAAGCATAGTTGTATTGTCATATGAGTGGTGTTTTCATGGATGTGGATGTAGTGGAGTCTTTGATGCAGTTGAAGAATAGATAGATAATTAAGTTGTTTTCTTTGTTATATGCAATTTTGCTATGTTAAAGTTAAAGCCTTTCCTTTTTGTTTAAACAGAAAAAGGGGAAGTGATGTGGGAGTGTCATATATCAATCTGTTGATTTCATTGGCTAAGCAATAAATAAACTGCTTGGTCCGATTGGTTAGAACATAGGTGGGTGGAGTAAACAGAAGAAAATGCTGAGAGGAAGAGGAAGTGAGGCAGAAAGCATGCAGCTCCGCTCAGCGCCAGAAGCCTCAGAGAGAGACACCATACTCCTGTCTAGCGGGCAGACGGGATAGCTCTTCTCTCTGAGACACACGCGATGAAGCTCCTCATCGACCCAAGATGGACATAGGCTAGAATCTCCCCGGTAAGCGCACCTTGGGGTGCTTATACACATTATTAGAAATGGGCTAGTCCAGGTGCGAGAGTTAGCCTAGAAGAGGCTAGATAGAGATGGGCCAAGCAGTACTTAAATGAATACAGTGTGTGTGTTGTTATTTCGGGCATAAGCTAGCCACGTGGAAGCGGCTGGGGTGTTGGGGACGCAGCCCCGCCGCTGCTATTTCAACAGATGGCTGCCCAACGTGAGGATAACTGAATCCACTAAAAGTCTGAGAAAGCTTGGGAAAGAGTAAAGCATGTTTGTTTTCTTGGTAGCAGCAGTTTCTCGGTTCTACTCTGCTTGCTAGAGTCAAGCAAGCACTCTCATCTGAGAGAGGCTTCCTGACTCAGCTTCATCTGCAAAACCCTGCAGCTCATTAAGAGATCCTGCCACGAAACACTTAAACGGTGTTGATGAAAAGCTGAACGCATGCTTTTCGGTTTTCAGCCGTAGCAGGAAAAAAGCTGCGCCGTTTAAAAATGCCGGCTTTCTGGGCTGTCCTGCCAGAGCAAACTCTGACTCTTTTACGCGGACAGGTCGTGCGGTTTGCAAGCCCAGGCTGCTGGCAGGGACCTTGAAACACTGTAGAGTTGTGGCACTGAAGGCGGCTCTGGCCGGTACCTCAGCCACAAGGTTGGAATGGTGGAAATCTAAGGAATGGACTGGATCTAGCTGGCAAAGCCACGACTTTAGTCCTACTGATTTTGCTTGGTAAATTAAAGGCTCGTGTGGTCAGAAAAAGAGAGATATACAGTAAAGAGAGATTCAAAGACAAAGAAAATTTCTAAATGATTTACAGTGTGTTGAAAATATATGCAGACTAAAAGTTGAAGTTCATAAAGTAAAAAACAAAGTAAGAAAAAGAGAAGTTGTGTGTGGTAGTACACGCCTTTAATCCCAATGCTTGGGAGGCAGAGGGAGATTGACCTCTGTGACTTCAAGGTGTGGTAGCACAGGCCTTTAATCCCAGTGCCTAGAAGGCAGAGACAAACAGATCTCTGTGAGTTCAAGGTGTGGTAGCAAACACCTTTAATCCCAATGCCTGGGAGGCAGAGACAGAAGGATCTCTGAGAATTCAAGGACAGCCTGGTCTAAGGAGTTATTCCAGGACAAAGATACAGAGAATATAAAATAAAAGTAAAAATAAATGAAATAGAGGTTAAAATAAAGCGTACAAAGATGGAAAATACACATATAATCTTGATACTGTATGCTATTATGCTCTCTTTGAATTGTTTGAATGCTGAGGAAGGAGAAAAAGCTACTAAAAGATATTTGTTTATAAATGCTGCTGAACTAATTCAACATAGATATTTTGGAAATGCCTTGACTTTGCAATTTGGATCTAAGGACATGATACTTTGGAAAGGAGTTTCTTGTTTTGTTTTCACAGAGGAAGAGACCCTGTTCATTTCTTCTATCCGGATATGGTATGATGGACCACGCCCTCCTGAATGGTTGCTGTAAAACATCTTCAGAAAATTGCTTCACTCAACTGCCAACTGAGATGAAACTAGCACACAGGTTACACCATGAAAGACCTAATTAACGACGCCCCCATTCAGCAGGAAGCAGTTCAGAGAGAGAAAAACTGCGCCCATGTTCCCAAATATGGTTTATAAATGTTCTTTTACATTTAAAGGGGGATATGATATAGGTATGAATAATTTGCATTAGTATAGATGTTGCTTTATTGATAGAGATTTAAGATAACTTTTGTTATATGTATGTGTGTTTCTGATCTTGGTCGAGGTATTGTGATTGTGTAGTTCACTTAAAAATGTAATGTATATAGGATGTTAATAATCACCTATAATAGTCAAGTTTGTAGTCATGTTAGTTAGATTAGGACATCTGAAAAGGGATTGCAGGCACAGAATTTCTAGGAATAATATCTCCTCTGGGAATGACAAGAATAGGAGACCTAGGCCTTCAGGTATATGTAGGCGATGCGGTAAAGGCCGACATTGGTCCAACGAATGCAGGTCAACATCAGACAAACAAGGCAACCCGATACCGCCGGGAAACTCCTTGAGGGGCCTCTCGCAGGCCCCCAAGCCAACAGTGGCCCAGTCATTCCCAGTCACAGTGGAGAACGTGCCTCACCAAGAAAATTAAAAGCTCCAATTTCTGCTGTAAAAAGTAATACTGGTCTAAATGATGAATTACGCGTGGAGGATGAGTCAAAAAACTCAGTAGGACAGAGTAAACATATATTTTGGCAGACTTCTATTAACGATCGAAGACCAAAGCTAAGAGTCTGTATAAATGGCACTTTTATTGAAGGCTTATTAGACACAGGTGCGGATGTAAGTATCATTACTCCAGAATCCTGGCATCCGAATTGGCCTCTTCAAGAGGTAGATGTTCAGTTTCTGGGAATTGGAACCCTATCTCGTGTAAAACAAAGCACAAGATGGGTTGAATGCATAGGGCCCGAAGGGCAAATAGGAAGACTAAGGCCATATATAGCCAATATTGCCATAAATTTATGGGGCCGTGACCTGCTACAGCAATGGAATACCCAGATTAACATTCCTGTAGTTCCAGGAACTCATAATTCTAGGAAAGATATGATGCGGTATTATGGAAAAGGTCACCAGCCATTCAGGCTGTACAAGAACATACAACAAATACCAAACCTTTAGAGGTACCAACAGCCCTACCTTTAAAATGGCTAACTGAGAAGCCAATATGGATCAAACAGTGGCCTTTAGCTGAAGATAAATTGCAGGCATTGGAACAGCTGGTGCAAGAGCAACTAGATGCTCACCATATTGAAGAATCAACCAGCCCTTGGAATTCTCCTGTGTTTGTTGTAAAAAAGAAATCTGGTAAATGGAGAATGGTGACAGATCTAAGAGCTGTCAACAAAGTAATTCAACCTATGGGCCCACTACAATCTGGAATTCCTTTGCCTTCTCTACTACCAAAAGGATGGCCTCTTATAGTTCTTGATTTGAAAGATTGTTTTTTCACTATACCGTTACAAGAAAAGGATAGAGAAAAATTTGCCTTCACAGTGCCTACTTATAATAATTCTCAGCCTAATAGGAGATATCAATGGACTGTCCTCCCACAGGGTATGCTCAATAGTCCTACATTGTGCCAGTATTTTGTAAGTAAGCCATTGGAAATAATTCGTAAACAATTCCCCAAGTCCATAATTTATCATTACATGGACGACATCTTGTTATCTGATTCAAATAAAGATACTTTAGAAAGGATGTTTGAAGAAGTAAAGAAAGTCTTGCCTAGGTGGGGATTACAAATTGCCCCTGAAAAGATTCAAAGAGGAAATTCTATTAACTACCTAGGTTACAGAATAGGGTTAGAGAAAATTAAAACGCAAAAGGCACAAATTAGGAGAGACCAGTTAAAGACTCTTAATGACTTCCAAAGATTGTTAGGAGATATTTCCAGTCTACGACCAGCTGTTGGGATAACACCTGATCTAATAGTTCATTTAAACAAAACCTTAGATGGTGATAAAGATTTGAATAGTCCAAGAAAACTGACAGCTGAAGCAGAAAAGGAACTGACAATGATTGAGGAAAAATTACAGGAGGCACATGTGGATAGGGTGAACCCAAATCTTAGCTGCATCCTAGTCATATTGCCTTCCAGAATTTCTCCTACTGGGATTCTAATGCAGAGGGAAGATATTATTTTAGAGTGGATATTTATACCTAATAAACCAAGTAAAAAATTAAAAACTTATGTGGAAAAAGTCTCTGAATTAATTATAAAAGGTAAGCTGAGACTTCGTCAACTAGCAGGTATAGACCCAGCAGAAATTATAGTGCCTTTTACTACTGAAGAAATAAAAAAGTTATGGGAAGACAATGAACCGTGGCAAAGAGCTTGTGCTAATTTTTTGGGAGAAATTAATAGCAACTATCCCAAAAGTGGTAGACTTAACCTCATAAAGAGAACTTCTTGGATTCTTCCTAAAATTGTACGTGATGCTCCAATAACTGGAGCCCGTACGTTCTATACTGATGCGAATAAATCAGGGAAAGCAGGTTACAAGTCAGATGAATTGAGTAAGGTGGAACAAAGCCCTTATAATTCTGTCCAGAAGGCAGAATTATATGCCATTCTTATGGTGCTAAGGGATTTTAAAGAACCTCTTAATATAGTTACAGATTCTCAATATGCAGAAAGAGTTATCTTGCATATTGAAACCGCTGAATTTATACCAGATGACACAGAGTTGACTTCATTGTTTATCCAGGTACAAGACATAATCAGGAACAGGCTTTGTCCGATGTACATAACACACATCCGGTCCCATACAGGTCTGCCTGGTCCTCTAGCCCAAGGCAACGCTGAGATTGATCAATTATTGATTGGAAGTGTGTTGCAGGCCTCAGAATTTCATAAAAAGCATCATGTCAATAGTAAAGGCCTAAAGAAAGAATTTTCCATTACTTGGCAACAAGCTAAAGACATTATAAAGAGATGTCCTACTTGTTCTTTCTATAATCAAACACCGTTGCCTGCAGGGAGTAACCCAAAGGGTACTAAGAGAAATGAAATCTGGCAGATGGATGTGTTCCACTTTATGGAATTTGGTAAATTAAAATATGTACACCACACCATAGACACGTATTCAGGTTTTCAATGGGCTACTGCCCTGAGTTCAGAAAAGGCTGATTCAGTAATCACACATTTATTGGAAGTTATGGCCATCATGGGTATACCTGCACAAATAAAGACAGATAATGGTCCAGCATATGTATCTAAGAAAATGAAACGCTTTTTTGACTATTATAATATAAAACACATTACAGGTATACCAAATAATCCTACAGGACAGGCAGTTATAGAAAGATCAAATCGTACTATAAAGGATATGCTGAACAAACAGAAAGGGACTGAAAATACCCCCAGAAATAGATTACATAATGCTCTATTAACCTTGAATTTTCTTAATGCAATGAGAAAGGACGACAGCAGCAGAAAGACATTGGATAATGGAAAAGTCTGCTGAACTAAATCAACCGATTTATTTCAAAGATGTGCTGACCTCTCAATGGAAGCCAGGAAATGTGCTACGTTGGGGAAGGGGTTTTGCTCTTGTTTCCACAGGAGAAGAAAAATTGTGGATACCATCAAAATTAATAAAGTTTCGATTTGAAGAGGAGAAACCTCTTGGAAAGGAGAAATGACAACCCATCCACAATGATGATATTCATACAGGTGGTAAGAAAAACATATAGAATGGGGGCAGGGTTCTGTTCTTATCTCCATAGGAAAACACTCATCTTTGAAAAATTCAAAGGACCCTGGATGTTTGGATACTGACAGATGGAAAAATACCTGCCCAATAGGAAATATCAAGAAAACTGAATGGGTTGTGTAAGTATAATATATTAAACCATATTTCTAAATTTATAGAGCTGGTTTTGAAGTTGGACTCTGGCTCAGTCCCTCTTCAATTCCAAGCCTGTTGGTAAGAGAAAAACCCAGAGTTTCTGGAGTTTCTGACTCATGTCAAGAGCCATGATATGGGACAGAAAGAAATATGAGTTTAGAAAACATCTTTGCTTTTCTTCATGTCTATCATACTTTTCATTGAATATATCTATCATGCCTTTCATTGAATATATACATATGTCTATATATGTCTATATGATTAATGCTTAAGTTTTTCACAATGAACAATGAGTCTTTCCTGAAGTGACATTTGAAGTTTCCAGGAAGAAGATGGGGCCCCACAACAACAACTCTACCTGGTTGATATGACGTCATGATACTGATAGCGCTACTACAAGACCTGTTTTGGGTACCAACTGCACAAGACGATCCCAACTTGGTTAGCTGAAGTGGTGCACATCTTGTACAACATTCTGGCCAGACCTCCACAAAATATTCAGAGACTATTTGCAATTTTAAAAGACATTGATCTTGAAATTTAACCATCATTTTACTTTCACAGGATCCCCCAGAAAGAACGTCGCCCCCATGACAGCTGGAAGTAATTCTAGAGGACGACGTCCCCTCTCCCAGTAAAGTTTGCCCCTGGGTTTAGGGACATCATTTAGGGGTTGGGAGGGTGAGGGAGGAATTTTATAAGCTCAGGGATCATTTTGAAAAAAAAAGGGATTGATGGGATAATAGATTTATAATTGTGAGTTACTGTTTTAGACAAATATATTGATATCGATTTTTGTATATTGATACAAAGTTAAATTATATTGACTATTGTATGCATGCATGTTTCTACCTCTGTTTAAAACATTTTTTATGTATTGACATATATTGTATTGATATATATATATTGTATATATTTACCATATTGCAGTGTACATTTCTACCTCTGATTAAGATACTCATATATTGTTTGTATATTGATATATATTTACCATATTGCAATGTATATTTGTACATTGTTTATATTTGGAGGTCATTGTCCTTATTTGTTTCACAGTCGTTTATTGTCTTAGTCCTTAAGTTAGATAGATATTGAGAATTATATAGATTATAGTCATCTAAGTTTGTCATTTATAATTAGACTAATCAGGTTCTTTAGATATATAGAGATTACACTCAGTATAGACAGACGGTCTTCGACCTCTTCAAAGAGCTGTAGAAAATGGCCTTTAATCTAACTCAGAGTTTTGTGGTAGTGAGACACAATTACTCCTGGCAACACCGCTCTATTCCCGAGAGAATGTTGAACACCAACGACACTCCACCTGGAGCTTTTCTTTTTGGCAGAACTGGCCTTGGGGCAAAGAAATGCCCATACCTCAACCACTGACAGAGATACAGAGCGTGCATCAATGGATAAAACAGGACTGTCATATCCTGCCAAGACAGGGTAAGATAGTTTTGAAAAGTTGCTTGCCTTTGAAAATGGTATGTCAGTTATGTTAGGCCTTAGCCAAAGTTGGTTGCTTCGACGCTGCAAACATGACTTTGGGTGATTGCCCAGGTAGCTAGTTGTCTCTGTGATTTGTTGCATGTTTTGGAAGTTGTTTTACTGAACTTCCTAATTACTCAGGTAACATTATTTCCCTTCTCAGATCTTCGATGGGGTTGAAGACTATATAAATGTAGTTACTTTTCTCTCATGACTTGGCCAAGTTATTTATTATACAAGACCTAAGCTAGTTAGAATAGGATATTTGTACTTATTGTATATAATTTTGTAGTAGGTTTAGAACTTTCTTACTTAAACAAAAGGGGGAGGTGTTGCGGGAGGTCCTTCTGCCCCTCCAACCAATAGCTGCTGAGATACCAGCCCATTGGGGCGTGGTTTCTCTCCCTTTAAAAGAAGCGGCTATTTCCTTTCTCGCTCTCTTCACTTCCTGCTCCGCTGGAGACTAGACTCCCTTCCTCGTTGCGCAGATGGCTGTTGGACGGTGATCTGTAAGTTTGTTCCTTTTTAAATAAATAACACCCTATTAATCATAACTCCAAACAGTGGTGTTTTCATGGATGTGGATAAAATTTTAAGGTATTTTTGGTGTTCTTGAATCAAACAACCCTTAATAATTCACTGGGTAAATGGTATGGGAATTCTTTTAAAGATTGAAAGAATTATGTGTTAGAGATATTTTTAATCTAGAAAGAAGTATTGACTATGTTGGCCGACAAATAAATTCTAGCATTCAATTCAATTTAAATTTGTGTATTAAATATCTTCTGTGTTTTTGTCAATAACAAAAGGAATAAGATTTGGTCTTTGATTTTAAATCATTTAGACAATTAAAAATAAAGAGTGAAACAATTTACTGTATGTTTAAAATTCTATAATGTTTTTAAATAAATTAAAATACAAGGAATGAGAGTTTTCCAGGGCAGTTAGAGATATGAACTCACTACAGTTTTAACTGAATGCAGAGGACTCATGTGAGCTCCAGCCAGACAAAACTGCAGAACACAGATGGAAGGTAGGCCAAAGCTTAGTAACTATTGGTAATTGATAACTGGCAGAATTGGCACAGTCAGTTTTCTCAAAGAGTGTAGCTCCTGGTAGGTCAACCATGGTCAATTAGGTGGTCACATATACAAAAGTATATATGTACAGTACCAATTGGATTTAATGGGTTTAAGTTGTAAGAAAGGACACAAAGTTGGGTGGCTATGAAGTATTAGGTAGATGTGAGCTAATTGGGCAGAATAAGAATATTATCAAAATACAGTGTATGAAATCTTAAAGAATTAATAAAACACACATTAATCATGTAAGACATAAAATGTTCTCTCACAAGAATTCATGCATACATAGTAAGTTAATTTCCAGTACTCACACACTACTTTTATCTCAGAGAAACAAGCATCTTGTCTTAGTTAGATTTACCATGGCTAAAACAACTTGGAGAGGAAAGGGTTTATTTGGCTTATACTTTCATATTACTGCTCACCATCAAAAACAATCAGGACAAGAACTCACACTGGGCAGGATTCTGGAGACAGGAAATGATGCAGAGGCCATGAATGAATGTTGTTTACTGATTACTCCTGTGGCTTTGCTCAGCCTACATTCTTTTAGAACTCAAGACCATCAGCCTGAGGGTGGCAATACTCCCAGTGTGATAAGACTCCCCCATCAATTACTAATTAAGAAAATGTACTGCAGCTGGAATTATGGAGGCATTTTTTTTTCAATTGAGGTTCCATTATTTCCTATGACTTTAGCTTGTGTCAAACTGATGTAAAATTAACCAGGCAATCTTTTTTCATAAATTAAGATAATACAGAGAAAGAATCAAGAAATTTTGAGAAAAAGATGTGAAAAAATTTTTTTTTTGCCTTTCTTGCTTTTCGAGACAGGGTTTCTCTGTCTCTAAATGTTTGGGAACTCACTGTGTATATCAGGCTAATCTTAACCTCAGAGATCATCCTGCCTCTTGACCCCAAGCGCAGGAACTAAAGACATATGCCTGGATTATTTGTTATAAATTTTAATAAATCAACAAATGTATATAGCCAGACTAATTCATATAAATGAAATACAAAAGCAATAATAATCATAAATTATTTTATAGTTGTATAGAATTTTTTTTTATTTTTTCCATTCAATTATTTACATTTTTTTCTTTCCTCCCAATCCCCTCCCACTCCCACACACCCCCTCCTCCCTCTCCCACCCTGCTTGAGAGAGGGCAGGGAACCCTGCCCTGTGGGAAGTCCAAGGCCCTCCCCCCTACATCCAGGCCTAGGGAACTGTGCATCCATATAGGCTAGGGTCTCAAAAGCCAGAACATGCCGTAAAATCAAGTCCCAGTGCCTTTATCAATGGCTTCTCAGTCAGCGCCCATTGTCAGCCACAATCAGAAAGTCCAGTTTGATCACATGCTCATTCAGATCCGGTCCAGTTGGATTTGGTGAGCTCCCATTAGAACAGGTGTACTGCCTCAGTTGGTGGACCAACCCCTGGCAGTCCTGACTTCCTTGCTCGTCTTCTCCCTCCTTCTGCCTTTCAAGTGGACCTTAGGAGCTCAGTCCGTTCCTCTGATGAGGGTCTCTGTCTCTGTCTCTATATCCATCAGTCACCTGAGGAAGATTCTATAGTGATATTTGAGATAATCATCAGCGTGAAAGTGGGGCAAGGACCGTTCAGGTACTCTCTCCTCTGCTGTCCAAGGACCTAGCTGGGGACATCCTCGTGGAGACCTGGGTTCACCTCTAGAGCCAAGTCTCTTTCCAACCCTAAAATGGATCCCTTAAATGTAGGCATCTTCTTCCCTGCTTCTATATCCGCCCTTCCTCCATGTCAAACCTGCCACGCCCACAAGCTGTTGCCAGTCCTTAACTTCTCCTTTCCCTCCCCCCTCCCCTTTCCTCCCACCATCACCCCCACCACTGCCCCAACCACCATGTTCACAACTTTTGCCCTGCAATCTTGATTGCTTCCAATTTCCAAAAGGATCTATAAATGCTTTTCTTTGGGATCACCTTGTTATTTGGATTATCTGGGCTTGTGAACTATAGGCTTAATGACCTTGGTTTATGGTTAGAGTTAACAAATGAGTGCGTACATACCATATTCATTTTTTGGGTTTGGGTTATCTCACTCAGGATATTGTTTTCTATTACCATCCATTTGTATACAAAATTCAAGATGTCATTGTTTTTTGCCACTGAGTAGTACTCTAATGTATATAAATTCCAGACTTTCTTTATCCATTCTTCCATTGAGAGGCATCTAGGTTGTTTCCAGGTTATGGCTATTACAAATAATGCTGCTATGAACATAGTTGAACAAATGCTTTTGTAGTATGATAAGGCAGCTCTTGGGTATATTCCCAAGAGTTGAATTTCTGGATACTGAGGTAGGTTGATCCTGAAGTTCCTGAGAAACCGTCACACTGATTTCCAAAGTGGTTGCACAAGTTTGCATTCTCATCAACAATGGACGAGTGTTCCCCTTACTCCTCCTCCTCTCCAGCAAAGGCTATTATTGGTGTTTTGGATTTTAGCCATTTTGACAGGTGTAAGATGGTATCTCAAATTTGTTTTCATTTGCATTTCCCTGATCAATAAGGAAGTTGAACATGACCTTAAGTGTCTCTTGGCCATTTGAACTTCTTCTGTTGAGAATTCTCTGTTCAGTTTAGTGCCCCATTTTTAATAGGGTTAATTAAAATTTTTAAAGTTTCTAGTTTCTTGAGATTTTTATATATTTTGGAGATCAGACCTTTGTCACATGTGGGGTTAGTAAAGATCTTCTCCCATTCAGAAGGATGCCCTTTTGTCTTAATGACACTGTCCTTTGCTTTACAAAAGCTTCTCAGTTTTAGGACGTCCCATTTATTCAATGTTGCCCTTATTGTCTGTGCTACTGGGGTTATATGTAGGAAATGGTCTCCTGTGCCTATGTGTTGCAGTCTACTTCCCACTTTCTCTTCTATCAGGTTCAGTGTGTTCAGATTAATATTGAGGCCTTTAATCCATTTGGGCTTGAGTTTTGTGCATGGTAATAGATATGGATCTATTTTCATTCTTCTACAGGTTGACATCCAGTTACACCAGCACCATTTGTTGAATATGCTTTCTTTCTTCCATTTTATACTTTTAGCTTCTTTCTCAAAATCAGGTGTTCATAGGTTTGTGGGTTAATCCGGGTCTTCTATTCGATTCCCTTGGTTGACTTCTCTATTTTTATGCCAGTACCCAGCTGTTTTCATTGCTGTAGCTCTGTAATAGAATTTGAAGTCAAGAATAGTAATGCCTCCAGAAGTTCCTTTATTGTATAAGATTTTTTGGCTATCCTGGGTTTTTTGTTTTTCCAAATAAAGTTGATTATTGTCCTCTCAACATCTGTGAAGAAATTTATAGGTATTTTAATGGAGATTGGGTTGAATTTATAGATTGCCTTTGGTAGAATTGCCATCTTTACTATGTTTATTCTACCCATCCAAGAGCATGGGAGATGCTGCCATTTTCTGGTGTCCTCTTCAATTTCTTTCTTCAATGCCTTAAGGTTCTTGTCAAAGATCTTTCCCTTCCTCAGTTAGAGTTACCCAAGATACTTTATGCTATTTGTGGCTATCATAAAAGGTGAAAGCAAAGAAAATGTTTGATAGATGTTTAGCATTTCTTTTCCTTTAAATTTCTCCTCATACTTAAATTCAATATGAAATGGATAAATTTAACATTGATAATTTACCTGACCATTCATTTTTAAGCCAACATTACTATACAATGTGCTGTAGAATAATGTTCTTTTACGCTGTAAAGATTTGTCGATTTGTCACAAGTATTAGTTTAATAAAATCCTGATTGGCCAGTAGCCAAGCAGGAAGTATAGATGGGGTGAAGAGACTAAGAGAATTCTGGGTCAGTCACTAGCAAGATGCAAAGGAAGCAAGATGAGAATGCCTTACTGATAAAAGGTACAAAGCCACATGCCTAAACATAGACAAGAATTATGGGTTAATATAGATTGAAAAAGCTAGCTAATAATAAACATGAGATAATAGAACAAACAGTTTATAGTTACTATAACCCTCTATGTATTTCTTTGGGACTGAATGTCTTCAGGACTGGTTGGGACTGACGTGCATCTACACAAAGAATATAAAAATGTAAGTACATGTAAAAAAATATATGCATGCACATAGTTGTTAATAATGATGGGTTTTTTAAAATAGGCAAAAATAGTATAACTTTTATTCATGTTTATCATTTCTCTTTTTTTGCTAGAATGCTGACTATTTCTTACATAGATTTGGGCAATCTTCAATCCTAAATCTGTATATTCAAAAATTTGTATTTTTGGATCAAAGTAGAACACATAAAGTTTCCAAATTAAGCTTAGCTCAGTCACTGGTAGTGTCAAAAGTAATTAATTAGCTTGGCATTAAAATGGCCCTTAAGATAGCATACAATCTTAATTAGACTATAGATATTAGTATTTCTTGTATTGTGTTTCCTGAAATTTGAATATGAAAATAAAATTTAACAAAGGTATTTTATAGATGCTTATAATTTTATTTGCATTGTGTTTTTTAAAATTTTATGTTAACAAAGTTTGCCACATTAATTTTTGGCATGAACAAGCCCCTCCCCTCTGTATTGAGGCTGAGCAAGGTAGCCCTCCATAGGGAATAAGCTCCACATCTCCAGTTCTTGCACCAAGGAAAGATTCTGGTGCCATTGCCAGGTATCACACAAACATAAAAAAGCTACACAGAAGTTACACACTTACAGAAGGCCTATGTCAATGTCATGCCCACTCCCTAGCTGTTGGTATGAGAGGCTGTGAGTTCTCATAAGCTTGGGTCAGCTTTCTCTGTGGGTTTCCATGTCTTGATCTTGATTCCCCCCCTTGACCATATAATCTTTCTGACTAGACTCCTGGAAATTGTCCTGGTGCTTGGCTGTGGATTACCCTTTCATAAGAGTGGGTGGGGGCAGGTTGCAGGGGAGCGATATGGAGGAGGAGATGAGGGAGGGGAAACTGTGGTTGGTATGAAAAATGAATTAGAAAACTGAACATATTAAGTTGCATCACTGTGCTACTTCTCAACAATTGGACACAGTGTTGATGGAGGTTGGCTGATTGGAAGCACTTATTACTGTGAATATGATATAGTTCAAGGGCAGTACTGAAAATGAAATAGTGTCATTTGGACATTTTATGTGAATGAATGAGTAAGTATCTGGGAGAATCAGATTAATGTTTCAGTATTTTGAGTCAACACTGACCTATTTGGGCCCTAAGGCTTTATTTCCAATGAATAATAAGTTCTAAGTCAAAAATCAGTCAAACATGCAATGCTGCACTGACAATACATGAAGTAAAGGAAATATTTCTCAAGAGAAGTTAGGTTTCTAAAAATGACTATATTAGTCTTCTGTATACCAAGTGAAATAAATTCTTTTACATAGTTATTTTGTTTGTATCTTTACAGTTTAAGTGGATATTTGTATAGAAAAACCATAGATTTCTAAGACTTTACGAAACAGTTTGGATGTTTTGGACGTGATTGCAGACTGAAAGTTGTTTCTGTGAGCTGGTGAAGGAGAGAGTAAGAATAAAAAAGGGGGATAGGGGAAGAGCAAGTAAGAGGAAGGGAGAGAGAGAGAGAGAGAGAGAGAGAGAGAGAGAGAGAGAGAGAGAGAGAGAGAGGTGGTTGGTATGAAAGAAAAATAAAAATTTAAAACAATCTTATGTTAATTATTTGTACATTAAGAATAGTCCTGGTATCCACATAAATTAATCTAATTAAAATTATTGTAATGTACATGACAGAGAGTTCATCACCATTGCATTACTTTTATGACTTCTCATGTTTTTGTTTTTTTTCTATTTTTTATTAAAAATTTCCGCCTCCTCCCTGCCTCCCTTTTTCCTTCCCCTTCCCTCCCTCTCCAGTCCGAAGAGATGTCAGGGTTCCCTTCCTTGTGGGAAGTCCAAGGTCCTCCCCCTTCCATCCAGGTCTAGAAAGGTGAGCATCCAAACAGGCTAGATTCCCACAAAGCCAGTACATGCAGTAGGATCAAAACCCAATGCCACTGTTCTTGGCTTCTCAGCAGCCCACATTGTCCACCATGTTCAGAGTGTCCCGTTTTATCCCATGCTTTTTCAGTCCCAGTCCAGCTGGCCTTGGTGAGCTCAGCCCCAACTTCCCAGTGGGTGGGTGCACCCCTCACGGTCTTGACTTCCTTGCTCATGTTCTCCCTCCTTCTGCTCTTCATTTGGACCTTGGGTGCTCAGTAAGGTACTCCGATGTGCATCTCTGTCATTGTCTCCATCCATCGCCAGATGGTTCTATGATGATATGCAAGATATTAATCAGTATGGCTATAGGATCGGGTTTCCCCCTAGAGATCATTGCAGGAACCATCGCCCTGGGGATACTGTGGGGAACCCCACACCCATGGTTGTACTGGGATTGGTTCTGTTGCCCCACACCCAGTTGAAGCTGTTAATGGAGAAAAATAAAATAAATAAAAAAAAATAAAATAGCTAGCTAGCAATACGCTTAAGTGATTGACCAAGCAGTGATTTAAATAATATAGTCTCTAAAAAATCATATGTAAATTGAAAAATGTATAAGATTCATGCATGGTTGCACACATAAACATGAACTTAATTGAAGCTGTACTACACATGTTATGTTCCCTGAAACGCAATAGTTGGTCAAATGAAAACATTAATTCTAAATATACTATAACTTCCCTTAAGTTACTCTTCTAAAGATACTTAAATTAATGCAGGCTATTGTCATTGATCTTGGTTTCCCACAATAATTTGATGATAATACACTTGATGTGGGATCCCCTCTGCGTGCCATAAATGCCATTGGTTAATAAAGAACTGGTTTGGCCTATAGCAATGTAGAACTTAATTAGACAGAGAAAATTAACCTAAATGTTGGGAGAAAGGAGGCTGAGTCGAGGAGAACCCATGTACGAAGTTTAGCTGGTAAGCCCCAGCCATGTGGCGATACACAGATTACTAGAAATGGGTTAAATTAATATGTAAGAGTTAGCCAATAAGAAGCAAGAGCTAATGGGCCAAGCAGTGATTTAATGATTTAATTAATAAAGTTTCTGTGTTATTATTTTAGGGCTAAAAGGCTGGGAACTAACTTAAGGCCTCCTTACAACATATACTTGCTTAAGGCACCATAAGCTCTAGGATGTATTAATGGAGAAAATAATCTATTATTGACCTTGAAGCTTTGGTATCATTACACAAAATCTTCTTGTGTTTTCAATGTTTTCTGTGTAAAATATAGCACTATACTGTCCTCTAACTTTTTGATCACTCATGTTTTCCTTTAAAATTATGTACTTTTGTAAAGTCATATCTTCAACATTTATTAAAAAATGTTTAAGACTTTGTAAATATAAAAAAATAATAATATAGTCTCTGTGTGATTATTTTGGGAGTCTTAGCAGCCAGAAACAAACAAGCAGCCACCTACAACAATTAGTTGCCTATATCTTTTTATATTTGCCTGTCTTTTAACCAAAGTGTAAAATGTCATCGTATAAAAGCATATAAAAGGATTATCTCAATCTACTTTGTGACTAGTAAGAGTCAAAAATTATACCACATAATTTTCAAATATGTTTGCCTTGGGTGTTTTCTTGAATATGGCCTGTTTGATCCAATCACTGATTCTTATTTCATTTGTTTTCTTATTTTGTCTCCTTACTTTTAATTATAATTTCACCTTCGGAAATTAAAATATAACTATACTGTTTTGATCCTTCCTTTTCTTCCCTCCAGTTCTTTCCATGCACTCCCAGTCCTGATTTCTCTCAAATATATGGCCTCTGTAATCTTATTAGGCCTCAGAAAATTTTTTAATTAATTTTGCTTCCTTTATTTCTGTGCTATATTTTGGTGACTGTGAACAAAATGACATTTAAGTCAAGAATTACATCAAAACAGTGGTCTTATTTAACAGATTTAGTTGTAGAAAAACAATCTATAAAAGTTAGTGGTAATCTTTACTAGAAAAGCTAGAATGTCAACAAAAATAACTCATGCTTTTATATCAATGACTTCTCAAACACTGTGTCTTAATAAAACAAATATGTATTGCTCACTCATTTTCATACATACATTTTTTATCTTATTCATAAAAATGTTTCAGAAGCTCAATATTTTAGAGGAGTCTTTATTTTGAATTTTTTGATAGGTATGCACCAGAAAAAACTAGTTGTAAAATGTCTCATTCTGGAAAATGGGTGTTATTGCCCACATCTACTTGAAGAAAGTCTTACAGAAATTTTAATTTGCAAGAGATAGTCAAAGTGTTTCAGCCAACCTAAAAGTTGCAGGAAAATTGCAGATGGTAGAGCCAAATATCAGTGCTAATAATAACAAGGGCAGAGAGTTCATAAGGTAAAGGACTGATAAATTAAATACCATAATATAAAATGACCCATGACGGTTTACATTAAATCTTGTATTTTATGGATGAGGATGAGATCCAAAAAAAGAGGTGATAGAGCAATGATCATGTAGTCATAAATCAATCAAAAATTAAACAAACAGCAACAAACAAAAAGCAAAGAGTGATGTTGATTTTAAGACTGTATTATGTCCACTAGTTTGGTTTTAAAATTAACTATCAGCCAGCTTCAAAGTTTTATCAATTTAGCTAACAAAAATCCACTTGAAACAGGCTGACTTACTTTTCCAGACTTGTAGAACCTCATATTTTACATTTAATGAAGCAAATTTTATTTATGCAACCCCAAAATCTTTAAATCCTTCAAGTTTTTATGTTTGAACATATAAATCTCCCCAATCATACTACTTCTCTTTTAATATTTGCTAAGGAGTTAGAAATTTTAATGTCATATAAATGATCCCTAACTTTTTCTCCCTCCCACTGAAGTAAAATATTAGAAGGTACTTAATGAAAAGGTAGGTTCTCCACATGGAACAAATGTTCCTATGGTGGCATGGTGGACAACATTATTTCCCTTACTAAACAACAGGAGTTACAAATGCAAAGGGTCACATTGTATGGATTAAGATGCTGAGCCAACAGCAGGAAATGCCAACCAGGGACCACAAGTAATAAAAGAGGCACTTCTGGTTATGTAGTATTTTGTTTGAATGTATCATTTCTGCACATCTCAGGGGTTATCATTTGATACTAAAATAAATTAAAGGAACTCCTTGTTTTAATTTGCCACTCACATGGAAAGAAATAAAAGGTAGATTCTCCTGAGGTTCAAAAGGTACTGATCTACAGTCGATCAGGCAATCCCATTTCCAGGTTCCCAGGGTAGAACTTATTAAATGACTATGTCAGTAGTGCCTGGAGGCTGATAAAAGTGAATGATTGATGTACCACCCACCTAGTGGTGGCTTAGGACTCGGAAGAAGCTAGCTCAGCATCTTTTAGTTCTGGGCACAGGAATTCTTTGTCCTTAGTATATACCCTCCTTCCATAACCTGATACCACTAAAAACAGAAGGAAAAAAGAGGGAGATAGCAGAAAGACACACACACAGAGAGAGAGAGAGAGAGAGAGAGAGAGAGAGAGAGAGAGAGAGAGAGAGAGAGAGAGAGAGAGAGAGAGAGAGGCTGCAAGATAGAGAAGCTGGAAAAAAGTGGATTCTATGGATAGGTTACTTTTTTCAGGCAGGTCTACCAACATGGAAAACAGGTTAGACTTTACTTTCTGTTTGTTTTCCAGCAATAGATGTAATCTACATTTTTCAAAATAGTGTCCTCTGGGATTTTTTGATATAGGATACAAAGTTTGTCCAGTTGTTTTAGTTTTAATCTTCTTTTGCCCCCCCATTTGAAAAAAAATATTATTTTGATCTAAGTTATGAATCAGCCTTTCTACTGTATCTCTATAAAGACAGAATGCTGTCTTTGAGTTCATAGGAGGGTTACAAATGAATCAGTATACTCCAGATAGGTGAATGCATCACCTCTGTTGAAAATTTCAGTTGCTTATCACTATAGTAACTTTATGTCTTGGCAAAAATATCAAAAGGATATGCACACTGAGTTAGCTTTGCCTGTTCTGTGGTAATCAGCCTTTCCACAGCAAGCTTCAGGATATGTCCTTGTGATGGATGGTGTTTCTCTGAAGGTGGCTGCAAGCATGGAGGGAAATTGCTTCCCTATCTCAGGCTTTCCTGATTAACTGTAGCAACCAGGCATAGCTGGCACGAAATCTGCAGGCATAATCATAGCCAAGTCTCTTTTGTGATGTGTTTAAGTTTCATTTTCTTTGACAGTTCTAAATCTGTGCTTTATTACAGCTGAGTGGCCTGTGGCAGCTAGCTGCTGAGAGAAGTTCTCCCTAACATAGAGAGAGAGGCACACAGGCAGATGGACACAGAGACACAGAGCGGAGAAGAAGAAGAAGGTAAGGACTATTACAGAAAGAAACTGTGTGAAAAAATTGAAATGATAAAGACTGCTGTCACGTTGTCTCATCATCACATACAAATGGAAATTACTACTGACAACCTGAGCATTTGTCAGATGACAAAACAGACGTCAAGGCCATCACAGCTTACTCTCTCCACTGGAATACTACAAAAATCAGAGTTTTAGAAAATTCTTTTGACTCTAAGTCTTTAAGGCTCAAGACATTACAATCAGTACAGTGCTTTGTAAAAAGCATTTTTTGACTGTAAAATAAATTGAAAATTGTTTAACTATTCAGAAATGATTTTTCTATTATTATTTGTACACCAAGGCATAGCTAGTACTTCACCATAAATTTAGAAAACCTCCAGAACAATACTCAGAAAAAAATTAACTGATCAAGATATTGAATAAAATTAGATGAAAAGTTTTTGTTTGTTTATTTGTAAGGTGACTTCTGCATCTAAGTGAGTTTAACTAAAGCATATAAAACAATGAATAATATAAAGATGATTACATGGAAAGGGGTAACAATGAAAGTACAGGGCTAGTGAATTGTCATTTTGACAAAGTGCAATAAAAACTCCACTGTAACAAAGAACTACAGATGTATGTATTTACTCATCTTGTGGACTCACTTGCATTAAATTTACAAGGAAAGTTCTGTGAAAGAGCTCCAGATGACCCATTTTCATCTCAGTGGTGGCTGAAATAATGAGGCAGGAAAGGTAGCACAGCTGAGGCTTCAGTCACAAGATTAGCAGAGATACTAGATATAATTTGGTACAAGAAAACAATTAACAACTTCAACATCACTTTATTAGGTATAGAAAAAAATCATAGATATGATTAATAGAGACATTTTATCACAGTATAATGCATACAGTGGTAATAATAACTGGGTTATAAAACAAAAAAGAAATGGATCCTGACTGGTCCAAGATTTCTGGAGAATCCAAAGTGAACATGACCCTGAACTGGGCCATGTGAGGAGAAGGGTATGGGAGAAGGGAGAGCCAGACAAGGAAGCCAAGGGAAGAAAAGGGTAGACAAAAAAAAAAAAAAAAAAAAAAAAAAAAAAAACCAGAAAGGACTGGCATAGCAAACTGGTTGGATAATATAAAGAAAGGCTGCCTGGAGAAGGGCAGTCCAGCCACTAGGCTGGAGATGTTTAGGGTAGGTGGCAAGGTATAAGAGCTATAACCTATAGCATCAAGAGACTAAGGGCTGTTGGCAGAACCTGGCAGCCAGGTCCACTTTGATATGTTCATTAACAGCTCAGTAATTTGTCCTGAGTTTGAGACCTAACAATAGCAACATTAATAACACCAAGAGTAATACAAAAATCACTATCCCATACTGAATTTTTATTGTGCCATGTTCTTTTTTTAATAATGATCATGTAATAATTTTTATTAAAATTTATATTTTGTTTTGTAAAAGTGAAAGAGGTTACGTACCTTCCTAAATAACAGAACTAACATATAAACAAAAAACTTAAATATGTGTTCTAATAGACCAATTCATTTTTATTGATTTTTATTTAGCTCTACATTTTTCCCTGCTCCCCGCCCTGCCCCCCCTTAAACCCTCCCCCAAAGTTCCCATGCTCCCAATTTACTCAAAAGATCTTGTCTTTTCTACTTCCCATGTTGATTAGATCTATGTAAGTCTCTCTTAGGGCCTCATTGTTGTCTACGTTCTCTGGGATTGTAATTTGTGGACTGGTTTTCTTTGCTTTATGTTTTTTTTTTTTTTTGCTTTATGTTTAAAACCACTCATGAGTGAGTACATGTGATAACTGTCTTTCTGTAGCTAGGTTACCTCACTCAAAATGATGTTTTCCAGCTCTAACTGTTTTCCTAAAAAATCCAAGATGTCTTTATTTTTTCTGCTGTGTAGAAAATACCACATTTTCCTTACCCATTCTTTGGTGAAAGGGCATTTAGATTATTTCCAGTTTCTGGCTATGACAAACAATGCTGCTATGAACATAGTGGAGTACATGTCCTTGTGGCACGATTGAGCATCCTTTGGATATATACCCAAAAGTGGTATTAGTGGGTCTTGAAGAAGGCTGTTTTCCAATTTTCTGAGATATCGCCATACTGACATCCAAAGGGGCTGTGCCAGCTTGCATTCCCACCAGCAATGAAGAAGTGTTTCCTTTTTCCCCAAACATCTCCAGAATATGTTGGCATCAGTGTTTTTGATCTTGGCCATTCTTACAGGTGTAAAATGGAATCTCAGAGTTTTTTTTTTTTGATTTGCATTTTTCTGATGACTAATGATGTTGAACATTTCCTTAAGTGTCTTTCAGCCATTTTAGATTCTTCTGTTGAGAGTTCTCTGTTAAGGTATATATTCTATTTTCTTTTTTTTTTGTTGTTGTTGTTGGATTATTTCTTCTTTTGATGACCAATTTCTTGAGTTATTTATATATTTTAGAGATCAGACCTCTGTCTCATGTGGGGTTAGTAAAGATATTTTCCTATTGTGTAGGATGTCCATTTTGTCTTGTTGACCATGTCCTTTGTTTTACAGAAGATTTAAAGTTTTAAGAGGTCCCCTTTATTAATTGTTTCTCTCAGTGTCTGTGTTGCTGGGGTTATATTTCGGAAGTGGTCTCCTGTGCCAATGTGTTCAAGTATACTTCCCACTTTCTCTTCCATAAGGTTCAGTGTGGCTGTCTTTATATTGAGGTCTTTGATCCATTTGGACTTGAGTTTTGTGCATGGTGATAGATATGGGTCTATTTTCACTCTTTTTCATGTGGATATCCTGTTATTCCAGTGCCATTTGTTAAATATGCTCTTTTTTCCATTTGATATTTTTTGCTCTTTTGTCAAAAATCAGGTGTTGAAATTATGTGGATTAATATCTGGGTCTTCACTTCTGTTCCATTGGTCCTCCTGTCCGTTCTTATGTGAATACCAGGCTGTTTTAAGTACTGTAGCTCTATAGTAGAATTTGAAGTCAGGGATTGTGGTGCTTCCAGAAGTTCTTTTTATTATACAGGATTACTTTGGCTATCCTGGGTTTTTTGCTTTTCAAAATGAAGGTGAGTATTGTTTTTTCAAGATGTGTGAAGAATTTTGTGGGGCATTGCATTGAATCTGTAGATTGCTTTTTGTAAGATTGCCATTTTTACTATGTTAATTCTATCTACACAAGAGCATGGGAGATCTTTCCACTTTCTGGTGTCTTCTTCAATTTCTTTCTTCAAAGATTTAAAGTTCTTGTCATACAAGCCTTCTACTTGTTTAGTTAGAGTTACTATGAGATATTTTATGCTATTTGTGGTTATTGTGAAGGTTAATGTTTCTCTGATTTCATTTTTAGCCCTTTTATCATTTGTGTACAGGAGGGCTACTGATTTTTCTGAGTTAATCTTGTATCCTGCTACATTATTGAAAGTGTTTATGATTTGAAAAAGTTCCTTGTTAGAATTTTTGGGGTTACTTATGTAAACTATCATATCATGAGCAAATAGTGAGAGTTTGATTTCTTCTTTTCTGTCTTGTATCCCCTTGATCTCCTTTTGGTGTGTTATTGTTCTAGCAAGATCTTAAGGACTATATTGAATATAGAGAGAGAGTGGACAACTTTGTCTTTTTTTTTTGATTTCAGCGGGATCACTGGGAGTATCTCTCCATTTATCTTGATGTTGTTTGTTGGCTTGCTGTATATTGCCTTTATTATGTTTAGTTATGTTCCTTGTATTCCTGCTCTCTCCAAGACCATTATCATAAAGAGATGTTGCATTTTGTCAAAAAGCTTTTTTGGTAGCTAATGAGATGATCATGTGATTTTTATTTTTCAGTTTGTTTAAATTGTGGATTACGTTGACAAATTTTCATATGTTGAACCATCCATGAATCTCTGGGAAGAGCTGATTTGATCATTGTGCATGATGGTTCTAATGTGTTCTTGGATTTAATTTACCAGTATTTTATTTAGTATTTTTACATCAATGTTCATAAGTGAGATTGTTCTGTATTTCTCTCTTAGCAATGCCTTTCTTTGGTTTTGGTATCAGGGTAATTGTAGCTGCATGAAAAGAGTTTGACAGTTTTTCTTCTGTTTCTATTGTGCGTAATAATTTCAGAGATATTGGTATGAATTATTTGAAAATATTGTAGAATTCTGACATGAAACTGTCTGGTCCTGGGCTTTTTTTGTTTTTTTGCTGTTGGGAGACTTTTGATGCATGTTTCTTCAGCAGTTATAGGTCTCTTCAATTTGCTTATCTGGTCTTGATTTAATTTTGGTAAGTGATATTTATCCAGAAAGTCATCCATTTCCTTCAAGTTTTCTAATTTTATAGAGTCCAAGTTTTCTAAATATGACCTCATGAGTCTCAGGATTTCCTCCATGTCTGTTATTATGTCCCCCTTTTCATTTCTGATTTTGTTAATTTTGATATTTTCTCACTGCCTTTTGGCTAGTTTGGAAAAAGGTTTGTCTATTTTGTTGTTTTCTCGAAGAACCAACTCTTTGTCTCATTGATTCTTTATACTGTATTCTTTGTTTCTATTTTGTTGATTTACTCTCAATTTGATTATTTCCTGCTGTCTAGTTGTCTTAGGTGTGTTTGCTTATTTTGTTCTAAGCTGTTCAAATGTTCTGTTAATTCACTAGTGTGGGAATTTTCCAGCTTCTTTATGTAGGCATTTAGTGCTATGAACTTTCCTCTTAACATTATTTTGTTGTGTCCCCTAAACTTGGGTGTGCTATCTGGTCATTTTCATTGAATTTTAAGAAGTTTTTAATTCTTCCTTTTTTTCCTTCCTTGACACATTGATGATTCAGGTGAGCATTGTTTAATTCACATGTGTTTGTGAGCTTTCTAGAATTAGTAATAGATTGACTTCTAGTTTTAAACCTTGATGATTTGATAAGATACATGGGTTTATTCTAATATCTTTGTATTTGTTGAGGTTTGTTTTGTTACCAAGTATGTGGTCAATTTTTGAGAAGGTTCCATGAGGTGTTGATACGAAGACATTATCATTTTATGTTTGGATGGAATATTCTATAGATGTCCATTAACTCCAGTTGAGTCATAGCATCTGTTAGGTTCCTTATTTCTCTATTCATTTTTTGTCTGACTGACTTGTCCAGTGGTAAGAGTGGAGTGTTGAAGTCTCACACTATTAGTTTGTGAGTCTTAATGTATGCTTTAAGCTTTAGAAGTTTTTCTTTTACATATGAGTGTGCTATTGTATTTGGGGCACAGATGTTCATTATTGAGATTTTCTTTTGATGAATTTTTCCGGTAACTAAAATGAAATGTCCTTCTTTGTCTCTTTTGATTGAATTTAGTTTGAAGTCTATTTTGTTAGCTGCTTTTTTTTAGGTCCATTTGATTGGAATATTTTTTTTCCCATCCCTTTACTCTGAGACAATGTCTGTCTTTGAGTGAGGTGTGTTTCTTGTTGGCAGAAGTAGGATGGATTCTGTTTTCTTATCCAATCTGTTATCCTGTGCTTTTGTATAGGTGAGTTGAATCCATTTATATTAAGGGATAATAATGACCAGAGATTTCTAACTCCTGTTAATTTAGTTTTCACTGTTTTTTAAGTTAATTTTTGCATTTTCCCTTCTTTGGGATTTACTGCTATGAGACCATCAATTGTTTGTGTTTTTGTTGAAGTAGCCAACTTCCTTGGGTTGGAGTTTTCCTTCTAGTATTTTGTATATGGCTGGGTTTGTGGCTAGGTATTGCTTAAAACTGGTTTGGAAATGCAAGTCAAAACAACTTTGAGATATCATCTCACACCTGTCAGAATGGCTAAAATAAACAAAAACACCAATGATTGCCTTTGCTGGAGAGGTTGTGGAGTAAGGGGTACACTCATCCATTGCTGGTGGGAATACAAACTTGTGCAAAAACTTTGGAAATCAGTATGGCGGTTTCTCAGAAAATTCAGGATCAACCTACCTCAGAACCCAGCAATACGACTCTTGGAAATATACCCAAGAGATTCCCTATCATATTACAAAAGCATTCATTCAACTATGTTCGTAGAAGCATTATTTGTAATAGCCAGAACCTGGAAACAACCTAGATGCCCTTCAATGGAAGAATGGATGAAAAAAGTGTGGAATATATACATATTAGAGTACTACTCGGCGGTAAAAAACAATGACATCTTGAATTTTGTATGCAAATGGATGCAAATAGAAAACACTATCCTGAATGAGCTAATCCAGACCCAAAAAGATGAACATGGGATTACTCACTTATAATTGCTTTCTAGCCATAAATAAAGGACATTGAGCCTATAAATTGTGATCCTAAAGAAGCTAAATAAGAAGGTGAACCCAAAGAAAAACATATAGTTATCCTCCTGGATATTGGAAATAGACAAGATTGCCGGGCAAAAAAAATGGGATCTTGTGGGTGGGGTGGGATGGGGGTAAGGGGAGATGGTGAGAGAAAAGTGAGAAGGGGAGGATGGGGGAACTTGGGGAAATGGGATAGTTGGGATAAAGAAAGGGTAGATATGGGAGCAGGGAAGTATATATCTTAATTAAGGGAGTCATATTAAGGTTGGCAAGAGACTTGAACCTAGAGGGGCTCCCAGGTGCCCAGGGTGATGTCCCCAGTTAGTTCCTTGGGCAGGTGAGTATAGGGAACCTGAAATGGCCATATCCTATAGCCATACTGATGAATATCTTGCATATCACCATAGAACCTTCATCTGGCGATGGATGGAGATAGAGACAGAGACCCACATTGGAGCACCAGACTGAGCACCCAAGGTCCGAATGAGGAGCGGAGGAGGGAGAATATGAGCAAGGATGTCAGGACCACGAGGGGTGCACCCACCCACTGAGACATTGGGGCTGATCTATTGGGAGCTCACCAAGGCCAGATGGACTGGGACTGAAAAAGCTTGGGATAAAACCGGACTCTCTGAACATGATGGACAATGAGGGCTGACTGAGAAGCCAAGGACAATGGCACTGGGTTTTGGTCCTACTTCATACTCTGGCTTTGTGGGAGCCTAACCAGTTTGTATGCTCACCTTCCTAGACCTGGATGGAGGGGGGGAACTTGGACTTTCCACAGGGCAGGGAACCCTGACTGCTCTTCGGACTAGAGAGGGAGGGGGAGAGGAGTGGGAGGAGCGGGAGGGAAATGGGAGGCTGGGAGGAGGCGGAAATTTTTTTCAATAATAATAATAATAATAAAAGCTAGTTGTGTCATGGAATATCTTGTTTTTTTTCCATCTATGGTGATTGAAAGTTCTGCTGGATATAGTAATCTGGGCTGGTATCTGTTGTCTCTCAATATCTGCATAATGCTTGACTATGAACTTTTGTCTTTCATGGTCTCTAATGAAAATCAGGTGTAATTCTGATAGGTCTGCCTTTATATGTTACTTGGCCTTTTTCCTTTGCAGCTCTTAATATTTTTCTTTAATAATTATGCTTAGTGTTTCAATTAATATGAGGCAAGGGGACTTTTTTTGGATCTAGTTTATTTGGTGTCTTGTATTTTCATTGGCCTGTCTTTCTCTAGGTTGGGAATGTTTTCTTCTATGATTTTGTTAAATATATTTTCTGTGCTTTTGAGTTGAACTTCTCCTTTTTCTATACATATTATTCTTAGGTTTGGCCTTTTAATGGTGTCGCATATTTCCTAGATATTTTGGGTTAAGCTTTTGTTAGATTTAATGTTTTCTTTGTCTGATGAGTCTATTTTCTTAATTGTATCTTCAGTGCTTGAGATTCTCTCTTCTGTCTCTTGTATTCTACTGTTCATGCTTGCATTTGTGGTTCCTGATCATTTTCTCACGATTTCTGTTTCTATAATTAAATCGGCTTGTGTTTTCTTTATTGTCTCTATTTCATTTTTCAAGTTTTAAATAGTTTCTTTAATATGTTTGATTGCCTTTTCTTGGTTTTAAGGGATTTGCTGATGTCTTCCAATTTTTGTTTGTCATTTCCTCCATTTCATTCAGGCAATTTCTCATTTCCTCTTTAAGAGTTTCAAACATTCTCCTGAAGTTATTTTTTAGGTCATTTTCTTCTGCTTCATATATATTTGGTTGTTCAAGTCTTGCTGTTGTAGGGTCTTTAGATTTTACTGGTGTTGTGTTGTTCTTTGTGGTGTTGCATGTGTTTTTACCTTTCCTACTCATTTTTTGCTCTAATAGGTGTGGCTGAGGCTATCTGTGATTTTGTTGATTAATCTTCTAGGAGCCATTGAATCCAAGGCTCAGAAGGTTGTTCCTTGTGGTACAGTCAGTGCCACAGTTCTATGTATCCCTTTGGTCACTTTGTGTTCCTGGAGGTTCCTCAGTGCTCCTGGGTTTTGCTCCACTCCCTTGGAGTTTGATGTCTCAGGCCTGCACTAGCCTAGATTGTTGGCTCAGTCCTGTTTCTGTAAATGTCTCTGGTCTGGATCGTTTCCTGAAGAGGTTCCTGGCTTGGGATTGGTCCTGTAAAGAACTCTGGTTGTGGTCTACACCCTCAGAGTTCCCAGGCTCAGGTGAGCCCAGATCTGTATAGGCCCAGGCTCAGGCTTACTCCCTCTGAGGTCCCAGATTTGTTCCACCTTCACACGTTTCTGGTTCTTGCCTATTCCCTTTGATATTCCAGACCAATGCCCAGACTCCTGGCTTAGACCTACTCCCTCCGAGGTCTCAGACTCAATCCTGGACCCACAGAGATGTCTGGTTCCTGCCTACTCCCTAAGAGGTACTAGATTCATGCCCAGACTCACAGAGGTCCTGGCTCAGACCTAGTTCCTCAGAAGGCCTAGTTCCTTGAAGGTCCCAGATTCATGTCCAGACCCTGGGTGGTCTCTGGCTCTGGCTCACTCACTCAGCAGTTGCTCCTTTGTCTCTGTTCTGGTAGAGTTCACAGTCTTAGATCTGCTCTGGCCCAGGTTGCTGGCTCAATCCTTGTTCACCAATATCCCTGGAATAGATTTTTCTTTCCTGCTCCTCTGGAGCTTGTTTTCTCGGGCCCTCTCAGACATAGGTAGTTGGTTAGTACCATTCCTGTGGAATTTGTTGCCTCAAGCCAGCTCCAGCCCAAGGTAGAGGTCATTGCCTCAGGCTTACTTTGGCCTAGGTTCCTTTCATTTATCTGTTTCTGTAAATTCTGGTCTGGGTCCACTCTGCTTACTCCCTCAGAGGTCCCAGATTGACCCCAATAGACTAATTCTCCTTAAACTTGTATTTCATAAGATAGTTTCTGGGAAATATTCACTTGCATAGGGAAGAACTGGTACTGACAAGAATTGATAGGAAAAACTTATACCATGATGTAACTTTTATGAAATTCAATATGTATTAGAAATATATACAAGAGCTAATAATAGCATAATAATTAATTGACTTGAATTTTCTGACCTTATATGAGCATAGAATTTATTTTGTAAGAACATTTGTTAGTTCACTTGAAACTATTCCAGAAATTAATCTTTCTGCCGAAATGAATCCCAGAATACTGACTGAACAAACCATGACTTTGTGCTGGAATGTTTTCGTAAAGTACTCTTAAAATAATCATTTATTTCTTATACCTACCTAAGACAGATCTAGAAATAATAAAATACTACCAAGATCAATGATAAAAATTGTTTACAATTTTATATCTAGAGCTAGCATTGGGACAGGGACTGTGACGATCAAACACCCAACCACCATTTTTTATGTTACACTGCACTGCAGTCTTAATATATTACTCCCACTAAGTCTCCAAAATTAAGATTGACTCATGCATTTTAATATATACCAATTCTAAGAATCATAATAACTATGGAATGCAATAAACACTAAAAAAAACTCTTATATAGTCTTCAGGTAATTTAAATTATCCAAGAACCAAATGGCAAGACAAAATTAGATGAATTAATGTTATCAAGGTAAACTATTTATGTGTAGTTGACAATGTCAGATAAGAGATAATTGTATTGTCTATAATCATTAATTGGCTAATATTTGGAATAAACAACAACAAAACACATACATACAAATCACAAAGCAGAATAATGAAAATGTGCAAATGATAAGAAAACAAGAATCAAATAAAGAAAAGTCTAATGTATAATAAGGACAAAAACTCAAAATCAATAATTAATAGACTTATGCCTTACATCATGTTTGATAAATCGCATTAATATTTCTAAAGATTAGTATTTTGATACTAATGTTACACAAAATGTTCAAAACCAACAATTAATCAACTATGCATTAAATCATGTTTTGCTAAATATATTAATATTTGCAAAGATTAATAATTTTTAAATATATGATGTTAAGATGGGGTACCTTTTCTTTTATATATCTTTGGTTGGAGTATGTATCTGTGAAATGGTTATGGAGAACTGTGGAATGGTAGTTAACAAAATCAAGGAACACCACTCCCACACTTAATGATTAGAAAATGTTTGAGATGTTTTAATGACTGAACAAACAACTAAAGTTAAAAGTCAGCTATTAGCCAAAATCTTAGGAGATACAACTTATCCAAGGACAATCCTACTGAAAAGTCATATAGCACAGTAAGAAAATTGAGTTTGTTTTAAAACATGTAGACTGATTATAGATTAGGATAAGGGTGTTGTCAAAAGCTCTTGGATTTCAGCTCAAGGTTCTTTTATGAGTAGTGCTATGAGGAATCAGTGCCCTTCTCCCCAGAGAGCCATGAATAACCAGACCAAGCAAGAGAATTGTCTTTATAATGATTCTTTATTAGTAGCTTCTATATCCAATGAATTATGGGGATTCACACTCTTAATACGCATGTAATAGACAACACATAAACAATTCAATATCACAATTATTAAATCTACTAATCCTAATACATAAAACCAATTTCCATTTCTATTTGACTTATCAGTTATCTATAAAAACACTTCTTCACCTTAACACAACTTATCAATTAACATTCTTAATCTTATCAATTATCCATAAAATATATCTTAACATTTCACACACTAAATGCATGCATAACATTTCACAGACCAAACGCATCTATGCTCTTCTCTTAATATTTCATATACGCATTAAATAGCATCATACAACCCATACAACCTGATATTCTTCTGCCATATAAAGGACTTTGGGATTTCTTCAGGCTGGATGCCTGGCGACACTCGGTGCTTGACTGCAAAGCTCAAATTCTTGACCATGTAGTCTGTGTGGTCTGGCAATCATCTGCTCTTGGAAGATAAGGCCTTAGGTATGCTTTCGGGAGGCAAAGCATTCAATTTAGGAGGCGAGACTCTGCTCTTGGGAGGCAGGCTTTTGGAGGATCTTGCTACAAGGCTCAGAAGCGTGCCAGGGCCTTCGTGAAAGTGAGATAACTGCCTTGCTTCTGCCGACTCTCTTTCTTTTTCTTTCTTTCTTTTTTTTATTTATTTGTTTATTTATTAAAGATTTCTGTCTCTTTCCCACCGCCGCCTCCCATTTTTCTCCCCCTCCCCCAATCAAGTCCCCATCCCTCTTCAGCCCAAAGAGCCATCAGGGTTCCATGCCCTGTGGGAAGTCCAAGGACCACCCACCTCCATCCAGGTCTAGTAAGGTGAGCATCCAAACTGCCTAGGCTCCCACAAAGCCAATACGTGCAGTAGGATCAAAAACCCATTGCCATTGTTCTTGAGTTCTCAGTAGTCCTCATTGTCTCTATTTTTTTTCCCAAGACCAGTTTTATCCCAGGCTTTTTCAGACCCAGGTCAGCTGGCCTTGGTGAGTTCCCGATAGAACATCCCCATTGTCTCAGTGTGTGGGTGCACCCCTATAGCAGCACTGTTTGTAATAGCCAGAACCAGGAAACAACCTAGATGCCCTTCAATTGAAGAATGGATGAAGAAAGTATGGAATATATACATAACAGAGTACTACTCAGCAGTAAAAAACAAGGACTTCTTGAAGTTTGCAGGCAAATGGATGGAAATAGAGAACACTATCCTGAGTGAGGTAAGCCAGACCCAAAAAGAGGTACATGGGATGTACTCACTCATATTTGGTTTCTAGACATAAACAAAGGACATTGAGCCTATAATACGTGATCTTAGAGAAGCTATATACGAAAGAGAACCCAAAGAAAAACATATAGGCATCCTCCTGAATATTAACCTTCATCAGGCGAAGAAAGGAGACAGAGACAGAGACCCACATTGGAGCACCGGACTGCCGTCTATTTCTAAGCCTGTTTGAAACCACCTCTCATCCTATCCTTCTGATAACCAGGTGTCCTAGGTATGACTGGATTCAGAAGGGAGGAGTCCTTCTTTTCTAGCAAGATTACCAAGGTTACTGGGTGCATCCTTCCCTCTGGCAGGGCCATATGGGTGTGGCAGCCTCCAAGTGAGCAAAATATTCTCTTAACATTCCTCCTGTCTACTTCACACAATTTTCATACTCAATTTCCTATTTTCTAAATTATAGTTATTCTATATTTCCTATATTATACTTATCCTTATACTATATTATTATACTTATCCTACACTATAGTTTTGCTACTTTACCTACACTACAGATTCCTCTTTTTTACTTATTCAGAGAGAACTGTTTCCATGCTTATTACAGGTGTGAAGGCTTTAAGGGTAAAATTAAGTAGGGTGGAACAGGGATGATTCCTTAAAATAAAGAATCTTGCATCATTTCTCATAATCATTTCAATATATTCAGCAAAAGAGATACACTTCAATATTCCTTTCCTTAGGAAAGCCCAAAAAAGTATTTAGAGAAGGATTTTACCTTGCCTAAAGATGGTTACTGCAACAAGTCCACACATAACATCATACTGATGGTGAAAACATGGACTCTCTGAAAAGATTGGGTAAAAAACAAGCACGTCTACTCTTACCCCTGGCACTCAACATAATCATTCAAGGCCCAGCAACAAAAATTTTCAAGAAACATAGACATTTTAATTGCTTGTGATACATGATAAACTGGTATCAATCTACTGCAGTAGAATTTTTTTTTAAAAAAAAAAATGTAGAATATATTTTCATTATATCTTCCCCCTCTCCAAATCTATCTAGATCTTCCCCACCACTCTACCCACTCAGTTTTATGTTCTTTCTCTCTTTAAAAAATAAATCACATAAAAATACCAAAACAACAAAAAGAAAAATAAATGACAAATCATCCCCCAAAATGTTTCCAAACAAAACAAAACAAAAACAAGCAAACCAACAAACAAAATGAAAAAAAAAAAATCAATAAATTACTTTCATATTTATCAACAATTCCTAAACATGAGCCCTCCTATAGAGTATAGATAATATACCAGATGACAATGTACTGAATAAAATTTATTTGCTCTTTGCTTAAGGCAATCAGTTGAAAATACCTTTTTGATTAGGGTGTCACCTTCCTTTTCTCAGTGCTAGGACCTCTTCTAGCTTGAATCTGTGCAGATTTTCTACATGCTACAACCATTTCTATGACTTTAGATATGTGTGTCAGTACTTCAGTACTATTATGTCTGAAAGACTATTGCCTTGGAGTCATTCATATGCCTGGCTCTTACAATCTTTCTTCCTCCTTTTCTGCATTCTGAGACTGGAGTGAAGGGTTGGAGAAAACATCTCATTTAGGAGTAAGTGTTCCAATGTATCATAGCCCAAGAAAAGCTGCTCTCATGACTGTATCCAGAGTCGCAAAATGAATGATTTCAGAGTAGCTGGGAATTGGGATATAGAAAAAAAAATTCTTCTTTGACTTTTCTATCTGAACTTTTTATATTTGAGGGTAAATAAAGAAACACACATGGTTTTTGATGGTAACTAAAGAAAAAAAAGCAAACACATGCTTTCCTGATGGTAAGTTTCTCTTTTACTTTATTTTGAAAAATACCTTTCTGAAAATTTTTCTGACTCCACATAGTTATACCTCATTATTACAGTTATATATCTCTCCTTACATCTCTCTTCTACACAGCCATAGTTCTTTATATATAGTTACATTTATTTTCACAGTTACAGTCTCTACACATTCTCCATATATTCTTCATATAGCTACTTAACACTTCTTTACAGAGCCAACTCTCTTTCCACATAGTTGCATTCTCCACATAGCCATAAACTTCTTCCACATACATCTCTCCTACATACACATATTTCTTCTATACAGCTACATCTTTTATATCTCTGTACTCAGTCAGTTATATCTCTTCACACTTCTCTCTCTGTACATTCATCTACCTCTCCCTTCTAGTACATAGACACACACACACATTTCTTTCACATTTCTCTCCTACAACAAGCCTGTGGAAAAAAAATCACAGTTTTAGGATCACACAATACTTCTTGAGCAAAACGGGAAGCAGAGCCATACTAATCACACAGTTTCTCTCAGGCTAAGGATGTCATGCTGATTGGACATGGTGAGTAACACTTGGCTATGCATGTAGCACTCTGTTTGTTCAGGGTTTCCAGACAGAAAGTGAGAGTTAGCTGTATGAACGTTGAGGTCAGAAGTACATGCAGAAAGTCCATTATTGTAGAGGGTTATGTCTACCAAAGTTGTTTCATGCATGGCTTTGAATCAGCAATAAATAGCTGGAATTTTCCTTGTGTATTTCTTTCCAGGGGCAAACAGTTTGCTTTGAATTTGTTCTGATGTCTAAAATTAGCTGTTTTTGTGACTGAGAATATTTTTACTTTTCTATATCAGTCTGTGGAATGAAAAATATCCTAGTATTATTTATATTCATTAGTATGATATATTATATGTATTATATATTAGCAGAAATCATCTTACTGATCATCCCTAACTATTTGTGTGCCCAGTTGATGGAATATTTTCACAATATTAATACACAGGCTTTGAAATATATACTCATAGCTTATATTAGGAAAGGAATATATGGAAATGAGAAAATTACAGACAGACACAAACAGTTATTCATTGGCAATGTTCCCATAAGTCTTGATTCTTGAGTTTCTCTCAAGCAGATAATCATTCACCTAGTGGGTTGACCTTACGAATATTGTTATCTGCTGTATATTCTCAGTGGCCTCTAGTAAAGCCATTACTACCAGGATCTCTCAGCACCAATGTCTCTCAATTTCTACAAATAATCGTAGCTGTCTCTCTCTGTGATAATTCATACCTAACACAAGAAGAAGCTTCTCTGCTGAGGTATGAGTGATACACTGAACTATGGATATAGCAACATGTCACTAGGTTTCATTCTAGTGCTGTATTCTTTTAGTAGAATAATAGTGGTACATACACCATAAGGCTGATCTAGTCTCATGCTCATGGCCACTTTAATAATTTCAGCCAATGGACCATCTCACAGAGTGGGATTTCAATTCAATAAAAAAATGGTTGGCTATTTACCTCACATTTGTTCTATTACAACACCAGTATATCTTGTAGGCAGGAAGCTGTTGTAGGTTGCAGAGTTTGTATCTTGATGATATTGGTGATAATTTTCTCTTTCATTAGTGTACAGAGTACCTTCCAGTATCATTAACACTAGTCTGTAGGAGAACTGAATTTATTTTTTCATGTTTCACAACACTGTTAATCAGCCAATCACTGGCTGTGACCTCTACCTCAGCCCAAAATGGCTATCCTGCCTTCAGGAATCCTCAGAATGAGACTGAATGAGAGCTGTCTCCTTCTGTCTTATATTCCTCTCTAGTGCTGGGATTAAAGACGTGTAATACTACCTCTTGGTTTCTATGGCAAGCTAGTGTGGCTACTGGGATTAAAGATGTGTGTCACCATTGCCTTTTCTGTAAGGTGACCAGAGTGAATGTTTTATTCTCTGATTTTCAGGGAATCTTTATTTATTAAAATACAAATGAAATATTACTACAATAAGGTCTTATCTAAAAGTCATGAAGGGTAAAGATTAGCAATGACATTAGCTTGTGATGTTTGGGGGCTTCCTTGATACTTGATACCCTTTTGTCCAACAACTAGATCATATGTGATCCATTCTGGCACTGGATGTTTATTTGATATTCTTTATTTGGTTGGGGAAATTGTCATTATTTGGCTACACAATTTGGATTCCTTTCTGTATTCATCAAGATTCTCTAGAGAACTCAGACTTATATCATGAATACACACACACACACACACACACATAAATACACATACACACACACAAAAATGAATGGAGTTTATTAGAATGTACTATAGGCTTTGGGTCTTCTAGTTCAATAATGCTTGTCCTTTGAAATAAAGGTCAAGAATCAAGTAGTTCATTTCATGAGACCAGATGGCTCAGTGCTCTCAAGTGTACCTTCCAATCCCAAAGAAGTAGGATCACTGGTAAACGATGTAATCTCAGCAGCAGGGTAGGTGAACTTGGCAGCAAGGGGAAGGGCAAGCAGTCAAAAGGAAGATTTCTTCTTTCATGTCCTTTTAGGTAGGCTGTTACCAGAAGGTGTAATTTAGATTTACCCTGGTCCTTTTTGGGTCTTCTACCCTGAAATAATATAATCAAGGAAAATTCTTCCCAGGCATGCCTAACTGATTGTGTTTTAAATAATTCCAGATGTATTTCAAATTGACAATGCAGATTAGCCATCACACTTTCCTATATGCAAATAACTTAATTTTTTTACAGTAGTAGTTTTACATACAGTTTTTCAAACAGCCTTCATAGTTAGTTGTCCCTCACATATTCCTCTTTTACCATCTTTATCACTCCCCTTCCTATCTCCTGTTTTAGTTTTCCATTTAACTTTTTATAATACTATATTCTATTTCTCCTTTCTTGGGAGATCCTTTTCTTCTACCTGGTCTATTATTATGTAGCTAAATTCTTTGGCTGTTTGGATATACACATATCAAAAGCTGAAAAGCTAACACCTACATACAAGAGAGGAAAACAAACAATATTTGTTTTGTGGGACCTAGACTACATTACTCAGTCTAATTTTTTCAGCTCCATCTGCTTAACTGCAAGTTTTATAATTTAATTTTTTTAACAGATAAATATTATTCCAGTATGTAAATTGCCATATTTATATTATTTATTCATAAGTCAATAGCCATCTATGCTGTTTCACATTTCTATTATGAATAGGGCAACAATAGACATGAATAAAGAAGTATCTTCATAATGGGATATAGAGATCATTGGGTCTATGCCTATGAGTGGTGTAGCTAGATATTGTTGTGGATTATAGTTGTTCCAGTTTGTATTCCTACCAGCAAGGAATAAATATTCATCTTTCCCCACATTCTGTGACAATATGAGATATCATTTGCTTTACTGATCTTGGCCATTCTGTCAGGCACAAAATGAAATCTCAAAATAAGCTTAATTTGCACATCCTTCATGGCTAAGTAGCTTAAAAATTTACTTAAACCTTTTTCAGGCATCATTTCATCTTTTGAGAAGTTTCTGTTTAGACATGCACCTACTTTTAAATTGGGTTATTTTATTTAAATTCAATTTTTTAACTATTATCATTTCTTTGTCTTTACCTATTATAGATACTAACCCTATGTTAAATGTATGAAATGTAAAGATATTTTTCCTATTCTTCAGATTGCTGCTTTGCCTTATTGATGGTGTCATTTGCCCTATAAAATAATTTCAGTTTCATGAGGTCCTATTTATTTATGTAGCCTGTGTTGTCAGTGTTCTGTTCATCAATCTTTCTTGTGCCAATGAGTTCAAGACTATTACTCATTTTCTCTTCTACCAGATTCAGTGTATCTGCTCTTACGTTGAGTTCATTGATGCATTTGTGGGTAACTTCTCTTTTTTCAGAGTGATAGTTGTGTATCTATTTTTATTCTACACACATTCATGAAGTTTGTCCTGTACCATTTGTGAATGTTGTCTTTTATCCATTGTGTATTTCTGTGTTCTTTATCCAAAAATCAGATAAGCAAAGTATGACTTATATCAGGGTCTTCAATTCAATTACTCTAAACAACATGTTTGTTTTTGTGCAATATAATGCTGTTTTTACTAATATAGCTTCATAATAAATTTGAGATCTTAGATAGTGATTTTTCTATAGTTCTGCTATTATTCAGGATTTTTCCAGATATATTGAGTTCTGTGTTTCTATATGAAGTTGAAAATATTTTAGTTTGCCATTTCTGTGAAGAATTATGTTGGTATTTTGATGAATATTGCTTTATATTTGTATATTGTTATTGCTAGGATGTCTCTTTTCACTGTATCAATCCTACTAATCCATGAGCATGGGATATATCTTCTTTTAACTTCTTTAATTTCTATGTTGTCTATGGTGATATTTTGTTTGTGGTATAACAAATAAAGCTTTCCAGAAGATCAGAGTCCAGAGCTAGCCACGAGTCAGTCATAGACGACAGGCAGTGGTGGAACACACATTGATTCCCAGCAGTCAGGAGACAGAGGCAGATGGATCTCTGTGAGTTCAAGGCCATTTTGGGTTACATTATATTGAATCAGTTTAAAAAAGAAACAGAGACAAGTGTTGGTGGCTCACACTTTTGTTCCCAGCACTAGTGAGGTGGAGACAGGAAAAAGCATGACTGTGTGGATAGAGGAATATAAGGCGGGAGAACACAGAAACTTAGGGCATTCAGTCTAAGGACCTGTAGAGACAGGATACTGTTGTATGGGGCTGCTTGTTCATTCCTGGATGCCGAGACCACGGAATAATCACACAGAAACCATATTGTTTGTAATACTCTTTGGCCAATAGCTTAAACATATTTCTAGCTTGCTCCTATATTCTGAACTAACCCATATCCATTAATCTGTATATTGCCACATGGCTGTAGCTTACTGGCAATGTTCTGGGCATGTCTATCCCCATTGGAGGCTACATAGCTTCTCTCTGACTCTACCTTCTTTTCCCCACTTAGCTCTATTTTGCCCTATCACATGCCAAAACAGCTTCTTTATTAACCAATGACATTCACAGCATACAAAGGAAATCCAATATCTGAATACCCCATTTGGTCTGAGAATTTTATAGAATTAAGAACTAGTGGCTGGCTTCTCTGCTCTTCTGATCTTTCAGCTTTCACCCCTAATACCTGACTCTGGATTTTTTTTTAATATCAATTAAAATCACCCTAAAGATGTTCTAAAAATTTTATATACCAGTCTTTCACATGATAGTTTAGCATTTCCCACGATATTTATTTTTTGAGGCTATTGTGGAATCACCTGTCTCCCTAAAGTCTTTTTCTCTATATTTGTTTTTCGTGCAGGAATGCTACATATTTTCTGTTAATTTCATATCCCTCCACATTGTAGGAAGTGTTTATCACCTACAGAAATGTTCTGGTTACATGGATTATATGGTTTGGTGATCAACTCCTTTTCCAATAATATATATGTGGCACATTAAAGAAAGAAATAAAAGCAGTTCCCCTTAGATACATTTAACCAAGAGCAAGACCAAATTGAATCCCCTTATTTATGTTCCCTGCGTCTTACGTTCCCTTTCTTTCTGTTGTATGAGTCTGAAACGGTTTCCGCCTAAAGGCTGTTTTGTGATTTTTTTTCTATTCCTGTGTCTTCCTCTATATGTGACTGTGTCTTCTGTATGTTCTCTCTCAGCTTCTCTCTGTTGTGTCTTTGTATGTGTGTCTGTTTGTTTTCTTGTATGGCTGTGTGTCTGTCCCTTTCAAAGGACTTTAAACATAATTTGATTTCTTTTTTTTTAAATTTCTGTCCCCTTGATCTTTTTCAGTTGTCTTATTGCTCTAGCTAAGACTTCAAGGCACTATATCAAATAAGTGCAGAAAAGATGCACATCTTTGTCTTGTTACTGTTTTTAATGGAAATACTTTGAGTTTCTTTGTTTTTATGTTGATGTTGGCTGTGGGCTTTGTATATATCATCTTAATTATGTGGAGATATGTTTCTTGTACCCTTAGTCTCTCTAAGCTTTTATCATGAAGGGACAATGGATTTTGTCAGAGGAATTTTTTTACATCTAATGAGATGATTATATGGTTTTTGTGTTTAAGTTTCGTTATATGGTGGATTACATTTTTCAATTACATGCGTTAAGTCATCATTTGAGCTTGGTAGATAATCTTTTTTATGTGTTCTGGAATTTGGTTTGAGTAAATATATTTTATTGAGAATGTCTGTATCAGTGTTTATTATGAATACAAGTTTATGATTTTCTTTTTCTTTCTTTATTTCTCTACTTCCTCTTCATTTCCTTCATTTTTAGAAGTAGCCTTGTGTGGGCTTGCCTTCATGGTAATATTCATATTATAAAAATAAATAATTGTTTCTTCAGTTTTCTCAGCATAAGCTCTTTTGGTTGGCAGATTTTTAATTACCGTCTGTATTTTACTAGTTGTTCCAGGTTCTTTGAAATTGAGTATTCTATGTTCATTTATTTTGAAATGTCCTAGATCAATAAATTCATGCATTTATTTTGTTTTCCAGTTTAGAGGAATAGCAAATTTAAAACTATGTGTTCATCAAGTCTGAAGAAATTGTTCAGTGTTTAAGAGTACTGATTGCTCTTCCCCCATGGCAGTTCACAACTGTCTATATTTGTAGTTCCAAGGAATTTAGTACCATCACAAATACATGCATATAAGTATATATACAATAGTATATATAAAATAAAAATAATAAAATCACTAAAAATAATTCTTTAAAAAAACTGTCTTTATGATTCTCTGAATTTCCATAGTGTTTTTTGTAATGTCCTCAGCTTTTATGATTAAATCTATTAGTTTGGGTCATGTTTCTCCCTTGTTTGGTTAATTTGGATTAGGGTTTGTCAAGTAGAATTAATACATAATGCATGCTTCTGTATAATCAAGGAATTATGGGAAAGAGTATGAAATTTCCTAGAGTACAATCATATGATCGACCAATCCCACTGATCTTTGACATATGTCCTACTCTAATAAAACTTTGCATTGTGTTACATTTTTCATTGTAACACAATTCATAATACTCAAAAGATAGAAACAAATCAAAAAGCAATCTCTGAGTAGGTTGGTAAATTAAATGTCTTGTGTGTGGAACATTATTCAATTTTTAAAAGGAACAAACTTAATACACTGAAAAATACGGAATAAACTTGACATATAGAAAAATATATCAGTCCAAATAATGTAAATGCTGTATGATTCTAATAATTTGAAAGAGCCAATATATTTAATTCACAAAGACAAGAAATGGGACTGTAGATTGTCATATTAAGAGAACTAACTCATAGTCAGAAAGACAGTATTATGGGTTACAGATTTTATACAGCTACTTACAATATTAATAGATGTGGAGGATTGGAGAGAGTGGTCAATGATTAAAAGTGTTTACTTCTTTAGCCAAAGAACCCAGCTTGGTTCACAGACACTATATGACTGCTCATAATAGTCTGTAAATTTAGTTCCTCATGACCTATTGGTTTATATTCATTGTACATATTGATGGTTTTCATAATGGTATTTTCTTTTTTATTCTATTTTATTATTATTATTATTATTATTATTACAAATATTCGCCTCCTCCACTCCTCCCATTTCCCTTCCTCTTCCCCATTCCCTCTACCCCTCCCTCTGCAGTCCAAAGAACAGTCAGGGTTCCCTGCCCTGTGGTAAGTCCAAGGACCTCCCCCCTCCATCCAGGTCTAGGAAGGTGAGGATACAAACAGACTAGGTTCCCACAAAGCCAGTACATGGAATAGAATCAAAACCCAGTGCCTTTGTCCATGTCTTCTCAGTCGGCACTCATTGTCAGCCATATTCAGAGAGTCCTTTTCGATCACATGCTCCATCAGTCCAAGTCTCGCTGGCCTTGGTGAGTTCCCATTAGATCAGCTCCACCGTCACAGTGCGTGGGCACACTGCTCGTGGTCATGACTTCCTTGCTCATGCTCATTGTCCTTCTGCTCCTCATTTGGATAATGGGAGCTCAGTCAAGTGCTCCATTGTGGGTCTCTGTCTCTATCTCCATCCATTGCCAGTTGAAGGTTCTATGGTGATATGCAAGATATTCATAAGAGTGGCTATAGAATAGGGACAGTTCAGGCCCCTCTCCTCAGCTGCTTAAGGAACAAGCTGGGGACATCTCCTTGGAAACCTGGGAACCCCTCTAGAGTCTAGTCTCTTGCCGACCCTCAAATGGTTCCTTTAATTAAGATATATACTTCCCTGTTCCCATATCTAATCCTCCTACATCCCAACTGTCCCATTACCCCAAGCTCCCCCCATTCTCCCCTTCTCACTTCTCTCTCCACATATCCCCTTACCCCCATCCCAGGCAACCCCCAAGCTCTCAATTTTTGCCTGCAAATCCTGTATACTTCCAATATCCAGGAGGATAACTACATTTTTTCCCTTTGGCTTCACATTCTTAATTAGCTTCTCTATGATCACCAACTATAGGCTCAATGCCCTTTGTTTATGGCTAGAATTCACTAATGAGTGAGTACATACCATACTCATCTTTTTGGGTCTGGGTTACCTCACTCAGGATAGTGTTTCCTATTTCCATCTATTTGCACGCAAAATTCAAGATGTCATTGTTTTGTTTACCACTGAGTAGTATTCTAAGGAGTATATATTCCACACTTTCTTTATCCATTCTTCCATTGAGGGGCATCTAGGTTGATTCCAGTTTCTCGCTATTACAAATATTGCTGCTGTGAACATAGCTGAACAAATGCTTTTGTAGTATGATAGGGAAGCTCTTGGGTATATTCCCAAGAGTGGTATCGCTGGATCCTGGGGTAGGTTGATCCCGAATTTCCTAAGAAACCACAACACTTATTTCCAGAGTGCTTATACAAGTCTGAAGGCCCACCAGCAAAGGATGAGTGTTCCCCTTACTCCACATCCTCTCCAGCAAAGGCTATCATTGGTGTTTTGGATTTTAGCCATTCTGACAGGTGTAAGATGGTATCTCAAAGTGGTTTTGATTTTCATTTCCCTGATTGCTAAGGAGGTTGTGAATGACCTTAAATGTCTTTTGGCCACTTGAACTTCTTCTGTTGAGAATCCTCTGTTCAGTTCAGTGCCCCATTTTTTAATTGGGTTAATTAGCATTTTAAAGTCTAGTTTCTTGAGTTCTTTATATATTTTGGAGATCAGACCTTTGTCCGTTGCAGAGTTGGTGAAGATCTCCCAGTCAGTAAGTTGCCTTTTTGTCTTAATGACAGTGTCGTTTCCTCTACAGAGGCTTCTCAGATTGAGGAGGTCCCATTTATTCAATGTTTCCCTTAATGTCTGTGCTGCTGGGGTTATACGTAGGAAGTGGTCTCCTGTGCCCATATGTTGTAGACTATTTCCCACTTTCTCTTCTGTCAGGTTCAGTGTTCAGATTGATATTGAAATTTTTAATCCATTTGGACTTGAGTTGTGTGCATGGTGATAGATATGAATCTATTTTCATTTTTCCACAGGTTGACATCCAGTTATGTCAGCAACATTTGTTGAAGACGCTTTCTTTCTTCCATTGTATAATTTTAGCTTCTTTCTCAAAATCAGATGTTCATAGGTTTGTGGGTTAATATCCAGTTCTTCTATTCGATTCCATTTCTCGACTTCTTGGTTTTATGCCAGTACCAAGCTGTTTTCATTACTGTAGCTCTGTAATAGAGTTTGAAGTCAAGAAAGGTAATGTCTCCAGAAGTTCCTTTATTGTTTAAATTTTTTTTTGCTATCCTGGGTTTTTTGTTTTTCCAAATAAAGTTGATTATTATTCTTTCAAGGTCTGTGAAGAATTTTGTAGGGATTTTAATGGGGATTGCATTGAATTTATAGATTGCCTTTGGTAGAACTGCCATTTTTACTATGTTGATCCTACCCATCCAAGAGCATGGGAGGTCTTTCCATTTTCCAGTGTCATCTTCAATTTCTTTCTTCAATGCCTTAAAGTTCTTGTCAAATTGATCTTTCACTTCCCTGGTTAGAGTCAACCCAAGATACTTTATGCTGTTTGTGGCTATTGTAAAAGGTGAAGTTTCTCTGAATTTCCCCTCTGCTTCTCTATCCTTTGTGTATAGGAGGGCTATTAATTTTTTTTTAGTTGATCTTGTAGCCTGCCACTTCACTGAAGTATGTATCAGCTGTAGGTTTGGGGGTTACTAATGTACACCCTCATATCATCTGCAAATAATGAAAGTTTGACTTATTCCTTTCTGATTTGAATCCCCTTGATCTCCTGTTGTTCTACTATTGCTAATGCTAGAACTTCAAGAACTATGTTGAAGAGATATGGTGAGAGTGGACAGCCTTGTCTTCTTCCTGAATTTAGTGGAATGGCTTTGAGTTTCTCTCCATTTAATTTGATATTAGCTGTTGGCTTTATATATATTGCTTTTATTATATTTATGTATGATCCTTATATCACTAACATTTCCAAAACCTTTATCATAAAGGGGTGTTGAATTTTGTCCAATGCTTTTTCCACATCTAGTGAAATGATTATATAGTTTTTTTTTCTTTCAGTTTATTTATATGATGGATCACATTGATAGATTTTGGTATGCTGAAACAGCCCTGCATATCTGGGATGAAGCCTACTTGATCATAATGGATAATATTTTTAGTGTGTTCTTGGATTCTGTTTGCCAGAATTTTATTGAGAATTTTTGCATCGATGTTTATGAGTGAGATTGGTCTGTAATTCTCTTTCTTGGTTGTGTCTTTGTGTGGTCAAATTTTGATAATGTTCCAGGAGCTGCAGAAAAGAAGTTATATTCTTTCCTATTTGGGTGGAATGTTCTATAGATGTCTGTTAAGTTCATTTGATTCATTACCTCTATTAATTTTCTTATTTCTCTTTTAGGTTTCTGTATGATTGACCTGTCCATTGGTGATTGAGTAGTGTTGAAGTCTCCTACTATTAGTTGTGTGGTTTGATGTCTGCCTTGAGTTCTAGTAATGTTTCTTTTACATAAGTGGGTACTTTTATATTAGGGGCGTAGATATTCAGGATTGAGACTTCATCCTGATGAATTGTTCCTGTTATGAGTAGAAAATGTCCCTCTCCATCTCTTCTTATTGATTTTAGTTTGAAGTCAACTTTGTTAGAAATTAGTATGGCCACACCCACTTGTTTCTTAGGTCCATTTGCTTGACAAACCTTTTCCCAACCCTTTATGCTGAGTAGATGTCTGTCTTTGTGGTTGAGGTGTACTTCTTGTAAACAGCAGAATGTTGGATCTTCTTTTCGTATCTAATCTATTAGACTGTGCCTTTTAGTAGGCGAATTGAGATCATTGATATTAAGTGATATTAATGACCAGTGGTTATTAACTTCAGTTATTTTCTTTTTGGTAGTAGAGTTTGTGTGTTTCTCTTTGTAGGGGTAGCCTCAGCCAATCGCCTTGCTTGTAGGGTGGGGTCCCCTGAGAATATTTTTTTACTAATAAACATTGCTTGTGTTCTTCCCCCCTTCCCTTCACTTTCCTGTTCTCCGTGGGAACCTCGGGTTCTGTAAGTCTCTTCCTAATTAAAGCTGAATATTTTATTATAATTTCTCTCTGCCTTCATTTACGCCACTACATCCCTTCTTTGAGTTGTGCTGGTGAAGGGTCACTAGATGTCTGAGTGATTATGGGCATTATTGGACTCCTTGGTTTTTGGTTTTCCTTCTATTACTTTCTGTAAGGCTGGATTTGTATCTATGTATTGTTTAATTTTTTTTATCCTGGAATATTTTGTTTTCTCCATTAATAGTGAATGAAAGCTTGGCTAGGTTTAGTAGTCTAGGCTTGCATCCATGGTCTCTCAGTTTCTGCAGTACATCTCTCCAGGACCTTCTACCTTTCATGGTTTCCATAGAGAAATCAGGTGTAAGTCTGATCGGTTTACCTTTATAAGTTACTTGACCTTTTTCCTTTGCAGCTCTTAATATTTGTTCTTTATTCTGTATGTTTTCTGTTTTGATTATTATATGGCGAGGGAATTTTTTTTTTGATCCAGTCTATTTGGTTTTCTGTATGCTTCTTGAACCTTCATAGGAATGTCTTTCTTTAGGTTGGGGAAGTTTTCTTCTATAATTTTATTGAATATATTTTCTGGGCCTTTGAGCTGTAATTCTTCTTCTTCATCTACACCTATTATTCTTATGTTTGATCTTTTTATTGTGTCCCATATTTCCTGAATGTTTTGTGATGAGAATTTGTTGGATTTGATGTTTTCTTTGATCGGTGTGTTTATTTTCTTTATGTTGTCCTCGTATCTGAGATTCTTTATTCTATCTCTTGTATTCTGTTAGTTTTGCCTGTTTCTGTAGTCTCTGTTCATTTACCTAGATTTTCCACATCCAGTCGGCCCTTGGTTTGTGTTTTCTTTATTGCCTCCATTTCAATTTTCAAGTCTTGAATTGTTTCCAATATCTGTTTGATTTTTTTTCTTGGTTTCCTAAGATATCATTTGCGGATTTACTCATTCCTTCATACTTTTTGTTATTCTTCTCATCCTTTTCTTTCATCTTCTGTTCAAGGGACTCTATCACTTTCATAAAGTCAATTTTTTATGTTTCTTCTGGATTAGGATGTTCAGGTACTCCTGTTGTAAGTTTGCTGTGTTCTGGAGTTTTCATGTTGTTTTTCAGATTGTTGAGGCAATTCTTGCATGGTGCCTGCCCATCTCTTCCTCCGAATGGTGCCTGATGGATCTTCTGGTACAGGATCAAGTCTCCTAGCTGGCCAGGGACCTGGTAGACAAAATGCCTACCTTGTTGCATGCAGGCTATTGAAACAATAGGACTCACCACCTAGTCCCAGCACCAAAATGGTCTGTGCTGGGGAATCTTATGACCCTGAAGAAGGGAGGAAGAAGGGAGGTTTTCTGGGTGCAAGCTGGGATGGGTTAGGAAGAGGAAGAATGGAGCCAGGGAGCATAGCCCCTGCAGAATGACCAGGAAGTATAGAGGGTTGAGAAGTGTCTGTGCTCCCTCTTTCCTGGGCTGCTGCCACAAGTCAGGAACTCTCTCACCCCTGTGGTGGATCTTTTGGTACAGGAGAATAGGAACATTTTTAAAACTATATTTGGAGCTACAATTCAGTTTCTCATATGTAACCTTTTGCCTTCAATTCAAACTAGTTACAAAATATCAATTTAGCACTCTGGCCCAGGAATACAATTAAGTAGTAAAAGACAAAATCTCCTGAGGAAATTAGGAGCATGTGGACTTTGGCAGAGGGTTGAAGGGGATGGAAGATGCAGGGAGTGGAGCAGAGAAAAATGTAGAGCTCAAAAAAATCAATAAAAAAGAAAAGAAAAAAGATCTTACACACAATTATGATGTATTTTATTCCAAAAAAAGTCAAAGAACTTTTAAGTTCATAAGGTGAGCCCAATACATACTGCAAATGGAATCTAAACAAAGATATATGGGAAATACTTAGAGACGGTGAGATAAAAGTTTAAGCTATAAAATTCATGTTTTAGAATTGTAGGGGGTCATGAAACTCTGTAAAACAAGTGCTCTGAATTAAAAGCCCCCACTTCCAGAAGTAGGTAAATGCAATCAAACTAAGGCAATGATCTTCCTTAGGAGGCAATGGAAAATTCTGTTGTGTAAGTGTCATCTTTTAAAATGGAGACTAAAAATCAAGGTTTCTAATGATATAAAAAGAGAGGATCCCATCCAGGAGACTGCAGCAATCTATTAAAAAAATCAATGTGATAAAAAGACCATAAGGATTCAGGTAAAAAGTTGAGGTAATGAGAGGGCTTAGAAAATGCATGCCCTTCATTTTTGTGACTTTGTATAATAGTAGTGCCACAAATTCTCTCTTGTTGTGCTCTCTGCTATGGATCATATACCCAGTGCTTCAGTGTTCAGTGCATTTTAGAAACATTTCTCATAGGCAAAAATCTGTAAGCTCTAATGTATGAAGAGAGTAAATATGATTACTAATCTTAATATTTAGTAGGAACTCAATTGTAATATATACTTATTTTTTTAATTAATTGGGAGCAACAGATCATCCAAAATGTGTTCAGGGAATTTGTCTGATTACATTTCATTCAACTTGTAACACTGACCTGTGATTACTTATCTCAGAGTAAATGACCATAGTCTCTCTCTCTTTATCTATCTACTCTCTCATTTATCTATCTATCTATCTATCTATCTATCTATCTATCATCTATCTATCTATCTATCTATCCATCCATCTATCTATCTATCTATCTATCTATCTATCTATCTATCTATCTATCTATCTATGTGTCTTAGAAAATAAAAGTATATAGATCATAAATGTGAAATTTTATTTTAAAATTTATTTGGGGCTATATAACATAAACTCAGAATTACATCTCCTGCCACTTTCTGCTCTATCATAGAACCATTTTATCTCCTCAACTACACTCTTAAACATCACCTTACCACACTTCATTTATTTACCTTTAACTGACATTTTATTGGTAATCAAAGCATCAGTGATAAATACAGCAGGAATATTTCTCGAATATATTCTCTGAGCTCTAAATATCTTGAAATTGACTCAGCATCATTTTATTTTCTCTGCCTTCTGATTACCAACTTACTACATCAAGTGGTTTTCTTGGTCTTTTAATTAGGAAAAAAAGGATGCAGAGATCCCCAATCATATCCAATTTCCTTTATCAAGGATACGTACATCCTACTACTTGGCTTTTAAAAAGAACAACATCCCTATTTTTTCTGTGCATTTAAAACAAAATAAATCAATGATCAATCAGATTCTTTACAGTGTACAATAACTATAGGATTCTTTGTATATAACAAGGTGTTTGAAAGTTTAATGTTCTATTTGTGCTAGAAGTATAGGTGAAAATCCACAATATCCTTCATATACACATAGCACTGTAACATGAAGGATGGCTTGTTTGTTGGGGTTTTTGTCCTGCCTGGTATCCCACAACTATTTAACCCTAAAGAAAATCATACATAGGTCTCCATAAATTATAATCTGATTGGCCCATTAACTCTAGCATCTCACTGGCTAACTCTCACATCTTGATTAACCCACTTTTTACGATCTATGTTAGCCATGTGGTTCAGTACCTTTTTCAACGGGGCAGATCATATCCTGCTGCTTCGGTGGTCTGGGCAGGAGTGGGCGTAATCAACTTCCTCCTTCCCAGAATTCTCCTGTTCTCTTTACATCATTTCTGCTTCCTGTCTGGTTTTCCCACCTATAATTCCTGCCTGGCAAATCACCATTTATTTAAAACATGATTGACAGAATACAGACAATTCTACCACACCATAACACAGTAAAGATTAATATTCCTGGCACAAATAATAGTCATTTTTATAGCATGCCATTTTCTGCTTTATGGGAAAACCTTTATCTTTATTTAAAGTGTTGGCTTTGTAATCTGAAACTTCTCAAAACACGCTAAGATCTCTGGAAGCTTAATAAAAATATTGAACAATTTGAAAAGATAGACTCTTGCACAAAATTATTTTTTAAACTTATTTTCAACTAAGTCCTTTAACAGAAGGTGGTAGGAGGGAGTTTTGCTAGCAGAGAAAGGAATAGACATGAGAACAGAAAATAAAAGCTATATGCTTATCAGGTGTTTATATAATATTTTAAATTTTCAAATAAAAACATAAAAGGGAAAGACCTAAACATGATAAAGGCTTGGTGTAGATAAAGCATGAAGGCGTAAGTCACGAACAATGCTACACCAGTTTGGAGTTATAATTAATAGGGTGTTATTTATTTAAAAAAGGCAAAACTTACAGACCACCGTCCCGGACAACAGCCATCTGCGCAACAAGGAAGGGAGTCTAGTCTCCAGCGGAGCAGGAAGTGAAGAGAGAGAGAAAGGAAATAGCCGCTTCTTTTAAAGGGAGAGAAACCACGCCCCAATGGGCTGGTATCTCAGCAGCTATTGGTTGGAGGGGCGGAAGGACCTCCCGCAACACCTCCCCCTTTTGTTTAAGTAAGAAAGTTCTAAACCTACTACAAAATTATATACAATAAGTACAAATATCCTATTCTAACTAGCTTAGGTCTTGTATAATAAATAACTTGGCCAAGTCATGAGAAAAAAGTAACTACATTTATCTTTTCAGGGGCAATTTGTAATCCCCACCTAGGCAAGACTTTCTTTACTTCTTCAAACATCCTTTCTAAAGTATCTTTATTTGAATCAGATAACAAGATGTCGTCCATGTAATGATAAATTATGGACTTGGGGAATTGTTTACGAATTATTTCCAATGGCTTACTTACAAAATATTGGCACAATGTAGGACTATTGAGCATACCCTGTGGGAGGACAGTCCATTGATATCTCCTATTAGGCTGAGAATTATTATAAGTAGGCACTGTGAAGGCAAATTTTTCTCTATCCTTTTCTTGTAACGGTATAGTGAAAAAACAATCTTTCAAATCAAGAACTATAAGAGGCCATCCTTTTGGTAGTAGAGAAGGCAAAGGAATTCCAGATTGTAGTGGGCCCATAGGTTGAATTACTTTGTTGACAGCTCTTAGATCTGTCACCATTCTCCATTTACCAGATTTCTTTTTTACAACAAACACAGGAGAATTCCAAGGGCTGGTTGATTCTTCAATATGGTGAGCATCTAGTTGCTCTTGCACCAGCTGTTCCAATGCCTGCAATTTATCTTCAGCTAAAGGCCACTGTTTGATCCATATTGGCTTCTCAGTTAGCCATTTTAAAGGTAGGGCTGTTGGTACCTCTAAAGTATTTGTTGTATGTTCTTGTACAGCCTGAATGGCTGGTGACCTTTTCCATAATACCGCATCATATCTTTCCTAGAATTATGAGTTCCTGGAACTACAGGAATGTTAATCTGGGTATTCCATTGCTGTAGCAGGTCACGGCCCCATAAATTTATGGCAATATTGGCTATATATGGCTTTAGTCTTCCTATTTGCCCTTGGGCCCTATGCATTCAACCCATCTTGTGCTTTGTTTTACACGAGATAGGGTTCCAATTCCCAGAAACTGAACATCTACCTCTTGAAGAGGCCAATTCGGATGCCAGGATTCTGGAGTAATGATACTTACATCCGCACCTGTGTCTAATAAGCCTTCAATAAAAGTGCCATTTATACAGACTCTTAGCTTTGGTCTTCGATCATTAATAGAAGTCTGCCAAAATATACGTTTACTCTGTCCTACTGGGTTTTTTGACTCATCCTCCATGCGTAATTCATCATTTAGACCAGTATTACTTTTTACAGCAGAAATTGGAGCTTTTAATTTTCTTGGTGAGGCACGTTCTCCACTGTGACTGGGAATGACTGGGCCACTGTTGGCTTGGGGGCCTGCGAGAGGCCCCTCAAGGAGTTTCCCAGCGGTATCGGGTTGCCTTGTTTGTCTGATGTTGACCTGCATTCGTTGGACCAATGTCGGCCTTTACCGCATCGCCTACATATACCTGAAGGCCTAGGTCTCCTATTCTTGTCATTCCCAGAGGAGATATTATTCCTAGAAATTCTGTGCCTGCAATCCCTTTTCAGATGTCCTAATTTACCACAATTAAAACACCTGGCAGTTTGATGTCTCCTCATTGCTGTGGAAACTGCTTCTCCTACCCAAGATTCATCATTATAGCTAAACGCCTCAACATTCATCGTATGCTGAATCCATTCATCCATAGGTGCTGATCTAGACTTTAAAGGCCCAATTATCTTTTTGCATTCTATGTTTGCATTCTCGAAAGCTAGAGATTCAAGAAGTATTCGTCTAGATTCTGGGTCTGTTACCCCTATGTCCAGAGCCTTAATTAATCTTTGCAAAAAGTCAATAAAGGGTTCTCTCTGTCCCTGCCTAATTCTCGTATATGATTCAACCCTTTTTCCTGGATCTTGTATCCTATTCCAAGCATTTAAAGCTGCTTGGTGACATAGACACAGTACTTCATCGTCATAAAGAGCTTGGACCTGTGGATCAGCATATTCTCCTGCACCAAGAATTTGATCTTGGGAAACCTCAATACCTTTTGCTCTTCCTTGTTGTTCCATATGTTTGGATTCTTCTCTGAAATAAATTCCAAACATCAAGGAAGGTCCCTTATCTAAAACTGCAGACACTAACTGATGGAAATCATAGGGGGTAGCTCTAGCATTAGAAGCCCAAGTCCTTATCATTTCCTTTACATATGCATTTTGCAAGCCAAAATTAATTATAGCCTGCTTAATTTCTTTTAGATCATTCATTGCTATTGGTGTCCATCTAGCTTCTCTGACTCCCTTTGAGCCTTTAGAAGTTGACGCTTTGTCAGAATTAAGTATAGGGTATGCTGCTAAAACCTTAGGTAAGCCAGTTCTAATAGCTGGTGTTGGCATTGGATCCTGTCCTTGTGCCTTATTATTCTGTTCACCAGCTCCAAAAATTTCTTCAATCATTTCAAGTCTTTTTATTATTGCCTCTTTTGAATCCTGAATCTCCTGACCTATGGTTCTTAGGAGTACCATATTCTTCCTAAATGATAGAATATTCAAAAGAATACTGAAACCTAGTAGCCAGTAAATTAAGTTATCCTCATAGTCATATAAACCTTGCATGATAAGACCCATTGTATTGGTAGCCCAAACAGTTAAATTCATGTTGGAAACGAAAACTGCCATCTTACCTATTATCCAGCTGGCCTGGAACTCACCAAAATCCGCCTGTCTCTGTTTCCCGAGTGCTGGGATTAAAGGCGTGCACCACCACCGCCTGGCCGGCCTTGAACTCACAGAGATCCGTCTGCCTCTGCCTCCCGAGTGCTGGGATTAAAGGCGTGTGCCAATACTGCCCAGCCAGCCTCAGAGATCGTCCTGCCTCTCTGGATATTATGGGCCTGAAGGCCGAGTGTATCTCGGACTCGGCACTGGGACCTAAGTCACGAACTAAACAAAAACGGTGTACACGGAACCATAAACCCAGAATCCAGGGGTAGAGAAGAGTAACCCGGAAGCCTTGTATGCCTCCACGTGACAGAGTCACCCTGAGGGGTTGCAGCTTCCGTAACCCGGCAACCGCGTGCTCTGGTTCGCACCACTTAAGAGCTATACTTGCAAGGGAGATTTAAAAACAACTCAGAAAAGAGTAAACCACGCAGGTAGAGATTACGCGGGCCTGTGGAGTTTAAATCCACGTGGGGAGGCAGAATAGGGTGCGTGGGGACTTGAAGTCAATCTGAGGTGTCTAAAAAAGCAAAGAATTGCAGCAAGAAAAGCCAGTGAGTGAGAATTTATATTAAACTGCTGGCTCCATGCACAAGGCACAGGTCACACAGCCGCCGCAAGGCACAGGCCGCGGCTGAGAAGGGAGGGCTTGCGCCCAGCCAACTCGCGGCCAGCAGCCAAGCAGGGGAAGGAGAGGTCCTAAAAGCCAAACTTTCGGGCGCCAAAATGAAGGCGTAAGTCACGAACAATGCTACACCAGTTTGGAGTTATAATTAATAGGGTGTTATTTATTTAAAAAAGGCAAAACTTACAGACCACCGTCCCGGACAACAGCCATCTGCGCAACAAGGAAGGGAGTCTAGTCTCCAGCGGAGCAGGAAGTGAAGAGAGAGAGAAAGGAAATAGCCGCTTCTTTTAAAGGGAGAGAAACCACGCCCCAATGGGCTGGTATCTCAGCAGCTATTGGTTGGAGGGGGCGGAAGGACCTCCCGCAACAAAAGCACATTATGCTTATTCTCTAAAATATTGTAAATATTTATATAGTGAATCCTTTTTATATAAAAAATGAAAATAAAACAAACATATAGCAACAAACCCCATTATCAGGAACCCTGTTTCTAAATCTCCTTAAGTAAGCTTCCTACTCTAACTAAAATAAAGATGAAGAACAGTTGCAGTATACAGTAATGCCCATAGAAACATCTTAGAAACAATAAAACGTGTTTGGAAAGGCATGTTAGCCAAAATCTCTATAATTCTATTACACAAGGTCTTATAAGATTTGCTTTTCATTATGACAGTATATTTCTGCATATATTATCTATCATTGACATAATTTTCAAAATTAACTGATGGTGAATATGTACAGAACTCAAGTTGATTCACGGTACATTGTCATTATGCAAACATCAATGTATGTTTAGTCTTAGCTTTTTTTTAAGTCTTAATAAAACAAACTAAGCACATTATTTAAAGTACTAATAGTTGTGTATTTTTTACATTTTTTATTGAAATTATTTTTATGCAATGTATTCTGTTCAGGATTTCCTTTCCCCTGACTCCTTCTAAGTCCTTTCTGCTTCCTTACCCGTCTGCCTCCATTCCCCCCCTTTTCTCTTCCTTTGGTTTTAAAAAGCAAACAATCAGGCAAACAAATAAATAAGAAAATACACACACACACACACACACACACACACACAAAACAAAATTCCAAAACAGAAAAAAAAAGTAAGATGTAAGTAGTGTGCACTAACAGACCCTACTCTTCATACTGGGTTGCCTTGACCAGCCTTAATACAAGGGGAATTTTCTAGTCTTATTGCACCTTAATATGACGTACTTTGTTGCTACCCATGGGGTACCGACCCCTTTCTGAATAGAAATGGAGTAGGTGTAGAGTGGGAACATAGGGGAAGTAGAGGGGAATGACTGGAAGGAAAGAATGTAAGGGAAACTATGCTCAGAGTATTATTATTATTATTATTAATAATAATAGTAATAATAATAATAAAATCATTTAAAAATTAAAAAGGAAGAAACATCGACAAACAGAAATTAACAAAAAAACCCACAAAATCAGAAACCACAATGTGGTGGTTTGAAGAAAAATGGCCCCCATCAGGAATGGCACTGTTAGTACATGTGGCTTTGTTGGAGTAATTATGGTCTTCTTGGAAAATGTGTGTCACTGTGTGGATAGGCATTGAGGTTTCCTGTATTCAAGTTATGCTCACTGACATAGTTCAATTCTTGTTGATGTAGAACTCTCAGATATTTCTTCAGAACTGTGTGCATGCTTTCTACCATGTCCTTCCATGGTGATAATGGACTAAACTTCTAAAACTGTAAGTTGCCTGTATTAAGTATTTCTTTATAAGAATTGTCATTTTATTTCGTTGATTCTTTGGATTGTTTTCTGTGTTTCTATTTTGTTGATTTCCGCCCTCAGTTTGACTATTTCCAGTCTGCTACTCCTCCTAGGTGAGTCTGCTTCTGTTTTTTTCTAGAGCTTTCAGGTGGGCTGTTAAGTCTCCAATGTGTGCTTTCTCTGTTTTCTTTAAGTGGGCACTTAGGGCTATGAACTTTCCCCTTAGGACTGCTTTCATAGTATCCCATAAGTTTGAGTAGGTTGTTTCTTTATTTTCATTGAATTCAAGGAAGACTTTAATTTCTTTCTTTATTTCTTCTTTGATCCAGGTGTGGGTCAATAGTGACTGTTCAGTTTCCAAGAGTTTGTAGGCTTTCTGGGGGTAGCATTGTTGTTGAGTTCTAACGTTAGACCATGGTGATCTGATAAGACACAGGGGGTTATGAATATTTTTTTGTAACTGTGTAAGTTTGTTTTGTTACCGAGGATGTGGTCAATTTTCGAGAAGGTTCCATGAGCTGCAGAGAAGAAGGTATATTCTTTCCTATTTGGGTGGAATGATCTATAGATGTCTGTTAAGTCCATTTGATACATTACCTCCATTTATTCTCTTATTTCTCTGTTAGGTGTCTGTCTGATTGACCTGTCCATTGGTGAAAGAGGAGTGTTGAAATCTCCTACTATTAGTGTGTGCGGTTTGATGGCAGTCTTGAGTTTTAGTAATGTTTCTTTTACGTACGTGGGTGCTTTTATATTAGGGGCATAGATATTCAGGATTGAGAACTCATCCTGATGAATTGTTCCTGTTATGAGTATAAAATATCCCTCAACAGATAAAGTATACAATAATCAACAAATACAGTATATTAATCATAATTCAGCTATGGCAAGTGTGTATATTAGATGTAAAACTTATTATACAACAGCTTTATAAAACATGCTGCTTATGGTTAAATCTTCCCAATTTTGCTAGTTACGATATTAAACTCTTAATTTAAACCAGTAGCCTGTCTGATATAAAAGGACAGGATAGAATCTTGACAATGGTTTAACAAATTATTGACTATGATCAATGTTTCTTATACTAAACAGTAGATTCATTGATAATTTTAAGATTGATTCCTGGACAATTGCCTTTGCTAAATTCAAAGGCCAAAAACAATGGTCTTTTCCCAGATCACTGCTACTATTTATGCACCTGTATCTTGCTAATGTTATAGCAAAAAATCCCTTAAAAGATTTTATGCTAAATTTTACAAATGACTCTTCCAATGGAGGAACTGCATATATGGCTAACAATAATAAAAATTATGGAGCATAACAAGGCTCCTTCAAAGCAACTCATAAAAGTTGCCAGCAGATCCTGATGCAAACGGATCTGGCTTGATGACACCAAGCTTACCTTTGATAAGACAAGGTAAAAAAGCCCTTGCAATGCATTATGAAAAAACCCGACCTGTATATATATATTTGGGGTCGAGGATGTGTTTGTGCTTTATTCACAGAAAGAAAATAAAGTCTGGACGTGATGTCGAGGCTGCGGACACAGAGGAGTTCCAGAATTCCAGAGATGATTGAGGAGAGGTCCTTGGTCCGGTCTTCCCTGCCCCCAAGGAAAGAAGTGCCTGCTAACAAAACCAGCTACACCACTCTGCAGGGTGTCATCCTGCCTCCAGAGTCCAGGGAGACCCGGCGGACATAAGTGCCAGGACATGCTTCATGTAGCTGAATCCAGCTCGCCTCACCCAGGTTCCCCCACCTGTCCTGGAGCACTAATGTTAAACTGCTTCTGCAGCTTGAACTCTGGTCTGCTTTGGAGCTGAGTTGCAGACTAAACATCAGACTGCTTTAAACTTTGGGACACAGAACACATTTTAATTAAAATATTAACCTCTCTTCACTTAAGAAGGGGGAAAATTGGGGGTTCCTGTCACTGTTGCTCAGAGACTGGAACTGGTGGTATTTGATAACATCAACGTATGTCATTGTACTCCTACTAAAATTGTTCTAATGATATTTTTAACTGCTTTTAGATGTTGGGAAAAGTTTGACACATGCTGTAAAATGTTTGGGTTTAATGCATATGTTAAAAATTTTAGATTTTGATCCCTTTTACACTGCCCTAATTTTTGGCAGGCAGCACACATAACTTTATGTGGAGTAGGCACTTAGGAAGGAGGACATACCATAGGCCAGACTGAAAGGTGAATACTGGGTTGGGAAAAAGCCCTTTCTTCTTTTCTGGAGATGGAGTTATTGGTGCCAAAATTACATCATTATATCTTTTGTTTGAGGAGCTCCTCACAGTCTTTTCATTAATGATAGATGCAAAGGCCCAATGACGGGAGTTAGTGTGGATCCTCGCCTGAATAGCACACCATACAGAGGTTGTAGAAACCGGCTCAACATGGCATGGTACAGGTATGAGGGAGCTCTCCACATGGCCTAAGACAGGGTGCCCTGTGATCTGCTTACTTTAATCCTGCTAGATGCCTTTTATTTGAGGAGCTCCAAGGACGGGTGACTTATGGCAGGATAATCCCCCAACCTAAGGTAGGGCCCTGGCAACCCTAGGACGGGTAAGGGGGACAGAAAAAAGGCCTGGTCCCCACTCGACCTAGGAGTCATCGGGCACCCCTCTGTTCCCAGGAGAGGTGGATTGCTTCACCACTCGAGAGGAGGGTCTCTCCTTGTCTCAGTCCCTTCTCCTTTGGTCTGACACCATGGTTGACTCTGACTGGTGCTCTCCACGTGATAACTGCCTGCCTTTGTATGGGAGGGGGGAGGGGATCTTTTGGGAGCCGTTTCCCCCTAGAGATCATTGCAGGAACCATCGCCCTGGGGAGACTGCGGGGAACCCCACACCCATGGTTGTGCTGGGAATGGTTCTGTTGCCCCACACCCAGTTGAAGCTGTCAATGGAGAAAAATAAAATAAATAAAATAAAAAAAATAAAAAAATAAAAAGGAAACTATACATCACATAAAGATGGGAAATTTCTTAACACTGGGCATGTGGATCATATACAGTGTTTTTTTCTAACTATAAATATTTTAAATACTAATGAAAAAAGCAACAGCTTCTGAATGACTTTGGATTATGAAGAGAGTAACTATGTTAAACTGGACTGTATATTTTGATGGTGTCATAACTACAGAGTGAATGTTGAAAATATGTTGCTTTGGAGAGGTTATGACTATATTTCGGCAGAAAAAAGAAAGCTTTCTATTTCTTTAAAAATAATAAAGATCATAACTAATTGGAGGAGAACTTCTAAAATCTTGGCTACAGAAATTATTTAAAAAAAAGAAATACTACAAGATGGATGGCATATAAACTTATAACTCTCCATGGGTATAGCTCTGAGACTAGATGAGATATGGTGAATCTTTTCGGCTACAGAATCCTCATGACAGTTTGGTTATATAGTCCAAGATGACTTAAAAAGTTTATAGAGCCAGGTGATGGTGGCACACGCCTTTAATCCCAGCACTCGGGAGGTAGAGGCAGGCAGATCTCTGTGAGTTCGAGACCAGCCTGGTTTACAGAGCTGGTCCCAGGACAGGCTCCAAAACCACAGAGAAAACCTGCCTCGAAAAACCAAAAAAAAAAAAAAAAAGTTTATAGATGTCTTCTACCTGTGAGAGTAGGGAAGAAAAAAAACATATTTTGCTGACTTATACATATAGCAATTAAATGTTTGGGGTAATTCAGATATGTACTTTATTTTTAAAAGTTTGCATGTTTTCAGAACAAAAGGAGAAGACTGAAATGAAGACATGTAGCCCAAGAGATACAATTTCCCAGAATGCCTCTAATGCAGGTTCTTCAAAAATCTACACTCAGAACAATTTCAAAGCTGTTAGCTGAGATGGTCCAGCCTTATAGTCTACACTATCCAGTACTTCAGATAAGCTCTACGCTTTCCTGTCACACAGAAACTGGAAAACAAATTATACAGGTAGCCCTCCCAGGACTTGATAATTATTACAATTTTCTCAGGGTGTCCTAAAGGTATTGTTGCCCCCAAACATCTGGAAACATTCTCGAGAATATGATGCCCACAATTCTAACCGTTGGGGTGAGTGATTTTTGATCAGCGGGTGGATGTTTGTTATCATCTAGGGGAGTTGGTTACAAGTTGCTATTGGTCATAGGCATGGAGGAAATTAAACAAAGGCAATTAGATTCAGGGATTTCATTTTGATAAAAAATGAGGATATAAGAATGATGGTACAAAATGTTAAATTATTAAATATATTTTAAACTAAATGAACAAATACTAGTCTCAATATTTTACATCGCTATAGATTTTTGTATATTGACATAAATTCATGGTTATTTTTGTTATACTGTGTGTATGTTTCTATTCTTATTTAAGATATAGTACCTATGCAGCTCATATAAAAATGTACTGTAAATATCTAGTCCTTGAAATCTATTTAGAATAATAACTAACGACAGGTTAGGAGTTAGTCATCTATAACAACCAAGCTTATAATCATATTAGGTATGGTTTCAAGATCAAACAGAGATGTATTTTAAATAAATTGTCTTCAAAGAACTTCAGAGACTTACTGAATATGGCTTTTAAAATATTTTAATGATACAAAAATTTTTATGCCAGTGAGATACATCTGCTTCTGGCAGCACCAAGTTACTTTGAAAACAAAGGATGATGGGCATCAAAGAACCTTTTTATGGAGTTTGCTTTTAATGTGGCAAAGCTAGTCACTGGGGAAGAAGAAGGTCTTTCCTTAACTGCCTACAGCATGCAGTCCAAATTGGAAAAGCAGCACACAAAACAAGGTGATTACTGAGCTTCACCAAAACAAGGTAGGACAGTTTTTCAAAGTTTCTTCCTTCACAGAAAATGTCTGTCATATATTCTAGGTCTGTAGACTGAAAATGGATTCTCCAACTTTGCATAAGAACCTTGAGATGACTGTTCAGATGGCCAGATATCTCTGTATCTAGAGGGTTTTTTTAAGTTTTCTAGAGATCTATTCTCTCTCTCTCTCTCTCTCTCTCTCTCTCTCTCTCTCTCTCTCTCTCTCTCTCTCTCTCTCTCTCTCCGGTGTGTGTGTGTGTGTGTGTGTGTGTGTGTGTGTGTTTGTGACAGAATATCTCTGTGTAACATTCATGACAGTCCTTGAATGATCTTTGAATACAAGACTGTTCTTGAATTCACTGAGATTCACCTGCCTCTGCCTTCCAAGTGTTGGGATTAAAGGTGTGCACCATAGCTGCCCCTCTTGCACTTCTTGTTTACTCAGGTAATATTATGTCCTTATTTTATCTCTGATAAGGTAGAAGAACAAATAGTTTTAGTTTTATAGCTGTCCTCGTTATCAAATTCAGAAAAGAAACTATCAAATGAGATGTAAAGTTTATAAAAGTTAAGAAACATAAACCCTAAAGTTGGTTATCTAAGAAAATGTTTTGAGGTCTAAAATGATCTTTTTAGATTAGTAATCCTATTTATGATAAAAAGTAGTTTAGATATAAAACTCCAGATTTGTAAAGACAGGATGCATCATAGAGTAGTTTCTCCAAATTTGCTTTCTGTGAATGGACTGAACACTGGAACTGTAATTCTTACCTAGTAATTGTTCTTGTTGTATATTGTTTTATTGTGTTAATAGGTAAAGTCCTTCTTTTTCATTTAGACAAAAAAGGGAAAGGTTGTTTACATTGTGACGATGTGTCTCTCTCCCAAGGTGCCTTGTAATTGATTTAGTAAAGAGCTGAAAGTTCATTAGCTAGACAGGAGAGGTTCGACAGGATTCCTGGAAAGAGTAAGGAAGAGAAGTTAAATCTAGGTGCAAAAAGGTGTGAGTGAGTTTTGTACCATTCGATGTACAGAATGGAGGAGAGGTAAAAAGACACATGGTAGAAAGCAGATTTTAAAAATATGGTTTAATTAAGTTATTAGTTAGTTTGAAACAAGCCTTAGCTAAAGCCCAAGCTTTCATAAATAATAATAAGGCTGCATATCATTATTTGAGGGCTGATTGTCCAAAGATAGTCTACCAAGAAAGCTTGCTACAACAATGGACAAAAATAACTGAGACATATTAGAATTACTTCAGTGTAAAGATTTATGTTTCTGTGGCTAGGAGTTAGACATTATTTAACATTTTCTATATTTGTAGATTCAGTATATAAATCACTTCTAGTTTTGTTATTGTTTCTACTGCATCTTAATATTTTACTAACAAAATTTTAGTAAAATCTGAAAACAACAAATTATTAATGTAATATTACATAGCCATTACACAGTTACCCTGTTAATACAGTGATACAATGTCTGGAAAGAAGGTATTATTTTATTGGGTCTCCAAGTTTTAAGAGAGACAGAAATTGGGTACAGAAGTTTACAGACTGTATGCCCTTGACTTTGCAATAATATGACTATTAGATGAATGCAGTAAGAATCATATTTGGAAGTTTGAATTTTAATCTTTCTTCATGTTAGCAATATGGAGTATAATAATATAAGGGACAGTACCCAGTCAAACACATAATCCAAAGAAGAGATCCTGTTACTACTATGTAGTATACTGTATTGCTAGTCTTGACATTATGTAAGTTAGAATTTTAAATTTGTTTTTAAGTTATGACATTTTCTACCTATGAAAGGTTCATTGTACAGCAATAAGCATATGTATTCTTCTACCCCAAATCAAAGCTAATAAACTGAAAATGGATTTTCCTTTACAACAAGGTTGTTTGGATTTTCCTCTAACTTTTATTTAGTCTGATTCAGTTTTCTATATTGTAAGATTTTAATGTCAAGCTCCGTCTATTCTTTAATGAGGTCTTATAATTATTAACTACTGCTGTTTTAACTATTAGTATCCTTTCTTCTACAATAAGATAGTCTCTGGAAAATGCCTTATATTTCTAATTTTTCAGTGTAATAAAGGTTATGGATATTATCATATTATGGATTGATAATTGCAAAGAAAAACCATCTCAGGAATCTAGTCTACTTTATCTTTACTGATATTCATTATCTTCTCACAGCTACATGATGACTGAGCTACAGTCATTAAATTTTACTATATTAACAGACAGAGAAGTAAACAACATGTGTAGACTAAAATGTTTCCCTTATTTTCTTAGAGAAAACATTTCCTTAAATGTTCTATCCTTGAAAAAATTCCCCAGATTTTTCTATGGATGGGATTTGTCATGTATCCTGTATAGTAAGTGCATGCCATTTATAAACATTGTAATAATATGTAGTTATTTTCAAAACAGAAAAGAAAGAAGAAAGGAAGGATTGACAGAAGTAAGAAAATAATTGAAAATGAGACAGTGGTTTATAGGTAAACACACTAAAATGTTTCATAGGCTTAAATTTTAAGGCACAAGCTATCCAGACTACCTACATCTTCTTTCAAGATTTCAAAAATAATGATTACATTTATAGAAAAAGTACATTTATAGAAAATGTACTTTGTCCTCAAGAAATAAAGCCCAAAAGACAGAATCAGGGCATAAAAACTGAACATAAAGAAATCGAGATACACAGCATTGAAAAATTAGTTCTTTAAAAAAAATCATGTGTCTTATCAGACATTTATTTTTACCTTTTATTCATTTTTATTGTGTTTTATTTGGTTTTACTTAATCTCTTTCATGTTCTTCCAAAGCTTTGGTGAACAATGACTTTAACAGAAATTTAAAGCAGTTTTGCCTACATTAATCATGATGTTTGACAAGTATTTTCCATTCTTTATCCTGAAAAGTAAATAGTGATTTGGACTGATATCTGTAAAATTCTAAAGCAGTATGAGTTTCATGAGGACTTCAAAGTAAGTTTCTGCCTTTTCATATATACACAGATGGCTGAGACTTTGGTTTAATCAAAAGCTAACCTTTGTACACTTTAACTTATATCTTGCTGTGTGATAGAATTGAGAATATCCTTGTGATTCTCAAATACTTTTCACATTGTTTTTCTAAAGATCCCATGTATAAATCCATGTTGATTTCTAAGAATCATAAAAATAATTTTAATTATTAAATAAAATAATATTTCTAAAAATATTACCTAGTAAATGATCGTTATTCAAATTAAATGTTAATTTACATTATTTTTATAAAACATAGTGAGCTCCTAATCATACTGGAGCTGAGCATAGAGTTGAGGAAATTAGTTCCTGGTACCTGTTGTTTCCATCAGATAAGCACCATGTTTCACAAAGAAAATAATGACTACTTATCTTTCATATTAGCCACATTTATACTATTAAATACATTATAAAGTAGTAAAGAATTACTATAAAAAGAAGTTTTAAAACATTGGAAATAATTACTAAAAACAAATAAATAGAAAATAATTTGAATCTCTTAAAGAAATTCAATGAAGAAAATTATATGAGTCAAATTACAAAGTGGGAACTTCAATATCATTATTCTATCATGGAAATGTTTCTTATTTTTTAATTTTATTTATGATTTTTTTAGATTATAATAATTATGATATTTAAATTTTCTTTGTTTTCTTTCCAAACCTTCCCATGTAATCTCCTTACTCTTGTTCAATTCAAGCCCTCTTTTTAATTGTTGTCAAACACACAATTCCTAACTATATACCTTCAATTTACTTAGTTCATAATGCTACCTCGATGTTTTTAAGGATGAATGTTTAAGAATAACACCAAGAGACATGCTAACTTAAAAGGAGGAATGGTCTGGGGAGGGAGTTCTTAACCATACACAAAGAAATGCAGGCAACAGAGAAATGCTAAGAGTTATACAGATTACAGAGGCCTGGCTTGTAAAATTTCACTGGGAAGCAGAACATCTATCGGGGTCATTTGTGTGACATTTTGAATTAAGAATCTTTGCTTCTCATTGGCTATAGCTGGGGAATCAGCTGTGATGAAGTCAGACCAGAATCCTAGAAATAAAACCTTTGTTTTAATGGCTTGATTGATGCTGGTGGGTGGGATTGGGAAATTAGTTGTGATTAAGAAAGAACCATTATAACTAAGATAAAATCTTCTGGGCATATTTCTGCAGCATTAACACTTGGAAGCTGTGGTGCATAGGGGGGCAAGAGGGATTTTGAAACATGAAGCCAAACTTGATTATTTAGCCTAAAGAAGCTAAATAACAAGGTAAACTATAAGAAAAACATAGATCCACCTGGAAAATGAAATAGTCAATATTACTTGACAAAATTGGGAGCATGGAGGTGGAGGGAGAAGGAAAAGAGGGAGCAGAAGAGAAGGGTAAAAGGGAAGGGGGAGGAAATCTTAAAGGAATAGGATAGTCAAGATGGAGGAAGGATAGAGATAAGTGCAAGGAAAGAGATATTTTGATTGGGTGAGCCACTATGGGACTCAGAAGAAACCTGGCACTAGAGAAATTCCCAGGAATCTACAAGGATACCTCAGCTAAGACCCTAAACATAGAGGAGAGGGTACCTGACAAGTCTTGTCCTGTAGTCAGATTGATGACTATCATAAATGTCACTATAGAACCTTCATCCAGCAACTGTTGAAAAGAGAGGCAGAGGCCCTCAGCAGAGCACTGCTCTGAGCTCCCAAAATCCAGTTGAAATGTGGGAGGTGAGAGAAAATGAGCAAAGAGGTCAAGACGTGATGGAGACACCCACTGAAACAGTTTCCCTGCGCTTAGACCAGTGCTTTGAGATACTGGCTACTGAGGAAAGGGCAGTAGAACAGTATTCAAAAACCATGGGCATGTGGGAATTCTGTCCACTTGTTTCCATGCCAGCAAAAACTTTTAGGCTTTTGAGATATATGGTGTCAAATATCCCCAATTCATAAAGAGTTTGTAAAATGTATCCCGAAGGTGTTTAGGTATCTGTCTTCAAATTGAAGGTGCCCATTTTGCAAAGTTATGCCAGGACTCAAAGCCTAGCACAATGCCTCCACTGTGGTAGGATCTGGGTCAAAAACTGTGGGCCGAATCGTCCACATAGGAGGTAGGAGTGGCACAGTTGGTGCCAATAGTATAACAGTCAGAAAAAAAGGTGCAGTTGGTACCAATATTGTAACTGCTAGAGAAAGGCAGAAATTTCAAAAACAGTAATGACACAAAGCCCATGAAGAATACTCCCAGCCAAGGTGGTGCTGAACAGGAGCAAGGGCAGGGAAGAGATCTGACTCATTTACAAAAAGGATAATTCAGTTAAAGATGGGGTAATTTGACATAAAATGCCTGATGCCCTCGTGATCTCCATTAGGGGATATAGGAGCCGAGGCTGATATAATGTGACAGCTGATGTGATTGGCTAATTTCCCTTCTGCTTCTTCTAGGATTTGTGGGGTTTTGCTTTATAAGTTGCATGGTGTAAGGAAATAAATGAGTTCCTGCTTGACTGGACTCCCTGCTCCACCTGATTGTCTCCAGAACAGGGGGGCTGGGTGTGGATCAGCACACTTCCCTCCTCAGCCAGGGCCAGTCACGGGTAGCTCGCTCAATTCTTCAGCAGGGTCTGCAGAGGGATCCTGGAAAAAAAAACTGGTGTGGAATATTTTCTTGAATAAAACATCTTCTGAAAAAAAAAGCGTTCCACAGAACAAGCCAGGTCCTTGTCCTGGTAACAGGGAGGGGGCCTGGCACTGCTGTGTGTTTGGCAGAACACCCCCCAAATCACAGGAGGCCCTGGGTCTCTAAGGCAACAACTAGGAAAGGACAACTTACCTAGTCAAAAGCCAAACTTGGCCTGGTATATTTGGGTGGAAACTTCACTCCAGCCCCTGGCATCCATGTACGTAAACATTCTGGAATGTTTCGGTGGAGGCTCCAGTGCAAGACCCCCTCTCCTGGTGTTTCCTCAATTCTCTTTTTTATTGAAAAAAAAAAGAAATTTCTGCCTCCTCCCTGCCTCCCATTTCCCCCCCTCCTCCCACTCCTTCCCCCCCTCACCCCCTTCTCCCCCTCCCTCTCCAGACTGAAGAGCAGTCAGGGTTCCCTGACCTGTGGAAGTTTCAAAGTCCTCCCCCCTCAATCCTGGTCTAGGAAGGTGAACATCCAAACTGGCTCGGCTCCCACAAAGCCAGAACATGAAGTAGGATCAAAACCCGGTGCCATTGTCCTTGGGTTCTCATCAGCCCTCATTGTCCGCCAAATTCAGAGAGTCCGGTTTTATCCCATGTTTTTTCAGTTACAGTCCTGCTGGCCTTGGTGAGCTCCCAATGATGAATCAGCCCCACTGTCTCCGTGGGTGGGTGCACCCCTTGTGGTCCTGACTTCTTTGCTCATATTCTCCCTCCTTCTGCTCCTCATTGGAACATTGGGAGCTCAGTCCGGTGCTCCAGTGTGGGTCTCTGTCTCTATCTCCATCCATCGCCAGATGAAGGTTCTATGGTGATATGCAAGATATTCATCAGTATGGCTATAGGATAGGGTCATTTCAGGTTCCCTATCCTCAGCTGCCCCAGGAACTAACTGGAGACATCTCCTTGGGAACCTGGGAGCCCCTCTAGGTCCAAGTCTCTTGCCAACCCTAAGATGGCTCCCTTAATTAAGATATGTGCCTCCCTGCTCCCGTAACCAACCTTCCATTATCCCAATCATCCCGATTCCCCAAGTTCCCCCCAACCTCCCCTTCTCACATTTCTCTCCCCTTCTCCACTTACCCCCTCCCACCACACCCCCAAGATCCCAATTTTTTGCCCGGCAATCTTGTCTACTTCCCATAACCAGGAGGATAGCTATATGTTTTTCTTTGGGTTCTCCTTCTTATTTAGTTTCTTTAGGATATCAAATTATAGACTCACTGACCATTATTTATCTCTAGAAAGCAATTATGAGTGAGTACATCCCTTGTTCATCTTTTTGGGTCTGGGTTACCTCACTCAGGATAGTGTTTTCTATTTCCATCCATTTGCATGCAAAATTCGCGAAGTCATTGTTTTTTACCGCTGAGTAGTATTCTAATGTGTATATATTCCACACTTTCTTCATCAATTCTTCCATTGAAGGGCATCTAGGTTGTTTCCAGGTTCTGGCTATTACAAATAATGCTGCTATGAACATAGTTGAAGAAATGTCCTTGTCATATGATCGGGCATCTTGTGGTTACATTCCCAAGAATGGCATTGCTAGGTCCATGGGTAGGTTGATCCCGAATTACCTGAGAAACCACCACACTGCTTTCCAAAGTGGTTGCACAAGTTTGCATTACCACCAGCAATGGATGAGGGTACCCCTTTCTCCACAGCCTCTCCAGCAAAGGCTATCATTGGTGTTTTTGATTTTAGCCATTCTGACAATTGCAAGATGATATCTCAATGTTGTTTTGATTTGCATTTCCCTGATCGCTAAGGAGGCTGAGCATGACCTTAAGTGACTTTTGGCCATTTGAACTTCTTCTGTTGAGAATTCTCTCTTCAGATCAGTGCCCCATTTTTTTATTTGGTTAATTAGCATTTTAAAGTCTAGTTTCTTGAGTTCTTTATATATTATGGAGATCAGACCTTTGTCTGTTGCGGGGTTGGTGAAGATCTTCTCCCAGTCAGTGGGTTGCCTTTTTGTCTTAGTGATAGTGTCCTTTGCTTTACAGAAGCTTCTCAGTTTCAGTAGGTCCCACTTATTCATTGTTGCCCTTAATGTCTGTACTGCTGGGGTTATACCTAGGAAGCGATTGCCTGTGCCCATCTGTTGTAGGGTACTTCCCACTTTCTCTTCTATCAGGATCAGTGTGTTCAGATTGATATTGAGGTCTTTGATCCATTTGGACTTGAGTTTTGTGCATGGTGATAGATATGGGTCTATTTTCATTCTTCTACAGGTTGACATCCAGTTGTGCCAGCACCATTTGTTGAAGACGCTTTCTTTCTTCCATTGTATACTTTTAGCACCTTTATCGAAAATGAGGTGTTCATGGGTTTGTGGGTTAAAATCCGGGTCTTCTATACGATTCCATTGGTCGACTTCTCTGATTTAGTGCCAATACCACACTGTTTTAATTACTGAAGCTCTGTAATAGAGTTTGAAGTCAGGGATGGTAATGCCTCCAGAAGTTTCTTTATTGTATAAGATTGTTTTGGCTATCCTGGGATTTGTTTTTCCATATAAAGTTGATTATTGTCCTCTCAAGATCAGTGAAGAATTTTGATGGGATGTTTATGGGGATTGCATTGAATCTATAAATTGCCTTTGGTAGGATTGCCATTTTTACTATGTTGATCCTCCCAATCCAAGAGCAAGGGAGATCCTTCCATTTTCTGGTATCTTCTTCAATGCCTTAAAGTTCTTGTCAAATAGATCTTTCACTTCTTTGGTTAGAGTTACCCCGAGATATTTTATGCTGTTTGTGGCTATCGTGAAAGGTGATGCTTCTCTTATTTCCCTCTCTGCTTCCATATCCTTTGTGTATAGGAGGGCGACTGATTTTTTGGAATTGATCTTGTATCTGGCCACATTACTAAAGGTGTTTATCAGCTGTAGGGGTTCTTTGGTGGAGTTTTTGGTGTCGCTTATGTACACTATCATATCATCTGCAAATAATGAAAGTTTAAGATCACCATCGGGGCCATCACATCCCAGGGCATTAAAAGCCCCTACCTCTTTGTTTCCTCTTGTGGTCTTCTCAATTTCCCCTCAGGCCACCTACGAATGCTTTGCTCAGAATAAATCTGAATTTATTAATTCAGTTTGATTGGCTTATTGCATCAGCAGTAATGGATTCGCATTAACCAGGATTTAAAACTTAATACAAACAACAGAGTAATCAGATTTAAAAATGGGATGTGAGGACCAACACCCAAGGTTTTCTTCTGATGTCTAAACACTATCTGTGTCTCATATACATCTGTACTCAAAAAGCCTATCCCCAATACACAAACAAAGATAATATGTGAAAAGCTCTTCAGATGATTCTGATGCATACTAGAACCGAATATCCCTGTTTTGGGTTTGAAAACTCTCAAATACCTTTAGGAGAATTACCTCCCTTGAAAACAGCTAGCTACATTGTGGAAAATGAAGTAACAAATCCTCAGAAAAAAAGAAATTAATTTTTATATTTGCATGCAACTACTACATTGTTAATTACCCTATTTTGCCGGAATTCTAACAATAGGGTAAATCTTCCTTTAGTTATATTCTATACCAAGTAATACATAATACACCATTTTTATTTCATTAGTCGCACAAATAAGTAACCATTCTCAATAATATCTTTTCAAAAGAACTTTGAAGACTCCATTTCTTAACTAATTATGTAGCAATGAAGATCAATGAATACAAGTCAAACACTATGTGTTTATGGGAGTGGTATTAGATGGCACATATAATCTAAGTATATGTGATCTTTTCCTCCACATTACAATTCTTTTATTTAAACATTCATGAAATGTATATTTTATTGCAAAAAAATAAAAACATTTATTTTAGAAGAAATGGGAAATGTCTTAAAATGTGTGCAGATTAAAATGTTATTTTAAATATTTGAATAATAATCTGTCATGAAAGCATTAATGTTCATATTGTAAAGTGTTGAAATATAATGGGTTTCCAATTTTCTTTATGATGTATATGTTATATTTATTTTTAGAAGCATCTCAGTATTGTGAAAATAACTTATTCTAATTGTGATGAAAAAATGTGCTCAAATGATTTTTTTACTATAAGAAAGCATCTATCTCATTGTATGCAGCTTTATCATAGATACATGTTTTATTTTGTGGCTGTTCATAATTATATTAGTGAGCATTCAGATTCAAGGCCTTATCCAGTGCTTTCAATAATTCCTCACGTATATGTGTATACATTTGCATGTGAAGCAAAACAAACTCATCTCTGTCTATTATTATTGTTTGAAATTTATATGAATGATGTCATATGAAAAATCATTCTAGAAAACAATTTTGACATTATATTTTTCAGACTTTAAAAAAATACCAGTTTTTAAATATATAAGAAATTTATAGCAAAGAGACATACCAGGTAAGGAAGAGCAAAATATGTCTAAAAATATAAAATAGATAAATATTTATTTTTTGAGATCCATTACCAAGATATTAACATTTTATGAATTTGAGAAGAGATGAAGAAAACAATAATTAATAATGGTATCGTATAAAACCTTCCCTGAAGAGACCATACACTTTGCATATAGGACACAGATAAATCAAGCTAGAACTAAGCTGAAAATTTCTTCCCCACTGGGTAGCATTAACAGTTTCAAAAGGTGCTATGCAGGTTGTTGTGGAATGAAACCCATTAATGGTATGCTGATCTGAATACCCCATAGACTCATATATTTAAATGATTAGGAAATGACATTTTTGTTAGAATAACTATTGCTTTGTTGAAAGAGATGTGTCAATGGGGGTAGACTTCGGCTTTGAAAAGACACAGCCTGGCCCAGTGGCTCTATCTCTTACTGCTACCTGTGGATCCTGATCTAGAACTATCAACTATTTCTGTTTACATGCCATCATGCTCCCTGCCATGACAATAATGGACTAAATCTCTGAAACTGTAGGCAAGCTCCAATTATATGTTTTGTTTTATAAGAGTTGCCATGGACTCTTCATAGCAGTAGAACACTGACTAAGACAAATGGTCTTACCTAATTGTGGACCTGCATACTATAACAATAATCTTCCAGGAAAATCAGTGTTCATTGAGGCAATTGTGGCACTATTATTTTTGGTATAGCCATCTGCTTTCTGATTGTATTTGACACCTGACCCACTGCAGGCAATCCACATCTCATACTTTATAAACCTCATTAAAATCTATTTGTGGAGAATTAAAATGTCCTACAGAAAAGTGTACTACTGACTTTATGTACACATAGTCAAAGTGCCTGGATCAGAGGAATTTGATTTGTAGTGAGTAGCATTAATGTGCAGACAATTATCTGACCAAGGGACTAATAATAAGAAACTGCCCTATGTTCACTCACCTAGGGCACATCATAAATTAGAGGATAAAAAGGATGTAAGAGGTGTATAAAGAGGATGAATGCCATGAAACAATGTCTTTTGTATATGACAAGGTCATTGGAAACATGGAAAATTAAAGCCAACAGCTATGACTATAGGCAGAAGCCTGCCATAAATAAAAGACATGAATGCAGGAGAGCACTAATTGGAAAGAATAGCAAGGAGTACAAGCAGATAAAAGAACCCAATTGGATGAATATCATCACAGTACATTGTACACATCTATGAAATTGTCCAAAAATCAGTAAAAAAAATAATTTGAACATTAAACACTAAATATTTCATTCAAAAGAAATACTTTTTAAGTAATAACTTACATTAAAAACATTTATTTAGGCAAGTAAATTAACTTAATTTTGGCAAAGGTAATAAGACCATAGTATTTGAGACACAATCTACCTTTTTCTACTTTTGTTTGAGAAGAAAATCATAGCAGGTGGTGGCAGTGCATGCCTTTAATCTCAGCACTTGGGAGGCAGAGGCAAGTGGATCTCCATGAGTTCAAGTCCAGCCTGGACTACAATGTAAGTTCTAGGGCAGTCAGAGCTATTACACAGATAAATCCTCTTGCAAATGAAAATGAATGAAAGAAGGGAAGAAAGAAGATAAAATAATTTTGAGTCAGTGTTGCCAAGAAGACGTCCTCTTCGACATATTTTAAAGGCTCTATTATCTCCCTGAAATGGAGATGACCACTAGCGTTTCTTGTATCTTACAGCTGATTGTTGAAAGAACTAAACTAATGGTGTTTACATAGAATAGGCAAAAAATACCTCTTTATTCCAAGCCTTTTCTTGGAAGATAATCTAAACTTCTTACTGTATAGCATGGATACTTTTGCCCCAATATTTCAAAGTCAAAGTCTGTTGTAGAAATAAAGGTTACATATCAGTCAGTAGGTACAAACTTGGATGATAGGAGATTGCCACATCTACCTTGTTCACAAACCAGAGTGTCATTGAAGAGTAGTGGGCTGTTCTCACACCCAGACCTTGAACAGTGGCTGAGTGTTTTTGCCTAGAGTGCATTGGTTAGAATTTTAATGATATTAGTATGAACATGACCAAAAGCAACTTGAAGAGGAAATGGATTATTTAACCTATTAGTTTGCAATTCATCATGTCAGAAAGTCAGGACATGAAGCTGGAGACAATAATTGAATTAAAGACCATGGAATGATGATGCTTGCTTCTCCTAGCTTGCTCAGTTTTCTTCTTCTTCTTCTTCTTCTTCTTCTTCTTCTTCTTCTTCTTCTTCTTCTTCTTCTTCTTCTTCTTCTTCTTCTTCTTCTTCTTCTTCTTCTTCTCCTTCTCCTTCTCCTCCTCCTCCTCCTCCTCCTCCTCCTCCTCCTCCTCCTCCTCCTCCTCCTCCTCCTCCTCCTCCTCCTCCTCCTCCTCCTCCTCCTCCTCCTCCTCCTCCTTCTTCTTCTTCTTCTTCTTCTTCTTCTTCTTCTTCTTCTTCTTCTTTTTTCACTAACAGATCACTTACCCAAAGATGACATCACCCACACGGTATGCTAAGTTTTTCTACAATAATCATTAATCAACAAAATGCCCCAAAGACTTGCCTACAGGCCAATCTGACACAGCTATTTTCTCAATATTTGACTCTAGCTTGTGTTAAGTTGACAAATACTAACAAGCAGACAAAGAGAAAGAGAGAAAGAGAGAGAGAGAGAGAGAGAGAGAGAGAGAGAGAGAGAGAGAGAGAGAGAGTAATCCCAAGAATAGAAAGTTCATGTACTGTTTGTAAAAACTTTATTTAGAACAGTCTTGGAAAAAGTCAAGCCTCTAAGCTGTATAATACTCAAAGATGCTTTTGTTGTAAGCAATTAAAATGGAACTCGAAGCTCAAAAAGCAAATGCTACCTGTCTTAGCATATAGTATGGAAAAATCATAGCTAAGAGCTTTACTAATTCCAGGATTTGACACCTGAAAAAAGAAAGATAATATTGTTGGATCATAATGTATAATAATTTGAAGTTCTGGGCATTATCAAAGACAACAAACAGTGACCATTGTTGTAAACTAATAGCTGGGTATGAGCCTCACAAAAGAAGTCTATTGGCAAAGAAAACATGAAAAGTTGAAATTTCCAAAACAGTACTTGCTCAACCCACTCACATAAAAGAATGATTAGCTATTGTGTATTCGTAAGGCTATATTTTCTAATGAACAATTTTCCTACAGGGTAAATGTATTTCAATAGCAAAGTCCAACCAGGATATTAAGGAAATAATTAGCTAATAGCAATGATGATATGATAGGGTAAGTAAAATCAGAGGTTCACTGTACTTATATTTTATAGTACAATGACTAATTTCCTGGTTAAAGTACAAAAGAAGGCAATGTAGAATGCAAGAACTATGAGAGAACACTAATACCAAACTTTGCCAAGACTTCAAAGTAGCTATTATATGTGTAGCCATAGAAATGAAAGAAAATATTCACAAGGAAGTAAAGAAAGTTGAAATGGAAAGGTTCCATTGAAAGCAGACTGCTAATAAAGAGATAGAAGCTACATAAAAATAATACTTGAATGAAAATTCAGATGCTGCAAACTATGATCAGTGAACTAATATTTACCAGAAGGAATCATTAGTAGATTTTTCAATAATAGAAGAAAATATTTATAAACTTGGAAGTAAAGATTATGCACTAGAACCAACAAATAGAAAAGGTAGATACATTGTGATATATCAAAAGAATTCTAGCTACTATTAAGTGTATAGACATGAGCAAAATGGAAAATCATAAAGAGTGAAAGGGGATTAAAAATATTTAAAAGAATACATGTAAAGATATACATATGGCAGCAGTCAATGAGTAAAGAAACCATGTATTTTAAAAGGAGTAAGCATGGGTAAGGATTTTCAGGGAAAAAATGAAAGGGAGAAAATATGTCATATATATAACAACACCAAGTTTCATGATGAAAAGTAATTTAAGATTCTTTGAGAATTCTAAATAGATGAACATAGAGGTTGTTGTAGTTTTGTTTGTTTGTTTTGCTCTTTGCTTTTTGGGCTCCTTGGAGGGGGGCACAACCCAGATACCAAATAAATCACGTGGAGTTTTATTCTTTCTTATGAATGCCCAGCCTTAGCTTGGCTTATTTATAGCCAGATTTTCTTAACTTAAATTATCCCATCTATCATTTGTTTTTGAGCTTTTACCTTTCTCTATTTCTGTGTATCTTTTCTTTCCTTCTTATTTTGTGTATGACTTGGTGGCTGGCACCTTCTTTTCTTTATCCTTGATTCTCTTCTTCCAGATTTCTCCTTCTATTTATTACCTCTGCTTGCCAGCCCTTCCTATCCTTTCTTCTGCCTAACTATTGTGCTGTTGAACTCTTTATTAGATCAATCAGGTATTTTAGACAAAGTAACATGGATTCACAGAGTTAAACAAATGCCACATAGCAACACAGTGGGGATGCAGTACTGTGGGATACAGGGGCATGGGACACTGTGATGTGGAGACTCAGAGGTAAGAAATACACTGGGAGAACATGGTGGTGGTGGTGGCTGAGCAAACCAGGTTTCTGGAAGCAGCTCTTAGCAGATCTAGATCTTAGTTGGTCCTCTGACAACAAAAAAACAGAGTCCCCTGGGAATAGCTGTTAGAAAATCCACTTCAGAGAGACTGTCTGAGTTGCAGAGAAGCAGCCCATGATACTCTGTGAACAGTGCAGTTTGAAAGTCAACACCAGTAAAATCTGAGCAATATGTTGATTCTGGATCACATGATTTTGGCCAGACTACCAGAAAATGTACTCAGGAAGTACAAGTGCGATTTGGAGAGTGAATATTCATGGATAATTTAAATTCTAGTTTCCAGCAGGTCACTGGACAATGGAAATGACACAGTACCTGGACCAGAACTAGCAAATCTATTGTTAACTCAGTGTTATGATAACCTTTTGAAATTCCAACTGTTATATGCAAGCTACTGACCAGACAATATTTGTAACATGATTTCCCAAAGAAAAGTCAGGAAATGAGAACAGGGCAACCCAGGGGTTAGATAGATTTTTAGACACAAGTGAAGGACAAGTAACTTAGAAGTATAATGCAATGTATACATATATAGATGGACTTTTTGTTTTCTTGAGACAGGGTATCTCTGAAGCCTTAGAGCCTGTCCTCAAAGGAAATAGCTCTTGTATTCCAGGATGGCCTTGAATGCCCAGAGATCTGCCTGCCTCTGCCTCCCTAGTGCTGGCATTAAAGGCATGAACCATCATGACCTAGCTTGGAATGTTTTATCCATAATGAAAAAAAATATGGAAATAATGATTTAATTGAAGAAAATTGTATTATGTAAATTAAAGCAATTTCAAAAGGATAAAAAGTTTTCTTTTTTGTAGACCCGTATTTTATATAATCACTCACAATCATATATGTACATAATAAATAAGGTAGAAATAAAGTGAAGGGAGAAGAAGGGTAAGAGTAATGATGTGGAGTGGATATGCTCAACACAATATATACTTGTAAGAAAAATGTTAAAACTAACTAAATAAAATATTTATAACCAAGATATATTAAAAAAACTTAGTAACTGGAAAATAAAAATGGCCCAATACTTATATAAAAAATTTAATAATTTGTTGTAAATGGTATCGAGTGTGTGTGTGTTTATAAAATTGGGACATTGTGTGGTGTTCAATACATGTGTACATTGTATAATAATTAAATCATGTTAATTTATATTTTTGAATGTTTGTCTCTTTTTTTTGCCCTTCAACGGATCAAATATATTGCCTCACACATGCTTTTAAAGCAAGATACTAGTGATTCTTATACCCATCTAAATTCCTTTATAGGAAAACACTCAGAATCCTTTCTTTAATTTTTTATTTATAGTTCATTGTTGTCTATTCCATTTTAGTATATAAGAACATGTTAAAACTTGCTCATCTATAATTGTAACATGGTACACTTTATGAAATATTTTCACAGATATTTATTCTTTTTGATGTACTGATAGTATATAATTGTACATATGGACTGTTTTCTGTCGTTTTAGTGGATAAGTATTTAAGTTCCTTTATAGTTATGAATAGCAGTGCATTAAAATAGTGCAGTATTAGTGACTATCATTTCACAATACTGTTTATGATATCAAGTGGTATAATGCCTCCTGCTTTGTTATTTTTGCTTAAGAGAGTTTTCTATTGAAGGTATGTATAAATACTGAAATCTTTTTTTCTATTTCCTTAAAACTATAATTATTTTGATTAATATTGTATTAAAGTAGTTTGTTACTTCACATAGTATGGACATTTTTACTACCCAGATTCTCCCAATCCACAAACACAGATTTATTTTCATTTTAATGTTATCTCCAGTTTTATGAGTTTTTTTCATTCATTCTTCCTTTCTTCTTTTTTTTCCCTCTCCTTTGGAAATATCATGGAATATGCTTTAATGAATTCTTTCTGTTTTTCTAGTAATTTCTATTTGAATAATAATTAAAAATAATACCAATTCTTTAATATTTGACGAAATTCAACACTGAAGACATATAGTTCTTAGATATTCTTAGTAGGGCAGTCTTTATGATAATTCATCCTCAGTATTTGAATTTTGTTTGTTAGGTTTTTCTTTTGTTGTTGTTTCATGATTTCATTTTGGTGAGGTATACTTGCTTAGAAATATACCTTGTTGTTATTTTCTAGATTACAAAAGTCATTGGTGCATAACTGTTTCTAATAGTATTTAATGATCATTTGTATTTAATATAGTATCAGTTTTGTGGTCTTCTTTCTCATATCTAATTTAAAATTTACTCTAGTTTTCTTTATCCTAGCATAGCTGTGGATTTGTCTTTAGTACGTGACTTTTTCAAACTACTTGAGTATATATTTTATTTATTTCTAGTTTGACCTTCATTGTTTTATCTAATTTTGAGTTTTTATTTTTGCTTTCTAGTTCTTATGTAATTTTATCAAGTATCACATATTTTTAAATATATTTTATTTTAAACTATATATGTGTAATTATATATGTGCACACACAGATACATACATTTTTTTCTTGCACCATAATCTGATTTTTAGGTCATAGTGTATATTTCTTAAAACCTTTGATGCTAGTTTGAATCTGATATAATTTTGGCTTTGACACAATATGACTTTTTCATTCTTGCAATTCTGCTTGAGTTGCTGAAAATTTGAATAATATTGATGAAAGTGATTCCTTTGGCCATATATGCTGTCACTGGCCTATTGACAGTTTTGCTGTCCGAAGGTGGCTATAGTCATTGAAATAGCAGTCATTTGCTCATGAAAGTTGATAATAAGATGGAACAACCTGAATCTTGCAGTTATGGGTACTGGTGCAGTCTTAGAGATTGCATGTATGTTCCAAAGGCCCACTCCAAGGCAGATATTTCACACAGGGTGAAACAAATCTTTCCCACCCTAATGCAGGTCTCTACTTGAGGACAGAAAAGCTATAGACACTTAATCTGTGGGTCTGCCTTTAAATAACATCTTCATCAGTGTTCAGTTTGCTGTAATAAGACATTGTGACCTAAAGGAAAGGGTTTAGTTAGCTTACACTTCCAGGAAACATTTAATCACTGAGGAACTCGGGGTGGTAACTCAAGCAGGGCAGGAACCTGAAGGCAGAAGCCATTGCAGAAGCCACAGAGGAGAATTGCTTAATGGCTTACTTCCTCAACTTGCTCAGCCTGCTTTCGTACAGAACCCAGGACTACCAGCCCAGGAATGGCACTGCTCACATTCATGTGAGCCCTTACAAATCAATCATCAATCAAGAAAATGCACTTCAGACTTGCCCACTTGCCCAGACTGGCAAATATGTTGAAAAACCACACACACACACTCTCTCCCCTTCTCTCCCTCCCTTCTTCCTGCTTTATTTTTCTTAGTTTTTCTTCTTCCATTTATACTTCCACCCTATCCCAATTACCCTTCTTCACACTTATCCCAATTCACCCCAAATTTCAAGGTGAAAGCTTCTACTCTTAGATTACTACTGTCACATACAACCTGCTGAATCAGTTTTGTTGATGTGCATGTATGGATTCAAGGTTGACCCACTCTGCATTGTTCAATCAATAAGTGAACTGATCTCTGGAAGAGGATAAATTTCCCTCTCCTAGCAGCCAGTAGTTGTATAGACCCATTCTCAATTGAGGTTCCATCCTTCAAAATGACTCCAGCTAGTGTCAAATTAACAAACAAAGAAAAATAACAACAAAAACAAAAATGTCTTCGAAATAGTGCTGAATTTCACTATAGTGTGATTGGCACTGAACTCCAATGATTTAAATAAAGATTTTAAACAGACCAATATTATGGAAGCATTTTTTTCAATTATGATTCCTCATTCCAGTTAAATCTAGGTTGTATTAAGTTGATAAAAAATAACAAGGACAGCAAATTTCTTGGAAAAATATACTGATACTCAGAAAAGCAAATGATTTTTAGAGCAGGGTAGTATGATAATTAGAGTATTAGAGTTAGTAAGAGAGGAAAAAATATTGAAATAAACTGTATGTGAAGAATGCTATCACACACTACAAATTATTTATCTTAAATTTTATATCCATGGAAATATCCCCTTAAATGACTGTAATAAAATGACTTGTTCAGATACATAAAAGAAAGAAATTACTCACTGGCCTTCCTAGTGTACTATAGTAATAAAGAAAACCACCAGAAACAGTGAGATGACACAGATTGAGGGAATAACACTAGAAATAATCAGTACATGAGCTAATACATGCAATTTTAAATTTTAATTTCTAAATAACTATGACATTGTGACTACTATGATAACATGCTCTTCTATTTAAAACATGAACATAAATGAATGTGTGATCACAGCAGTATAAAGATAGAGGAAATAAATGAAAATATGCTTTCTTAGAATCATATAATATATATGAGGTAGCAAGACGTGGCTTGTATCAATTTGCATTTTCTACCACATTCCCTAAGGCAAGCACCAAATGACAAGATATTCTGAGTTGAGAACTATGACATAATAACACAAAAATCCAAAATAATCTAATAAAAATGCAATTAATTTAAGCATATGTATTATAGAGGAGTAATTGTTAGGAAGTTGAGCATTAACTGTTAAAGGTGACATAGATTCAATTTGGGATAACTAAGACGGTTTGGGGATAAATAGTGGCAACTGTTACAAAATAATGAAAATGCACTTGATACTGCAATTTTTCAAACTAAGAATCCTTAAAATGGTAAAGTTGTGTTATTTATAGTAACTGTGCCACAAACAGAAACACAAAAGTAAAAATAGTCTAACAAAAAATTATAAAACTAAATACATATCTGTATGTTGGATTTCTATTAAAAGTAAAAGAACAGGTAAAAATAAATAATATTTCATTTAAGCAAATAATGAACACCATTGATTAAAGTATAAGGAAAAAGAAAGTAAGATTATTTTCAAATTAAGGAAAAAAATTAACTGTGGAGAGAGAATGCAATATGAATGAAACACACAATAAGGTGCTTTCTTTGGCATTGTTACCATACTATTTCTAAATTTATATGACAGACACAAATGTACAATTTATATTATTCTTACTATAAACATGTGTTTTATTCTCTCCTATATATGATCAACTTAAAAAGAATAAAGTGTGGAGAAAGGTGATGGACTACCATCTCCTTAGCAGTTAAGTAAGTGTATATAAGGTATAGGAAATATTACTCAACACTGTTTAAGAAGAGGCAGGAAATGCTTTTGAAATTCAACGTATAAAATTAACATCAATGCTTGATGCTCTTTCAATACTCTTTCTTTTTTAAAAAAACATATTAATTTTCCATTCAAAAATTTACACTTCCTCCCCTCTTCCCATTCCCCTCCTGCTCCCCCACTCACTCTTTTCCTTCCCTCTCCCTCCTTAAGAGAGGGCAGGGAACCCTGCCCTGTGAGAAGTCTAAGTACCTCCCCCCTACATCCAGGCTGAGGAAGCATTGCATCCAAATAGAGTAGGGTCCCAAAAAAGCCAGTACATGCAGTAGAAACAAGTCCCAGCCCTTTATCAATAGCTTCTCAGTCAGCCCCCATTGTCAGCCACATTCAGAGAGTTGAGTTTGATAGCATGCTCATTCAGTCCCTATCCAGCTGGATTTGGTGAGCTCCCAGTAGAAGAGGCACACTGTCTCAGTGGGTGGACCAACCCCAAGTGGTCCAGACTTCCTTGCTCATCTTCTCCTTCCTTCTGCTCTTCAACTGGACCTTGAGAGCTCAGTCCATTGTTCTGATGAGGTTCTCTGTCCCTATCTCCATCCATAGCTGGATGAAGATTCTATGGTGATATTCAAGATAAACATCAGTGTGATAGTGGGGCAAGGCCAATTCAGGCACCCTCTACTCTGCTGCCCAAGGACCTAGCTGGGGACATCCTTGTGGACACCTGGGATCCCTTCAAGAGCCAAGTCTTTTGTCAAGCCTAAAATGGCTCCCTTAATGTAAATATCTTCTTCCCTGAACCTATATCCAACCTTCCTCCATCTCCACTCTCCCACACCGTCAAGCTCACTCCAGGCTTTCCTTTCTCCCTTCTGCCTCCCCCTATTCCTTTGCCCACCCCACCCCTGCCCTACCCCCACTCCCATGCTCACTCATAACTTTTGTCCAGCAATCTTGTTTACTTCCAATTTCCAGGAGGATCTATATATGCTTTTCTTTGGGTTCACCTTGTTATTTGGCTTCTTTATGCTTGTGAACTATAGGCTTAATGTCCTTTGTTAATGGCTAGAGTACAATAATGAGAGAGTATATACCATATTTATCATTTTGTGTCTGGGTTATCTCACTCAGGATAATGTTTTATATTTCCATCCATTTGCATGCAAAATTCAAGATGTCATTATTTTTAAATTCTGAGTAGTACATTAATGTGTATATATTCCACACTATGTTTATCCATTCTTCCATTGAGAGGCATCTAGAATTTCAGTGTGGTCAGATTTATATTGAGGTCTTTAATCCATTTGGACTTGAGTTTTGTGCATGGTGATAGATATGGATCTATTTTCATTCTTCTACAGGTTGGCATCCAGTTATGCCAGCACCATTTGTTGAAGATGCTTTCTTTTTTCCATTGTATACTTTTAGCTCCTTTGTCGAAAATCAGGTGTTCATAGGTTTGTGGGTTAATATCCGGGGTTTCAATTAGAATCTATTGGTCAACGTCTCTGTTTTTATGCCAATAACAAGCTGTTTTCATTACTGTAGCTCTGTAATAAAGTTTGAAGTCAGGGATGGTAATGACTCCGAAAGTTTGTTTCTTGTATAGGATTGTTTTGGCTATCCTGGGTTTTTGTTTTTCCAAATAAAGTTGATTATTGTTCTCTCAAGTTCTATAAAGAATTGTGTTGGGATTTTGATACGGATTGGGTTGAATTTACAGATTGCCTTTGGTAGAACTTTCATTTTTTCTATGTTGATACTACCTATCCAAGAGCATGGGAGATCCTTCCATTTTCTGGTGTCCTCTTCAATTTCTTTCTTTAATGCCTTAAAGTTCTTGTCAAATAGATCTTTCACTTTCTCAGTTAGAATTACCCTAAGATTCTTTATGCTGTTTGTGGCTATCGTAAGAGGTGAAGTTTCACTAATTTCCTTCTCTGCTTCTCTATCCTTTGTGTATAGGAGGGAAACTGATTTTTTGAGTTGATCTTGTATCCCACCACATCACTGAAGGTATTTATCAGCTGTAGGAGTTCTTTGGTAGAATTTTTGGTGTCACTGATGTACGCTATCTTATCATCTGCAAATAACACAAGTTTGACTTCTTCCTTTCCAATTTGAATCACCTTGATCTCCTTATGTTGTCTTCTTGCTATTGCTAGAACTACAAAACCTATGTTAAAGAGATGTGGTGAGAGTAGACAGCCTTGTCTTGTTTCTGGAATGATTTTGAGTTTCTTTCCATTTAATTTAATATTAGCTGTTGAATTGCTATACATTGATTTTATTATATTTAGATACGATCCTTTGTATCCGTAAACTCTCCAAGACCTTTGAAGGTGAAGGCGTAAGTCACAAACAACCCCACACCAGTTTGGAATTATGATTAATAGAATGGTTATTTATTTAAAGGGGAAAAAACTTTCAGATCACCGTCCCAGACAACAGCCCTCTGTGCAATCAGGAAGGGAGTCTAGTCGCCGGGAGCAGAGCAGGAAGTAAGAGAGAGCAAGGAGGGAAGTAGCCGCTTTTTTAAAGGGAGAGAGACCATGCCCCAATGGGCTGGTATCTCAGCGGCTATTGGCTGGAGAAGCAGAGGAACCTCCCGCAACACCTCCCCCTTTTGTTTAAGTAAGAGAGTTCTAAACCTACTACAAAATTACATACAATAAGTACAAATATCCTATTCTAACTAGCTTAGGTCTTGTATAATAAATAAATTGGCCAAGTCATGAGAGAAAAGTAACTACATTTATATAGTCTTCAACCCCATCGAAATCTGAGAAGGGAAATAATGCTACCTGGCTAATTAGGAAGTTCAGTAAAACAGCTTCCAAAACATGCAACAAATCACAGAGACAACTAGCTACCTGGGCACTAACCAAAAGTCACATTTGCAGCGCTGAATCAACGGACTTGGCTAAGGCCTAACATAACTGACATACCATTTTCAAAGGCAAGCAACTTTTGAAAACTATCTTACCCTGTCTTGGCAGGATATGACAGTCCTGTTTTATCCATTGATGCACGCTCTGCATCTCTGTCAGTGGTTGAGGTATGGGCTTTTCTTTGCCCAAAGGCCAGTTCTGCCAAAAAGAAGGGCTCCAGGTGGAGTGTCTTTGGTGCTCAACATTCTCTCGGGAATAGATCGGTGCTGCCAGGAGCAATTGTGTCCCATTATCACGAAACTCTGAGTTAGATTAAAGGCCATTTTGTACAGCACTTTGAAGAGGTTGAAGATTATCTATCTATACTGAGTATAATCTCTATGTATCTAAAGAAACTGATTAGTCTAATTATAAATGACAAACTTAGATGACTATTGATCTATATAGTTCTCAATATCTATCTAACTTAAAGACTAAGACAATAAACAACTGTGTAACAAATGAGGATAATGACCTATAAATATAAACAATGTAAAAATATACATTGCAATATAGTCAATATATATCAATACACAAACAATATATAAGTATTTTAATCAGAGGTAGAAATGTATACTGCAATATGGCAAATATATACAATATATGTAAATACATAAATACAATAAATACAAAATACATAAATATAATACATAAATAAATAAATACAATATACATCAATAGATAAAAAATGTTTTAAACAGAGGTAGAAACATGCATACAATAGTCAATATAATTTAACTTTGTATCAATATATAAGAATCGATACCAATGTATTTGTCTCAAAACAATAACTCACAAGTACCAACAAATACCAATCTATTATCCCATCATACCCTTATCCCTCTTTTTTTCCTCAAATGATCCCTGAGCTTATAAAATTCCTCCCCCAAGCCTCAGTCATATACTAATTATAATCAACCCCTAAATGATGTCCCTAAACCCAAGGGCAAACTTTACTGGGAGAGGGGACATTGTCCTCTAGAATTACTTCCAGCTGTCATGGGGGTGACATTCTTTCTGGGGGATCCTGTGAAAGTAAAATGATGGTTAAGTTTCAAGATCAATGTCTTTTAAAATTGCAAATAGTCTCTGAGAATTTTGTGGAGGTCTGGCCAGAATGTTGTACAAGATGTGCACCATTTCAACTAACCAAGTTGGAACCATCTTGTGAAGCTGGTACCCAAAACAGGTCTTGTTGTAGCGCTATCAGTATCATGACGTCATATCAACCAGGTGGAGTTGTTGTTATGGGGCACCATCTTCTTCCTGGAAACTTCAAATGTCACTACAGGAAAAACTCATTGTTTATTGTGAAAAACTTAAACATCAATCATATGGACATATATAGACATACATATATACAATGAAAGGCATGATAAATAAATTCAATGAAAGGTATGAGAGATATGAAGAAAAGCAAAGATGTTTTCTAAACTCATTAATTCTTTCTGTCTCTTATCATGGCTCTTGACATGAGACAGAAACTCCAGAAACTCTGGGTTTTTCTCTTACCAACAGGCTTGGAATTGGAGAGGGACTGAGCCAGAGTCCAACTTCAAAACCAGCTCTAAATATTAATAAATAAATGCACATTAATACATGTTTAAAGATAAGAGTAGAATAATTTTACTTATGAGACCTATTTGATTTTCTTGCTGATTCTTATTGGGTTGTAAATAGTTTCCATCTGTCAGTATTCAAACATCCAGGGTCCCTTGATTTTCTGAAGATGAGCGTTTTCCTGCAGAGATAAGAAAAGAACCCTGCCCCAATTCTATATGTTTTTCTTACCACCTGTATAAATATCATCATTGTGGATGAGCTGTTATTTCTCCTTTCCAAGAGGTTTCTCCTCTTCAAATCGAATCTTTATTAATTTTGATGGTATCCACAATTTTTCATCTTCTGTGGAAACAAGAGCAAAACCCCTTCCCCAATGGAGCACAACTCCTGTCTTCAATTGAGAGGTCGGCACATCTTTGAAATAAATCTGTTGATTTAGTTCAGTCGACTTTTCCATTATCTGTAGTAATAGCAGTGGCGGGGCTGCATTCCCAGCACTCCGGCCGCCTGGCTAGTTTATGCCCCGAAATATCAACACACAAACTGTATTCTTTTAAACACTGCTTTGCCCATTATATCGAGCCTCATCTCGGCTAACTCTCACACCTGGACTAGCCCATTTCTAATAATGTTTGTAGCACCACAAGGTGCGCTTACCAGGAAGATTCTAGCCTACGTCCATTTTGGGTCGGAGCTTCATTGCATGTGCCTCAGAGAGCAGAGCTGTCGCGTCTGCCCGGGAGAGGCGAGCATGGCGTCTCTGAGGTCACTTCTGCTTCCTCCCAGCATTCTGTTCTGTTTACTCCTCCCACCTATGTTTTAACTTATCAGGGCCAACCAAGAAGTTTCTTTATTTTTTAACTAATGACCTTCCTCCATCATTTCCCCTTTTTCTGTTAAAACAAAAAGGAAAGGCTTTAACTTTAACATAGCAAAATTACATATAACAAAACAGTTATAAAGCAAGAATTACAGTTACAAAATTTACATCTACTTTATCTTTTATCATAACTAAGGATAACAACTATAACTATTTATCTATTCTTCAACTCCATCAAAGACTCAAGAAGGATACAATATTACCTAAGCTAACAAGAAATAAGCAACTTCCAAACTCTAGAAATAACAGAGACATCTCACTGCCTGGACAGTCACCCAAAGTTCCTTTTACAGTTGGGGCATCCATCTTCGTCCTACAGGCCTACAGTTTCCAGCAGACATTTCAATGAAGCAGTAAATTTTTAAAAGCAGTTCTGTCACTATCTGCTGTGTCCTGCAGAATGTCTTGCAGACTCTTTCATGAATCAGGAACCCCGAAAGATCATCTCACCTTTAGGCAAGTTCAGTAGTCCTCTCTCTGCGGGTTCTCTGTGTCCAGTTTATGCAATAGTTCAGGCAAGAGCAGTTTCTTGCCCAAATGGCTATCAAACTCCATAAGGATACTCTTCTTCTTCTTCTTTTTTTTTTTTTTTTTTTTTTTTGGTTTTTCGAGACAGGGTTTCTCTGTGGCTTTGGAGCCTGTCCTGGAACTAGCTCTGTAGACCAGGCTGGTCTCGAACTCACAGAGATCCGCCTGCCTCTGCCTCCTGAGTGCTGGGATTAAAGGCGTGTGCCACCAACGCCCGGCTTCATAAGGATCCTCTTCAATGCCCATCTTCCTCTTGAAGTAGATTGGTGCTGCCAGGAGCAGAGTGTCTCATTGTCTTGAAAAACCCTAAGTTATTAAAGCATTAAATAGCATATTCCGTAGTCTTTGAAAGATATGAAAAATGCCGATCTAACTGAAATATATATCTGTATATCTAGAAAATCTAACTAACATGACTACAAACTTGACTATTATTAATGATTGTCCATTAACAACCTATATACATTACATTTTAAATGAATTATACAATCACAATACCTTAATAAAGATCAGAAATACATATACATATAACAAAATTGACCTTAAATCTGTATCAATAAAGCAAAATCTATACTAATGCAAATTATTCATATCTATATCATGCCCCCCTTTAAATGTAAAAGAACATTTATAAACAATTTTTGGGAATATGGGCATAGTTATTTCTCTCCAAACTGCTTCTTGCTGAATGGGGGCATTGTTAAGTAGGCCTTTCATGGTATAACCTGTGTGCTAGTTTCATCTCAGTTGTCAGTTGAGTGAAGCGATTTTCTGAAGGTGTTCACAGCAACCCTTCAGGCGGGCATGGTCCATCATACCATATTGGAATAGAAGCAATCCACAGACTCTCACCCTCTATGAAAACAAAATAAGAAACTCCTTTCCAAAGCATCATGTCCTTAGATCCAAATTTCAAAGTCAAGGCATTTTCAAAATATATATATTGGATTAGTTCAGCAGCATTTATAAACAAATACCTTTTAGCAGCTGTTGGCACTTCCTCAGCATCCAAACTATTCAAACAGAGCATAATAGCATACAGTATCAAAATTCTCTGTGTATTTTCCATCTTTGTGCGCTTTATTTTAACCTCTATTTTGTTTATTTTTACTTTCTATTTTTTGCCGTTTGAGACAGGTTCTCTGTATCTTTGACCTGGAATAACTCTTTAGACCAGGCAGTCCTTGAACTCTCAGAGATTCGAGATTCGCCTGTCTCTGCCTCCCACGCATTAGGATTAAAGGTGTATGGTACTACACCTTGAACTCACAGAGATCTGTTTGTCTCTGCTTTCTAGGCACTGGGATTAAAGGCGTGTGCTACCACACCTTGAAGGCACAGAGGTCAATCTCCCTCTGCCTCCCAAGTGTTTGGATTAAAGGTGTGTACTACCATACCCAACTACTCTATTTCTTCCTTATTTTTGTTTTTTATTTTAAGAACTTTAACTTTTAGTCTGCATATATTTTTAACACACTTTAAAACATTTAGAAATTCTCTTTGTCTTTGAATCTCTCTTTACTGTATATCTCTCTTTTTCTGACCACACGAGCCTTTAAATTACTGAGCAATATGGGTAGGATTAAAGCCGTGACTTTGCCAGCTAGATCCAGTCCATTCCTTAGCTTTCCAGCCTCATGGTGGATATACAGGCTGTAGCCATGTTTATAGGCACAACTCTATGGCATTTCAACATCCCTGCCAGCCAGCAAGCTACAACAGACAACACTCAAGTCCTCTCTCTGTAGCCGGCCCTCCTACCTCAAACAGTCATAATTTGCCCTGGCAGGATGGCCCAGAAAGCCAGCATTTTTAAACAACACAGGTTTTTTCCTGCTGCTGAGTCAGGAAAATTTTAAAATGGAGGACTTACCATTTTGTGCTAGCTCTGGGGCTGCCAGGTAGGAGCTGCACTCAGCACTTTAATTCTGAGACTGAGCGTGGAGCACAGAAATTCGTTTCATCCAAGTTACACCCAAATCTGACACCCAGAGCACCTCATAGCCTAAAAACATGTCTCTGTATGGCGGCAGGAATCCACCATGCTCTCCAACCTGCCTAAGCCTGATTCGGCCATCTGCCCAGGTGCAGGCTGGAGCGCTGAGACATCAGCACATCTCAGAGCACTCTCCTTCTGATCCCAAGTGGGAACACAAACATCCAGTCCCATAAAAGCCATTGAAATGCTTTAAAGCCAGAGTTCACTCTGGCAGCACAGTCCCAAGAAGCTGTGCTTTAAATTGACACAGCTTTTTTTTTTCTGCTGCTGTTACCGAATCAGGAATTCTCTCTACAGCATGCCACCAACAAACAGCAAAAATCTGTGTTAAACTCTCTCTTCCTTATTTTTAATCCTTCTCAGATTTTTAAGTGGATTTAGCCCATCACGTCTGGGCGCCACTCTGTGTTATAGGAGTGGCGGGGCTGCATCCCTGGCACCCCGGTCGCCTGGCTAGCTTATTCCCTGAAATAACAACACACAAACTGTATTCTTTTAAACACTGCTTGGCCCATTATATCTAGTCTCTTCTCGGATAACTCTCGCACCTGGACTAGCTCATTTATAATAATGTCTGTAGCACCTCAAGGTGCGCTTACTGGGAAGATTCTAGCCTACGTCCATCCTGGGTCAGAGCTTCATCACGTGTGTGTCAGAGAGCAGAGCTATCGCATCTTCCCAGGAGGGGGGAGCATGGCGTCTCTGAGGTCACTTCCTCTTCCTCCCAGCATTCTGTTCTGTTTACACTTCCCACCTATGTTTTAACCTATCAGGGTCAACCAAGCAGTTTATTTTTTAACCAATGACCTTCCTCCATCAATTATCCAATTTCTTTCTGCTGTTGTCGTTCCTTTCTCATTAGCATTAAGAAAATTCAAGGTTAATAAAGCATTATGAAATCTATTTCTGGGGGAGATTTCAGCCCCTTTCTGTTTGTTCAGCAAATCCTTTATAGTACAATTTGATCTTTCTATAACTGCCTGACATGTAGGATTATTTGGTATACCTGTAATGTGTTTTATATTATAATAAGCAAAAAAGCATTTCATTTTCTTAGATACATATGTTGGACCATTGTCTGTCTTTATTTGTGCAGGTATACTCATGATGGCTATAACTTCCAATAAACTGAATCAGCCTTTTCTGAGCTCCGTGCAGTAGCCCATTGAAAACCGTAATATGTGTCTATGGTGTGGTGTACATTTTTTAATTTACCAAATTCCATAAAGTGGAACATATCCATATGCCAGATTTCATTTCATTTAGCATTCTTTGGGTTACTCCCTGTAGTCAATGCTGTTTGAGTATAGAAAGAACAAGTAGGACATCTCTTTATAATGTCCTTAGCTTGTTGCCATGTAATGGAAAATTCTTTCTTTAGGCCTTTTCTATTGACATGATGCTTTTTATGAAATTCTGAGGCCTGCAACATGCTTCCAATCAATAACTGATCAAGCTCAGCATTGCCTTATGCTAGAGGACAAGGCAGACCTGTATGGGACCGGATGTGTGTTATGTATATCGGACAAAGCCTGTTCCTGATTATGTCTTGTACCTAGATAAACAATGAAGTCAACTCTGTGTCATCTGGTATAAATTCAGCCGTTTCAATATGCAAGATAACTCTTTCTGCACATTGTGAATCTGTAACTATATTAAGAGGTTCTTTAAAATCCCTTAGCACCATAAGAATGGCATATAATTCTGCCTTCTGGACAGAATTATAAGGGCTTTGTTCCACCTTACTCAATTCATTTGGCTTGTAAACTGCTTTCCCTGATTTATTTCCATCAGTATAGAACGTACTAGCGCCTGTTATTGGAGCATCACGTACAATTCTAGGAAGAATCCAAGAAGTTCTCTTTATGAGGTTAAGTCTACCACTTTTGGCATAGTTGCTATTATTTTCTCCCAAAAAATTAACACAAGCTCTTTGCCATGGTTCATTGTCTTTCCATAACTTTTTTTATTTCTTCAGTAGTAAAAGGCACTATAATTTCTGCTAGGTCTATACCTGCTAGTTGAGGAAGTCTCAGCTTACCTTTTATAATTAATTCAGAGACTTTTTCCACATAAGTTTTTAATTTTTTACTTGGTTTATTAGGTACAAATATCCACTCTAAAATAATATCTTCCCTCTGCGTTAGAATCTTTGTAGGAGAAATTCTGGAAGGCAATATGACTAGGATGCAGCTACGATTTGGGTTCACCAGATCTACACGTGCCTCCTGTAATTTTTCCTCAATCATTGCCAGTGCCTTTTTTGCTTCAGCAGTCAGTAATCTTGGATTTCAAATCTTTATCACCATCTAAGGTTTTGTTTAAATGAACTATTAGATCAGGTGTTATCCCAATAGCTGTTCGTAGACTGGAAATGTCTCCTAACTATCTTTGGGAGTCATTAAGAGTCTTTAACCAGTCTCTCCTAATTTGTGCCTTTTGCGTTTTAATTTTCTCTAACCCTATTCTGTAACCTAGGTAATTAATAGAATTTCCTCTTTGAATCTTTTCAGGGGCAATTTGTAATCCCCACCTAGGCAAGACTTTCTTTACTTCTTCAAACATCCTTTCTAAAGTATCTTTATTTGAATCAGATAACAAGATGTCATCCATGTAATGATAAATTATGTACTTGGGGAATTGTTTACGAATTTCCAATGGCTTACTTACAAAATATTGACGTAATCTAGGACTATTGAGCATAACCTCTGAGAGGTTAGTCCATTGATATCTCCTATTAGGCTGAGAATTATTATAAGTAGGCACGGTGAAGGCAATCTTTTCTCTATCCTTTTATTTTAACGGTATAGAGAAAAAACAATCTTTCAAATAAATAACTGTAAGAGGCCATTCGTTTGGTAATAGAGAAGGCAAAGGAATTCCAGATTGTAGTGGGTCCATAGGTTGAATTACTTTGTTGACAGCTCTTAAATCTGTCACCACTCTCCATTTACCAGATTTCTTTTATACAACAAACACAGGAGAGTTCCAAGGGCTGGTTGATTCTTCAATATGGTGAGCATCTAGTTGCTCTTGCACCAGCTGTTCCAATGCCTGTAATTTATCTCAAGCTAGAGGCCACTGTTTGATCCATATTGGCTTCTCAGTTAGCCATTTTAAAGGTAGGGCTGTTGGTACCTCTAAAGGTTTGGTATTTGCTGTATGTTCTTTTACAGCCTGAATGGCTGGTGACCTTTTTACATAATACCTCATCATATCTTTCCCAGAATTATGAGTTCCTGGAACTACAGGAAAGTTAATCTGGGTATTCCATTGCTGTAACAGGTCATGGCCCCATAAATTTATGGGAATATTGGCTATATATGGCCTTAGTCTTCCTATTTGCTTTCCAGGCCCTATGCATTGAAGCCAAGTTGTGCTTTCTTTTACGCGAGATAGAGTTCCAATTCCCAGGAACTGAACATCTACCTCTTGAAGAGGTCAATTTGGATGCCAAGATTCTGGAGTAATGATACTTACATCCACACCTGTGTCTAATATGCCTTCAATAAATGTGCCATTTATACAGACTCTTAGCTTTGGTCTTTGATCATTAATAGAAGTCTGCCAAAATATATGTTTACTCTGTCCTACTGGATTTTTTTTACTCTTCCTCCACACGTAATTCATCATTTAGACCAGTATTACCTTTTATAGCAGAAATTGGAGCTTTTAGTTTTCTTGGTGAGGCATGTTCTCCACAGTGACTGGGAATGACTGGGCCACTGTTGGCTTGGGGGCCTGCAAGAGGCCCCTCAAGTAGTTTCCCGATAATATCAGGTTGTCCTGTCTGTCTGTTGTTGACCTTCATTCGTTGGAGCAATGCCAGCCTTTACCGCATCTCCTACATATACCTAAGACTGAGATCACCTATTTTTGTCATTCCCAGAAGAGATATTATTCCTAGAAATCCTTTGCCTGCAATCCCTTTGCAAATGTTCTAATTTACCACAATTAAAACACCTATCTGTTTGATGTCTCCTCGTTGCTGTGGAAACTGCTTCTCTTACCCAAGATTCATCATTATAGCTAAACATCTCAACATTCGTCATATGCTGAATCCATTCATCCATAGGTGCTGATCTAGACATTAAAGGCCCAATTATCTTTTTGCATTCTATGATTGTATTCTCAAAAGCTAGAGATTCAAGAAGTATTTTTCTTGCTTCTGGGTCTGTTACCCCTATGTCCAGAGCCTTAATTAATCTTTGCAAAAAGTCAATAAAGGATTCTCTCTGTCCCTGCCTAATTCTGGTATATGATTCAACACTTTTTGTTGGATCTTGCATCCTATTCCAAGCATTTAAAGCTGCTTGGTGACATAGACACAGTACTTCATTGTCGTAAAGAGCTTGGACCTGTGGATCAGCACATTCTCCTGCACCAAGAATTTTATCTTGGGAAACCTCAACACCTTTTGCTCTTCCTTGCTGTTACATATGTTTGGATTCTTCTCTGAAATAAATTCCAAACATCAAGGGAATTCCCTTATCTAAAACTTCAGACACTAACTGATGGACATCATGGAGGGTAGCTCTAGCATGAGCTAAGCCCAAGTCCTTATCATTTCCTTTACATATGCAGAGTGCAAGCCAAAATTAACAATAGCTTGCTTAATTTCTTTCAGGTCATTCATTGCTATCGGCGTCCATCTAGCTTCATTGACTCCCTTTGAGCCTTTAGAAGTTGACGCTTTGTCAGAATTAAGTATAGGGTATGTTGCTAAAACCCCATATAAGCCAGTTCTATTAGCTTGTGGCAGCATTGTATCCTGTCCTTGTGCCTCCTTACTCTGTTCACCAGCTCCAATAATTTCTTCAATCTTTTCAAATCTTTTTATCATTGTGTCTCTTAAATCATGAATCTCCTGACCACACTGAGGTATCAATTTTTTGGTCCCTATTCTGCACCTGTGATTCCAAAGCTTTATTTTTTTCCTTCAAAGATAACATGTCCTCCTTAAACTTTTCTTGTATATCATGTAGATTCCCATCTTGGAGGTACATTCTGTCTGTTACCTTATCAAAATTTTGTTATAATGCCTCAACGACAAATTCAACAGCCTGAACCCTTTCAGGTAACTTTCTAGTACCCTTGGATATGGAGTCAATTTTGTCTATCATAGTATCCACTTGTTCAGATAACCTCTGATTTTCAATAATTTTAATCCTGTCAAATAGTTGTTCATTATTAGTTCGTAAAGATTCTATTGTTCTTAGGAGTGCCATATTCTTCTGTTCATTATTAGTTCGTAAAGATTCTGTCATTCTTAGGAGTACTGTATTCTTCCTTAGTGATAGAATACAGAAAAGAAAACTGAAACGTAGTAACAAGCAAATTAAGGTATCCCCATAATCATATAAACCTTGTATGATGTAATCCGTTGTATTAGTAAATAAAGCAGTAAAATTTGCGTTAGAAACAAAGACTGCCATATTACCTATTATCCAGCAGGTGGCGATGTTGCCGAGTCACGACGAAAATGGGGTCCTGTTTCAGTGTCCGCCTTAGTAGATGTTAAAAACTGGAAAATGTGAGTTTCTCAGCAAAGTAAATGTAATTAAATCAATTCCATAAACAGAAACAGAAAGCCAGAATCCAGGGGTAGAGAAGAGCAACCTGGAAGCCACTTATGCCTCCATGAGACAGAGTCGTCCGAGGGGTTGCAGCTTTCGGCAACTACTTGCGCTCTGGTTCGGGCCACTTATGCGCTGCACTTGTAAGGGAGATTTAAAAAACGACTCAGAAAAGAGCAAACCATGCAGGCAGCAACTACGCCAGCCTGTGGAATTTACATCCAAGTGGGGAGGCAAACGATAGGGTGTGTGGGGACTTGAAGTCAATCTGAGGTGTCTAAAGGGAAAATATAAAACACTGCAGGAAGAAAAGCCACTGCGTGATAGTTTATGTTAAACTTCTGGCTCCATGAAAAAGGCACAGGTCGCAAGGCTCAACCGCAGCTGAGGGAGGGAGGGCTCGCACCAAACCGAGCTGGCGGCAGGCAGCCAAGCAGGCGAAGGAGGGGTCCTAAAACCAAACGTTGGGCACCAGATGAAGGCATAAGTCACAAACAATGCCACACCAGTTTGGAATCATGATTAATAGAATGGTTATTTTTTTAAAGGGAAAAAAACGTACAGATCAATATCCCAGACATCAGGCCTCTACGCAATCAGGAAGGGAGTCTAGTTGCTGGAAGTGGAGCAGGAAGTAAGAGAGAGCGAGGAGGGAAGTGGCTGCTTTTTTAAAGGGAGAAAAACCACGCCCCAATGGGCTGGTATCTCAGTGGCTACTGTAGGACAAGCAGAAGGACCTCCTGCAACAGACCTTTATCATAAAGGGTGTTGAATTTTGTCAAATGCTTTTTCAGCATCTAATGAAATTATCTTATTTTTTTCTTTAGTTTATTTATATGATGGATTACATTGATAGATTTTCATATGTTGAACCAGACATGCATCTCTGGGATGAAGCCTACTTGACCGCAATGAATAATTTTTTAAATGTGTTCTTGGATTCTGTTTGCCAGTACTTCATTGAGAATTATTGCTTAGAAATTCATGAGTGACTTTGGTCTGTAATTGTCTTTCTTGGTTGGGTATTTGTGTGGTTTTGATATCAGGGTAACTGTAGCTTCATAAAAAGAGCTTGGCAATGACTTTTCTGTTACTATTATGTAAAACACATTAAGGAGTACAGGTATCAACTCTTCTTGGAAGTTCTGGCAAAATTCTGCATTGAAACCATCTGGTCTTGGGCTTTTTTTGATTAGGAGTTTTTTTTTTTATTTCCTCATGACTTATAGGTCTATCTAAATTGTTCACCTGGTCTTGCTTCACTTTTGGTATATAATATTTATCTAAAAACAAATCTATTTTTTTTGCCTTTTTGAACTTTGTGGCATATAGGCTCTTTAGTAATACCTAATGATTCCCTGAATTCCCTCAGTGTCTGTTGTTATGTCCCCCTTTTCATTTCTGATCTTGTAAGTTTGTGCATTCTCTCTCAGCCTTTTGATTATTTGGATAGAGGCTTGTCAATCTTGTTGATTTTCTCAAAGAGCCAGGTGTTTGTTTCATTGATTCATTGGATTGTTTTCTGTGTTTCTATTTTGTTGATATTAGCCCTCAGGTTGATTATTTCCAGTCTTCTACTCCTCCTGGGTGAATCTGCTCCTTTTTCTTCTAGAGCTTTCAGCTGTGCTTTTAAGTCTTTAATGTCTTTAATGTGAGCTTTCTCTGGTTTTTTTTTGACATTTAGTGTTATGAACTTTCCTCTTAGCATAGCTTTCATAGTGTCCCATAGGTTTGGGTATATATTTTGTCATCATTTTTGTTGAATTCAAGGAAGAACTTAATTTCTTTTTTTATTTCTTCCTTGACCCAAGGGTGGTTCAGTAGTTGACTGTTCAGTTTCCATGAGTATGTAGGCTTTATGGGAGTAAAATTGCTATTAAATTCTAACTTTATACTATGGTGATCCAATAATACATAGGTGGTTACTATATTTTTGTGTATCTGTGGAAGTTTGCTTTGTTACCAAGTAAGTGATCAATTTTCAAGAAGGTCCCATGAGATGTGGAGAAGAAGGTATATTATTTCCTATTTGGGTGGAATGTTCTATAGATGTCTTTTAAGTCCATTTGGTTTATTACCTCCATTAGTTCTCATATTTCTCTGTTAGGTTTCTGTCTGGTTGACCTGTCCATTGGTGAGATTGGAGAGTTTGTTATAATATGAATGGCGGGCCGCTTCCCGCCCCCCAGCTAGCTTTACCCGAAATAATTACACGGAAACTGTATTCTTTTAAACACTGCTTGGCCTATTAGTTCCAGCCACTTATTGGCTAGCTCTTACATATTGATCTAACCCATTTCTAATAATCTGTGTAGCCCACAAGGAGGCTTACCAGAAAAGATCTTTATCTGCGGCAGTGTTGGGTGGGAGAGTCATGGTGACTGCCTGACTCGGCTTCTTTCTCCCAGCATTCTGTTCTGTCTATTGTGCCTACCTAATTTTCTGTCCTATCAGGCCAAGCAGTTTTCTTTATTAGTTAACCAATGAAAGCAACAGATAAGATGCAATACCCACTTCCATCAGAGTGTTGAAGTCTCCTACTACTAGTTTGTGTGTGTGTGTGATTTGATGTGTGCTTTGAGTTCTAGTAGTATTTCTTTTACATATGTGTGTTCTTTTATATTAGGGGTATGGATATTCAGGATTAAGACTTCATCCTGATGGATTTTTCCTGTTATGAGTATAAAGTATCCATCTCTTCTGATTGATTTTATTTTGAAGTCAATTTTGTCAGATATTAGCATAGCCACACCAATTTGTTTCTTAGGTCTGTTTGATTGATAAAAATTTTCCCTACCTTTTACTCTGAGTAAATGTCTATCTTTGTGGTTGAGGTGTGTTTCCTTTTACTTTTTTTTTCTTTTTTTGTTTTTGTTTTTTCAAGACAGGGTTTCTCTGTGGTTTTGGAGCCTGTCCTGGAACTAGCTCTTGTAGACCAGGCTGGTCTCAAACTCACAGAGATCCACCTACCTCTGCCTCCCGAGTGCTGGGATTAAAGGCATGCACCACCACTACCCGGCGAGGTGTGTTTCTTGTAAGCAGTTAAATGTTGGATCCTGCTTTTGCATCCATTCTCTTAATCTGTGCCTTTTATAAGTGAATTAAGATCATTGATATTCAGTGATATTAATGACCAGTGGTTGTTAACTCCAGTTATTTCTTTTTTTTTTTTGGTGGTAGAGTTTGTGTGTTTCCCTTCTTTGAATTGTGCTTGTGGAGGGTTATTAGATGTCTGAGTGATTGTCATTGTTGTTGGGTTCCTCTTATTACTTTCTGTAAAGCTGGATTTGTGGCTATGTATTGTTTAAATTTGATTTTATCGTGGAATACATTGTTTTCTCCATTGATGATGAAAGAAAGCTTGGCTGGTTATAGTAGTCTGGGCTTGTATCCATAGTGTTTTAGTTTCTGCAGCACATTTATTCAAGACCTTCTGGCTTTCATGTTTTCCATAGAGAAGTCAGGTGTAATTCTGATAGGTTTACCTTTATATGTTATTTGACATTTTTTCCTTTGCTGCTCTTAATATTCTTTTTTTTATTCTGTATGCTTTGTGTTTTGATTTTTATATGAAGAGGGGATTTTTTAACCAGTCTATTTGGTGTACTGTATGCTTCTTGTACCTTTATAGGAATATCCTTCATTAGGTTGGGAAAGTTTTCTTCTATAATTTTTTTGAATGTATTTTCTGGGCCTTTGAGCTATAATTCTTCTTCTTCTACCTCTATTATTCTTAAATTTGGTCTTTTCATGTGTCCCAGATTTCCTGGATGTTTTGTGCTAAGAATTTGTTGGATTTGCTGTTTTCATTGATCAATGAGTTTATTTCCCTTATAGTATCTTCAGTGTCTGAGATTATTTTTTCTATCCCTTGTATTCTGTTGGTTATATTTGTATCTCTAGTCACTGTTCATTTACCCAGGTTTCCCATATCCATCCGTCCCTCGATTTGTGTTCTCTTTATTACCTCCATTTCAGTTTCAAGCCTTGAACTGTTTCCATTACTTGTTTGATTGCATTATCCTTGTTTTCGTGGATATCTTTGAGGGATTGATTCATTTCTTCAAACTTTTTGTTATTCTTCTCATCCATTTCTTTAAGGGAATATTTCACATCCTGTTTATGGGACTCTATCACTTTCCTAATGTTATGTTTAAAGTATTTTTTTTCTACTTCTTCTGGATTAGGGTGTTCATGTCTTCCTGTTGTATGTTCGCTAGATTCTGGCTTTATCAGGTTGTTTTTCAGATTGTTGGAGGAATTCTTGCATTGGTGCCTGCCCCTCTCTTCCTTCAAATGCAGCCAGGGGAGTCTTGGCGTCTTGGTCCCATCTATGCTGTGACTGGCTCTCTGGGTGGATCTCCTCAGTACAGGAGCAGGTGTTCCTGGGCCAAAGATATCACAGACAATAAGGCAGGCTTGGGAGGCAGGGTGGTGTGGGACAAAGAAGCCCCTGCAGCAAGAACTAGAAGGGCCCTGGGCTCCCTTCTTGGACCATCTGTTCCAGGATGGCACACACTCACCAGTCTGGATTGATCTCCTCATCACAGGAACAGTTGCTCCTGGTAGTCCTAGGATCCCACAGACAAAAGGGCAAAGTTGGGGTAAGGGCAGGGTGGTGTGGAACAAAGAAGTCCCTACAACAGGAGCAGGAGATGCAGTGTACTCCCTTCTGGGGACCTTTGGTCCAGTGGGCAGACACTCATCACTCTGTGTGGAAAGCCTCAGTGCAGGAACAGGAACTGTTCCAGGGCCAAGGACTTGCAGACAATAGGTCAGGCTGGGGGGGGGCAGGGTCATGTGGAACAAAGAAGCCCTTACAGCAGGAACTGGAGGGGCCCTGTGCTCCATTCCCAGACCATCCACACTGGGATGGCAGACACTCATCAGTCTGAATTGATCTCCTTCATACACGAACAGGGATTCCTGGTAGTCCAAGGACCCTGAAGACTCAATAATCTTTTCTTAATGCTTTTCTTTTAAAATAATTGTCTAATTAAAATGTGTGTCAAATCTTGAATCACTTTGTATGCATTCCCAAACATGGAGTACTTAACTAAAATCTAAATATTCAGCTAAAAAAATATCTACTACATTTAAGTTAGAGCATCTATATTAGTTCTTTTGACAGTGTCTTTAGTTTTAATTTTTCTTTCATTGAAATAGATGTACTTTTTCACTTAATGAAAAATTAATAAGAAGTGCAGTAAATGAAAGAAAATCAACCACCATAAGCAAAAATTTTAGGTTTCTTTGACTGTCACTACTTTGAAATTTATTTATAATATCATTTATCATCAAGAAAATATATTTGAAATAATTTTCTATTCTGTCTAGAGAATGAATGGCTTAATAAATAAGTATAGAGAATCCATTTGTACAATCATGTCTTTATTAATATATTAATGCTGATGTTTTGTATAATATAGATGCTTAGTTCTTGTGCCATTTTCTAAAATATCCTTAAGTTTACCATCAAATTGGAAACAAGTTGACATTTGATTTTTGAAACCTACCTGAGAACTTGACCTCAGAGACATGTTGCAAAACATAAAGAATAAAATGATATTGAATCACAACTGTAACAGCAGAGCTGAATTTCGGTGAATATTTCTTAACTGCAGAGCAAGAGGAACTGACAGCATTGATGATGAAAATTTTGCATGTAAATAAGACCTCTACCTTTTCTTTACGTATGAGAGTTTTCTTCCATAATAAAGAGACCCAATTCCATGTACTGAATAAGTGAGGCTGCTGAGATATAAGCCATGCTAGTCTTCCATAAAACAAATGAGTGAACATTTTATTTCATAAATGAAAATATGCCTAAATTTTAAGATTTTTGAAAGAATGTGAGGCTGAGGTATATTGTCATCTTTCAGTGGAAGTAGCAATAATAATACCTCACTGTTGTGAAAAAATAAATAAATTATTTTTTTTGCTTTTGTGCAGGACCTGATTATTTGACAAAGGCTTCTGCATACTCTTCACATTGCAACTATGTCCTGAATTTAGTAAGGCAGCTTAGATAAGCTCAGAGGCTTATATACCATAACACAGCTAATGAATCAGTACAATACTTAGGCTAGTAGTGTTAAATCCTCCCAGTTATGTAAATGACTTCACACCGTGAAGTAAATAAGCCTCAGCACTCCACAAAGAACTATAAGCCCACTGAGAGTGAAGTTTATGAAGAAAATCCTGCTTGATTAGTCAGATGCCCAGCATTATTATACATGCATTTGAAATTTTTTTTTAATTCTTTAGATGACTGGACTGTTCATGAAGTGACTATGGCTTTGTATGTTCATTTAAATTGGAAAAATGCAATGTTAGCAACCTAATGATCTGCAATAAAAGGTGTAAGCGTTTAAAATAGTACTTATCAAAAGAAAATATCCCAAAGCTTAAAAAGAAAAACAGCAAGCCAAGTACTGATCTTAGTATCACCTATGTGCATTATATTGCTAAAGGCTGTTACTGTTTTGTTTGTTCAGAGAGAGACTTTGTATAAAGTAGCAATGTTATTTTGTTGCACATATTTTCTTTCTATCTGACCATTCTTAATATGGACAATTAACAGAATCACATTCTCTTTTTTGTTTGTTTGTTTTCTATTTTCCTCAATCAGGGTTTTGCAATATGGCCCAGGCTCATCCTTAACTCAACATATGCCTTTGTCTTTGGAGTTGTTTATGATCATGGGTACTGCAGGCATGAGCAATTAAGCTAGGCAGAGGGCATTGTTTTCTAATCATGTTTTACAACAATGAATAACAAAATAAATCATTTCCAATACAGATTAAGTCCTGAGAAAAGCATGCTTCATGATTCATGATATTTCCGAATATTTGTCGTGCATTTCATTTTCGCCTTAATATATAAAGATGTTCTCCAAAACAGTTACATTTGACATCAAAAGCATTGACAGGGTAAAAGCTGTTTTCACTTTAAATAACTGTGAATAGCTGAAAACAGAGACAGTATTCTATTCTAGGTTTTACAGCAGTGTTTTTCAAGTTTCCTAGTGTTACAGTACTTTAATACATTTTCTCATGTTGTGTTGATCCCCAACCATAAAATTATTTTGTTGATACTTCATAACTGTAATTTTGATGCTGTTATAAATCATAATGTAAATACTTGATATGCAGGATATCTAATATATAACTCCTGTCTCACAAGCCACAGTTAGAACCAATGATTTAAAGTGTTCAATAATTTCTTAAACACATGTTTCTTTTATTTCTGTGCTTTGTCTATTCCTGTTGGAGAGTGATATTTCAGGTTAGTAGTATTTTCATAAAGAAAATTCAATGGAAACATTCTAATAAAAGTATTGGAACTGATTAGTGTTGGACACTATTACTGAAATGTAATGAGAAATTTGTGTGCACAAATATCTATACATAGTGTTAAAGGATTTTGTAATAGTTAAGAAGAAAACATGAGAGTTGGGAAAGTAAAACAAGCTGTTTTTGTATTCATATGGATGAGGAAACTAAGAGTGATTTCATCTTTCTACTGCAAATGGTAACATTTTCACCCATATTGTTGGAAAGGATTAAATGTCTTTCTGAGCCATCTACATCTCTTAAAGCATGAGCAAACTGTGGCTTAACTTGTTTCCACTCTTGGATTAATAGGTACTTTCCTGTGCTATTCTCTTGCCCTTTGCCACCTTTGATAAAGACAGTCAGAAATGCTAGCTGGTTTCCCCCTTGCAGCAAAATTATTATATTTGGGTCATAATTTAAATACTTTTCTACTTCTAGCCATCCATAAATTATTATCTCCTAATTCAATTGATAACTTCAGAAATTATTGAATGACACTGTAGTGACACTGTAGTCCTATTTCACAACCAAGGTTTACTCTTTTGGGATACAAAGTCAGAACCGGAACTAAAATCTGAGTGCAAAACAATTCATCCCTTTATTTTTTCTTTTTTTTAAAAACTATATGAATGCCTTATATTTAATATAATGACCTTAAAGAATCCTGTGTTGTGAACAAAATTGTTTTTAACAGCATAGTTTTGAGCCATATTTTTTACAAACCCCTTTAATTTTACTCAATTTAATTGATTCCTTTGTGTATAAATAAATGTAAATATCCATAAATAGCATATTGTTTAACATTTCATTAAAGATATGATAAAGATAGAAGGAAGAAGAGATCTTTCTCTAGGCAATTATATTGATAACTGATCAAATTCATGATATAGATATTATAAAATCATTTTCATATTTAAAATGCACAGATCTGAATTCAATTAAATTTACTGTTTTTAAATGCAGTTTTTAAATACATTTTTCAGCCTTTTTGCACAAGCACATTAGTGTAATTAAATTTGACAGTCTATCTAGTGATTAAAAGTAGGAACCCACCAATAAATCCAGTCAAACGTATGAAGGGTTTTTAAAGTTGGTTTTAGAAAATATTAAACACTAGATGGCAAACTTTAGTCATAAATACAGAGCTGATACTGAAACAATGTAAGAGTTTCTTATTGTAATACAAGACAAAAATGGTTAACAAGATGTTTAACATTAATTTTTATCATAATAATAATTTTATCATGCTTAATATAAAAGGATTAACAAGATATTGAAGGGGTATTTCTAAAATGCTAAATTGAGAAAGCAAAAGAGGATAATCTCCAAAGTAAGGAGATAAAAGGTATAAAACGCATGGTGTGGCAGCACCATGAAAGATTTCAAATCCTTGATAAATTCTATAATCCTGAACCCCTCTTCAGGGAAAACACAGGAAATATAAAGAAAACAAGAAAATAAATTTTTTATCTGGTTTGGATTTAATATCCATGATACTGGTAATATATTTTATGTTAGTGATATTTGGTTAGGAGAAATACAGCAAGTTGAAAATAGGAGGAAGTAAACAAGTTTGAGCTTCAAATAAAATGATAGGCTTAAAGCAGCAGAGACTAGATTCACCAAAAATTTTAAGGAAAATGTTATAAATTTTAAGAAATTTCCAATGAAGAACATTTTGTAACATATTGCACAATAAAATTACCATAAACAGTCACACCTTAGGGGGTGGAAATCATTGGCCCTTAAGAGCTAGACATCTGAAAGCATGCCTAATATTTGCTTTTAGGTTCTATGACACTGTTTTGAAAACATTGCAACTGAAGCTCTATAACAGTGTACAAACTAATTAAGAATGAAAACATATGTTTAAAAATCATACACTGTTTAAAAATAAGTATTTGAAAACGATATACTGATTTTCAACATGATTTCCCATTGAAAACTAATGATCATTCCCTTTAAGACTCAGTTTTGCTATATGGAAGTTGAAAATCTGTGTTTAAATTATTTTCAGTCACTGAAAATCTGCACATCAAGTCAATGAAGTCAAAGAAATGAAAGATAGCTTGGTTTTTCACTTAGAAATATCTACTGAAAAAGTCATTGGCTTATGATATTTTATCTGAGTGCTAATCTCATCAATCATTTTGTAGCTTTTAAGTAATTGTCCTACTCCTCCACTACATGTATAGCTTCCACTCTGCTGATACCAAGTGCTATAAACAAAAGAATTTGTAACAGAAATTCACAATTTCCATTAGATACAAAAATCTTTAATGCTAACAAAGAAATACTGTTGATTTATGGCTTTTTATAACATGCTGTATAATTCACAGGACACTGCATATAGCATACATGAGAAGTTATATACAACTATAAATTTTTTGTTCCTGGATTCCTCTTAAAATCTAAATGGTTACCTCATCTCAGTACTAAACAGTAACTAAAGGAAAATACATTCCCATAATCACATATACACATACACTCATACATATACATTCATGTTTCAGAATTAGAAATATACAAGTCTATAAGTATTTTATTTATTTATTTATTTATTTATTTATTTATTTTATTTTTCTCCATTAACAGCTTCAACTGGGTGTGGGGCAACAGAACCAATCCCAGTACAACCATGGGTGTGGGGTTCCCCATAGTCTCCCCAGGGCGATGGTTCCTGCAATGATCTCTAGGGGGAAACAGCTCCCAACAGATCCCCTCCCCCCTCCCATACAAAGGCAGGCAGCTATCAAGTGGAGAGCACCAGTCAGAGTCAACCATGGTGTCAGAGCAAAGGAGAAGGGACTGAGACAAGGAGAGACCCTTCTCTCTAGTGGTGAAGTAATCCCTCTCTCCTGGGAACAGAGGGGTGCCCGATGACTACTAGGTCAAGTGGGGACCAGGCCCTTTTTTTTTCCCCCTTACCCTTCCTAGGGTTCCCAGGGCCCTGCCTTAGGTTGGGGGATTATCCTGCCATAAGTCGCCCGTCCTTGGAGCTCCTCAAGTAAAAGGCATCTAGCAGGATTAAAGTAAGCAGATCACAGGGTACCCTGTCTTAGGCCATGTGGAGAGCACCCTCATACCTGAACCATGCCATGTTGAGCCAGTTTCTACAACCTCTGACTAGGATCAAGGTTTCTTATACTAAACAGTAGACTCATTGATAATTTTTAAGATTGATTCCTGGATATTTGCCTTTGCTAAATTCAAAGGCCAAAAACAATGGTCTTTTCCCAGATCATTGCTACAATTTATGCACCTGTACTTTGCTAAAGCTATAGCAAAAAATCCCTTAAAGGATTTTATGCTAAATTTTACAATTGGCTCTTCCAATGGAGGAACTGCATATATGGCTAATTATAATAAAAATTATGGAGCATAACAAGGCTCCTTCAAAGCAACTCATACAAGTTGACAGCAGATCCTGATGCAAACGGATCTGGCTTGTTGACACCAAGCTGACCTTTGCTAAGACAAGGTGAAAAGCCCTTGCAATGCATCATGAAAAAACCCGACCTATATATATTTGGGGTCGAGGATGTGTTTGTGCTTTTTTCACAGAAAGAAAATGAATTCTGAACGTGATGTCGAGGCTGCGGACACAGAAGAGTTCCAGACTTCCAGAGGTGATTGAGGAGAGATCTTTGGTCCGGTCTTCTCTATAAGTATTTTTGCATGAAGAATTTGGCTATAATGTTTTCTGAATGTCACATGTAACTCAATAGGAAAGAAAGCATAAGGGTATTTAAAAGATAAAATTATTTACTGTGTTTTTATTATAATAATGGGAAGATAAAGATTTACTTGATTTGTGAATCCATTAACTACACAACCCATGAAAATCTTCTAAATTATACCAATAAAAATGGAACCAAGTTCAGTTGTCTATGCTGTCTCAAGCCTGAATAATGTATTAGTATATCACTGCAACATGTTTAAAGCCAAAGTTTCAAAATTTTGTTTTAATTAATTTGAAAAGCAAATTTATAACTGAGGATGTAGCTCACTGAAATACTATCTTAAAAAAGAAAATCAAATGACTAAAGATAATTGGTTTCAGTCCTTTCTCTTCTCTTAATCTTCATATACTATTCATATCTTCAAGAATATACTACATTCATACTACTTTGCAGGGATAAATACTGAATGGTTTCTCAGGTTTCAATCCTAATCCATGATTGAAAACTAAATGCCTTTTCTCATTATTTATTTATTCCTTCCAGAGTTCAGTCATTAGCAGAAAATTGTCTGTGATCTAAACTAGTCAAAAATAGTTTCAGTGGGATTAATTACTTCAATATATTACATGTGCAATTTCTGGAGATAATTAGCTTTATTTTACATTTACTACTCAGAGAAAGGAGGAAAGACAGATTGACAAATATTTGAAGGAAGTAGATTTCTTCAGAGACAAGACAGATAGAAAGCCAGAAAAGTCTCTCTGGGTGGCTGATGTAGATTCCATTTCTTTCTCTTTAGTGATCTTCTAAAACAACTTAAGTTGAGCTAGACATGGTGGCTTACACTTGTAATGTTAGAACTCCGAAAAGTGAAGTAGAAAGTTAATGAGTTTAAGCCCACTTGAATTATACAGGAATCTATCCTTATATCCTATTTTGGCGTGTTTGTGTGCATGTGTGCTTGTGTGTGTGTGTGAGTGTGTGTGTGTGTTTGTCTATCTTGTCGTTGTTTAGAATCAAGTCATCAAGTCTCTTCACACTAGTGGAAGAGTAAGAATACACTTACCACACAAGTAAGAATAGCTTATCAATTATTCATCAGGCAAATTATATATGAATGGCTAAATATGCCAGGCGGTGATGGTGCGACCCTTTAATCCCAGCACTCAGGAGGAAGAAGCAGGCAGATATCTGTGAGTTTGAGGCCAGCCTGGTCTACAAGAGATAGTTCCAGGATAGACTCCAAAGCTATAGAGAAAAGTAAAGAGAAGAATTGTTAAATACTTAAAAAGTTTTATATATTAATCTGTTATTTAGCCATTTTTGCTTCCATTCTCATATATAGAAAAACTTGACTATTCATTCCACTTGCAGAAAATCAGATATTTTATCATTGGTTGAGAATAAAAAAATAGACTTAAAGTATATAACAAATAGCCACATATCCCAGTAAGTTATAATAGGTTCATGTATGTGTATAGAATTTCCTTCTGCCATGTGCACACTTAAGCAAACCACTGAATAAAACTCAGAATGAGTGAATGATATTCATTGCCACACAGTCCATAGGCAGACAGAATCTCTTTGTGAGTGCTAGGAGTACCAGTGGTTATTGTAACATGCCAGCTTTTAATGCATTCCCTAATACAAACATATTTTATAGAATCAAGGGGATAGATATTTGTTTCATATAAATCCAATATCATGCAGAGAAATAAGTGCTGATAAGAATACTTAAGCAATAAGTGGGGAGAAAATTTTCAGCTAAAGTAATATGAAAAGTTATATTTTGTTCTGAAGAGGCAAACTGATTAGAATATTAAGTAAGAATTTATTGTCATTGAATGGTTATTCTTTAATGTAGATGGAACTATAAATATATAGGATATAGGAGAGTATTCATTTCCCTAAGGATCCAATCTCTTATTCCGTAGTGTGGCTATTATATTATGCAATGTCCTTCTTGTATGCTTTGTCTTCTTTTGGCATTCATGAGGCAAAAGATAATATCTTACTTCAATTCATTCTCTGCCAGACCAACAGGTAACACTCTCATTTTGAGAAATGAAAAGGAAGCACTGCTCATACGTTGAAGGCTTAGCCAAAACAGCTTTTAAAAATTAGAATTCATCAAATTCCCTGAAATTTCTGTATTTTTCCTTTTTAATGCATAAATCAAAAGGTCATTTACAAGATTCTATTCAAAATTCATAAATTAAGCATACTATAGCAATAAATCCATGAAAGAAACAAAATACACTTTTACTCACTGAACAAAACAGTCTTTATAAAACACAGCCACATTTTCCTGCCAGTTTGAGACAGTGAGGAGTCTCCTGAAAGCAAATATTTTCCAGCATTGTGGACTGTATATGTTTACTATCAATTAAAATTGGAGTAGCAAAAGCAGGGACATTTCAGATCCTAATTACTTTGCAGAAATAAAGACACGGAGAAAGCTTCAAATTCACACACTGTGTATTAAAAGAATGAATTTAGAAATGTATACTGGAACAGGTGCAATCCTAACCTCTTTGACTGTCCCACACAGACCTATAGAATAGCCTTCACGACTAAGGGTCATTCTGCTACTAATATCCTGTCTGACTGACAGAGGAATGTAGATTCCTGTGAAAGACAAAATGCAAGTTTTGCAACCTGAATCTCAGAACAATTAGCTACTCCATGGATGTTGAACAGCATCTGTGGATCTGGGAATTGTCCAAAATGGTGAATTTCCATGCCATGAGGATACAGTGGGCACTTCATGTGGGGAAATGTCCATATAGGTGGTCATGTGATTCTGGTGGTTTTCATTTTGCAGCATTTTTCAATGTCCATATCTTAAGATCAGCATTACTGGGAAATTAAAAAAATAAAGCCTCTCAAAACAGTGTATTTATTGCTCAGTGCATTTTAGTTGGACAATTGTAATTAAAATGCAATATGATTTTTTGATTCACAGCAACATAGAAATTTTACTTAGAATCATGCTCAGATTCCAAAAGAAAAAAAAAAACACACATATTAACTTAGGGTAGGGAAGAGAGTATGCCTCACCCCACTCAAGTATTGAATACTGTATTTAAGATTTATCATCTGCACATAGTTATTTGTATCACATTTTTCATCCATAAGGCTCTATAGAAATACCATGAAAATTATCAGTCCTTTCATAGGAAATGTAAGTTCATGTATTCACAAACTGCTAAATACAAAGACAAATGTTCCATATATCCCTTTCAGTCCATGTACCATATTAACAACTGGTGTGGCCAAATACTGAAAGCGCGGGAAATGAAACAGTCAGATCCTTAGAAAATAATTAAGAATGGTTGGCTCTTTTATTCAAATTATTCTGAAAGGATGACTCTTTGACAATGATACTATAGTTGAAGAAAAAACACATTATAACCCCACAATACAAACCATATAATTTGACAAATTCTGTGAAGAGCCTGTCAGTTGAGTGATAAATGTTCCAAAGGTAAATGAGGCTATCCATTTGCTTGAATCCAACACAACTCCAGCAGATAAACAATTATGCTGTGACTGATAAAATTAATATATTTTCCCAAAATGTGTTTAACATGCATAATTACATTTAACAGGGGGAAAACTTACTCTGTAAGAGTACTTTAATTATGAAAGTATACAATAAATACACAGTATTAGTACGTACCTTGCAAATTCAACTTAACAAAATGATTCTCTTCATCTTGGATTCCTCTGATGATGCTGGTTTAGGTCACCATATGCACTTCAATCTGCATGGTGATGATAAAAGTTTGAGTTCCTTGGGTTTTAAAAATAATTAACTCTACTCAGTTTTATTATTTGTAAAATTAAAATTTACAGCTCTAGCTAGGTCCTACCTTGACTAGAATATTTTTCTGTGAAGAATATTATTCAGAAGCATATTCAGTGTAAGTTTGATGTTTGATTTAAACTTTCCTTTTAAATCTACATTTAATCCCAAATAAAATTTTGCTTACTGCCCCCAGAAGTATCTTATCTAGAAACACAGATACCCTGATAGGATTTGGGGTGCTATATTTCCATTTTGATGATACCTCTCTAAAGTAACTCTGTGCTCATGTATTCTCTGCCTCTCATTATTCTAAACTTACTGCTACTGATCCAGTTCTTAAGCTATCATTAGTCACTAAAATTAGTTAAAGTAATGCACCTTGTCATTTTGTGAGACTTTCCTTTTTTATAAATAATATATGCAGAAATTACACCTGTTTTATTACATAAATAAACTGAAGAACACCAATGGTGACATAGCTGATAGTTACCCATGTAATGATGTATATTTAACATTTGGGTCACCCATCAGAAATGGATGTTTCACCTAATTCTTTGGTCATTAAACAGATTAACTCCTTCAATTTATGCAATAAATAAAATATGATTTAAACTGAAATGTTTTCTTTTTTATTAGATTTTAAAAAAATACCAGTCAGGACCACAAGGGGTGCACCCACCCACGGACACAGTGGGGCTGATCCATTGGGAGCTCACCAAGGCCAGCTGGACTGTGACTGAAAAAGCATGGGATAAAACCGGACTCACTGAATTTGCCGGACAATGAGGGCTGATGAGAAGCCAAGGACAATGGCACTGAGTTTTGATCCTACTTCATGTTCTGGCTTTGTGGGAGCCTAGCCAGTTTGGATGTTCACCTTCCTAGACCAGGATTGAGGGGGGGAGAACTTTGGACTTTCCACAGGGCAGAGAACCCTGACTGCTCTTCAGACTGGAGAGGGAGGAGGAGGGGGGAGGGGGAGAAGTGGGAGGAGTGGGAGGGAAATGGGAGGCGGGAAGGAGGCAGAAATTTCTTTTTTTTCAATAAAAACATTAAAAAATAATAAAAAAATACCAATTCAAATTTCCACTCCCTTTCCTCCTGCATTTACCTCCACACACCCTCCCTATCCCACCAACTACAATCCTAAGAGAGGGCAAGGCACCTTGCCCTGTGGAAAATCCAAGGCCATCCTCACTACAAGTAAGCTGAGCAAGGTATAAGGTATACATACAAAGAAAATAGGATACCAAAAAGCCAGTACATGCAGCAGAGACAAATTCCAGTGCCACTTTCAGTGGCCCCTCAGTCTGCCCCAGCCATACAGGTGTCAAGAGAGATTAGTTTGGTCCCATGCTTGTTCCTCCCCAGTCCCAGTAGAGTTGGTGAGCTCCCATTAGCTCAGATAAATTCCTTCAGTAAATGAAACCCTCATGGGCTTGACCTCTTTGCTCATATTCTCATTCCTTTTACTCTTCAACTAGACATTAGGAGCTCAGTCCAGTGCTCTGATGTGAGACTCTGCCTCTGTTTCCATCTGTTGCTGGACAAAGGTTCTATGGTGATATTTAAGATAATCATAAATCTGAATACAGGGCAATGCCAGTTTGGGCACTCTCTCCACTATTGCCTAGGGTCTTATCTGGGGCCATCATTGTGGATTCATGCGAATTTCTCTAGAGCCATGTTTTTTGTCAAACATGTAATGGCTCCGCCAATCAAGATATCTCTCTCCTTTCATATTTGTCCTTCCTCCATCTTGACTGTCCAATTCCCTCAAGTTCTCCTCAAACCTCCTATTCTCCCCTTCTCTTCCCCCTCCTCCCCTTCTTGTACCCTACCACTTCCATGCTCTCAATCCTGTCTTGCAACCCTGTCTCTCTCCAACCCCCTGGTGGGTCCATATATGTTTTTCTTTAGGTTCACCTTATTACTTAGCTTCTCTAGGATCATGAACCACAGGCTCAATGTCCTTTGTTTATAGCTAACATCCACTTATGAGTGAGTACATACCATATTCAACTTTTTGGGTCTGGTTTACCTCACTCAGGATAGTTTTTTTCTAATCCCATCCATTTACATGCAAAATTCAAAATATCTTTCTTTTTTTTACTGCTGAGTAGTACTCTAATATGTAAATGTGCCACACTTCCTTTATTCATTCTTCAGTTGAGGGGCATCTAGGTTGTTTCCAAGTTATCACTACTATAAATAATGCTGCTATGAACATAGTTGAACAAATAAATGCTTTTGTAGTATGACTGAGCATGTTTTGGGTATATGCCCAAGAGTGGTATTGGTGGATCCTGAGGTAGGTTGATTCTCAATTTTCTAAGAAACGACCATACTGATCTCCCAAGTGGTTACAGAAGTCTGCATTCCCACCAGCAATGGATGAGTGTTCCCCTTACTCATTAAATCAAGACTAGTTAAGCAATTTAAATAGACATATAAGCTGAGAGGAAATAGAAGTTGTCTTGAAAAAACCCTCCCAATCAAAAAAAGTCCAGGGCTGGATGGTTTTAGTGCAAAATTCTACTAGAACTTCCAAGAAGATATAATACCTATACCCTCAAAGTTTTCCATATGATAGAAACAGAAAGGACATTGCCAAACTCTTTTTATGAGGCTATAGTTACCCTGATACCAAAACAACACAAACACTCAACCAAGAAAGAGAATTACAGACCAATCTCACTCATGAACATTTATGCATGAACATGAATGCAAAAATTCTCAACAAAATACTGGCAAACCCTATCCAAGAACACATAAAAAAATCATCCATCATGATCAAGTAGACTTTATCCCAGAGATTCAGGGTTTGTTCAACTTATGAAAATCTATCAAATTAATCTATCATATAAATAAACTGAAAGAAAAAATATATGATCATTTCATTAGATGTTGTAAAAACATTTGACAAAATTCAACACTCCTTCATGATAAAGGTCTTGGAGAGATCAGGGATACAAGGAACATAGTTAAATATAATATGAAGCATATATAGAAAGCCAAGAGCTAACATCAAATAGAATGGAAAGAAACTCAAAGTGATTCCACTAAAATCAGGAACAGGACAATGCTGTCCACTCTGTCTGTATCTCTTCAACATAGATCTTGAAGTTTTAGCAATGGCAATAAGACAACAAAAGGAGATCAAGGGTTGGAAAAGAAGAAGTCAAACTTTTGTTATTTGCAGATGATATGATAGTATAAATAAGTGACCCCAAATCTCTACCAGAGAATTCCTACAGCTGATAAATGCCTTCAGTGTTGTGGCTGGATACAAGATCAACTCAAAAAATCAGTAGCTCTACTATACACAAATGATAAAGGAGCTGAGAGGGAAATCAGAAAAACATCACCTTTTACAATAGCCACAAATAACATAAAATATCTTGGGGTAACATTAACCAAAGAAGTTAAAGACATATTTGACAAGAACTTTAAATCTTTGAAGAAACAAAAAATGAAGATACCAGAAACTGGAAAGATCTCCCATGCTCTTGGATAAGAAGCATCAGCATAGTAAAAATGGCAATCCTACCAAAAGCAGTCCATAGATTCAATCCAATCCCCATCAAAATCCCAACACAATTCTTCACAGACCTTGAAAGAACAACAACAACAAAAAAACAGAGGGTAGCCAAATCAACCCTATACAATACAGGAACTTCCAGAGGCATCAAGCTCTATTATAGAGCTACAGTAATGAAAACAACTTGGTATTGGCATAAAACCAGAGATGTTGAACAATGGAATGGAATGGAGCTGTATATTAATCCACACACCCATGGACAAAAGATACTTAAGGAAATGTTCAACTTCCTTAGCTTTCAAGGAAATGCAAATGAAAACAACCCTGGGATACTATCTTACACCTGTCTGAATGGATAAGATCAATAACACTAAAACGTTTTCTTTTCCTGTTTTGTTCTTACTGTACATTCTGACTGTGTTTAAAAGTCTATATTAAATCTGATGGGGAAGCTTAGCCAATCACATTTTCCTTGGGTGTGGTGACCTGGTCCTCAGGGAAGAAAACCTGGAGATCCAGGTGTGCTCACTGTCTGAGCACAGTGTTCACCTGACCCGTTTGGACATCGGAACTTTTATTCCAGTTTTTTCCCCCTTTTTATAATTATTATTTTTAATTATTATAATTTTTAATTATAATTTTTAATTATTAAATTATATCTGTTGTTTTGAGCTGCTCTGTTTATTTAAGCATACCGGTGGAATATGCCTTCACGTGGTGCCCAACCTTGGGGCTTTTTAGAGTCCTTTAAGGTTATGGCCAGTTGGGGCCACACTGCATCCATTTGGGTTCAGATACCTGCACTAACTAGTGCCCCCACCGCACGAAGCTCTCTCTTAATACGCGGCCAAGAGTGAGGGGACCTAAGAGCACTGAGCTCCAGCTCATGCCTGCACTCAGCGCTGTGTCCTTGGCTCGTACCTCAGGTCTGGACCACAAATGTCAGTATCTTTGTGTGCTTCCATTCCTAGCCACCTTTCCTGCTGGGCCTTCACAGCAGTCAAATGGCAGCATTTTTGTGGCCCTCCGTTCTATGCACCCCACCACCGGCTTCCCTCCAGCCGGCCTGCACACCAGCTCCCAGATCCAGCCCATAGAGATCCAGCTCCACTCAGTCCACGCTGGCTCGCCACACCGCCACCATGCAGCAGCATCATTGGGCCGAGCTGTGGCCCGGGACGCGGGGCAGGGCACCCGCCTGTGCTGCTTTCCTCCCTGCTTGCTCATGCTGCCACTGGGCAAAGGTCATTCCATTGTGTGTGTGTGTGTGTGTGTGTGTGTGTGTGTAGGGGGGAGGGGTGTTACAGCTCTGTAGCCATAGGAGCAGGAGATCTTCCTAGGGTGAGTAAGTAATTTACACAGCACATGGCCTGTGAGTTTAACTTCTTTTTTTTTAAAGAGGAAAACAAATTCTAGATTGATTTTATTCATAAATAGAATGAATGTTTTTGTGATAGGCAAGTACTTTTTTTTGAAAATTTTCTCTTTTTTCTATTTATTTAATTATTTATTAAAGATTTCTGTCTCTTCCCCACCGCCGCCTCCCATTTCCCTCCCCCTCCCCCAATAAAGTCCCCCTCCCTCGTCAGTCCAAAGAGCAATCAGGGTTCCCTGCCCTGTGGGAAGTCCAGGAACCACCCACCTCCATCCAGGTCTAGTAAGGTGAGCATCCAAACTGCCTAGGCTCCCACAAAGCCAATAGGTGCAGTAGGATCAATAACCCATTGCCATTGTTCTTGAGTTCTTAGTAGTCCTCATTGTTCGCTATGTTCAGCGAGACTGGTTTTATCCCAGGCTTTTTCAGACCCAGTCCAGCTGACCTTGGTGAGTTCCCGATAGAACATCCCCATTGTCTCAGTGTGTGGGAGCACCCCTCGCGGTCCTGAGTTCCTTGCTCGTGCTCTATCTACTTCTTCTCCTGATTTGGACCTTGAGATTTCAGTTCGGTGCTCCAATGTGGGTCTCTGTCTTTGTCTCCTTTCATCGCCTGATGAAGGTTAATATTCAGGAGGATGCCTATATGGTTTTTTTTTTTTTGGTTCTCCTTCTTATTTACCTTCTCTAAGATCATGAATTATAGGCTCAATGTCCTTTATTTATGGCTAGAAACCAAATATAAGTGAGTATATCCCATGTTCCTCTTTTTGGGTCTGGCATACCTCACTCAGGATAGTGTTTTCTATTTCCATTTATTTGCCTGCAAACTTCAAGAAGTCCTTGTTTTTTACTGCTGCGTAGTACTCTAATATGTATATATTCCATACTTTCTTCATCCATTCTTCAATTGAAGGGCATCTAGGTTGTTTCCAGGTTCTGGCTATTACAAACAATGCTGCTATGAACATAGTAGAGCATATAGTTTGTTGTATGATAAGGCCTCTCTTGGGTATATTCCCAAGAGTGGTATTGCTGGGTCCAGGGGTAGGTTGATCCCGAATTTCCTGAGAAACCTCCACACTGATTTCCAAAGTGGCTGCACAAGTTTGCATTCCCACCAGCAATGGATGAGTGTACCCCTTTCTCCACACCCTCCCCTGCAAAGGCTATCATTGGTGTTTTTTTTATTTTCACCATTCTGACAGGTGTAAGATGGTATCTTAAAGTTGTCTTGATTTGCATTTCCCTAATTGCTAAGGAAGTTGAGCATGACCTTAGGTGTCTTTTGGCTATTTGAACTTCTTCTGTTGAGAGATCTCTGTTCAGCTCAGACCCCATTTTATAATTGGGTTTCAGATTTTTTTGTTCTCATTCATCCGCCAAGTGGATTCAGGTGCACTCTGTCACCTACTGGCAGGCAACGGTTATTGCACCTACTCTTGCTGATTTGATAAAACCACAGGTAAGATATACTTTAAATTTAAAAAATAAAAATGTCAATCTAACTGTTCAAGGCTTCCAGAGGTTTTTTTCACTTACACCATGGATGAGGTTTTACAAGATGCTTATGATATGCCCCTTGCTTGGCTATTTCTAGGGTTCACCTTTTTTTCTTGTATTCTGTAGTTTTTTCATAATATGGTTTAACAATAGAAAAGTGATGCAGTCTTTACAGACTGAATCCAGGATTCTTAAAAAAAGTTAAAAATTTAAAAAAGTGCATGGCCATCTTAAATGACAAGTTCAATCGGCTGAGGTAATTTCAAAAACAATTCAGACTGACACCAACCTCTTCAAGAAAGAGATTGTAGTTCTCAAGGAGGACGCTAGATCTTTGTCTAATATGCCTCGGCCAACTGAGATAATTTTTTAAAGGTACAATCTAATATTAATTCATTTAAAAAGAGATTTACTGCTCTGAAGAAGGAAATGGCTGATTTTGCTAATAAAATTCAATCCATGACAATAGGTGCTAAACCATTATTTGAGAGGATTCAAAGTGCCAAATGTATTAATCAGACTTTTTCAAAGGTGTATGACAGATTGGCTGGTAGAATTTCCCTCCAAAAAGGTACTATACATGCCATGAAAATTATGTCCAAAGATGAGATATTATCTCTAATGGACAGACTTCACACCTTAAAATCCTCAACGAGGACATTAGAGCATAAGACTGGACAGGAGATTCAGGCCTTGCAAAAGGCAATGGTAAAGAGATTTTAAAAGATTGAGGAAATTATAGACTTCAACAAATAGAAACAAAAGGTAAAAAGGCAAAATTTAACTTTGTCACTATGTAAAACTCTCTGGGATAGCTTCCCCAGAGTTCTACCTCCCTTTCCAGTAATAATATCAGAAAAGGTAGCTGGCTCCAGATACCCTAACGTTATTAAGGAACATACATTGGAGCCCTATGTATGAGTAATCTAAAAATAAATAAATAAATAAATAAACAAGCAATTGTAAATTACAGACTACATTCGTCCTTTGTTAGAGAGATGGTCAAAACCTGGGCTCTCAGTAACAAGGCCACACCTCCTGATTGGGCTAATTAACATCAGCTGTTATAGAAAGCAGCCTAAAATTACATTGGAGATGCCTTTTTAAAGAGGAGGCTAAAATTTTAAAGCAACAAAAAAGAGCAAAAGAAACTGAGATTTCCCTAGATCAAATTCTAGATGATGGACTTCACTCTGATCCTCAAGACCAAGCTCTTTATGATAAACACATCTAATCTGTATGTGCCACAGCAGCTTTAAAGACTCGGGGCAGGGTTCAGGACCCAGGACAGAGAATGAAATAGTATCTCAGGGTTATACAGCATCAGAGAGAACCTTTTAGTGACTTTTTACAAAGAATAACTAAGGCCATACAAATAGGGAAAACTGACCCAGAAGCCAGATGTATAATAATTGAATCTTTAGCTTATGAGAATGCCAACACAGAGTGCAAAAGGATCCTGGGCCTTTAAATATGAGATCAGCACCCTTGGAGGAATGAGTCTTGCATACAATAAATGTCGAGACATTTGACTATGGCACTGAAGCATGGGTAGGAAAAGCAATTTCCAATGGTAAGAGAAGGCATCAATATAAAAAATGCTTTAATTGTGGTAAGATGGGACATATGAGAAGGGATTGTAGACAACGGATTTCTAGGAATAATGCTTCTAAGAATAACAGGAACAGGAGGACTCATCCTTCAGGTTTATGTAGGAGATGTGGCAAAGGCAGAGACAGCACAAATGAATGTAGATCAACAAGAGATAGACACAGTAACCTGATACCATCGGGAAATGCAATGTGGGCCCTCTCACAGGACCCCATGGCGAATGTGGTCCAGTCATTTCTGGTTAGTGTAGAGAACATGTCTCATCAGGAAAACTAGAAGGCCCCATGCCTGCTGTCAAAAGCAATGATCTGAATGATGAGATAAATGTGGAGACTGAGTCAAGAAATCTGGCAGGACAAAGGAAATATATATTCTGGCAGACTTCTATAAATGAATGAAGACCAAAGCTAAGAATGTATATAAATGGAATTTTTATTGAAGGTTTATTGGACACGGGTGTAATGGAAATATCATTATTCCAGAATCTTGGCATCCGAATTGGCCTCTTTAGGAGGTAGATGTTTGGTTCCTGGGAATTAGAACCCTATCTTGGGTAAGATAAAGCATGAGATGGGTTGAATGCATAGGGACAGAAGGGTAAATAGGAAAACTAAAGCTATATATAGCCAATATTGCAGTGAATTTATGGTGTTGTGACCTATTGCAGCAATGGAATACCCAGATTAACAATCCTGCTGCATCTAAAGCTTATATTTCTGCGGAAAATATTAGAAGATATTATAGACAATGCAAAACGGCCATTTGGGCTGTACAAGAACACAACACAATTGATCACCCTTCAGAGGTACCAACAGCCCTGCCTCTAATATGGTTGACTGAGAGGCCAATATGGACCAAGCAATGACTTTTAGCTGAGGAAAAGCTGCAGGATTTAGAACAGCTGGTACAAGAGCAATAAGATGCTCTACATATAGAAGAATATACCAGCCTTTGGATTTTTCCTGTATTTGTTGTTAAGAAAAAAACTGGAAAATGGAGAATGGTGACAGATCTTAGAGATAAAACAAGGTTGTTCAACCTATGGGCCCTCTGCAATCTGGAATTCCTCTACACTCTCTTTTACCAAAGGGATGGCCTCTCATACTTATTGACATAAAGGATCGTTTCTTCACTATACCTTTACAAAAAATAAAGATAGATAAAAGTTTGCCTTCACAGTGCCTACTTATAATAATTCTCAGCCTACTAGGCGATACCAGTTGACTATCCTCCCACAGGGTATGCTCAATAGCCCCACCTCGTGTCAATATTTTGTAAGTCAACCATTGGAAGTAATACACAAACAATTTCTAAGTCTATAATTTAACATTACACGGATGATATTTTGCTATATGATTTAAACATAGATACCTTAGAAAGATGGTTTAAAGAAGTCAAGATAGTTTTACCTAAATGGGGATTGCAGATTGCTCCTGGAAAAAATACCGAGAGATTATATCAATTATCTAGGTTATAATATAGGTTTACAAAAAATTAAGACACAAAAGGCACAAATTAGGAGAGATCAGTTATGGACTCTTAATGACTTTCAAAGATTGTTAGGAGACATCTCGAGCATTTGACTGGCTGTTGGTATAACACCTGATCTAATAATTCATTTTAAGAAAACCTTGGATGGTGATAAAGACTTGAATTGTCCCAGAGAATTAACAGCTGAAGCAGAAAAGGAACTGACAATGGTCGAAGAAAAATTATAAGAGGCACATGTGCATAGGGTGAGTCCAAAGCTTAGTTGAATTTTTGTCATATTGCCTTCCAAAATTTCTCCTATAGGAATATTAATGCAGAGAGATGATTATTATCTTAGAATGGATCTTTTTACCACATAAACCAAATAAAAATTAAAAAAACTTATGTGAAAAATGTCTCTAAATTAATTATAAAATGTAATTTGAGACTTTGTCAACTAGCAGGCATAGACCCAGCAGAAATTAGGGTGCCTTTTATTACTGATGAGATAAGAAACTTAGGGGAAGACAATGAACCATAGCAAAGAGCTTGTGCTAATTTTTTTTTAGACAAATTAATAGCAACTGTCCCAAAAGCAATAGGCTTAACTTTAAAGATAACTTCTTGGATTCTTCCTGGAACCATCCCTGATGCTCTGATAACTGGAGCCCGTACATTTTATACTGATGCCAATAATTCAGGGAAGGCAGGTTACAAATCAGAAGAATTGAGTAAGGTGGAACAAAGCCCTTATGATTCTGTCCATAAAGCAGAATTATATGCCATTCTTATGGTGCTAATTGATTTTAAAGAACCTCTTAATATAGTTACTGACTCACAATATGCAGAAAGTGTGATCTTGCATATTAAAACTGCTGAATTTATACCAGATGATACAAAACTAACTTCATTGTTTATCCAGGTACAAGACATGATCAGGAACAAGCTTTTCCCTATGTACATAACACACATCTGATTCAATATGTGTCTGGCAGGTTCTCAAGCACAAGGTAATGTGAAAATTGAACAATTATTGATTGGAAGTGTGCTGCAGGCCTCTGAATTTCATAAAACCATCACATCAATAGCAAAGATTTGAAGAATGAGTTTTCTATTAGGTGGCAACAAGCTAAAAAGATTATAAAGAAATGCTCTACTTTCTCTTTCTATAACCAAATACCACTTCATGCAGGGACTAATCCAAATGGTACTCAAAGGAATGAAATCTGGAAAATGGATGTGTTACCCTTTGCAAAACTTGGCAAATTAAAATATGTACACCACACCATTGACACCTATTCAGGTTTTCAATGGGCAACTGCTTTAAGCTCAGAAAAAGCTGATTCAGTAATCTCTCATTTATTAGAAGTCATGGACATTATGAGTATACCTGAATAAATAAAGACAGATAATGGTCCAGCTTATGTCTCTCAGAAAATGAAACTTTTTTGGCTTATTATAATATTAACCATGTTACAGGTATACCATACAATCCTACAGGTCAAGCAGTCATAGAAAGATCAAATGAAACTATAAAGGATATGTTAAACAAACAGAAAGGGGTGAAAATACCCCCAGAAATAGATTACACAATGCTTTAATAACCATGAATTTTCTCAGCACTAATAAGAAAGGGACAATGGCCGCAGAAAGACATTGGATAATAGAAAAGTCTGCTAAATTAAATTAACCAGTTTAAGGATGTGCTGACCTTACAATGGAAGCCAGGAGATATGAAGCATTGGGAAAGGATTGTTGCTCTTATTTCCACAGGAGAAGAAAAAATATGGATACCATGAAAATTAATAAAGGTTCCATTTGAAGAGGAGGAACCTCTTAGAGAGGAGAAATGACGCTTCATCCACAATAATGATACTTATACCAATGGTAAGAAAACATATAGGATGGGGGCAGGGTTCTCTTCTTATCTCAGCAGTAAAACATGCATCTTCAAAGAATTCAAGGGACCCAGGATATCCAAAACAATCCTATACAATAAAGGATCGTCTGGAGGCATTACCATCCCTGACTTCAAACTCTATTACAGAGCTTCAGTATTGAAAACAGCTTGGTATTGGCATAAAAACAGAGAGGTCGATCAAGAGAATAGAGTAGAAGACTCAGATTTTACCCACAAACCTATGAACACCTAATTTTTGATAAAGGAGCTAAAAGTATTCAATGGAAGAAAGAAAGTGTCTTCAACAAATGGTGCTGGGAGGACTGGTTGTCAACCTGTAGAAGAATGAAAATAGATCCATATCTATCACCATGCACAAAACTCAAGTCCAAATGGATTAAAGAACTCAATATCAGGCTGAACACACTGAACCTGATAGAAGAGAAAGTGGGAAGTACTCTACAACATATGGGCACAGAAGATCACTTCCTATGTATATCTCCAGCAGCACAAATATTAAGGACAACATTGAATAAATGGGACCTCCTAAAACTGAGAAGCTTCTGTAAAGCAAAGGACACTGTCACTAAGACAAAAAGGCAACCCACTGACTGGAAGAAGTTCTTCACCAACCCTGCAACAGACAAAGGTCTGATCTCCAAAATATATAAAGAACTCAAGAAACTAGACTTTAAAATGCTAATTAACCCAATTAAAAATTGGGGCACTGAACTGAACAGAGAATTCTCAACATAAGAAATTCAAATGGCCAAAAAACACTTAAGGTCATGCTCAACCTCCTTGGTGATGAGGGAAATGCAAATTAAAACAACTTTGAGATACCATCTTACACTTATCAGAATGGCTAAAATCAAAAACACCAATGATAGCCTTTGCTGGAGAGGTTGTGGAGTAAGGAGCACACTCATCCATTGCTGGTGGGAATGCAAACTTGTGCAACCACTTTGGAAATCAGTGTGTTGGTTTCTCAGGAAATTCGGGATCAACTTACCTCAGAACCCAGCAATACCACTCTTGGGAATATACCCAAGAGATGTCCTATCATATTGCAAAAGCATTCCTTCAACTATGTTCATAGCAGCATTATTTGTAATAGCCAGAAACTGGAAACAACCTAGATGCCCTTCAATGGAAGAATGGATGAAAAAAGTGTGGAATATATATTCATTAGAGTACTACTCAGCGGTAAAAAACAATGACTTCTCGAATTTTGCATGCAAATGGATGGAAATAGAAAACACTATCCTGAGTGAGGTATCCCAGACCCCCAAAGATGAATATGGGATTTACTCATTCATAATTGTTTTCTAGCCATAAATAAAGGACATTGAGCATATAATTTGTGATCCTAGAGAAGCTAAATAAGAAGGTGAACCCAAAGAAAAACATATAGTCATCTGCCTGGATATGGGAAGTAGACAAGATTGTCAGGCAAAAACTGGGAACTTGGGGGTGAGCTGCATGGGGCTAAGGGGAAATGGGGTGAGAAACGTGAGAAGTCGAGAATGGGGGGAGCTTGGGGGAATGGGATGGTTGGGATAAACGAAGGGTGGACACGGGAGCAGAGAAATATATGTCCTAATTAAGGGAGCCTTCTTAGGGTTGGCAAGAGACTTGACTCTAGAGGGGCTCGCAAGTGTCCAGAGAGATGTCTCCAGCTAGTTCCTTCTTAGTTTTCTAAATGGCATAGGGCAAGACTTACTTGGCTTAAATCACTGATATCTGCATTCTAGTGAGCCTCAAACAAAATGAAAATCCATGGTAATAAAAACATAGCAAAAGCTCTTCTCTGATATCAAAATTGTCAAATTAATATTGGATGTTGGAAAGTTAAGTAAATATATTCAGCAACTATCTAGCTTACTTCTGTTAATGGTATTGATTTTTTGTTACGTACTCACTTTGGTTATATTTGTTTTAGACTACAATGCTTACCTTCCTGATTACTTTCCATGGATTCATTGGTTGTTTACACTTGGTTCTAGTTTAAGATAACATTCTTGTAGCCATTGTGAATCCTGTTTTGAAACACAGCACCACAATTCCCCAGTCATATTTAAGAGATGCTGCCATTACACCATTAGTGGATTATTTCATACCTGGCCTGAAATTTCTTCCTCTTCAATTAAAGCAAAGACAGTATAATTTGTTTTGCTACCCTAAGATCTAGGCCTCATCATAAACTTCCATATGTTCCATTCCTTCTTGGATGGATTATTGGAACTAATCCTCACTTTATCCTGACTTTTCATCTAATATTATGTAATAACTTTACTCTAGTCTACGATTTATAATGCTGGTCAAACCACAATATAACCAGCATAGGAAGATCTATTAAACTGTTTGTCTTCCCAGTCAGAAAATGTGAATATGCTGATTATTCACCACCTTCCCTTGACCTCTGTGGTTATTGAAAGATAAAGGCCTCCTAGCCTCAAAGTGAGGGACAGTCTTAGGAGATTCAGCCTTATTGGAGAAGATGTGGCCTTGTTGGAGGAAGTGCATTACTAGGGGTGGACTTTAGATTTCAAATGCTCATGCCAGGTCCAGTTTAACTCTTTCTTCCTGCTGGCTTCAGATCTGGATGCAGTAGTCTCAGCTATCTTTCCAATAGCATGTCTGCCTGCATGCTGTCATGCTTCCACCATGATGATAATACACTAAATTTCTGAATTGTAAGCCCATTTCAATTAAAGGTTTTACTTTAAAAGAGTTGCCATGGTCATGGCTTCTACTTAGAAAATAGAAACCCTAGCTAATACAGCCCCTCAATGCCAAAACCACATTTCTCTCATTATATTCACTTTTTGTGACCATTAATTCCCATCTTTGCCAAAGTCTGGTTAGAAAATAATGGTGGAATCTTCATCCTTTCTCTAGAATTGTTTTTCTTCCTTCTTGGAGGTCTATGTCTCACAAGGCAGCACTCCTTAATTACAGTATAGGTGACACTCATATACTATTAAAGTAGTAATCTTCAAATTTAAATATACATTTCTCTCAAAATCAAGACAGTGGTAATTATTCTTCGATTTCTGGTTCAAAATGTCTTGTGAAGAACCAACTTTGATATCTAGAGGATAATGACACTATTCAAACTCTTCAGAATCTCTTCGGTGTTTGAAGAAAATGTCTCACTAAAATCACATCTATTTGGCAAAACTCACAAATACATTCCAAAGCATTTGAAGTGGTGTTGATAAATATAGCTTAAGAAGTGTCTTCAACCAGCAATACCACTCTTGGGAATATACCCAAGAGATGCCCTATCATACAACAAAAGTATATGCTCAACTACGTTCATAGCAGCATTGTTTGTAATAGCCAGAACGTGGAAACACCTAGATGCCCTCCAATGGAAGAATGGATGAAGAAAGTATGGAATATATACGTATTAGAATACTACTCAGCAGAAAAAACCAATGACTTCTTGAATTTTGCATGCAAATGGATGGAAATAGAAAACACTATCCTGAGTGAGGTAAGCCAGACCCAAAAAGAGGAACATGGGATGTACTCACTCATAATTGGTTTCTAGCCATAAATAAAGGACAATGAGCCTATAATTTGTGATCCTAAAGAAGCTAAATAAGAAGGTGAACCCAAAGAAAAACATATAGTCATCCTCCTGGATATTAACCTTCATCAGGCGATGAAAGGAGACAGAGACAGAGTTCCACATCGAAACACCGGACTGAAACCCCAAGGTCCAAATCAGGAGCAGAAGGAGAGAGAGCACGAACAAGGAACTCAGGACCGCGAGGGGTGCACCCTCACACTGAGACAATGGGAATGTTCTATCGGTAACTCACCAAGGCCAGCTGGACTGGGTCTGAAAAAGCATGGGATAAAACCAGACTCGCTGTCATAGTGGACAATGAGGACTGCTGAGAAGTCAAGAACATTCGCACTGGGTTTTGATCTTACTGCACGTACTGGTTTTGTGGGAGCCTAGGCTGTTGGGATGTTCACCTTACTAGACCTGGAAGGAGGTGGGAGGTCCTTGGACTCCCCACAGGGCAGGGAACCCTGACTGCTCTTCGGGCTGATGAGAGAGGGGGAGTTGATTGGGGGAGGGGGGAAATGAGATTTGGTGGCGGGGAGGAGACAGAAATCTTTAATAAATGAATAAATTTAAAAAAAGAAATTAAAAAAATAAATACCCCCCAAAAAAGAAGTGTCCTCAAAAGTATGTATCCAATAGAAGAAGTAAAACTGTGTTGTACTGCATTGGTCAAGATGGCCTGTACAGAAAGTCTGTGAATCAACTAAAAGTTCCTGGAAAAATACATACAAGAATAGCTGGCAAAAATTAAAAAAAAGTATCCAAATAAATTATAATGATATCTAGGTTAAAAATCTGTTTGTATCCAGAGATATATTGACAAGAATAAGTCCTTTGATTCCTCTTACAATATTCACACTCCACTGTATTCTATAATAACTTTAAATGACTACATTTTTCTGTAGAAGTATTAAAATGCAGAAGTACTAACAACATTTTATTATTTTTGCTATATGTTATGAAAACTTCCATACAGAATTTTAAATATTCAGATCCGTATCAAAATCAAATGATCAGGACCTAGAAACTCATAGCATATTTGTAAATGATTCATCAGTCTTACATGAATTACCTGATCTTCAAGAATTTACAAAGTTTATATAAAACACAAATAGTTCAAATGTATTTATTATCTTCTTGTCAGAAATGAATGTGTGCAGTTCCATCTATTTTGACTGTAAAGCAATGAAATTGTAATGTTTTAAACTTCCGATATGTGCTATTTTTGACTTTGTACTCACCACAATGTGACTTTTATTCTCTCTCCTGTATCTTTGATATCGTTTTATGGCATTCTCTTTTTCTTATATACCACAGGTAAGATACTTTGTGAAAACAAGATACTTTGAATTTTTTTATTCAAAAAATATTGTCTCTGAAATCTAGCAGAAATGTTACATATTGCTTACAATCTATGTTCTATCTAACCACAATGAAATATTAATTTATTATTTATTTTATTAAGCCAATACCATCAATTTTTCAATAATACTTTACAAGATATTTCAGTAGTTGCAAACATGTAGACTATTTAATAGAAGGCAAAATAGCACATACAGAGAAGCATAAAAGAAGCAGAAAATAGCTTGTGTCACCTGGGAATGGTTTTCAAATTCCCCATGCATCCAAATTTTGAGGATATTACTTTCCTTATAGGGTAATGGTGAAAACTGTAAAGTAATCCATGTTAAATTATCAGATAAATTCATGAAACTTAATAGTCCTCCAAGGTATTAGCTACATAGTAATAATGATAATGATAATTGTAATTGGTGTTTCCTTTAAGCTAGGCTTTATTAATAGAGAAATAGAATTCTCCATATTTTCTAGATTCAACTTGCTCAGAAATAGAACTTTTCCACTTACAACTAAATTATCTTTGAAAGCTTGTAAAGAGCAGCAGTTTAAAAGAAAGCATAAGTAGAAATAATATGAAAAAAGCAACAGTTTACCTGATTCACAACAGTCTTGGAAGAGAAGTAGGCATTGAAATAAGATTTTTCTTCTAAATTTAGAGATTATATACTTTCAATCAATCATGCTTATCATTCTACCTTAGGATATGATGTAGATCCATCCATACCTGCTGAGTCCTGGGAAAAGTTGGTTTTGGAATTCCTTAATTCTCCACTTCAGTAATTTTCTCCACATATTACAATATCCTCTTTCAAACAAGTATCAAAGAACCTCACAAGGTTTATTTTTACTTTGGAAGCTCTGAGCAAGCAAATTATGCATTATATTAAACATAAAGGGCTATTCACTAAATGAATAGTTAATGTTAAAATACATATTCAGTGAATAAAATATTTAACGTATGTAAATTGAATTGTCAAAGATGACATTCCATTTCAGATAAGCTTGTACTTGTTGTAGGGAGTATTTCTAATATGCTTCCAGCATAAAACTTCCTTCTACACATGTTTTAAGAGGTCTTTCTATGTGTGATGGCACAAGCCTATAATTCCAGCACTCTCAAACTCAAGACAATGTGATAATAAGTCAAATAACACTGTCACAAAGCCTAAATCCCAAGGCTTCAAAAAATAAGCTTTCCTACTATTACGTTGCTGTTTAGTCAAGTAAACAATTTCTGGAATTCAATTTATGACAAGGAGTATATTTGCCTTCAGTGAAATCTGGATGATTTGTAGATCATCAGTGTTCAGTTTTTAGATCAACAAAAGAGATATGCTGGTTTTGAAAAGAGGTAAAGTGATTTATTTTCTTCAAGAAAAACAATACATGTAGATACATATTCAAAAAAGGAAAGGATATACTGGAAAGTTTGTTTTAAAAATTGAGTCTCTTTATTAAAATAGTAAACATAAATATTCAAATACTAAATTTGCAATTCTGTGTTGTACTAGGTAGGCATAGGAAAATGTGACAAGTTCACAATAACCATTAAAATTAATAGGGACATTTTGATTTTTACCTATGAGTAAAATAAAATATTTCATGCATTTTTGAATCAGAAAGTATCAAATCTCCCAGGAATACTTGGAGATGATAACTATGCTTTTGAAAGCAGAGTCTATGAATTGCATTCCATTCAAATCCTCTATGTATTTGGCTCAGCACTGACTGTGTCAGTTGTCTATTTGCACTGTATAATAAAACATATTTCTTTCAACAGGCAAAACATAACTTCTTTTTAGTCAGTCCTTCCAAACTAATAAGCTTCACTTTTTCAAGCAATAATTTAAAAGTTTCAAGAATGCATATATATAATTAGGATTTCTAGCCTATCAGGTGTTGGAAATTTTATTTTATGACAACTAATAGCCTTTTCAGATGATTGTTTCTACAACAACTGTCAGAAATCATGATTCATATTTACTTTTCTTTCCAACAAAAGAACTTCTTAGCATATAAGAATATCATTTGCTAGTCCTTTATGCTTTTGGTAAAAATTTCCATTGGTAAGAAACACTTTAAGCTGTAATGCCCTCTTTCAGCAGTCAAAGTTCAATAATCAGTTAAACAGTTGTTTTACTTTCTCTGCTAATTATGTTGATACATTTTTGGACGGGAAAGGGCAAGGGAAAAATGTAACTTGTATATTTCCTATAAGTGAGGTAATTAGCCTAAATACTAAAAAAAAAAATGTGAGTATTACATTTCAGAATTACAAACTACCCAGGAGTGGTTTTCATACTGATCACCTTCACAATTGGTTCATTTTCACTGACCATTTAATCAATATGCAATAAACAAATGTAATAATATGACCAATCAATACTGTAAATTGCTCAAATGAAAGTAGCAATTTTGAAGAAGATAAACATAGAAAATAATAGATACTTGATTGCAAGTTCATGAAATGCTTGTAATTAGGCAACAGCATGTTTAAGGTAATTGCTTTCTTCAGTTACAGTTTCGGTCTGAGATCCCTCTCCAGGAAAAGGAAAAGATACTTATTGAGTTTATTACAGCAAGACTTTGACTACTTTTGAAAAGCAAAGGAGGAGAAAAGATGAGAAGAGTAAATGACTGAAAGACTCATAACGTCATGGCCATTGTCTTCATAAGAATCAGTTCAAATCAATTTTCCTGAGAATTTTATAATGAGATCTCTATGTTCTTACAGGCAAAATTGACTAAATCTTGAACTTCTTGACAGGTAAAGTTGTGTTGTTTCTCCTTAGCTCAATGAATTTACCAAATATGTCTTGTCCACTAAATCACAGTAGAAAAATATTATTAGTTTTCTGTTACTGTACAACAAAGTACTACAATTTGTTGTCTTAACAATCATAAATATGTCATTGCAATGGCTAGGTTTTCTATGTACAGCTTTACTGTGTAGAATCTATCTATCAGCAGGCTAATTTTTGCTATATCATCTGAAGGGCCTGAGGGGAAACCCACCACTTCAATGAAATTCTTTGAACTTTGCTGAGAGAAATAAGAAAGGCATTTTAACTCCAGATAGAACACTAACAAACCATAGAAAATATTATCTTCAAGTTCAGCTTCATGAATCATTAACTTTATGGAGATACTTATTTACATGGGCACGTGTTGCTCACAAAACCGTAGACAACTCAAAATCAGTTTCTTAACTAAATAGTCTCATCCTTGGCATGGGCGATACTTAAGTAAAGCTGTGTCACAAAGCATGCTCCCAAACCTAGTACAGTTGAGAGACAGAAAAGAATAGCAGTTAGAATTTCATGTAAGTATTGGATTATGATGACCACCTTTCCTGTATTATATGATTGTTGGCATTATATGATCCAAATGCTTATAGCCACATTTTCATTACCATAGCCCTATCTATCACTATTTTGGTTTTTGAGTGTATATGTCTCTGTTTTTCTTTTTTTTTGCATTTTATTATCATGGCTATGGGATAAGATATGTTGTAGTCACAAAATAATCTCTGTTCCATAGTTACAATGGCAATGTTATAATTTCCCCCAAATAACCGTACAGTACAACTGCTCATTGCAGTCCCTGGAATAACTGCATCCTTGAAGTATTATGACAGAAGTTTTTTTTTTTAATTTTTATTTTCTTGACTATAAGCAAGCGACAATTCTCAAGTGATAAAAGCATATTGTTTTCTGTCATGTGTCCCCCTCTATTATCAAATATACCTGGAAAATATGCCATGTTATAATTCCTGTGTTGTCTAGACTCAGATTTAAAAGTTTCATGAGGGTGAGTCAGATCCGCTCACTATTTTCCTTTTGGTAATATCAATTTGAATTGATTGATTAATTTTATTATATCTAAAATTTCATTTTTGTCAAGTAATAGAAGGTAATAGAAGAGTCTCATTTTGGCACATGCAGAATATCTGCTAACAATCATAGGAAAAGTGCATTTAGTAGAAAAATAGACAAAGAAGCCAGCTATTATGATTACTATTATTAGTGTTTTCAGTGCTTCCATCCTCCAAACTTAAAACACATATATTCACATTTAATATGCTCCAGGAAATATTACCGTGATAACCACATCAAACGAAAAATAGTTTCTAAATCCCCTAAATTAAATGCTTCTGAAGATCATGAACCTCTACTCAAACAAACATGAATATATACACAAGTTATCTAACTCCAACATTCCTAACATAGAGTTGTGGAATAATTAAAAATTGTCAGTATAAAGGTATTTTATTCCAAATCTGTGTGAATTAAAAGTAAAAGTAAATTAACTAGTTCATGACAGTTTTGAAATTTGAAAGCATTTTTTTGGTGGGGCAGTCTTTATCTGATTAGATTTTAAAACCTGAGACTACTTTGGCTTTCAGTTCTTCCTGTGACCTCCTGGCTTTTTTATCTTGGCTCTTGGCTCTTTTTCTGTCTTCTGTTTTAATCTTTTTCTTTCCAGCTACCTTTAAAAAAAGTTTCATAAGTTTTCAGCTGAGTAGCCTAACCAGGTTGCTATTTGTCAGACTTTAAGGTCGGTGGTCAAATAGCATTTTTTACTTCCGATTTTATCTGTTATACAGTGAAACATGATAGTTCTTTTGCTGATAAAAATTCCTAAGAAATCTATTGGACTTCTGAAGATATCAAGGATATTCCTACAACACAAAACTCACATTCAGTGGATGTTAACACCAAGGTTATACTCTCTTTGTTGCAGGAAAATGATGTTTTATTCCCTGTGGTGCCCTTCCATCCACTACTGTAATAAGTGCACATCAGTGTCCGTAGAACATCTATTTAGATTTCATTTTTTTGATCCTGGTAGAACAAATTGGACTAGGTACATGAATAGTAAGAAAAAAAATGAAACCCAGGGAAGTAGAATAACTTACTGTGGTGGGAAGGCAGTGATCAAGAGCTCTGCCATGTGTAAGTTCTCAACTTTTACATGTATTTGCATTCTCTAAGAGAACTTACTGGCTCTTCTCAAAAATGTTCTCTTTTGTTACACATGGCATCTGTGGAGAGGAGTTCTCAGTACTTTCTGTAATCTATTTTATATCTTCATCTTGATACCTCTTTCTATATATCCTTACTCTTCTGCCATACCGTACAGAAGGTTCCGTCTTTATCCAATGATTAGTTACAAAATCACATATCTATCTTCATGTACCTTCTAGTATGTTTATGAATATAAAAATTGGAATTATTTTTCAATTGTCAAAATATACATAAAGAAGGGTTTGAATCAATACTCATTTATTAATTCATTTCAAAGGCCATAAATCTCAGCCACTTATATCGGAAGAAGACATCACAATGAATTTAAACATTTTCTAAACCCAAAGTTTTTCTGTAACATTGGAGCACCCAGTTTCATCCTACAGGCTCATAGTTGCTGGCAGACTTTTCTATAAAGAAGGAAATTTCAAAGACTGTCTCAACTATCTTGGCAGTTGGTCAGTCACTTTCTTCTGACATGCAGAATGTCTGGAAGACCCTTTCATGAAGCAGGAACCTTGAAGGGCTGCCTCACCTTGTTTATGTAACTTCAGCAGTCATTTTTCTATAGGCCCTGCATGCTCAGTTTATACAACATTTCATCTGTTGTATAGAATGAGCCACTTGTTTGTTTCCCAGCTGCTCAGCCCCAAAATTATCACACAGAAAATATATTATTTAAACACTGCTTAGACCATTAGCTCTGGCTTCTTATAGACTAACTCTTACATATTAATTTAACCAATCTCCATTAATCTGTGTATCACCATGAGGCTGTGGCTTACGAGGTAAAGTTCTGGTGTCCATGTCCGGCAGGGCTACAGAGCTTCTCTTAACTTTCCTTTACTCTAACAGCATTGTTTAATTTTCTTCACCTAGCTAAGTTCTGCCCTGCTACAGTTTCAAAGCCCTCCTTTATTAACCAGTGTTATTCACAGCATACAGAGGGGAATACCACATCACCCATCAAGCAGTCCAGGCAAAAACAGTTTCTTGCACAAATGACTAACAATCTCCATAAGGAGACTCTTTGATGCCCATCCTCCTCTTGAAGTAGATTGGTGCTGGCAGGAGAAGATGTGTCTCATTGTCATGAAAAGTCCTAAGGTCTTAAAACATTTTAAATGCTGGGTGGTGGTGGCGCACACCTTTAAACCCAGAACTTGGGAGGCAGAGGCAGGTGGATCTCTGTGAGTTCAAGGCCAGCCTGGTCTACAAGAACTAGTTCCAGGATAGGCACCAAAGCTACAGAGAAACCTTGTCTCGATAAAAAAACAAACAAAAAACAAAAGAACATTTTAAATGTCATATTCTGTTAGTTGTTGAAAGTTTGGAAGAATACCTATCCATCTGAAATATATATTGGTACATCTAGAAAATCTAACTGACATAACTACAAGTTTGACTATTATAAATGACTATCTATTGACCTGTATTTCTTAATTATGCATTATGTTTTTAAATGGCTTCACAAACACAATACCTTAATTAAGAGCAGATATATACATATAACAAAATTGACATTAAATTTGTATCACTGAACCAAGATCCATATGAACCTAATGTATTTATATCTATATTATATCCCTTTTAAATATAAAATATTTATAAATAATCATATAGGGAATTTGGGAATATTTCTCTCCAAACTGCTTCTTGTTTTTTTTTGGGTGTAGTAATTTTTTGAAAGGTTCATGGAAATCTCTAGGGGGCCCTTGGAAATCAAACCACATGTGTCTGGAAAGAATCCACAAGTTCTCATCCTCCATGGAAAGAAAAGCAGAACCTCTTTTACAAAGCAACATATTCTTAGACCCAAATTTTGACGTCAAGATACCTTTAAAACATATGTGTTGGTTTAGCTTGACAGCCCATACAATAAAATGTCTTCCTGTATTTAGGTCATTCACAGTCAAAAAAATTCAAAGAAAACACAATAATATATATAGTCCACACTCTCTATGTATATCCCATCTTTATGTGGGTTATTTTTCTTATTCCTTAACTTTTTCTTTAAGTTTAGTATTTATTTTTTAATCTTACTTCTTTAATCTATGACTGTCTATACTCTTTTATAATATAACTGTCTATACTCTTTTTTCTCTCTTTTTCTCTCAAGCATATGTACATTTATCCAACACTGTGACCCATTTAGATGTCTTTTCCATCTGAATTTGTCCTTTTTGTGTATCTAACCCTTTTCTGAAAAGGAATGCTTTTTTTTTAAATGTTAAGTGGGCATGGGTAGGACCAACTTTGTAGTCCTCGCTATTGCATCTGCCCAGTCCAATATGGCAGAGGCATGTTCACTGCCTCTAATATCCATGCATGCTGTCCCAGACTCACAGCGGGTCTATGTTACCATTAAGCAACTAATAGCATGCTGCTCACAAAACCCATTTAAGTACTCAACTTCCTGAAAGAGTCATAGTTCATGCTGCCAGAATGAACCAGGAAGCTGCCATTTTTTATGCTGAGTTAGTAAGCTTCCTGTTAAAGGAGCCATGGCATCACTGCTCAGTGCCAGTAAATGGAGCATATCTGAAAAAATGCAGTTACCAAGAAACTGCACTTAACTCTGTTCTTTTTTGCCTAGAAATTCTTCCTAAACTCTTTTGGGTTTTATGGGAATATAGTCAGCACACGTTCATGTGCCAATCTGTAGGTAGAGACTGCTATTGATTCCTGGACACCCAAACATGAAATAATCACACTGAAACTATATTATTGCAACACTGCTTGGCCTCTTAAGTCATGTGCTTACTGTCTAGCTTTTATATCTTAAATTATCCCATTTTTATTCATTTGTGAATTGCCATGTGGCTGTGGCCTACCTATACGTTTCTGTCTGATGTCTGTTTTCTGAAGCAGATACATGGTTTCTCTCTGACTCCACCTACTTCATTTATATCTATTCCAGCCTGATTATATTCTGTTAAGCCATTGGTTGAAAGCAGCTTCTTTTTTAACCAATGGAAATAAACATTTTCATAGCATACAGAGGGAAGTACCATATCACTTATATTTTTAGAATAAAATTATTTATTTTTTTAAAACAATCTTTTCCCATTTTACAAACCAATCCCAGTTCCTACTCTCTCCCTTCCACCTTCCCCCACCCCACTGTGAATAATGTTTTTTTCCTTTTTTATTACTTAAAAAAACACCAATGCAAATTTCCACACCATCCCCTCCTCCCAGTCCCCTGCCTCTCCCTCAACAGACCCTCCCCCACCCCTCCAGCCCTAAGGGAGTGCCAGGCACCCCACCCTGTGGAAAGTCCAAGGCCCTCCCTACTATGTCTAGATTGAGCAAGGTTTACCTCCAAAGAGAATAGGATTCCATGAAGGTGGTATATGCAAGTAGAGAAACATCCCAGTGTCAATATCTGTGGCCCCTCAGTCTGCCCCAGTTGTCAGTCCCCTTCAGAGAGGCTTGGTTGTTCCCATGCTCCTTCACTCCCAGTCAAATTGGAGTTGGTGAGCTATCATCAGCTCAAGCAAACTGTCTCAGTGGATGACCCCTTCATGGTCTTGAACTCCTTGCTCATACTCTTACTCCCTTCACTCTTCAACTGGATCTTGGGAGTTCAGTCCAGTGCTCCAATGTGGTTCATTACCTCTGTTCCCCATCTATTGTCGGACAGTTGGACGAAACTTCTATGGTGATACTTAAGATAATCATCTGTCTGACTACAGGGTAAGGTCAGTTCAGAAGCCCTCTCTTCTATTACTTAGGGTTTCAGCTGGGTTCAGTCCTGTGGGTTCTTGGGCATTTTTCTAGAACCAGATTTTTTGCTAACTCCATAATGCTTCCCTCAATCAAGATATCTCTTTCCCTGTTGGTGGGAATGGAAACTTGTGCAACCACTTTGGAAATCAGTGTAGTGGTTTCTCAGAAAAAAGATAAAAGTCCAGAGGAGGGAAAATGTAGACTGGCTAATTTAAGTTAAGAAAATCTAGCTAGAAACAATCCAAGTTAAGGCTGGGGTTTCATAATAAAGATTAACACTCCATGTACGTTTATTTGGGAGCTGGGTGGCAGATTCTCCAAAGAGCCAAAAAGTTCTAAAAAACCCAAATACATAAAATATCATTTAGTTTGTCACTTTCTGTCAAAATTCTTGATATAAAACAATATGAAAATTAGTCACATCCTGCTAAAATTCTTGATATGCAAGACTTTTAGAAATAATAAAAATTTCTCTAGTTTTAACCACTAAATTATGAAGTAGTTGTTAAACAGCAATGCATAAGCATAGCTGTGTATCTATCAATATCATTCAATATATTTTCACTAATATCCCCAGCTAATCTCAGAAAAAAATAAAAAGAAAGGGAATTATTTTCCAAAATGTCATTAAGAATGTTGAATTTTAGAAAATACAGAGGAATCAAAATAACAGTTTCTGTGAGCTTTCCAGGGTTCAATAATATATCAGTAACAAAATACAAATTTCTCATATGTGGTTTGAATCATGGGAAGTTATAAAGGTAGTGGTTAAAGTTAAAATGATGCATCTATTATTATATATGTTTACATAGGTAGATTAGCATCAGAGATAGTACCTGAAATTAACTTCATTAGTCACATGTAGCCATTTATACTTAAATGAGGATGCCTCTTTGTGTATCCACTGTGCAACCTATTCCAATCTTATAGTGTTTTATGAATGAGGTAGAAACTTCTCAGGAAAGATCAAATACAAAATGTAGAATAGTGTCTGCCAATAAGAATAAAAAGATCAGAGCATAATGGCTTAAACTTTTAATTTCAACAGTCAAGAAACAATTGGATCTCTATGAGCTCAAGGTCATGCTGGTGTACATTAACTTTTACCAGGCTAGCCTGGGATACACAGTGAACACTCTGTTACAAAAAAAATAATTAATTAAAATAAAATATTCTTCTAACTGTAACATGCTCTTCAAAGAAGAGAGGTATTTTAAAAATATTGAGATTATGTTATTAGAAAGTACATACTGCTTTAAAAGACCTTATGAGCATAAAATCAGGTAATGCATCTGGTTTATTAATAAACAAAGATTAAACTTCCTTAAATACATAGAACATACTTTTTTTTACAGTAAGCCAAAACTCAACAGGACATGTGCCATTATTTATAGTAAAAGAGCATGCATTCACAGAAGTATATTCTAAAATTTAAATTACTTTCTCTTTCTGAAATTATATTTAAATTATTTTTACATTTCAGCTAACATCAAGGGAACATGAGAATTAAGTTTAGTAAATGATAAAACGTTCCCATCATGGTTTAGGGTTTTTCTAGGTTTAAACAGTAGAAATGTCAGCAACATATGTGAAAGAAATTTACAGTTATCAAGTTTGTAGAGTTCATGATTTTGATGCAAGGATTTGATTATTATGAAAAAACTTTCTGCTTCCAATGTGGTGAGGCAAAAGAACTCTGAACTAAGAATCAGAAGAACAGATATCCAGTTCTTGATTTGCCACTAAACACTCATGTTGTAGGAAAGTGACTTTCTGTCTCCAGCCATCATTTCTTCTTTTGAAGCAGTGCACTTTTTTCTTTCCTTTTTTCAAAAAAAAATGTTAATTTTTTGGTGTGGAGTTTTGAGACAAGGTTTCTTTGCAACTATGGAGCCTGTCCTGGAACTAGCTCTTACACACCAGGCTGACCTTAATATCACAGAGATCAGCCTGCTTGTGCCTCCCAAATTCTGGGATTGAAGGAATGTGCTTCTACCACTGCTTGGCAAAGCAATGCCCTTTTATAAGAGTATTTGTGAGATCACATTCAACTATAGTAGTCTTTCTCTATTTTCCACATTGATCATTGCTACAGTTCATATAACTCCTTTGGGTTAAAATATTAACTGGTTTATTAAAAAGCAAATATTATCTGAGAAGCATAACACATTAAGCAGTTATTAGCCATTAAGCCCTCAGCTTGATTCAGATAATTAAATTAACTGAAACCTGAGGGAATAGAATTAAGAAAAGGAATGTTTGACATGAAGAGAAAAGGACACAAAAATGATGTCAGATTGTCCCAAGGAACCAAATGTTTACACATTAGATGCTATGACGTGGTCTACCTAACTACAGTACATCCTATGAGAATTCTTAGCAAAATGCCTATGGACATGATATGCATTCTCATTGAGACTCCATTTAATATGAAAGAGGTGATACTTTTGGCAGCGTGGTTCTCAAAGATGTTGTTGATTTTCTACAGTCTTTAAGATGACAAGAGACTTGCAATTAATTTGAGAAGAAATTAAATGTCTAAATTCAAGAGAAAAGTATTGGTACTATTCTCTATGAAGAAAATAATTGTAATAAGAATTCATTTTATAAGACTTTCACATTAAACAAGTCTCATCCAGGCTGTTGTAGATGTTGGTTTCTTTGCAATGGTATAAAGATTTCACCAGGCATTAATGACATCTGCAACAAAGAATACATTACACGTTTATCAAGACTAAGAATGGAACAGAGGAGTATGCTCCTTTTTGATTATTATTTCTTTTATTTTTGAGATTATAATGTAATTATATAATTTCTCTCTTTCCTTTTCTCCCATCAAACTGTGCCACCCATACTAATTTTTCTTTACTTGCTATTACATACACTTATGCATATTTATATGCACACAAATATATATATCATACATATTTTTTCTTAAATGTATAAGTAACACCAAGTTATTTCTTTATTTCTAATCTTAGCACTACTGCTCTAGCAAAAGTGAGTGAAAACCTACTGGAATTTCGAGGATGATGTTGTAAAGATAGAAAATATCTAAAGCAGTGGAAAATTCATTGTTGTGGGGTTACCTAGCATACCTAGGAGCTGAATGGAATCAGATAATAGAATCTTTCTTTAAGTAACAGAAGTTAAATCTTTCAATAAAGCATAAGGTATATAAAATAAGTAAATAAATTATTAATTAAACTTCAATCTTAAAATCATGATTGCATTATTTTAATATAATACATGAAATAGACCAGATTATTGTTACTCAATGATAAAATGTCTGTGCTTATTTCATAATCAAAGTACATTTTCAATCTTTTCATCAATCAAAATGCTTTTATTGAATTCCTACCATTCAGTTAACAAGCAATGGTGATTTAAAACTGAAGATTTTGTAGTCTCTGTGTTTTTGAATTTTCTAAATTAGATTATTTTAGCTTTAGACAGTTCTTGTATACAAAGAATTTCTGTGAGGCTAAAAAACAGCATTAATATCAAATTATTGATGCATCAATTTTTATATTTAAAGGATATTTTAAATGCTAATTCCATTTATTTTTTTAAAAAAGATCACCAATTACTGTAGCATGACAAGAATAAAAAGTTAAATCATAAAAGCTATATTGATCACAGTGGCTCAGTACATTTTGTAAAAACCACTTGGCACAACATACTATGTTTAAAGCACCATAGAGAAATTCTTCATTTCTCAAAGCATGTTCCTTTATACTCAGTGAGTTGTCTTTTGTTCTATAGTAAGCCTTCAGTCAGCAAGCATGTCTTTGCTTATAGCTCTGGATATATTGTCAGGACTTGAAAAATGACAAAATTATAATAATTACACAGTTATTCATGAATGAACATACTTAACCCAGGAGTGTTCCAGTAGAAAGGGCAGGAAAAGCTAATGCCTTAGCCGCACACAGACCAGATGATGGGGTGAGTTTTTAAAATGTTATTTGAAACAAAGGATAAAGGGACAGTTTGATGGACCCTCATTCTTAAATCCAGTTTTCTGGGGTAAGAGCCAATAGAGGAAAGCATAATTTTATGCATGCAAATACTCAATTAAGGTTCCAGTAATAATGTGGAACAAGTGCTATTTTATTTTCCTTTATCTCAGGAATCCAAAGAGCTAAGAAACCAGTAAAGTATGTGGTTTATAGTCCCTAACCCAAGAGCTTACTAGAAGACAATTCTAAGTTTATATTTGACAAAATACATGTTTAGTTATTTTTATTACAACGTATTGCATGCTCATTTTAGGATTCTTTTAATATAAAAATTTAATGAGGACAACACTTTCAAACTTGTTGATAGCTGCTGCTCATGAAGTTTTAGTAAATGTTTCCTGCTATATAAATACAGATATAGAATTGGTCTGTGCATATATTTCAAGTACCATTTCAGCATTAAGAGTTACATGTAAACATTATTTTTATAAATTCTTAGTACTGAAATATAATTCACATAGAATAAAATGCTTATATTTTGAAAAGTTCATACATATTGACAAGGTCAAACAGCCACATAATGAACATCCCATTATGATATAAATTATTTCTGACACCAGAAAATGGTGTTGCATTCAACTTGCTTGTCATCCCCAGGAGATCACTAATATTCTACTTTATGTTTGATATAGAAAATTTTAGCATGTTAATGAACAACAAATTTAATTATTCTCTATGTTAATCTTTTATATCAAGGATTTTTACTTAGCAGGATTATCTGTAGTTTCATCCATGTTTTCACACGTATAGCTGATTTCTTTCAAACATCAAATAACATAGATATCTCTGTTTAATTAATCTCATAGCTGGATATATATACTATTTCAAATTTCTGTCATTTCTAACATAGTCAGTGTTTACTTTTTGAATAATATTCCAAATATAAGTGTTAAACATGAAGCTTAGTCTTTTTTTGGTGAACATTATGGTAGTAATTTTTGGTACAATAAATAATATTACAATTAGCATACTTTTAAGTCTTTGTTTAAAGACAGGCTGATTTTCCTAAAGTTTTTTGGTCTAATGAATAGAATTGTCATGATCAACTATGCATATAATTTAATTGGTTTGTTAGAAGTTTCTAAATTATTTACAATGGATTTTTACAACTTACAGTGCTCACAGTGGGGATGTACATTCATTGTTCCCTGTACTTGCAAGAGCTGATCATTATTTTCTTCAATTTTCCAAGTGATATCCTAAAGTTGTCTTAATTTTGTTCTGTAGATAAAAGACAAAAAGACTTGTTTCATTTTTGTATCTTTAAGCTTTATTAAAGAATTTCTTTCTCTGTGGCCAAAATTACTATGATTTTATTTTCATACTGAAAACTTGAGGTTTTAGTTTCAACTTACAGTTGCTCTGTACAAGTGAAAATTTATTAATTGTACTATTTGATATGAAGAATATTATTTTCTTAGTCAAATATTTGCATTTGAATTCTTAAAGAAGTATGTATTTTTTATTATTCATCATGGCAAAGTATACATATTATCAAATTTGAGGTCAATCTGTTTTAATTGGCCAAAACAACAACATTAAGTTTATTAACATGGTGATCCAATCAAGACCCAGAAATATTTTATATTGTGGTAAACTCAAACTGTTTCTCTTATTGGACAGGTTTCTGTTCTGTCTTTCTCTCAGATGCAGATTATACCATTCTATCTTCCAGCTTCACGAATTTAGCTGATCTAAGTACTATAAATATATGGAATGGTAAAAACTTTGTATTTTCTAGCTGGTTTATTTCATTTAACATTACATCATCAAATGTGATAAATATTGTAGTATGTATCAAAAATTTCATCCTTCCTCAGGGAAAATAAAATTCCATTGTTTCTTTGTGCCAATTTTTTAGTAATCTACCAAGAAACGGAAAACTTGTCATGATAACACTTTTTGACTATTGTGAATGATACCGATTTGGAAAGAAAGATAAAATGAATGTGTTTGAGATTCAGTATCCGAATCATCGAGACATCTTCTAGGTATTCCACTGCTAAATCATATGGTAATTCTGCATACAATTTTTGTATGTCTGCCATAATTGATCACAGTTGTTTCTTGTTTCGTCTAGCAATGGACAAAAGTTTGAATTTCTACACACCTACACCAATGCTTAGTTTACAAGTTTCCTTTTTATTTTTGGAGTGGTTATGTTAATAAGCATTGGCTACCTATAGGAATATTTTATTTCATTTTCATCATTTAATATGATGCAAGCATAATTTATAGCATCAAGTAATTATGCAATTATTAGAAAGAAGTGCAACAATGTTTACTTGTTTCCTTCTCTTTTCCAAATTTACTTTTTTGATGCAACCATTTTCAGCATTCAATTATCATTTTCTTTGGGTATTTGCCTTAACATTTAAAAATAACATATTTGGGCTGTAGAGCTATCAATGTAATTAGAAGCATTTGTTGATCTTGCAGAAGACTGAAATTCAATTCCAACAGCATCACGGTGACTCAAAACTATCCTAAACTCCAGTTCCAAATTATCTGGGCCCCTCTTCTAATTTCTGTGGACAGCAAATATTCATATGGTGCACATGTGGGCCAAATATTCACAGATATAAAACAAAACACCAACTACAAAAACCAACAAAAAACACATGATTGATTTTTATGTCCTACATTGGTCTAGTACAGCTAATTTTCCTCAGTTCTGCCTACATCTTGAATCCCAGATAGTGTGCTATAATATCTACAAGTGGTAATTAAGTTTACAACTATGTATCATCTGGCCGTAGGAAATAAACTGGAATTACATGAAGGGTTATATGGTTTTTTTTGAGACACATTTATCTGTGATGGTTAATCTTGTTTGTCAAATTGATGGGATTTATAATCATCATGGAAACAAACCTCTGAGCATGTCTTTGATAGATTTTCTAGATAAGGATAATTGAGAGTGAAAGGCTCATTCTAAATGTATGTGATAGTGTTCCAGACTGAATAAAGAGAAAAGAAGCTAAAGTTGAATAGCAATATTCATTTTTCTCTTCCTCATAATTGTGGATCAGTATAACCAGTTGTCTCAGGTATCTACTGGCATGACTTTCATACCATAATTAATTGTGCCCTTGAACTTAGAAGCAAAATAAACTTTATTTTAGTTTTGTTAGGTATTTTATATTAGTGAAAAGACAGGTAACTAATGCAATGTAAGCATTTTTCTGGCATGGTTACTTTGATAGCAAAAAAAAATCAATTTTTCCTTAGCTTATTATTTTTCTAGTTATTTACTTATATATTATTATTTCTAGTTGTTGAATTGTATATTATTATTGTTAGTTATTCTCCAGCCTAATACTTAAACTTACAGGTTTTTCATATTCAATTATTAATAGTTAACTCTAATTAAAACTTAGTGTCAATAACTGACATCATTGACAACTTTTAAAAAAACTGACTGTCAATTAATGAACAAAATATTATTAAAAATTTTCAAAAGGATACACATTCAATACCAGATGAGAATATAGTAGTATATGCCATAATATAACAGTGTAATTAGTAATAAATTTGGCACTGTGACTCAAACAGTGTTAATATAGTTATCAATGGATATATTTTTTCATATTTACAGTCATTGTGTGAATAACATCCTCACCCTAATAATAGTAAAATAACAACAATGAAAACACCCAATATTATAGTACCTATATCATATCTTCTTAAACAGATAACTGCTGTGATCATATGAGAGAGAGAGAGAGAGAGAGAGAGAGAGAGAGAGAGAGAGAGAGAGAGAGAGAGAGAGCATGGATAATATTTTGGTATAAATTTGGTTTTAGAGAAAATTTCACATCAAAAAATTTCTTATGAGTAGTAGGCATTGGATCTGGCTTTTCTAAAAGTTCTAAATAATTCTTGCAGTTTCTAAATTTTCATCTTTTTTCTGTTTTAATTAAAAATTTTGTCCTATTACCCTCCTTCCATTTCCCTCCCCCTCCCCCTCCCCCTAATCCCCCTCCCCATCCTTATCCAGTCCAAAAAGCAGTCAGGGTTCCCTGCCCTGTGGGAAGTCCAAGGTACTCCTCCCTCTATCCAGGTCTAGGAAGGTGAGCATCCAAATAGACCAAGCTTCCACAAGGCCAGTACATGCAGAAGAATCAAAACCCAGTGCCATTGTCCTTGGCTTCTCAGTCAGCACTCATTGTCAGCCACGTTCAGAGAGTCCAGGTTGATCACATGCTCCATCACTACCAGTCCAACTGGCCTTGATGAGCTCCCATTAGATCAGTCCCACAGTCGTGACTTCCTTGCTCAGGTGCTCTCTCCTTCTGGTCATCCTTTGGACCTTGGGAGCTCAGTACAGTGCTCCAATGTGGGTCTCTGTCTCTATCTCCACCCATTGCCAGATGAAAGTTCTATAGTAATATGCAAGATATTCATCAGTGTGGCTATATGATAGGTCCAGTACAAGTGCCCTCTCCTCAGCTGCCCAAAATATAAGATGGGGACATCTCCTTGGACACCTGGGATCCCTCTAGAGTCAAGTCTCTTGCCAACCCTAAAGTGGCTCCCTTAATTAAGATATAAATTTCCCTGCTCCCATATACACCCTTCCTCCATCTCAGCCGTCCCATTCCCCCAAGTTCTCCCCCATGCTCCGCATTTCACTTCTCTCTCTCCATTCCCCCTTACTCCCACTCCACACCGACCCCCAAGCACCAAATTTTTGCCTGGTAATCTTGTCTACTTCCAATATCTAGGAGGATAACTATATGTTTTTCTTTGGGTTCACCTTCTTATTTAGCTTCTCTAGGATTATGAATTATAGGCTCAATGTCCTTTATTTATGGCTGGAATCCAATTATGAATGAGTACATATCATATTTATATTTTTGGGTCTGAGTTACCTCACTCGGAATAGTGTTTTCTATTTCCAACCATTCGCATGCAAAATTCAAGATGCCATTGTTTTTTTTTACCTCTGAGTAGTACCCTAATGCATATATATTCCACATTTTCTTTATCCATTCTTCCATTGAGCGGCATCTAGGTTGTTTCAGGTTCTGGCTATTACAAATAATGCTGCTATGAACATAGGTGAATAAATGCTTTTTTACTATGATAGGGTATCTCTTGTGTATATGCCCAAGAATAGTATTGCTGGATCCTGGGGTAGGTTGATCTCAAATTTCCTGAGAAACTGCCACACTGATTTACAAAGTCATTGTATAAGTTTGCATTCCCACCAGCAATGGATGAGTGTTCCCCTTACTCCATATCCTCTTCAGCAAAGACTGTCATTGGTGCTGTTGATTTTAGCCATTCTGACAGGTGTAAGACGGTATCTCAAAGTTGTTTTGATTTGCATTTCCCTGAATGCTAAAGAGGTTGGGCATGACCTTAAGTGTCTTTTGGCCATTTGAAGTTATTCTGTTGAGAATTCTCTGTTCAGTTCAGGGCCCCATTTTTTTAATTGGGTTAATTAGCATTTTAAAGTCTAATTTCTTGAGTTCTTTATGTAGTTTGGAGATCAGACCTTTGTCTGTTGCAGGGTTGGTGAAGATCTTCTTCCAGTCAGTAGGTTGCCTTTTTGTCTTAATGACAGTGTCCTTTGCTTTACAGAAGCTTCTCAGTTTTAGGAAGTTCCATTTATTCAATGTTGCTCTTATTGTCTGTGCTATGCAGGAAGTGGTCTCCTGTGCCCATGTGTTGTAGACTATTTCTCACTTACTCTTCTATCAGGTTCAGTGTGTTCAAATTAATATTGAGGTCATTAATCCACTTGGACTTGAGTTTCGTGCATGGTGATAGATATGGATCTATTTTCATTCTTCTACAGGTTGATATCCGGATATGCCAGTACCATTTGCTGAAGATGCTTTCTTTCTTCCATTTTATACTTTTAGCTCCTTTATCAAAAATCAGGTGTTCATAGGTTTGTGGATTAAAATCCGGATCTTCTATTCAATTCCACTGGTCAACATCTCTGTTATTATGCAAATACCAAGCTATTTTCATTACTGTAGCTCTGTAATAGAGTTTGAAGTCAAGGATGGTAATGCCTCCAGAAGTTCCATTATTGAATAAGATTGTTTTTGTCTATCCTGGGTTTTTTCGTTTTTCCATATAAAATTGATTGTTGTTCTCTCAAGGTCCATGAAGAATTTTGTTGGAAATTTAATTTGGATTGTATTGAATTTATAGATTATTTTTGGTAGAATGGCTGTTTTTACTATGGTGATCATACCCATCCAAGAGCATGGGAGATCCTGCCATTTTCTGAAGTCCTCTTTAATTTCATTTTTCAATGTCTTAAATTTTTTGTCAAATTGATCTTTTATTTCCTTGGTTAGAGTTACCCCCAGATACTTTTTGCTGTTTGTGGCTATTGTGAAAGGTGAAGTTTCTCTGATTACCCTCTCTGCTTCTCTATCCTTTGTGTATAGCAGGGCTACTGATTTTTTAGAGTTGATCTTCTAACCTGCCACATCACTGAAGGTATTAATCAGCTGTAGGAGTTCTTTGGTAGAGTTTTTTTTGGGGGGTCACTAATGTACGCTACCATATCATCTGCAAATAACGAAAGTTTGACTTCTTCCTTTCCAATTCAAATCCCCTTGATCTCCTTATGTTGTTTTATTGCTAATGCTATACCTTCAAGAACTATGTTGAAGAGATATGGTGAGAGTGGACAGCCTTGTTTTGTTCCTGATTTTAGTGGGATATTTTTGAGTTTCTCTCCATTTAATTTGATATTAGCTATTGGCTTGCTATATATTGCTTTTATTATATTTAGGTATGACCCTTGTATCTGTAACTTCTCTAAAACCTTTATCATAAAGGGGTGTTGAATTTCATCAAATACTTTTCCACATCTAATGAAATTATCATATTTTTTTCTTTCACTTTATTTATATGATGGATTACATTGATAGATTTTATTAAGTTGAACCAACCCTGCATCTCTGATTGTAATGGATATATTTTTAATATGTTCTTGGATTCTGTTTGCCAGACTTTTATTGAGATTTTTTGCATCAATGTTTATGAGTGTGATTGTTCTGTAATTCTCTTTCCTTGTTGGGACTTTGTGTGGTTTTGGAATCAGGGTGACTGTAGCTTCATAAAAAAAGTTTGTCAATGACTCTTCTGATTCTATTATGTGAAACACATTCAGGAGTATAGGTATCAGCTCTTCTTGGAAGTTCTGATAAAATTCTGCATTAAAACCATCAGATGCTGGGCTTTTTGGGTTTGGTGGGTATTTATGACAGCTTCTATTTCCTCATGACTTATAGGTCTATTTAAATTGTTCACATATTGTTGATTTAATTTTGGTAAATGGTACTTATCTGAAAACAAGTCCATTTCTTTTACATTTTCCAACTTTGTGGCATATAAGATTTTGTAGTAATATCTAATGATTCTCTGAATTCCCTCAGTGTCTGTTGTTATGTCCCCCTTTTTCATTTCTGACCTTGTTAATTTGCATGATTTCTCTCTACCTTTTCAGCAGTTTAGATAAAAGTTTGTCAATCTTGTTGACTTTCTCAAAGAACCAGCTGTTTGTTTCATTGATTCTTTGGATTGTTTTCTGTGTTTTTATTTTGTTGGTTTCAGCCCTCAGTTTATTTCTAGTCTTCTACTCCTCCTGGGTGAGTCTGCTTCTTTTTTTTTCTAGAGCTTTCAGCTGTGCTGTTAAGTTTCCAATGTGAGCTTTCTCCGTTTCTTTTTTTTTTTAATGTGAGCACTTAGAGCAATGTACTTTTCTCTTAGCACTGCTTTTTGGGTATGTTATGTCTTTATTTTCACTGAATTCTAGGAAGATTTTAATTTCTTTCTTTATTTCTTTCCTGACCCAGGGGTTTTTCAGTAGTTGACTGTTCAATTTCCATGAGTTTGTAGCTTTTCTGGGGGTAGAATTATTGTTCAATTGTAACTTTATTCTATGATGATCCGGTAAGACACAGGTGGTTACTAATATTTTTCTTTTGTATCTGTGGATGTTTGCTTTCTTACCAAGTACGTGGTCAGTTTTTGAGAAGGTTCCCTGAGATGCTGAGAAGAAGGTATATTCTTTCCTATTTGGGTGTAATGTTCTATAGATGTCTGTTAAGTCCATTTGATTCATTACCTCCATTAATTCTCTTATTTCTCTGTTAGGTTTCTGTCTGATTGACCTGCCCATTGGTGAGAGTGGAGTGTTGAAGTCTCCTAGTATTAGTGTGTGGGTTTGATGTCTACCTTGAGTTCTAGTAATGTTTCTTTTACATAAGTGGGTGCGTTTATAATAGGGGCATAGATATTCAGGATTAAGACTTCATCCTGATGAATTATTCCTGTTATGAGTATAAAGTGTCCATCTTGAGTTTGTGTGTTTCTTTTCTTTGAGTTGTGCTGGTGAAGCGTTGCTAGATGTCTGAGTTATTATGGGCATTGTTGGATTCTTTGGGTTGTGATTTTCCTTCTATTACTTTCTGTAAGGCTGGATTTGTGGCTATGTATTGTTTAAATTTGTTGTTATCCTGTAATAATTTGTTTTTTTTTCCATTGATGGTGAAAGAAAGCCTGGTTGGATATAGTAGTCTGGGCTTGCATCCATGTTCTCTTAGTGTCTGCAGCACATCTATACAAGGCCTTATGGCTTTCATGGTTTCCATAGAGAAGTCAGCTGTAAATCTGATCGGTTTACCTTTATAAGTTACTTGACCTTTTTCCTTTGCAGCCCTTAATATTCTTTTGTTAATCTGTATGTTTTGTGTTTTGATTATTATATGGGGAGAAGATTTTTTAATCCAGTCTATTCTGTGTTCTACATGTTTCTTGAAGCTTCATAGGCATATCCTTCATTAGGTTGGAAAAGTTTTCTTCTATAATTTTGTTGAATATATTTTCTGGGCCTTTGAGCTGTATGTAATTCTTCTCCTTCTTCTAACCCTATTATTCTTTTTTTATTGAGAAAAGGAAAAAAAAAGTTTCCGCCTCCTCCCAGCCTCCCATTTCCCTCCCCCTCCTCCCATTCCTCCACCCCTCACCCCCTCCTCCCCCTCCCTCTCCAGTCCAAAGAGCAGTCAGGGTTCCCTGCCCTGTGGAAAGTCCAAGGTCCTCCCCCCTCTGTCCATGTCTAGGAAGGGGAACATCCAAGCTGGTTAGGCTCCCACCAAGCCAGAACATGAAGTAGTATCAAAACCCAGTGCCATTGTCCTTGGCTTCTCATCAGCCCTCATTGTTCGCCATGATCAGAGAGTCTGGTTTTATCCCATGCTTTTTCAGTCACAGTCCAGCTGGCCTTGGTGAGCTCCCAATAGATCAGCCCCACTGTCTGAGTGGGTGGGTACACCCCTAGTGGTCCTGACATCCTTGCTCATATTCTCCCTCCTTCCGCTCCTCATTGGGACCTTGGGAGCTCACTCCAGTGCTCCAGTGTGGGTCTCTGTCTCTATCTCCATCCATCAACAGATGAAGGTTCTATGGTGATGTGCAAGATATTCATCAGTATTGCTATATGATAGGGTCATTTCAGGTTCCCTATCCTCAGCTTCCCAAGGAACTAGCTGGGGACATCGCCTAGGGCTCCTGGGAGCCACTCTAGGTTCAAGTCTCTTGCCAACCCTAAGGTGGCTCCCTTAACTAAGATATGTACTTCCCAGCTCCTCTATCCAACCTTCCTTTACCCCAATTATCCTGTCTCCCCAAGTTACCACAATCCTTCCCTTCTCACTTTTATCTCCCCATCCCCCCTTATCCCCATCCCACCCCACCCCCAAGACCCAATTTTCTCCCCGGCAATTTTGTCTACTTCCCATACCCAACAGGATAACTATATGTTTTTCCTTGGGTTCACCCTCTTATTTAGCATCTTTGCGTTCACCAGGTATACACTCCGTGACCTTTATTTATGGGTAGAAAACAATTATGAGTGAGTATATCCCATGTTCATCTTTTTGGGTCTGCGTTACCTCACTCAGGATAGTGTTTTCTATTTCCATCTATTTGCATGCAAAATTCGAGAAGTCATTGTTTTTTACCGCAGCATAGTACTCTAATGTGTATATAGGATCTCCCTTGCTCTTGGATTGGGAGGATCAACATAGTAAAAATGGCAATTCTACCAAAGGCAATTTATAGATTCAATGCAATTCCCATCAAGGTCCCATCAAAATTCTTCACAGATCTTGAGAGGACAATAATAAATTTTATATGGAAAAACAAAAAACCCAGGATAGCCAAAACAATCCTATACAATAAAGGATCTTCTGGAGGCATTACCATCCCTGACTTCAAACTCTATTACAGAGCTACAGTAATGAAAACAGTGTGGTATTGGCATAAAAACAGAGAAGTCGACCAATGGAATTGCATAGAAGACCCGAATTTTAACCCACAAACATATGATCACCTGATTTTCGATAAAGGAGCTAAAAGTATACAATGGAAGAAAGAAAGCATCTTCAACAAATGGTGCTGGCACAACTGGATGTCAGCCTGTAGAAGAATAAAAATAGATCCATATCTATCACCTTGCACAAAACTCAAGTCCAAATGGATCAAAGATCTCAATATCAGTCCGAACACATTGAACCTGACAGAAGAGAAAGTGGGAAGTACCCTACAACAGATGGGCACAGGAGATCACTTCCTATGTATAACCCCAGCAGTACAGACATTAAGGGCAACATTGAATAAATAGTACCTACTAAAGCTGAGAAGCTTCTGTAAAGCAAAGGACACTGTCACTAAGACAAAAAGGCAACTTACTGACTGGGAGAAGATCTTCACCAACCCCGCAACAGAAAAAGATCTGATCTCCAAAATATATAGAGAAATCAAGAAACTAGACTTTAAAATGCTAATTAACCCAATTAAAAAATGGGGCATTGAACTGAACAAAGAATTCTCAAAAGAAGATGTTCAAATGGCCAAAAGGCACTTAAGGTCATGCTCAACCTCCTTAGCGATCAGGGAAATGCAAATCAAAACAACTTTGAGATATCATCTTACACCTGTCAGAATGGCGAAAATAAAAAACACCAATGATAGCCTTTGCTGGAGAGGGTGTGGAGGAAGGGGTACCCTCATCCATTGCTGGTGGGAATGCAATCTTGTGCAACCACTTTGGAAATCAGTGTTTCAGTTTCTCAAGAAATTTGGGATCAACCTAGCCCTGGACCCAGCAATACCACTCTTGGGAATATACCCAAGAGATGCCCTATCGTATCACAAAAGCATTTGTTCAACTATGTTCATAGCAGTATTATTTGTAATAGCCAGAACCTGGAAACAACCTAGATGCCCTTCAATGGAAGAATGGTTGAAGAAAATGTGGAATATATAACCCTATTATTCTTAGGTTTGGTCTTTTTATTGTGTCCCAAATTTCCTGGATATTTTATGGTGAGAATTTGTTGGTTTTGCTGTTTTCTTTGATCATTGTGTTTATTTTCCCTATAGTGTGTTCAGCATCTGAGATTCTTTCTTCCATCTCTTGTATTCTGTTGGTTATGCTTGTCTCTGTAGTCCCTGTTCATTTACGTAGATTTTCCATATCAAGTCAGCCCTCAGTTTGTGTTTTCTTCATTGCCTCCATTTCATTTTTCACGTTGAACTGTTTCCATTATCCATTTGATTATTTTTTCTTGGTTTCCTAGGGTATCTTTTAGAGATTTATTCATTTCTTCAAATGTTTTGTTATTCTTCTCATTTATTTATTTAAGGGAGTTTTTCACATCCTGTTTAAGGAACTCTATCAGTTTCATACTGTATATTTTTTTTTACTTCTTCTGGATTAGGGTGTTCAAGTCTTCCTGTTGTATGTTCACTGGGTTCTGGTGTTATCATGTTTTTCAGATTGTTGGAGGAATTCTTGCATTGGTGCCTGCCAACGTCTTCCTTCAAATGCTCTCCGATGGATCTTCTTGTATAAGATCAGGGCCTCTTTCTGGCCAGGGACCTCACAGACAAAAGGTCTAGTTTGCTAGGCTCAGTGAAATAAAAGGAACTCCCTCCCGGTTGCACTCACCACCCTGTCCCAGCCCCCAAACAGGCTGAGCTGGGAGATCTTCTGGCCCCGATGAAATGAAGGGTTGCCTGGGGGCAAGCTGGGATGGGAATTGAGAGTCAGTAGCCATGGAGAGATGCCCCTGAAGAATGACCAGAAAGTTTACAGGGTTGAGGAATGTCTGTGCTCCCTTTCAGGAGCTTCTGCCACCACTAGTCAGGAACACACTCATCCCACTGATGGATCTTTTGGTATAGGATCAGGGCCCCTTGCAGGCCGGGGACCTTGCAGACAAAAGGCCTAGCTTGCTACTTGCAGGCTTAGTGAAACCAGGGAGAGGACTCTTGGAGGTCTAATGATCCAGCAAAAAAAAAAAGCAAACTTGGGAGCAGAGAGGAGGGTTGTGCAGAGCCAGGAAGCCCCTGAAGCAGAAGCTGGAGGTGCCGTGAACTTCCTTCTGGCTGAGAGGGTGCACACTCACCCCTCTGGGTGGGTATCCTCAGTGTAGGGACAAGAACTGTTCCTGGGCCAAAGACCTCACAGACAATAGGGCCAGCATGAGGGGGCAGGGATGTGTGGAACAGAGAAGCCCCTGCAGTAGAAGCTGAAAGGGACCAGTGATCTTTTCTCGGTTGTTCTGCTCCGCCCTGGATGGTCTGAAAGGTTGTCCTTAGCACAGGAACAGGACTCTTGGAGGTCGAAGGACCCCACAGATAAAAGGGCGAACTTGGTGGGAGGGGAGGGTTGTGCAGAGCCAAGAAGCCCCTGCAGCGGGTGCTGTGCACGCTCCTCTGGCCAGGCGGGTGAATGCTCACCCCTCTGGGTGGGTAGCCTCAGTTTCTAATTTTTCTACAATGAACATTTATTACTTTTATGATGAGTTTTATCTTCACTGAACTCAAGCTGCATAAAGTAATTTCCATGTATTCACAAAAAATGGAAAAGTAATTATTTCTTGGTTAAAGCCTATCAGAGAAAACCCACACATTAAATCATAAAATATTGTGTACAATAACACATAACAACTAGCAAACCTTTGGAGGTATCAATGGCACTTTTGAAATGGTTAGCTGAAGGAACAATTAAACAATGGTCATTAACAGAAGAGAAACTGCACCATTAGAACAGCAGGTACAAGAACAACTATATAGTCACCATATGGAAAAATCAACAAGCCCTTGGAAATCTCCTGTATTTGTTGTTAAAAAGAAATCTGGGAAATAGAGAATGGTGACACACCTAATAGCTGTCAACATTGTAATTTAACCTATGGATCCTTTACAATCTGGAATTCTTTTGCCTTCTTTATTACCTCAAGGATGGCCTCTTATAGTTAATAATTTAAAAGATTGTTTTTTTCATTATACCTTTACAAGAAAAGAACAGAGAAAAATTTGCCTTCACAATGCCTACTTATAATAATTTTCAGCTTACTATGCGATATCAATGTCCTACAAGGAATGCTAAACAGCCCCACCCTATTCCAATACTTTGTAAATTAGTAAGTGGATATAATACAAAAACAATTTCCTAAATCTTTAACTTACTATTACATGGATGACTTTTTGCTATCTTATTCAAATGTAGATACTTTAGAAAAAAGTTTGAAGAAGTAAAGTAAGTTTTGACTAAATAAAGACTACAAATTGCTCCTGAAAATATATAAGGAGGAGATTCTGTCAATTTCCTAGGTTATGAAATAGGTTTACAAAAAATTAGAACATAAAAGGCAAAAATTAGGAGAGACTAATTGTAGAACCTTAATGAATTACAAAGATTGTTAGGAGACATTTCTGGTCAATGACCAGCAGTTGGGATAACATCTGATCTAATAATTCATTTAAACAAAACCATAGAAGGTAACAAAGTCTTAAATAGTCCCAGGGAATTACCAGGTAAAGCTAAGAAAGAATTAACTGTGCTTGAAGAGAAATTACAGGAGACCCATATGCATTGGGTGGATCCAAATAATACTTGTATTCTAGTCTTATTGCCTTCCTGAATTTCCCCTATAGGAATTTTAATGCAAAAGGAAGATATTATCCTCGAATGGATTATTTTAACCAAATAAACCGAGTAAAAAAATGAAAACTTGTGTGGAAAAGGTCTCTGAAATAATTAAAAAAAGGGAAATTGAGACTTTGTCAACTAGCAGGTATACTCGCAGCATTATAGTGCCTTTTACTACTGAGGAAATTAAAAATATATGGGAAGACAATGAATCCCGACAAAGAGCTTGTGCTAATTTTTGGAGAGATTAATAACAATTATCCCAAAAGCAATAGAATTAACATTATAAAGAGAACTACTTGAATTCTTTTCCACATTGTATGTGACACAACAATACCTGAAGCCTTTTGTAGGAGGAGGCCTTTGTTGGTTTCTGGCCACTTAACACTGAAATAACTGCAACAGATAGTGTATTAATTAAATCACTGCTTGAACAATTAGATCTAGCTTCTTATTGGTTAACTCTTACATCTGAATTTAAAACATGTCTAGTAATCTATGTATCACCACGTGGCTGTGGCTTACTGGATAAAGTTTGTCTGGCTCCAGCAGGGCTACATAGCTTCTCTCTGACTCTGCCTTCTATCTCCCCGTTTTCAGTTTAGTTTTCTCCACCTAGCTAAGTATTGCCCTACTATAGGTCCAAAGCAGTTTCTTCATTAATGGTAATCACAGTATACAGAGGGAAATCCCACATTACCTCCCCTTTTCTGTTTCAATAAAAAGGAAGGTTTTAACTTTAACATATTAAAATTACATAAAAGAGTTATCAAGCAAGAATTACAGTTATATCTGTTTTATCTTTTATCATAACTAAGGAAAATATAACTCTAACTATGAATTCTTAGCTCTATCAAAAACTCCAGAAGGATATAATATTACCTAAGTAAACAGGAAGTACATTGTAAGCAACTTTCAGAACTCTATAATTGACAGAACCATCTTGCTACCTGAACAGTCAACCAAAGTTCTTCTGTAATTTTGCAGGCATCCATCTTCAGCCTACAGGCCTATAGTATCTGGTAGACTTTCCCATGAGGCAGGAAATTTCAAAAACAATTTAACTTATATTGACAGTTTATCAGTCACTTTCTTCTGTGTCCTGCAGAATAACTAGCAAACTCTTTCTATTCCTTCATGAAGCAGGAACCCCAAAGGATTGTCTCACCTTTAGGTAAGTTCAGCAATCATGTTTTCTGTGGGTCCTGTATGTCCCGTTCATCAAGCAGTCCAGGTAAGAGCAGTTTCTTTTCCAAATGGCTAAGAAAATCCATATGAAGCTTCTTCAATGCCCATCATATTCTTGAAATAGATTGGTGCTGCCAGGAGCAGATATGTCTCACTGTCATAAAATGTCCTAAGTCCTTAAAACATTTCAAATGCCATATTCTAAAAGTCTCTGAAAGATTTGAAAAATAACCTATCTAACTGATATATATCTATACATAGAAAACTTAACTAGCATGACTACAAGCTTGACTATTATAGATGACTCTCTATTTACCTATATTTCTTAATTATACATTACATTTTAAAGTGAACTTCACAATCACAATACCTTAAACAAGAGCAGAAATATACATATGGCAAAATTGACCTTAATTTGTATCAATAAACAAGATCCATGCCATTGCAAATCTCTATAGCATATCCCCTTTTAAATGTAAAGAATCATTTATAAACAATATTTGGGATTTTGGGCACAGTACTTGTCAAACTGCTTTCTGCTGTTTATTGAGTGAAGTAATCTTTTGATGGGTGTTCAAGATGGCCTCTTAGGTGGTCTTGGTCCATTAAACTACATTAGTCTGGAAGTATTTCATAGGTTCTCATCCTCTGTGGAAACAAAAGTAAAACCTCTTTTCCAAAGCAACATATCTTTAGAACCAAATTTTGAAGATAAGATGCATTCAAATTATGTATGGTGGTTTAGCTTAGCAATCCCCAGAATCAAATGCCACTCTGCAGTGAAAAAAGAAAGCACAGTAGTATATATAATCCAGACTCTCTGTGGCTTCATGTGGCTTATTATTTTACTTCTTTTAATCTGTGACTGTCTATACTCTGTCTCTTTAAAGTCTGTCTTTTATAAACCATTTACTTCCTTTTATAATTCTCTATACTCATTTTCCTCTCTCTTCCAAGTCTATGTACATTTATTTAACACTATTACACATTTCAACGTCCCTTATGTTTGAATATGTCCTATTGTATATCTGTAATTCTTTATTGTCCAGGAGCACTTCCTCAAATTCTAAACCCTTGTTATGAACATAAGACTGCATCAATAGAGGAAATACAGCACTATCTGCTTGCCCAACACAGTCCAGATGATGGAGCTGTTTGTTTCTTTTCAGTACTATGATCACAGGCCCATTTTTAGGCACACAGCCAGTTTATGTTGCCACCAAGCAAGCCATAACATGTTGCTCACAAACCCCATTTAAATGCTCAGTCTCCTGAAAGAGCCAGAGGTCACATAGAAAACTAGCCCAGGAATCCAGCTGCAGCATTTTTTCTCCTACTGATAAATCAGGAAAAACTCTCTTGATAGAGCCTCACCAGCAAGCAAAGCCCATTAAGGAAAAAAATGAGGCTAAACTTTGTTTTTTAGTGTATAGAGTTTCTTTTAATTCCTTTTCAAGTCCTCTCAGGTTATGTGTGGATTTAGTCAACCACATTGGAGCCAATTTGTTGGAAGAGAGAGCCACTTATTGATTCTCAATTGCTCATCCCTGAAATAACAACACAGATACTATATTAATTAAATCACTGAAGAGCCCATTAGCTCTAGTTTCTTATTGGCTCACACTAACATCTGAATTTAACACATTTCTAGTAATCTGTGTACCACCATGTGCTGGCTCCAGCAGGGCTACATGGCTTCTCTCTGATTCTGACCTTCTTTTTCCCAGCCTCAGTTTAGTTTTCCCCACCTATCTAAGTTTTACCTTACTATATAGGTCAAAAGCAGTTTCTTTATTCATTAATGGTAATCACAGCATACAGAGGGAAATGCCCCACCAGTAGCCTATACATTCTATACTGATCCAAATAAATCATGAAAGGAAGGTTAAAAGTCAGAAAACTTAAGTAAGATGGAACAAAACCCTCATAATTCTGTCCAAAAGGCAGAATTATATACAATTCTCATAGTATTAAGGGATTAAAAAACTCTCAATTTAGTCACTGAGTTGCAATATGCAGAAAGAGATGGCTTACATATTGAAACTACTTAATTTGTACCAGATAATGCAGAATTGACTTTATTATTCATTCAGATTCAAGTTATAATCAGGAATAGGCTTTGTCCCATATACATAACACACAACCAATCCCATATGTGTCTGTCACGTCTTCTAGCCCAAGGTAATGCTGAAATTGATTGATTATTGACTGGAAATGTGTTGAAGACCCCATAATTTCATAATAAACATCATGTCAATAGCAATGGTTTAAAGAATGAGTTTTCTTTTTGATTTATTACATCTGTTAGTTCTCTTATTTCTCTGTTAAGTTTCTGTCTTGTTGACCTTGTCCATTGGTGAGAGTGGAGTGTTGAATTCTCCTACAATTAGTATGAGGAGTTTGATGTATTACTTAAGTTTTAGTAATGCTTCTTTCACATATGTGTGTGCTCTTGTCATATGAAATTAACAGACATCTATAGAACATTTTACCCAAACACAAAACAATATATCTTCTTCTAAGAACCTAATGGAACCTTCTCTAAAATTGATCAAATACTCAATAACTAAGCAAACCTCCATAGATACAAAAAATTGGAGTAACCCCCTGTGTCTTATTGGATCACCAAGGATTAAAGTAAGAATTTAACAACAATACTACTCTCATAAAGCCTACAAACTCCTGGAAATAAAACAGTCAACTACTGAACCTACACTGGGTCAAAAAAGAAATAAGAAAGAAATTAAATACTTCCTTGAATTCAACAAAAATGAAGGTATACCATATCCAAACCTATAGGGCACCATGGAAGACGTGCTAAGAGAAAACTTCATAGCACTAAGTGCCCACATATAGAAAATAGAGAAAGCTCACATTAGTTGCTTCACAGCACAGCTGAAATCTCTAGAACAAAAAGAAGCAGACTCACCCAGAAGCAGGAGAAGACAGGAAATAATCAAATTTGGGGATGAAATCAACAAAATGGAAAAAAAAATAATACAAAAATAAATAAAACAAAAACTGGTTCTTTGAGACAATAAAGAAAATTGACAAACCCTTATCCAAACTAATAAAAAGGTTTAGAGAGAACATCCAAATTAATAAAATCAGAAATGACATGGAGAACATAACAACAGATACTGAGGAAATACAAAGAATCATTAGATCATATTACAAATCCTGTGCTCCATAAAATAGAAAGAGAAGGGGTATTGCCAAACTTGTTTTATGAGGCTACAATTACCCTGAAACCAAAAATACACAAACACTCTACCAAGAAAGAGAATTACAGACCAATGTCACACATGAACATGAATGCAAAAATTCTCATTAAAATACTGGCAAACCCATTCCAAGAACACAGCAAAAAAATCACCGATTATGATCAAGTCAGCTTCATCCCACAGATGCAGGGCTGGTTCAACATATGAAAATCTATCAATGTATTCCATAATGTAAATAAACTGAAATAAAATATATGTTCATTCCTTTAGATGCTGAAAAAGCTTTTGACAAAATCCAGCACCACTTCATGAGAAAGGTCTTGAGAGATTATAGATACAAATAACATATCTAAAAATAATAAAAGCAAAATACAGCAAGCCAACAGCTAATATCAAATTACATGGAGTGAAGCACAAAGAAATTCTACTAAAATCAGGAACAAGACAAGGCTGTCCAATCTGTCCATATTTCTTCAACATAGTTCTTGAAGTTTTTGCAATAGGAATAAGAAAATAAGAGGAGATCAAGGGGATTCAAATTGGAAAGCAGTCAAACATTTGTTATTTGCAGATGATATGATAGTGTACATAACTCACTGCTAAACTAGAAAACTCCTACAGCTGATAAATAACTTCAGTGCTGTGGCTGGATACAAGATCAACTCAAAAAATCAGTAGCTCTTCTATACACAAATGATAAAGAAGCTGAGCGGGAAATCAGGGAAGCATGACCTTTCACAATAGTTACAAATAACATAAAATATCTTGAGGTAACACTAACCAAAGAAGTTAAAGACCTATTTGACAAGAACGTTAAGTCTTTGAAGAAAGAAATTGAAGAAGATACAAGAAAATGGAAAGATCTTCCAAGCTCTTGGACAGAAAGGATCAACATAGCAAAAATGGCAATCCTACTAAAAGCAATATAAAATTAATGCAATCTCCATCAAAATCCCAAAACAATTATTTACAGATCTTGAAAGAACCACAATCAACATCATATAGAAAAACAAAAATCACGGATAGCCCAAACAATCCTGTACAATACAGAATCTTCTAGAGGCATCACCATCCCTGCTTGACATCAAGCTCTATTACAGATCTATAGTAATAAAAACAACTTGGTATTGGCATAAAACAGAGACATTGGCCAATGGAATCAAATTGAAGACCGAGATATTAAATCTCACACCTATGGACACCTATTTTTTGACAAAAAGCTAAAATTATACAAGGAAAAAAAGAAAGCATCTTCAACAAATGGTGTTGGCATAACTGAATGTGAGCACTAGAAGAATGAAAATAGATCCATATCTATTGCTATGCACAAAATTCAATTCAAAATGGATTTACAACCTCAATATAAATCTAACCACACTGAACCTGATAGAAGAGAAACTGGGAAGTAGTCTTCAATGCATGGGCACAGGAGACCTCTTCCTAAATATAACTCCAGTGTCACAGACAGTGAGAGCAACAACAAATAAATGATACCTTCTGAAACTGAGAAGCTTATGTAAAGCAAAGGACACAGTCAATAAAACAAAAAGGCATCCTACTGAATTGGATATTATCTTCAGCAACCCCACATCAGACAAAGGACTGATCTCCCAGATATATGAAAACCTCGAGAAATTAGACAGTAAAATTCTAAATAACCCAGTTTAAAAATGGGGTTCTGATCTAAACAGAGAATTATCAACAGAAAAACTTCAAATGGCCAAAAGACACTTAAGGAAATGTTCAGCTTCCTTAGCTATCAGGGAAATGCAAATAAAAACAACTCTGAGATACCATCTTACACCTGTCAGAATGGCTAAGACCAAAAACAACGACAGCTTATGCTGGAGAGGATGAGGAGTAAGGAGAACACTTATCCATTGCTGGTGGGAATGCAAACTTGTACAAACACTTTGAAAATCTGTATGGGGTCTCTCAGAATATTGGGAATCAACCTACCTCAGAGTCCAGCAATACCACTCTTGGGCAGATACCCAAAAGTTGTTCAATCATACTACAAAAGCATTTGTGGAACTATGTTCATAGCAGGATTATTTTTATTATCCAGAACCTGGAAGCAACGTAGATGCCCCCAACTGAAAAATGGATAAAGAAAGTGTGGCACATTTACACATTAAAATACAATCAGCAATAAAAACAATGAGAAGAGGAGGTTTGGGGAGAACTTGAGGGAATGAGATAGTCAAGATGGAGGAAGGATGGATATGAAAGCAAGGAAAGGGATATCTTGATTGAGGGAGCCAGTATGGGGTTAGCATGAAATTTGGCTCAATAAAAATTCCCAGGAATCCAAAATAGTGACCCCAGCTAAGACCCTAAGCAATAGAGATGTTGCGCAAATGTGCCTTGCCTTATAATCAGTCTGATGATTATGTTAAATATCACAATGGAAGATTTGTCCCACAACAGATGGAAACAGAGGAAGAGACCCACACTGGAGCATTGGGCTGAGCTCCCAAGCTCCATTAGAAGAGTAGAAGGAATGAAAATATGAACAAAATGATCAAGACCATGAAGGTTTCATCCACTGAGCTAATTGAAGCTCACCAAATCCAACTGGACTGGGCGAAAACAAGCATAGGACCAAACAAGTTTCACTGAGTGTGGTTGACATTTGTATGGCTGAGGCAGACTGTGGGCCCACTGGCAGTGGCACTCAGATTTGTCTCTCATATATGTATTGGCATTTTGTGATCCCATTCTTTTAAATGTATACCCTGCTCAGCCTAGATGTAGTAGGGAGGACCTTGGAACTTCCACAAAACAAAGTGCCTTACTCTCTCTTAGGATTAGATGGGGGTGGGGAGGGAGGGTTTGTGGAGGGAATAGGAGGGGGGAGGGAGTTGGATTTGCATTGGTATTTTTTTAAATCTAATGAATTTAAAAAAAGAAGTAGTTTTCTAGTACATGGCAACAAGCTAAGGAGATTATAAAGAGATGTTCTTCTTGCTCTTTCTATAACCAAACACTACTACCTGCAGAGAGTAACCCAAAGGGAACTCAGATGAATAAAATCTCACAGATAGATGTGTTCTACTTTACAGAATTTGCAAAATTATAATATGTACACCACACCATTGATACTTATTCAGGTTTTCAATGGGCAACTGCTTTGAGTTCAGAAAATGTAAATTCAATAATCATGCATTTGTTCGAAACTATGGCCATCATGGGTATACCTGCATATGTCTCTAAGAAAATGAAACAGTTTTTGCTTATTATAATATGAAACTTATTACAAATATAGCAAACAATCCTACAGGACAAGAAGTTATAGGAAGTGCAAATTGAAATATAAATGATATGTTAATCAACCACCAAAGCATGGAAAATACTACCAGAAATTGATTGTACAATGCTTTGTTAACCTTGACTTTTCTTAACACTTATGAGAAAGGACCGATGATAGCAGAGAGACATTGGATAATAGAAAAATCTTCTGAATTAAATCAGCTTGTGTATTACAAGGACGTGTTGCTCTCCAACTGGAAACATTGTGATGCGCCATACTGGGGATGTAGTTTTACTCTTTTTTTCTATATGAGCAGAAAAGTTATAAATACCATCAAAATTAATAGAGATTAATTTTGAAAAATAGCAACTTCTTGAGACAGATAAATTATTGTTCATCCATAGAGGTGACAATCATACATGTGGTAAGGAAAACACATTAGGGCTGGGGTAAAGTTCTGTTCTTCTCTTTGAAGAAAAATAGTCATCTTCAAAAAGTCAATGTCCTTGGACATTTAGATGCCTAAAGAAGAAAAGATAGGTATCCAGAAAGAATCACCAAATAACGGGAAATCTGACATCTGGTATCATATCTTCTACAGTGCAAAATTTTATTACCCAAATATATATCAATATCAATACTCACACACACACACACACACAAATGTGTATATATATATATATATATATATATATATATATATATATATATATATATACTTCTCAGTAAAATAAAAGTGTAAGTCAGTTAAAAGTCAAAGCTGGCTTTGGAGTTAGACAATGAGTATCCATCTTTAAATCCAAGCATGATGTTAACAGAAAAATTCAGAGTTTCTATTTCATATCAGGAGCCATCTGGTATGAGACAGAGAAAAGAAAGAATTCAGGAAAGATTTTACATTTTCTCATAAGTATTTTTGTCTTTATTGTACCTTTCATTGAATACATATCTATATAAATAGTTTTTATGATTTCCACAATGAACAATCAATTTTCCTGAAGTAATCCTTGAAGTTTCCAAGAAGAAGATGTCACCCAACATTAACGATTCCATCTGCCTGTTAGTATGTAATGATTCTGATAGCAATATTTTAAGGTCAGTTTTGGGTACCAGCTACTCAAGATGGCTCCATCATTGTTAGCTGAAATGGTGCACCTCCTTACAATGTTCTGGCTGGAACTTTAAATAAGAATTTCAAAGAAGGACTTCAGAAAAACCTTATCGAATACTCAGAGACTATTTGCAATTATAAAAGACAGTAATCTTGAAACTTAATCATCATTTAGTTTTACAGAATCACACAAAAAGAACATTACCCCCATGACAGCTAGAAGAAATTCTAGAAGGTGACAGCCCGCCCCCAACAAATTTTGTTCTCAGGGCTAGGAAAATTAATTAGGGGTTGTTTATAACTGGTATAGGGTTAGGGGTTTAGGTGTAAAGTTTATGATCTCAGGAATCTCCTTTGGGGGAAAATCAAAAAAGGAGATATAAATATGATGAGGTAGAAAGATTATTATTGAACCTACTTTTTAAAATCATCTATAATTTTTAAATGTTTTATATTGGTTTTACTTTTGTATATTGTATACAAATTTTATATATTGATACAAAATTTAGATTAATTTGCTAAAACATTTCTAATATTGTTCAAGATATTGTACCAATACAGCTCATTTAACAATATAATACAAATCTCTAGTCCTTAAAAATTATTATTATCAACTGTTTACTTTAATAACAATATAGGTCAGTAGTTAATCACCTAGTATAATCAAACTTGTCATAATATTAGGTATGTTTTCAAGGTCAAACAAAGATAAAATTTAGATAGATAGGTCATCTTAAAATACTTCAGAGATCTACAGAAAATGGAATTAAGATGTTTTAATAACCTAGGATTTTCTTTTTTATGACAATGAGACATGTCTGCTCTTGGAAGCAGCAGTATACTTCAGAGAAGATAATGGGCACTGAAGAAACTCTACATGGAGTTTACTTTCTTTGGGGCAAAATTAAGCCACTGGGCAAAATACCGTCCTTGCCTTGACTGCTGTCCTAATTAGACAAGCAGGACACAAAGTATGTTGCTTCACACAAAAGTCTGCCAAACATGCTAGGCCTGTAGGCCAAATATGGATGACCCAAAGATGCAGAGAAAATTTGGGTGCCTGTCCAGGCAGCCAGATCTTTCTGTCACTACTCTCATTTTTTTGGAAGTCGATTGTTTGCACTTCCTGCTGACTCAGTTAATATCATTTCTTTCTTGGTTCTCTGATGGAGTTGGCAATTAAATAGCTATAGTTAAAATAACATAGAAAGCAAGTTATGATAGAAAGTAAATTAAGTTTAAGACTTTGGACTCACCAAGATAGGACAAATATGAAGTATTTTCTCTGAATTTGTCAAAGCAAATGAACTAGACATTGATATATTTATTGCCTGTATATATTGTATATACTCATTGTACTTATTGTATATAGTTTTCTTATATATGTTAAAGCCTCCTTTTTATTTTAAACAAAAAGGGAAATTTTAGTGGTATTTCAACTGCATTTTAATAAAGACTCCCTGAACATGTGAGTGTAAAACAGTCCCACTAGTGAGCCTTACAAATCAGTTTTTGGTAACAAACATCTTTAAGATCAGTAGCCACAATAACACACACCTTTAATCCCAGTAGTCTCAATGACATGCATGTTTAATCACAGTGGTGCACAACTTTAATCCAAACCCTATAGAGGAATATAAGCTCAGAAGAAATAACTCTCAGAGACATAGTTTCCTTCTGAGATTCTGGGAGGCAGGATCACCATTTAAGACTGAGATCAAGGTAAGAGCCAGTGCCTTACTGTTTTGCTTTTTGAGTTTTCATGTTGAACCCTAATTTTTTACACTGAGTTCTCATTTAAACATGCTTCAGGATTCACGGAGTTAGAATTACTCTTTTAAGTCTGAGGTAGAGGTAAGAGACAGTAGCTGACCACAGTAACTCTCTCTGGGTTTTTATTATTTTTCTACAATAGAAAGTAACTACTGATTCTCCCATTTCCCCAAGATCACTGGCAATATATATTCAAATCCAACAGGACTTACCAGGATCCTCATCTCTTTTTGTCCTGCTTCTCATGTTTGGAAGATATTTTCTCTGTACTCACTGTATGTCATATTACATACAATTCAACAAGTATTTTATGTGGTTTTTTCTATGCATTATTTCATTTAATAACCACAATAAATAATACATATATGGAATTTCTCCCACTACATAAAGAAAAGAAATTTGGGTCTGGGGAAATTAATGAACTAGATCAAGGTCTGAAAGATAGCCAAGGGCAAAGCAGTTAATGAAATATAATTTGAAAATTTGCCATGGTCCAGATTTTTGTAGTATGTCATGTAGATTTTAGCTTTATGTTTCAGTGTATGATTCAGAGTGACAGAATAGAATTTCAATAAATAGTTTTATTACGATGAACTGTTATTTTTCCATCCATTAGTAATGTAATTCTTATCCAGGACTCAACACTAGAATATACCTTTAAGCAGATGTTGATTGACCTATTTCTTAACTGCATTTATATCTACTAAGAAGCATAGCCATGTATAAACTGTGACACTTTATTTGGAAGCTATCATTTCATCTATAGACGCCTTCCACTATTATATATGAAAGGCTCAAAATTATGTCTTATACATATGGCCTGGTATATTATTTAAAACAGAATTATTGTGATTTATGCATTTCATCAGCTGTTGGTAGAAAATAAATAATATGTGATGAATAAAATTGAGATAAGTATACTTTCAGAACTATCATTTTTATAATAGACACATCATCATAGATGTTTCAGATTAAAACTAAGCAAATTTTAATAACTTAATTTTTATAAGGGAACAGTGTAGTATATTGTGTCATATGCATCCACTAATTTCTTCACACCTGCATGCCACTATAAAAATGATTGCAGTATTCTTAGCCAAGAATGTTCCTAAAGTAGAGGCTAAAGAAAAGGCTCAGGCATTAAAACTAATATTTATCTTGTAGAGGATCTGAAATCAGTTCATAGCAGCCACATGTAGTAGCTCTCAATTGCCTATAACTCGTTTTCTAGACATTTGATGCTTAAGAAATCTGGGGTCTCTTGCTCACACACACACACATGTACATATACCCACCCATAGGCACACACACATACACAAAATTTTAAATGATAAAACCATATCATTTTGAGTTACAGTATGATAATAGTATTTCCTATTTCCTCCCTCCAAACCTTTACATATGCCTCTCCCTTATTTTGTTTCAAATTAATGACCTTTTTATTTTACTATTATGTATATATTTTTAAATATATAAATACTACATATTTATAACATTTGTATAATGTTACATATATATATATATTTACAGGACTGACAGTTTGATATTGGATAATTATGACTGGCATGACATGCCAGCCCTAAGGACACAGTAGAGGTAAGTGTACCTTGAGAATAACCAAAAGCTATCTAATTGGACTTGATGCCAGCTCATCATCAGCAACACTATCATGCTTGGTAGTGGAAACATAGCCATTAACCAAGGGACAGTGAAGACATGGATCTTGAAAGAGAACCTAGAACTACCTCTTTACTAAACTAGTATAATCAATAATTACATTTAAACTCTAAATACTTATCCTTGTAAATATATGTAAATGTAGTTCTCATCTTTCACCAAGCATAAATTTATTTGCAAAGTAATCTTTAAAAAATATTCTAAATAAAAGGCTCTGATTTCTGATTTGGTTGCTATATCCTATAATGTGTATACTTCTAAAACATTTTTTTTGCCATTATCTTTATAGTAGAAGTTTTGTCACTGAGGTGTTATACACATTACAAATATAAAATGTAGGGTAAAAGGACCATCCAAAGAAACACACTCTGGCCCTGAAACCAGAGCTAGTGAAGAAAGTCACTCTGGATCTGAAAACCAAAGCCAATTAAAAAAACACACCTGGTATATGAAACACATGCCAGTAAAAGAAACACTTTGTCCTGAACCCATAACCAAGTGAAAACACCCTTACTCTGATAACAGAGTCAAAAAAACCACACTTTGGTTCTTCAACAAGAGCCAGTGAAATAAATATGCCTTAGTCTTGAAAATAGTGCCAAAAGACTATAAAAGAACTGTGAAAGAAACACAGTTTGACCCTGAAATCAGAATTAACTCTGCCCCTGACCAACTAAACCAATAAATCCCAGAGCAGGAAAACAAACCATTCCCTGAGAAGAAAATATCCTCTTTAGGAAAACTCTGCTCCTAATAAGCTCCTGTGCCTGTTCAGTTGTGGGATGTTCTATCCAACCCTGTCAGATGTAGCCACTTTTTTGGGTTCCTCCTTACCAAAAAATCTCTTTATTAAAACATTTTGGGGTGAAAATCTTTTACTTGCACAGAGCAGAACCTCTGCTGAGATGTCCCCTTTGGGAGACTGAGTAGAAAAAACAAAGAAGAACCTTTGCTGAGGTGTTCCCTTAAATGGGTTGAGCATAAAAAAAGAAAACAAAAAAGTTACATATGCTGCGAAACTCCTTTGGGAGTGGACCAAAAAAAGTAACTTTTCCACTGGAGCTGGAGGAGATTGTCACATTTCTGTTGAGATTTTCGCTTTAGAAGAGTGAAGCAAAAGAAGAAAGAGCATGGATAGGAGCTGAGCAGAACAGAAAAAGAAAGCTCCAATAGCTCTGTTAGGACTAGGGGAACAAACAGAGCACAGCTCTAAGTGCTCTCTCTAGGAGAGGAGCAGGATTGCTACATTCTGCTTGAAGACCATCTCCCATTTCACAGCAGCTTCAGGTATGACCTGAATTTCCTGGCAAGTCAGGATAGTTTTCCATCCAGAGCTGTCCTATTGCAGCTCCAGCCTCCAGAGATATGATTTGGCAGCTCCATGAATATAGCCTGATGTCCTTACAGGTCAGGATACCTTTGCTTCCAGAGATGTAACTCTCTCATCAAGTTTATTGCAAAGAGTGTGATAAAACGTGTGCATATAGAATTGTTATAAACTTATTGAAACATTTCTACAAATAATTTCACATGAGTATACTAGAACTGAATTGTTTATTTGTAAGTATGACACTGAGAAATGGACTGAAATATTTTGTATTCATGACAAGAGCTCTACAATTGAGGTATAAACCTAGACTCACAATCATTTCTTGATCATGACTGTAAGGCAAAGCCAAGTATTTTAAACATGAAATAAAAAGATGCCCTTTTTGTGCCTGTGACAAATTCCCAGCCTTATCCTCCCACATTGAAAATTGAATGACACTATACAGCTACACAAAGAAATCATGCTATTTGTCCTTCAATAAAACTGTAGTATATCGCTAAAAGTGTTTACCATAGAGTATCAATATAGAATCAAGTATCAATTCATGCACTAATATAAGTAGATATTAAGTGCACTCTTCTAATGTAGGAAAAATTGGGATCTTCTCTCAGCACCTTTAGTCTCAACAATAAATTAATTTATTCTGTAGCAAACCATCTGCTTTGGAGTTTTAGGGGGTGACTTCACTATCCCAGTCTATCAGATAGATCATTCATCCAGACAAAAACTGAACAAAAAATGCTAGAGATAAATGACTGCATGAATAAAAACTACCTAACAGATCACTATGAAACATTTCACTTAAGCACAAAAGAACCCCTATCAACAGCTCATAGAACTTTATCCAAAGTTGCACACATGTTTGGACACAAAGTAAGTCTCAAAAGATGCAAGAAGATTGAAAAACCACTCTGCATTCCATTTAAATATCATGGACTAAACCTAAATACCAACAACAATAGAATGTTTATAAACTCATAAAAATTAATAAATCACTAATTGGAAAAAGTGGGAGAACAGAGGAATTAAGAATAAAATTTAGAACATGGAGAGATTATGGATACAAGGTTCATACTTAAATATAATGAAAGGAATATACAGCAAGCTGACAGCTAATATCAAATTAAATGGAGAGAAACTCAAATCAATTCCACTAAAATCAGGAACAAAACAAAGCTGTCCACTCTCTCCATAACTCTTCAATACAGTGCTTAAAGCTCTAGCAATAAGACAACATTAAGAGATCAAGGGGATTCAAATTGGAATAGAAGAAGTCAAACTTGTGTTATTTACAGATAATATGATAGTATACATAAGCGAGCCCAAAACCTCTACCAAAGAAATTCCACAGCTGATAAACATCTTTAGTAATGTGGCAAGATACAAGATCAACTCCAAAAATTCAATTGACCTCCTATACAAAAAGAACAAAGAAGCAGAGATAAAAATCAGAGAAACTTCAGCTTTCACACTAGCCACATATAGCATAAAGTATCTTGGGATATCTCTAACCAAGGAAGTGAAAGATCTATTTGACAAGAACTTTTAAGTTTTTGAAAAAAAGAAATTGAAGAGGATACCAGAAAATGGAAGGATCTCCCATTCTTTTAGATTAGGAGAATGAACATACAAAAAATGAAAATACTTCAAAAGCAATCTATAGATTCAATGCAATCCCCATCAAAATCCCAACAAAATTCTTCACAGATCTTGAGAGAAAAATAATTAACTTTATATGGAAAAACAAAAAAACCCAGGATAGTCAAAACAATCCTATACAATAAAAGTACTTCCAGAAGCATTACCATTCCTGACTTCAAACTCTATTACAGAGCTACAGTAATGAAAACAGCTTAGTACTGGCATAAAAACAGAGACGTTGACCAATGGAATTGAATTGAAGACCCTAATATTAACCAAAAAAACCTATGAACACCAGATTTAGACAATGGAAGAAAGAAAGCAACTTTAACAAATGGTATTGGAATAACTGGATGTCAACCTGTAGAAGAATGAAAATAGATCCATATCTATCACCATGCACAAAACTCAAGTCCAAATAAATTAATGACCTCAATATCAATCTGAACCTGATAGAAGAGAAAGTGGGAAGTTGTCTGCAACACATGGGCACAGAAGGCCACTTCATAAATATAACCCCAGTAGCACAGACAATAAGAGCAACAATGAATAAATGGGACCTTCTGAAACTGAGAAGCTTCTATAAAGCAAAGGACACTGTCATTAAGACAAGAAGGCAATCTACGGAATGGGAGAAGATCTTTACCTACCCTGCATCAGACAAAGGTCTGATCTCCAAAATATATAAAGAACTCAAGAAACTAGACATTAAAACTCGACTTAACACAATTAAAAAAAGGGGTACTGAACTGAATAGAGAATTCTGAACAGAAGAAGTTCAAATGGCCAAAAGACACTTAAGGTCATGCTCAACTTCCTTAGTGATCAGGGAAATGCAAATCAAAACAAATTTGAGATACCATCTTACAACTGTCATAATGGCTAAAATGAAAAACATCAATGATTGCCTATGCTAGAGAGGATGTGGAGTAAGGGGAATACTCATCCATTGCTGGTGGGAATACAAATTTGTGCAACCACTTTGGAAATCAGTGTGGCAGTTTCTCAGGAAGCTGGGAGTCAACCTACCTCAGGATCCTGCAATTCTATTTTTTGGAATATACCCAAGAGATGCTCAATCATACTACAAAAGCATTTGTTCAACTATGTTCATAGCAACATTATTTGTAATAGCCATTACCTGGAAACAAACTAGGTTCCTTTCAATAGAAAAATGGATAAAGAAGGTATGGCACATATACACTTTAGAGTTCTACTCAGAAGTAAAAAAAAATAATGACATCTTACAGTTTGCATGCAAATGGATGGAAATAGAAAACACTTTACTGAGTGAGATAACCCAGACCCAAAAAGAAGAATATGGTATGTACTCACTCATTAGTGGACTCTAGCCATAAACAAAGGACATTGGGCTTATAATTCATGATCCTAGAGAAGATAAATAAGAAGGTGAACCCAAGGAAAAAAAACATATATTTATACTCCTGGATATTGGAAATAGACAAGATCGCTGGTCAAAAGTTGGGAGCATGGGGGGGCGAGAGTGGGGTGGAGTGAAGGGGAGATGGTGAGAGAGATGGGAAAAAGGAAAGATTGGGAAGAGCTTGGGGTAATGGGATGGTTCAGATGGAGGAAGCGTGGATATAGGAGTAGGGAAGAAGATATTTTAACTAAGGGAGCCGTTTTAGGGTTGGCAAGAGACTTGGCTCTAGAGGGTTCCCAGGTGACCAAGGGGATTTCCCCAATTAGGTCCTTTGGCAGCAGAGGAGATGGTTCCTGAACTGGCATTCTCCCATCGTCACACTGATGAATATCTTGCATATTACCATAGAACCTTCATCTGGTGATGGCTGGAGATAGAAACAGAGACCCACACTGAAGCACTGGACTGAGCTCCCAAGGTCCAGATGAAGAAAAGAAGGAGGGAGAACATGAGCAAGGAAGTCAAGACTGTGAGGGGTGTGTCCACCCACGAAGATGGTGGGACTGATCTAATGGGAGCTCACCAAGGTCAGCTGGACTGGGAATGAACAAACATGTGATCAAACCAGACTCTCTGAATTTGGCTGACAATGAGGGAGGACTGAGAAGACAATGATAATGAAACCAGGTCTTGATTCCTCTGCATGTACTGGCTTTTTGAGAGCCTAGTCTGTTTGAATGCACACCTTCCTAGACCTGGATTAAGGGGGGAGGGCCTTGGACTTCCCACAGAACAGGGCACCCTGACTTCTCTTTGGATTGGAGAGAGATCGAGGGGTAGGAGGAGTGGATGGAGTGGGAGGGAAATGGGAGGATGGGAGGAGGTCGAAATTTTTAATAAATAAATACAGAAAAAACTAAGCAGTGTTAGTACATGCCTTTAATCTCAGCACTTGGCAGACAAAAAAAAGAAAAAAAAAGAACTTTTTAGAACTTGCTGAAAATGAAAACACAGCACATCCAAATGTATTAGACACAATAAAGTATGTTCCGAGGGGCAAGGTAGTAGTACTAATTCCCTACATCAAAAAATTTGGATAGATCCCATGTTAGTAACTTAACAGAACTTGTGAAAGCTCTAAGACAAAAACAAGATATTAGACCTAAAAGGAAAGGACAGAAAGAAGAAATAAATCTCAGGATTTAAATAAATATAATAGAAACAAAGCATAGAACAACTAAAAGCAATATCAGAAAATTCAATAAAAAATTTATTCTTTCAGAATACTCATAATATTGATAAAACTGTAGCAAAATTAACTAAAAGACATAGAGGGGGTCCAAATTAATGCAATTAGTGATGAAAGAGTAACAAAACAACAAATACTGAAGAAGTCTAGAGACTCATAGGAACATATGTTAAAAATCTGTATTCCAACAAATTGGTAAACCCAGAAGAAAGAGATATTTTGATATATAACATCTATAAAAGTTACATAAAGATTATTTAAGGAATTTAACATATATATAATTTCTAGTGAAATAGAAGCAGTAATTAAAATTCTCCCAACCAAAAAGGCCAGGGCCAGTGGGATTCAGCCCATAATTATACAACATGTCCAAAGAAGACTTATAGCCAAGACTATTCAAATTATTCTACAAATTATAAACAGAAGCAACATTCCCAATTATTTTTATGAAGCCTCAATTACCCTGTAGTTTGAACCACATAAAGATACAACAAAGAGTACCTGGCTTCTGCCTTTCTCTTCTTATCCTATCCCAGCTTGCAACTAAGCACCCCTTTCCATCTGCCAGGTCAAAGGATTCCCCAACTCAGCCTGCTTCGGGACTGAGGCTCTGGGGGCAAAATTGTGAGTGCAACTGCTGCAGGAGTTTCTTTGTTCCACTGAACCTACACCTAGCAATCCCGCCCCTTTGTCTGTAAGGTCCCTGGCCAGCAAGTGGCCCTGCTCTTGTACTAAAAGTTCCATCCAGGAGGAAGTGAGTGCCCGAACGGCTGACTGGACACCCCAGGAACGGAGCACAGGCACCCCCCCCCCAAATCCCTTACACTTTCAGCCATTCAGCCGGACTTCTCTCTGGCTATTGCCTTTCTCTACTTATCCCAATCCAGCTTGCCCCCCAAGCACTTCTTTCCATCTGTGGGGTCCTTAGATCTGCCACCACAGCCTACTTTAGGTTGGAGAGGATCTGAGAGACAGCTCCAGTGCTGAGCGGAGCTAAGAGAAGTCAGACAAAGTACACAGGTCTTGGCAGCTTGGTCCAATAGCAAAGATTAGACCAAGCTGCCAAGACTCTCCTAACAGCATTTGAAGGAGGAAATGCGCAGGTCCCAATGCAAGAATTCCTCCAAAAATCTGAAAAGCAACATGATAACACCATAATCCAATGAACATTCAACAGGAAGACTTGAACACCCTAATCCAGAAGTAGAAAAAATAGTCTTTAAACGTAACATTATGAAAGTGTTAGAGACCATTAAAGAGGATATAAGAAACTTTTAAAGAAATGGATGGGAAGACTAACAAAATGTTAAAGAAATTAATAAATACCTGAAATATATCCAAGAAAACCAAGAAAAAGCAATAAAACAGGTAAGGGAAACAGTTCAAGACTTGAAAACTGAAATGGAGGCAATGAAGAAAATGCAAACCAAGAGATGACAGGATATGGAAAATCTGGGTAAATGCACAGAAACTACAGAGACAAATATAACCAACAGAATTCAAGAGATAGAAGAAAGAATCTCAGACACTGAAGATACTATAGAGGATATAAATGTACTGATCAAAGAAAACAGCAAATCCAACAAATGCTTAACACAAAACATTCAGGAAATCTAGGACACCGTGAAAAGATCAAACCTACAAATAATAGGGGTAGAAGAATGAGAAGAGTTACAGCTCAAAGGCCCAGAAAATATATTAAACAAAATTATAGAAGAGAACTTTCCCAACCTAAAGAATAATATTCCTATGAAGGTACAAGAAGCATACAGAACACTGAATAGACTGGATCAAAAAAAAAATCCCCTCACCATATAGTAATCAAAATACAAAACATACAAAATAAAGAAAGAATATTAAGAGTTACTAAGGAAAGAGGTCAAGTAATATATAAAAGTAAACCCATCAGAATTACACCTGAATTCTCTATGGAAATCATGAAAGCCAGAAGATCTTGGATAGATGTGCTACAGAAATTAAGAGACCATGGATGCAAGCCAGACTACTATACTCAGCCAAGATTTCTTTCACCATCAATGGAGAAATCAAGATATTCCAGGATGAAAACAGATTTAAACAATATATAGGCACAAACCCAACCTTACAGAAAGTAATAGAAGGAAAATCACACCACAAGGAACCCAACGATACCCACAATAACTCAGACATCTAACAACCCTCTATGAGCACAACTCAAAGAAGGGAAACACACAAACTCTACCACCAAAAAATAAAATAAAATAAAACAAAATAACCAGAGTTAACAACCACTGCTCATTAATATCACTTAATATCAATGGACTCAATTCACCTAAAAAAGGCACAGGTTGCCCCAAGTTTGCTCTTTTTTCTGCAGGGTCCTTAGACCTCCAAGTGTCCTGTCCCTGTGCTGAGGACAACCTTTCAGACAGGTGGGTGGGTGCCATCTTGGGGTGGGGCAGAACATCCTGGAAAGGAGTACTGGGCCCATTCATCTCCTGCTGCAGGGGTTTCTTTGTTCCACACATCCCTGACCCTGCCCCCCCAGCCTGCTCTATTGTCTGCAAGGTTCTTGGCCCAGGAACCTTTCCTGCTCCTGCACTGAGGCTATCTACACAGAGGGGTGAGTGTTTACCTGTCTGGCCGGAGGGGAGTGCAAGGCACGTCCAGCTCCTGATGCAGGGGCTTCTTGACTGGGTACAACCACCCCCCAAGTTTGCCCTTTTGTCTGCGGGGTTCTTCAACCTCCAAGAGTCCTGTCCCTGTGCTGAGGACAACCTTTCAGATATCCTGCCCTATTGCCTGCAAGGTCATTGGCCCAGAAATAGTGCCTAATCCTGCAATGAGGCTATCCACCCAAAGAGAAACAGTTCCTGCTCCTGCACTGAGGAGATCCACACAGAGTCAGTCACAGCATAGATTGGACCAAGAGACCAAGAAGCTCCTGGCTGAATTTGAATGAAGAGATGGGTAGGCATCAATGCAAAATTTTCTTCAACAACTTGAAAGGCAACATAACAATGCCAGATTCCAGGGATCATGCAACAAGAAGACTTGAACACCCTATTCCAGAAGAAGTAGGAAAAATTGACTTTAATCTTAACATTATGAAAATGATAGAAGACCTTAAACAGGATGTGAAAAACTGCTGTAAAAAGGTAGAGAAGACAAACAAAAAGTTAGAAGAAATGAATAAATCTCTCAAAGATACCCAAGAAAACCATGATAGAGCAATTAAACAGGTAATAGAAACAGTTCACGACATGGAAAATCAAATGGAGGTAATGAAGAAAACACAAACCAAGGTAATGCTGGATATGGAAAATCTGGGTAACCGATCAGGAACTACAGAGTCAAGCATAACAAACAGAATGAAAGAGATAGAAGAATCTCAGACACTTAAGATAATATAGAGAAAATAAACTCATTGATTAAAGAGAATAACAAATCTAACATATTCTTATCAAAAAAAATCCAAGAAAATCTGGGACACCATGAAAAGACCAAACCTAAGAATAATAGGGATTTAAGAAGGAGAAGAATTACAGCTCAAAGTCCCAGAAAATATAGTCAACAAAATTATGGAAGAAAACTTTCCCATCCTAAAGAAGGATATTCCTATGAAGGTACAAGAAGCATACAAAACACCAAAGAGACTGGATCAAAAAAAAATCCCCTCACAATATAATCAAAACACAAAACATACAGAATAAAGAGCAAATATTAAGAACTGCAAGGGAAAAAAAAGGTCAAGTAACATATAAAGGGAAACGTATCAGAATTACAACTGACTTCTCAATGGAAATCATGAAAGCCAGAAGGTCATGGATAGATGTGCTGTAGACAATAAGAGACCATGGAAGCAAGCCCAGACTACTATATCCATCAAAGCTTGCATTCACCATCGATGGAGAAAACAAGATATTCCAAGATAAAAACAGATTTAAACAATACTTAGCGACAAACCCAGCCTTACAGAGAATACTAGAAGCAAAACCACAAACCAAGGAAGCCAACAACACACATAATAACAGAAACATCTAACAAACCTCCACCAGCACAACATAAAGAAGGGAAACACACAAACACTACCACCAGGAAAAATAACCAGAGTTGGCAACCACTGGTCATTAATATCACTTAATATCAATGGACTCAATTCACTTATAAAAAAGGCACAGGTTAAGAGAATTGTTATGAAAACAGGATCTAACATTCTGCTGTTTACAATAAACACACCTCACCCTCGAAGGCAGATACTACCTCAGAGTAAAGGATTGGGAAAAGGCTTTCCAATCAAATGGTCCAACGAAACAAGCGGGTGTGGCTATACTAATATCTAAAAAAATTGATTTCAAACTAAAATCAATCAGAAGAGATTGAGAAGGACACTTTATTATCATAACAGGAACAATTCATGGGGAGAAAGTCTCAATCCTGAATATCTATGCCCCTGATATAAGAGCACCCATATATGTAAAAGAAGCATTAATAGAACTCAAAGCATATATCAAACCCCACACTCTAATAGTAAGAGAATTCAACACTCTACTCTCACCCATGGACAGGTCAACCAGACAGAAACTTAACAGAAAAATAAGATAACTATCAGATGTAATGAACCAAATGGACTTAACAAACATATAGAACATTCCACCCAAACAGAAAAGAATATACCATCTTCTCAGCATTTCTTGGAACCTTCTCAAAATTGATCACATAATTGGTAACAAAGCAAACATCCATAGATACAAAGAAATAGTAGTAACCACCTGTTTATTATTAGATCACCATGGAATAAAGTTAGAATTCAGCAACAATTCTAAACCCAGAAAGCCTACAAACTCATGAAAACTGAACAGTCAACTACTGAACCACTTCTGGGCCAAAGAAGAAATAAAGAAAGAAATTAAAGTCTTCCTTGAATTTAATGAAAATAAAGACACAACATACTCATACTTATGAGATACTATGAAAGCAGTGCTAAGAGGAAAGTTCATAGCACTAAGTGCCCACATAAAGAAAGTGTAGAAAGTGCACATTAGAGACTTAACAACACAGCTAAAAGCTCTAGAAAATAAAGAAGCAGATTCACCCAGGAGTAGTAGAAGACTGGAAATAATCAAACAGAGGGCTGAAATGAACAAAACAAGGACACAGAAAACTATCCAAAGAATCAATGAAATAAAAAGCTGTTTCTTGAAGAAAACCAACAAGATTGACAAACCTTTATCCAAACTAATCAAATGGCAGAGAGAGAACATGCAAACTAATGAGATCAGAAATGAAAAAGGAGGACATAACCACAGATACAGAGGAAATTCAGAGAATCATTAGATCTTACTACAAAAGCCTGTATGCCACAAAATTGGAAAATGTAAAAGAAATGGACATTTTTATTAGATAAGTACCATATACCAAAGCTAAATCAAGACCAGGGGAACAATTTAAATAGACCTGTAAGTCACAAAGAATTAGAAGCTGTTATCAAAAACCTCCTTACCAAAAAAAGGCCTGGACCAGATGGTTTCAATGCAGAATTCTAGAAGAACTTCCAAGAAGAGCTAATACCTATACTCATTAATGTATTTCACAATATAGAAACAAAAGAGTCATTGCCAAACACCTTTTATAAAGCTACATTTACCCTGATATGAAATCCACACAAAGACTCAAACAAGAAAGGGAATTAGAGGCCAATCTCACTCATAAATATCGATGCAAAATTCTCAATAAAATACTGGCAAACTGAATCCAAGAAAACATTAGAAATATTGTCCATTATGATCAAGTAGGCTTCATCTCAGAGATTTAGGGCTGGTTCAACATATGCAAACCTATCAATGTAATCCATCTTATAAATAAACTGAAAGAAGAAACCATATGATCATTTCATTAGATGCTGAAAAAGCATTTGACAAAATTCAACAGCACTTTATGATAAAGGTCTTGGAGAGATTAGGGATACAAGGTTCATTTCTAAATATAATAAAAGCTATATACAGCAATTCAACAGCTAACATCAAATTAAATGGAGAGAAGCTCAAAGTCATTCCACTAAATTCAGGAACACGACAAGGCTGTCCACTCTTTCCACACCTCTTCAATATAGTGTTTGAAGTTCTAGCAATTACAATAAGACAACATAAGGAGCTCAAGGGGATTCGAATTAGAAAGGAAGAAGTTAAACTTTTGTTATTTGCAGATTATAATATAGTGTACATTAGCAACCCCAAATACTCTACCAAAGAACTCCAAAGGTGATAAATACCTTCAGTGATGTGGTAGGATACAAGATCAACTCAATAAATGAGTAGCCCTCAAATAAAAAAAAAGATAGAGAAGCAGAGAGAGAAATCAGAGGAACTTCAGTTTTCACAATAGCAACAAATAGCATAAAGTTTCTTGGAGTAACAATAACCATAGAAGAGAAATATCTATTTCACAAGAATTTAAGGCTTTGAAGAAAGAAATTGAAGAAGACACCAGAAATGCAAGGATATCCCATGGTCTTGAATGAGTAGGATCAACATAGTGAAAATGACAGTTCTATCAAAGACAATCTATAAATTCAAAGCAATCCCAATCAAAATCCCAACAAAATTCTTCACAGACCTCAATAGAAAAAAAATCAACTTTATATAGAAAAACAAAAAAACCCCGGATAGCCAAAACAGTCATATACAATAAAGAAACTTTTGGAGGCATTACAATCCCTGACTTCAAACTCTATTACAGAGCTACAGTAATGAAAACAGCTTGGTATTGGCATAAAAACAGAGATGTTGACCAATGGAATTGAAGATCTTAATATTAACCCACAGACCTATGAACACGTGATTTTCAACAAAGGATCTAAGAGTATATAATGGATGAATGAAAGCATCTTCAACAAATGGTGCTGTCATAACTGGATATCAACCTGTAAAACAATGAAAAATAGATTCATATCTATCACTATGCACAAAACTCAAGTCCAAATGGATTAAAGACTTCAATATAAATCTGACCACACTGAACATGATAGAAGAGGAAGTGGGTAGTAGTCAGCAACACATGGGCCCAGGAGACTACTTCCTATGTATAACTCCAATAGCACAGAAAATAGGAGTAACGTTGAATAAATGGGACCTCCTGAAACTGAGAAGCTTCTGTAAAGCAAAGGACACTGTTGTTAAAACAAAAAGGCAACCAAATGAATGGGAGAATATCTTTACCAACTCTGCATCAGAAAAATGTCTGATCTCCAAAATATATAAAGGTCTTAAAAAACTAGACATTAATATCCTAATTAACCCAATTAAAAAATGGGGTACTGAACTGAACAGAGAATTCTCAACAGAAGAATTTCAAATAGTCAAAAGACACTTAAATATACATTCAGCTTCCTTAGTGATCAAAGAAATACAAATCAAAACAAGTTTGAGATACTATCTCACACCTGTCAGAATGGCTAAAATCAAAAGCACTCATGATAACCTATGCTGGAGAGGATGTGGAGTAAGGGGAAAACTCATCCATTGCTGGAGGGATTGCAAACTTATGCAACAATACTTGAAATCAGTGTGGTGGTTTCTCAGGAAATTGGGAATCAACCTACCTCAGGATCTAGCAATACCAGTCTTGGAAATATACCCAAGAGATGCCCAATCATACTACAAAATTATTTGTTCAACTATTTTCATAGCAGCATTATTTGCAATAGCCAGAACCTTGAAACAACCTAGATGCCCCCCAATTGAAGAATGTATAGAGAAAGTGTGGAATGTATACACATTAGAGTACTACTCAGTGGTAAATAAACAATGACATCTTGAATAATGCATACAAATGGATGGAAATAGAAATCACTTTACTGAGTGAGATTATCCAGATCAAAAAAGAGGAATATGGTATGCATTCACTCATTAGTGGACTCTAGCCATAAACAGAGGACATTAAGCCTGTATTTCAAAAGCTTAGAGAAGCCAAATAACAAGGTGAACCAAAAGAAAAAATTATATATATCCACCGCGAAATTGGAAGCAAACAAGATCGCCAGGCAAAGGTTAGGTGCATGGGGGTGGGGGTAGTAGTGGGCGTAGGGTTGTGGGAAGGGAAAAAAGGGGAAAAAGAAGGGAGAAGGAAAGGACATGGGAAAGCTTGGGTGAGTGGGAGGGTGGAGATGGAGGAAAGGCAGATATAGGACCAGGGAAGAAGTGATCTTACATTAAGGGGACCATTTTAGGGTTGGCAAGAGACTTGGCACTAGAGGGGCTCCTAGGTCCCTGGTGATGTCCCTAGCTACGTCCTTGGGTTTCAGAAGAGAGGGTGCCTGAACTGTCCTTGCCCCACTATCACACTGATGATTATCTTGAATATCACCATTGAATCTTCATCCAGCTAAGGATGGAGATAGATACAGATACTCTCATCAGAGCAATGGACTGCGCTCCCAAGGTCCAGTGAAGAGCAGAAGGAGGGAGAAGATGAGCAGGTAAGTTAGGATGGCGAGGGGTTGGTCGTGTACCCGTTCTAATTGGAGCTCCGCTTTTCCAGCTGGACTGGGACTGAAAGATCATGTGATCAAACTGGACTCTCTGAATGTGGCTGACAATGGGGGATGACTGAGAAGCCATTGATAAAGGCACTGGGACTTGTTTCTACTACATGTACTGACTTTTTGAGAACTTAGTATATTTGGATGCACAGCTTCCTAGGCCTGGATGTAGAGGGTAGGGTCTTGGACTTCCCACAGGGCAGGGTTTCCTCCCCCTCTAATGGAGTGTGAGTGGGGGAGAGGGAGGGTAATTGGAGGTGTGGAGGAAGTGTAAATTTTTTAATGGAAAAATAAAAAAAATTCAACAAAGAAAGAAAACTACAGACCAATTTTTCTTGGGGTATAAAAGCAAACTTTCTCATTATAATATTTACATACTTAATTTAAGAACACATCAAAAATATCTAGCATGATCAAGTAGGCTTTCTTCCAGAGATATAGGCAGGGATCTTTTAACATATGTAAATTGACAAATGTGAAAAAAACATATAAATAATCTGAAAGACAAAAAAGTACATGACCTTCTCATTAGATGCAGGAATTTCTGTGACAAAATTCTGGGACAGACTAGTAATATAAATGACATAACTCAACAAAATTAAGACAGTTCACAGAAAGTCCACAATCAATATCAACCTAAACAGAGCAAAACTCAAAGTAATTTCAGTAAAATCAGGAAGAAAATATTATCTAACTCTCTCCATGCCTATTCATTACAGCACTTGAAGTTTAGCTAGGGCAAAAAGAAAACTGAAGGAGATACAAACCAGAAAAGAAGAATTCAATGTATGTTTCTTTAATTATTGCATGACAATATATAGAAATTAACCTTTAAAATTTCTACCAGAAAAAAAAATAAAAATAACTGCACAAGGAATATTTTATAGCAGATAACTTTCAATGTAGTGTCAAGATAAAAAATCAACATACAATTGTAGCTAGAGAAATGGCTCAGTAGTTAAGAGCACTGAATACTTTTGCAGAGGACCTGTGTTCTATAACCACTACCAATACAGTGGCTTAGATTCTCTATAAATTCCAGTTTGTGAGGTTCAATTCCCTCTTCTGTCATTCATAGAGTGATCCAATTATTTGGACCCCCCAAACAAATATGACAAATATGGTACATAACATATTATATTTGGAAGTAGCTATAAAGAGAATGCAGTGTATATAACCACAGAGCTGAGGTACAGACTAAGGGATTATGGAGAGAGAAGAACCTTATGAAGAAGGGAAAAAAGAATATACAGGTATGGACAGACAGTTTTAACAATGAGGGACTCAAGTGGTAAGATTAAATGAAGAGGGTAAGGGAAGCTAGGGTAATTGAGGGAATATGGGGAGTTATAGGTAAAACTAAGTGCCATTTGAGAGATTGTATGGAAAACCTACTTTGAGAGATACTTCTTAAAATATACACATATATGAATGAATTCTAAATAAAATCACCAAGTAACAGGGGAGAGAAAGTTCTAACTAAACATTTCTTATCATTAAATGAAATCTCTAGTACCAGGAATGAGTTGTATTGAATTGAGTTGTTCTCCAAAAGAGACCCCACATAAACCTCCAATCAAGCCAGACTATGGCCACGGCTATTGTTTGTTCTCCACAAACTGATGACAAGACCCTATTATACTTATTGAAGATAATACCTATATAACTCATTGAACATTGAGAAGACTTGCAGGTGCCTATCTAGAGACCTGCAGACTACTGTTTATAGTTCTGGAAGGTACTCTACATACTACCAGAAAAGTAATGCATATAGGCATCCTCCTGAATATTAACCTTCATCAGGCTATGAAAGTAGATAGAGACAGAGACCCACATTGGAGCACCGGACTGAAATCTCAAGGTCCAAATCAGGAGAAGAAGGAGAAAGAGCACGAGCAAGGAACTCAGGACTGCAAGGGGTGCACCCACACACTGAGACAATGGGGATGTTTTATCAGGAACTCACCAAGGCCAGCTGGCCTGGGTCTGAAAAAACCCCGGGTTTAAACTGGTCTCGCTGAACATAGCGGACAAGGAGGACTACTGAGATGTCAAGAACAATGGCAATGGGTTTTTGATCCTACTGCACGTATTGGTTTGTGGGAGCCTAGGCAGTTTGGATGCTCACCTTACTAGACCTGGATGGAGGTGGGTGGTCCTTGGACTTCCCACAGGGCAGGGAAACCTGATTGCTCTTTGGGCTGACGAGGGAGGGGGACATTATTGGGGGAGGGGGAGGAAAATGAGAAGTGGCGGTGGGGAAGAGACAGAAATCTTTAATAAATAAATTAATTAATTAAAAAAAGAAAAGTAATGCAAACACCAAATGTTGTACCTTCAATCTACAATGGTGAACTATTTACAAAATATGCTTTTATAACAGAGGCACAAAAGTTATAGAAGTAATCAAAAACTCCTATCATTTAAATTAAGGTCTCTTCTAAGAAATGGAATACATGCCTAACATTGTTCAGGGGCTGAAAGTCTAAAACCAAAGATGCCAGCAATATTGAAAGGAAAACAAATACTACTGTTCTGCTAAATAAATGCAGCAACAAAATGACTCTTAATGACCATCTGCTATAATCACATATCAGAGCCTTGCTTAGCCAACATCAATGAAGTTTCCTCCTACAAAGACTCACAACAGGAGAATGTGAAAAGTTCGAAAGACCTTGAACCACCATTCCTAAATGAGACATCTCCATCAAATTCCTCTCATCAGGGCTCATGAAATTTTGTGGAAGAGCGATCAGAATGGTTGAAAGAACCCAGGGTGATGGAAGATACTAAGGAAGAAAAACCTAGACACAACAGGGATGGCACACATATGAAATCATAGAAACTATGTCATCATGAATTAGACTTGCATATGTTAGGACAGATGGGTTTTCAGCACTGAGATGGGAAATAGACACTAGCTACCATCACTAACACAGAAATTATCTCAAATTTAACAACTGTTTGCAAAGGAAAAGTCAGTTTCAAATGATGTCTCAATAGATATACTAACTATATTTAAGGACAGATCCAATACTTAGAAGTAGATGGCCAACAAAAATCAAACACACGGGAATTATTTTTTGAAGTTTTGTTTTTTTGTTGTTGTTTTGTTTTTACTACTTTTATTTTTGTTTGCTTTACCCTATAATGCTTTGTCTGGGATTTCTTTTTGTCTTTTTTTTTTTCCTTAAAACATACTTACTTGCTTATTATGGCTTCTAACTTTGTGCTCTGATGGGATTTCTGTGTCTAGAAATTTGTGAGCCCAGTGATGGTGGTGCATGCCTTTAATCCCAGCACTTGGGAAGAAAAGGCAGGTGATCTATGTAAGTTCAAGGACAGCCTGGTCTACAAGAGCTAAGAACAGGAAAGGCTTGATAGCTACACCAAAATCCTTTCTCAAAAGACCAAAAAGAAAATTATTTAAAAGAACTGTGTGTGTGTGTGTGTGTGTGTGTATTTGTGTCAGTGTCTAAAACTTTTTATCTTTCTTGTGCTTTCTTGGCTCTTTTCCCCTGTTTTTGTTGCTGTTTATTTGATTTTTTTGCTATTTTGGTTTGTTTGATTCTCAGATCCCTCTTATTTTCAAAGGACAGTGAAAGAAAAGATGGGGATTTTGGTAAGTGGGGACATGGGGAGAGTCTGGGAGGAGTTAGGTGTCAGGAAACCATGAACAGAAGATATTACTGTGAGAAAAAATTTCAATAATAATAAAATAAAGAATTTAAGAATAGAGTTTAATGGATGATCAAGGGTAAATTTTTTGGAATTTAAAGAAAAGCCAATATCAGACAAAGTATAAAACCTCAGCAGATATCTGGATGAAAAGATGAGGATAGATAGTAGGCAGAAAAGTCAATGGTTTTTAAGCTGAAATGGCAGTAAGACACATGAGTGATATGCAGCTAATTGACATGGAAAGAAGCTTTAGAAACTGTAAAGATGACCAAAAGATTGAGAAAGCCTAAAGTGTCAGGGAAAATACACTTAAAAATAGATAAAATAGCAGAGCAGTGAATGCCTGAATACCGGGCAGGCCTCAAGGTCCCCTGCAAGGGAGCCCGGGCACCTTCAGCTTGTGCTGCAGGGTCTTCTGTGATCCACTGGACCCCGCCCTGACTGCCATGTTCTTCCTTTTGTCCCCGGCTCATTGGGCTACCAGGCGTCCCTGTTTAGGTGCTGAGCAGCTCCATTTGAATGGGTATTGGACCACCAGGCATCCATATTTCGGTGCTAAGGAGTTCCATCTTCACGGGAATGGTTCCTGCTTCTACACTGAGGAGATACACACAGAGAGTCAGTAACAGCAAAGACTGGACCAAGACACCAGGCCTCTCCTGGCTCCATTTGACGGAAGAGATGGGAAGGCACCAATGCAAGAATTCCTCTAACAACCTGAAATGCAACATGACATCACCAGAATCCAGGGATCCCGAAATAAGAAGAACTGTACACCCTACACCAGAATAATTAGAAGAAATCGACTCAAAAGTGAATTATATGAAATTAATAGAGGACCTTAAACAGGAGGTGAAAAACTGCTATAAACAATTAGACATTACAAACAAAAAGGTAGAGGAAGTGAATAAATCACTCAAAGATACACATGAATACCAAGAGAAACAAGAAAAGGCAATCAAACAAGTAAGGGAAGTGGTTCAAACTTGAAGAATGAAATAGAAGTAATGAAGAAAACACAAACCGAGGGAAGGATGGAGATGGAAAATCTGGGTAAACCAACAAAAACTACAGAGACAAGTACTACAGACAGATTACAAGAGATAGAAGAAAGAATGTCAGACACTGAAGATACCATAGAGAAAATAAACACACTGATCAAAGAAAACAGCAAAACCAACAAATTCTCATCACAAAAGATTCAGGAAATCTGGGACACAATAAAAAGACCAAACCTAAGAATAATAGGGGTAGAAGAAGGAGAAGAAGTACAGCTCAATTGTCCAGAAAATATATTTAATAAAAATATAGAAGAAAACTTTTGCAACCTAAAGAAAGATATTCCTTTGAAGGTTCAAGAAGCGTACAGAACACCAAATAGACTGGATCAAAAAAATTCCTTGCCATATAATAATCAAAACATACAGAATAAAGAAAGAATATTAAGAGCTCCAAAGGAAAAAAGCCAAGGTACATATAAAGGTAAACCTATCAGACTTACATTTGACTTCTCTACGGAAACCATGAAAGACAGAAGGTCCTGGATAGATGTATAGCAGAAACTAAGAGACCATGGATGCAAGCCCAGACAACTACAAACAAAAAAGGTATATACCCAGCCAAGCTTTCGTTCACTATAAATGGAGAAAACAAAATTTTCCAGGGTAAAAAAAAATTAACAATATGTAGCCACAAATCCAGCCTTACAGAAAGTAATAGAAGGAAAATCACAACCCAAGGAGTCCAATAACGCCCACAATAACTCAGACATCTAATGACCCTTCACCAGCACAACTCGAAGAAGGGAAACACACAAACTCAAATACCAACAAAAAAAAGAAAGAAAAAATGACCAGAGTTAACAACCACTTCTCATTAATATCACTTAATATCAATGGACTCAACTCACCTATAAAAACGCACAGGCTAAGAGATTGGATATGAAAACAGGATCCAACATTCTGCTGTTTACAAGAAACAGACCTCAACCACAAAGACAGACATCTATTCAGAGTAAAGGGCTTGGAAAAGGTTTACCAAGAAAATGGACCTAAGAAACAAGCAGGTGTGGCCATACTAATTTCTAACAAAGTTGACTTCAAACTAAAATCAATCAGAAGAGATGGAGATGGACATTTTTTACACATAGCAGGAATAATTCATCAGGACAAAGTCTCAATCCTGAATATCTATGCCCGTAATATAAAAGCACCCACTTATGTAAAAGAAACAATAATAAAACTCAATGCAGTCATCAAACCACACACACTACTAGTAGGAGATTTCAACTCTCCTCTCTCACCAATGGACAGGTCAATCAGACAGAAACCAATAAGAGGATTAAGGGAGGTAATGGACTTAACAGATATCTATAGATCATTCCACCCAAATACGAAAGACTATACCTTCTTCTCTGCAGCTCATGGAACCTTCTCGAAAATTGACCATATACTCGGTAACAAAGCATACTTAAACAGTTACAAAAAATTAGTAACCTCCTGTGTCTTATCAGATCACCATGGATTAAAGTTAGAATTCAACAACAATGCTACCCCCAGAAAGCCTACGAACTCATGGAAACTAGACAGTCAACTACTGAACCACGCCTGGATCAAGGAAGAAATAAAGAATGAAATTAAAGTCTTCCTAGAATTCAATGAAAATAAAGAATCAACATACTCAAACCTATGGGACACTATGAAAGCAGTGCTAAGAGGAAAGTTCATAGCACTAAATGCCCACTTAAAGAAAACTGAGAAAACACACATTGGAGACCTAACAGCCCACCTGAAAACTCTAGAATAAAGAAGAAGCAGACTCACCTAGGAGGAGTAGAAGAGTGGAAATAATCAAATAGAGGGCTGAAATCAACAAAAATAGAAACACAGAAAACAATCCAAATAATCAATGAAACAAAAAGCTGGTTCTTGAAGAAAATCAACAAGATTGATGAATCCCTATCCAAACTAATCAAACGGTGGAGAGAGAAAATGCAAATTAACAACAGCAGAAATGAAAAGGGAGACATAAGCACAGACACAGAGAAAATTCAGAAAATCATTAGATCTTACTACAAAAGCCTGTATGCCACAAAACTGGAAAATGTTAAAGAAATGGACACTTTTTTTAGATAAGTACCATATAGCAAAGTTAGACCAGGACCAGGTGAACAATCTAAATAGACCTGTTAGTTGCTAAGAATTAGAAGTTGTTAGAAAAACCCTCCCTACTAAAAAAAGCCCAGGTCCAGATAGTTTCAATGCAGAATTCTACCAGAACTTCTAAGAAGACCTAATATCTATACTCCTTAATGTATTTCACAAAATAGAAACAGAAAAGACATTACCAAATTCCTTCTATGAAGCTACAGTTACCTGATACCAAAACCACACAAAGACTCAACCAAGAAAGAGAATTACAGGCCAATCTCATTCATGAACATTGATGCAAAAATCCTCAATAAAATACTGGTAAAATGAATCCAAGAACACATTAGAAAAATTATCCATTATGATCAAGTAGGCTTCATCCCAGGGATGCAGGGCTGGTTCAAAATACGAAAATCTATCAATTTAATCCATCATATAAATTAACTTAAAGAAAAAAAATATGATCATTTCATTAGATGCTGAAAAAGCATTTGACAAAATTCAACATCCCTTTATGATTAAGGTCTTAGAGAGGTTAGGGATACAATGGTCATACCTAACTATAATAAAAGATATTTATAGAGAGCCGACAGCTAACAGCCAATTAAATGGAGAGAAACTCAAAGCCATCCCACTAAAATCAGGAACATGAAAAGGCTGTCCACTCTCTCCATACCTCTTCAATATAGTGCTTGAAGTTCTAGCAATAGCAATAAGATAACATAAGGGGATCAAAGGGATTCGAATTGGTAAGGAAGAAGTTAAACTTTCATTATTTGCAGACAATATGATAGTGAACATAAGCGACCCTAAAGACTCCAGCAAAGAACTCCTACAGCTGATAAACACCTTTAGTAGCATGGCAGGATACAAAATCAATTCCAAAAAATCAGTTGCCCTCCTGTACACAAAGGATAAGGAAGCAGAGAGGGAAATCAAAGAAGCATCACCTTTCACAATAGTCACAAATAGCATAAAATATCTTGGGGTGACTCTAACCAAGGAAGTGAAGGATCTATTTGACAAGAACTTTAAGTCTTTGAATAAAGACATTGAGGAGGATACAAGAAAATGGAAGGATCTCCCTTGCTCTTGGATTGGGAGGATCAACATAGTAAAAATGGCAATTTTATGAAGGGCAATTTATAGATTCAATGCAATCCCCATTAAAATCCCATCAAAATTCTTCACAGACCTTGAGAGGACATTAATCAACTTTATATGGAAAAACAAAAAAACCAGGAGAGCCAAAACAATCTTATACAATCAAGGAACGTCTGGAGGCATTACCATCCCTGACTTCAAACTCTTTTACAGAGCTTCAGTATTGAAAACAGCTTGGTATTGGCATAAAAACAGAGAAGTCGATCAGTGGAATAGAGTAGAAGACTCAGATTTTTACCCACAAACCTATGAACACCTGATTTTTGATAAAGGAGCTAAAAGTATTCAATGGAAGAAAGAAAGCATCTTTAACAAATGGTGCTGGCAGAACTGGTTGTCAACCTGTAGAAGAATGAAAATAGATCCATATCAATCCCCATGCACAAAACTCAAGTCCAAATGTATTAAAGACCTCAATATCAGGCTGAACACACTGAACCTGATAGAAGAGAAGGTGGGAATTACTCTACAACATATGGGCAACAGGAGATCACTTCCTACGTATATCCCCAGCAGCAGAGACATTAAGGACAACATTGAATAAATGGGACCTCCTAAAACTGAGAAGCTTCTGTAAAGGAAAGGACACTGTCACTAAGACAAAAAGGCAACCCACTGACTGGAAGAAGATCTTTACCAACCCTGCAACAGACAAAGGTCTGATCGTCAAAATATATAAAGAACTCAAGAAATTAGACTTTAAAATGCTAATTAACCCAATTAAATAATGGGGCACTGAACTGAACAAGAGAATTCTCAACAGAAGAAATTCAAATGGCCAGAAGACACTTAAGGTCATGCTCAACCTCCTTGGTGATCAGGGAAATGCAAATTAAAACAACTTTGAGATACCATCTTACACATGTCATAATGGCTAAAATGAAAAACACCAATGATTGCCTATGCTGGAGAGGATGTGGAGTAAGGGGCACACTCATCTCTTAGTGTTTGTAATGCTGCAATGAAATACCATGACTGAAAAGAAAGTTGGAGAGAAAAGTGTTTATTTGACTTATTATTTCACATTACTGTTCAACATTTAAGGAACTCAGGATGGGAACTCAAACACGGAAGTTGCCATGGGAGCTCCTTCCACTCCTTCAACCAATCCACTTGGGTGTGATGTCTTATACTGTAAAAGCAGCTACAAAGCATGTGCTCACTCTCTTGTTTCTGGCTCTCATTTTTGGCTGCTAGATTCCTCCTGTTCCCCATTAATACAATGGACTGTATCTCGAATAGTCATCTGTAAGTCTGCCTTAAATAAATAACCAATAATTATTCATAATTCTAAATTTTGTGGTATTATTTTGTGACTTCCACCATCATCTGGTGCCTGAAAGTGGGGACCAGTCCACACTTTTTGGAATTGCTCTGCCAGCCACATGGTACATTGGGCAGTGACTCTCCCACCCATGGCTTTATCCAGTCCTCACATACAGCAGGCTGCTGCTCGGTGCCCCTGGGCTTGAGACCCACACACCAGCCCACACACTGCTGCCTGATATCCCCAAGGTACACAGTCTGCAACTCGCACTGATGGAAAACTTTGTGTTTCCACTTTATCCTGGGCCCCAACTCTCGGAATCATTTGACTGCCTTAATAACTGTTCTTAATTTGTTAAACAAAGCACATTTTTCAGTACCTAAGTAAGCAACACATGCTGTTCACTGCTACTATCATATGGTAGCTACAAACTGCAACTGGGACACCTGCTGGCCGATAACAAATATTACATCTACTCCAATTCATTGTATTTGCCTTAGGACAGATAAGATCTGAAAAACTACAAAAACATGATTGATAAAATCCAGGAGTTCAATATTCATTTTGCTTATATTATGGAAGGTATTGAGCAAGACTTACACTAGTTTCCTTCCTATTATTTGATTATAGGAATTAGCTTTGTTTTCAATATTATCCAATTAAAAATGGTTCAATACTATGGAGAGAAAATTATCTGAAAGACTTTGTTCTGTTGAATCTATCTGTTGGAATATGTTGAAAAGTTATGCTATAGCTAAGAATGCGACATTATTTTTACTGAACAAGTTGGAATTCTCAGTGAGGACATTAGAACAGAACACTAGAAGGTAAGAAGGGCAATAGTAAAAATATTTGGAAAGATCGGGAATTTATTGAAATTGATGAGCAGGGAGAGAAGGTATAAGGACAGAATTTAGCCTCATCAGTTTGTGTCAGAACCCTCGATGACTTACACAAAGTTTCTACTATACATCCAATAATTTCTTCAGAAAGACCATCTGGTACAAAGTACCCTAAGGTATTCAAATAATATGCAAGATAACTAATACTTATTAGTGAACTAGAATAAAATTGAGCAATAGTTTCTTATGGGCTACTTTCAGCATTTGTCAGGGAAATCATAAACATGTGGTCTTCAAGCACTAAGGCAACCCCACACGATTGGCTTTAATAAATCTCAGCCGACTTAGAAAATAGAACTTGGCTGCTTTTTGCGTCAGTATAAAATGTTAGGGCTCCAATTATCAGAGCATCATGTAGAATTCGGGGAAGAATCCAAGAAGTTCTAATTTTCTGTAAACGTATTTTATAACTTAGGTAATTGACAGAATCTTCCCTTTGTATTTTTTCAGGAGCAATTTGTAATCCCCATTTTGGCAAAACTTTCTGTACTTCTTCAAACGTTCTAAGTATCTATAATTGAATCAGATAGCAAAATAGCATCCATATAATGGTAAATTATTGACTCAGGTAATTGCTTGATTATTATTTCCCATGACTGATTTACAAAGCATTGTCACAAAATGAGGCTATTAAGCATGCCCTGTTGAAGGATAGTCCATTGATATCTCCTAGTAGGAGATTTATTATAAGTAGGCACTATGAAGGTAGATTTTTCTCTATCCTTTTCTTGTAAAGATATAGTGAAGAAGCAATTATTTAAATCAATAATTATAATAGGCCAACCTTTTGGTAATAGAGAAGACAGAGGAATTTCAGATTGTAGAGGGCCAATAGGTTGAATTACCTTATTGACACTTGTAAGATCTGTCACCTGTTATGAGATCTGGTAAATTGTTTTAGTGTGTAATAATTTTTATTGTCCAACAGGTGTCATGGTTGCAAAGTCATAACTAGCAGTGATGCAACAGGTGGTAATAAGAATGGTAATGAGCTTTAGTTTCCTACCTTGGTACTGGTTAAATTCAAAGGAATATGATTTGCTTGACAAATTAAAAGCAATCAAATCAATTCCATATACAGAACAAGAGCCCCAGAAATCAAAGGCAGGGAGTACAAAGTAGAAGCTTCACAAGTCACCATGTGGCAAGGAACCATGCCAGGGGCCATGCCAGGAAATGCAGCAGTGGACCAGGGGGCCATGCATGCACTTGGGAAATTTTCAAGTAACCACAAGCAGTAAGCTCCACTGTGACAGAGGTTCTACAAAAAAAAAAAAAACTTAACCAACCAAACAAACAAACAAAAAACTGCTTAGGTAAAAGCAAGCCAAGTGGGCAGGGTTGGAAGAATTTCTGGGCTAATCACCAGTTAGGCCTTTAGGCCATCTACCTGGTAGGTCTGGAGTCCGAATCCACGTGGGGTGCCAGGTAAAGAGGGATGCTTAAAAGAAATCCCACACTAGCTCAGAATTGAGAATAAAAGAGGGTTATTTATTTATGGGTAAACTCACAAGTCACAATCTTCTGCTGAAATGGAGAACAGCAACCAAATCCCACAGCCAAAAAAAGAGACCAGATGCACAATTTACATTGGCATAAATAGTATAAGAGGCCATGACCAAGTGGGCAGATTGCTTGAAGGCTACTGTAGGTAGGAATTTCTACAGCAATAAAAGAAGACTGAGTGACTTCTACCCAAGTCTCCCACACAGGAAAATATGCAAATCACTACTGCCCTTTCATATATTCTTGCTTCTATTAGAGTTAATAATACCTGGCCAAATTGTGAATAAGGCCATATTATAACAATCAACTCCCATCTATTCTTGGAAAGAGACCAGCCCAGACTGCAGCATATGCAACGAGTTAGACATGAGGTAACCAAGAAAACTACAGTAATGACTTAGTAATTAGGATAGGATGTTGATCTCTACCATGGTAAAAAGAAAATGCAGCTAGATCATGTAAATAAAATGAATATACCATATTCTAAGGACTAGTAGACCCTGCTAAGGTCGAAGAAAAGCTAGACCTGTATTGCCAAAGTAGCAATTATGGCCTTCGCTAAAACTCAAATGGCAAGCCTGTAGTATGATTTCTAATTGTTCTTAAGAATAAAAACACAGAGTTATATATTAGTGGGTGAAAGCGGAAAGACCAGAGAAGCAGAGCAGCCAGCCACTAGTTTTTATTGCCATAAAAATCCCCAGACTAAATGGGGTATCTTGTCTCTATAAGACCTCAGACTGAATATCCGACCTACTGTCTTTTCCCAACTTATATTCCTGTCTCTGCCCAGCCATATTCCTTCCCATCACTACTTCTCTGACTTTATGTTTCTCTTTGGGAATGGACCAACTTAGAGTAGCCAAGGGTGGCCTTGAACTCATAGAGATCCATATACCTCTGCCTCCCTCCAGAGTGCTGGGAATCAAGGTGAGTGCTGCCACAGCCTGGACTTTATGGCTAATTAATGTGGCTAGTTCCACACTCTGATCTTGAGGATAGTTTTATTTGTTACAACAGAAAAAATATTATCACACTTCCCTGTTTTGTCTAAAGTAAAAAAAAAGTTATTACTTACATAAGAAAAAATAAATAAAATGAAATAAGTACAATAACTATATACAATATATACAGACAGTAAATACATTACCAATGTCTATCCTATTTGGATTTGACAAATTCAGAGAAAATACCCTATTATCTATCCTATCTTGTAGAATCAAAATTCTTGCACATTATTTACTTTCTAACATAATTTGCATTACTATCCAAAACTATCTTTTCATGTCTTCAACCTCATACACTTTAGCCTTTTTACCAAGCTTCTTTCTGAGTCTGGTAAAAAAAAAAAGGGAAATTATAATTAAAACTGTAACTATAACTATTAAGTCTTAAACTCCCTCAGAGACCCAAGAAGGAAGTAATATTATCTGACTGAGCAGGAAGGACAAGACAGTGACTTCCAAAAAATGTGAGAAATGACAGAAACAACTAATTTCCAGGATTGTTACCCAAGGTTCCTTTGTAACATTAAGGCATCCATCCTCATCCTACAGGCATAGCATATCTGACAGACTTATCTTTAAAGAGGTGTATTTGAAGGACTTCTCTCCCTCATCGTGGCAAAGTTCTACAGTCACCTTCTTTTCTGTCCTGCTTTTTCAATTTGACAGCAGTATTGGCAAGGGCATTTTCTTGCCATGTGACTAAATTTGACACAAGAAAGTAAACTGCATATAAAGTTTCTTCAATGTCCATCATATTCCCTCAAATAAATTGGTGCTGCCAATAGCAGATATGTCTCACTGTCATAAAAAAGAGCCTATGATATTAAAAACATCTTAAATGCCATATTCTGTAGATTTCTGAAATGTTTGAAGACAACATGTCTATATAAAACATCTCTCTTTGACCTTGAGAACAGAGTTAATATTACTATAAATTTCATTATAATATGTGACTAAATACTAATCTGCATTTCCTTATTATCCTAAATAGTTGGTAATAATAACTTTCGAGAACTAGAAATTTGCATTACATTGTTATATGAGATGTATCAAAACAGTATCTTGAGCAAGAGTAGAAGTGTATACAGAGTACATTCAAACAATAGCTTAAACTTGTATCAATATACAAAAAAGTCAAGCAAATATAAAATATTTAAAACTATTAGTTGCTTTTTTGGTTTAAAGGTTGATTCAATAATCTACCCTTATCTTTTCTTATTTATAAACCTTTTTTTTCAGAAATAAGAACCATAAATCTAATCTCCTTAGTTCAACTATTTTTTTCTGACCATTACCAATAACAATTTGTAACTATATCCCTTAAACAATGGCAAATATCTATAACCCATTGAACAACCAAAAACCACAGCCCCACCTTTTGGGAATGTGTGCACATGTTCTTAAATTTATTTCCTGCTCTCTGGTGGCAATAGAAGCATTAGAGGTTCCTGTAAAGAAAAAAAAATGGAATAATTGCCAAGTCCCAGAAGGATTATCATTATAATTTGTTGTTGAGTCTCTGTGTAATGGAAAAGTGTAGGGCTGGTCTCGAGTCTTGGCTAGAGTGGACTGTGAGGCTGAATCATCTCAACTAGTCACCTTGAAATTGCTCTGAGGAGTTCATAATCCAAAGCTGAAATTTTTTGGTGTTTTTGCAAGTGATGCTATCAAAATCCTGATGGAATCATTATTTTTGGATGCCATCATCTTTTTGGAGACTTCAGAGATTTCATTAGGTCAGATAATTCTTTTCCTTGGTGAATTTTTCTGGGTACTTTTTTTTTTATTTGGATGCTTATTTGTCCAAAAGTCTTTAAATTCCTCATAATGGGAATTTAAATTCCTGAAAAAAAAAGGAAACCATGCCCCAACCCTAAATTTAGGGAGAGTCCCTTTTTGATATGTTATATCTAATGAAATTAGAAGCATATGTCTATACAGAATAGCAGAAACAAACATTTGGGAAGATTTATGAAATTTTACTCTGTTGGAAATGTTATATACAAATAGCCCAATTTACTCTTTTTCTTGAGACTTTTTTTCTGGAAAATTTGTTCCTTTTCTTCATATATCTCCAGTGTCCAGTAGACTGCATATTTCTTAGCTGGATACATTTGCTCTGCTGAAAGTATGAAAACAATACCCTTCTCCAACCTTAGTTTTGGGGAGATTCTCTTTTGGCAGGTTATATTTGATCAAAAGAAAAGAATTTGTTAGTTTTATAGGTTAGTTCAGATTTAAAAATGATGATATTTAATAAACTATCATCTCTTCTAATTAAGAGTTGCCTCATGTTCAAATACAAACTTTAGCAATTTTGATGTTATCCACAGCTTTTTGTCACCTGTGAGAAAAAAACGAAAAACCCTTTCCCAATATAACATATGTTTTGGTTTTTATTCTGTGGTCAACATATCTTTAAAGAATACCAGCTGACTTAAATCCATAGTTTTTAATATTATCCAATGTCTCTCCTCAGTTGCTGTTCCATTCTCAATAGCATTTAGAAAATTCAACATTATTAAAGCATTATGCACACTCACATAATGATAACTATTCTTTATTATTACTTGTAACTAAATAAATAATAAAGTTAATTCTGTATCATCTGCTATAAATTCATCAGTTTCAATATGCAAAATAATTCTTTCTTCATATTGCAGATCAGTAAATATGTTGAGAGGCTCCATGAAATCTATTACTATCATGAGAATAGCATGTAATTCTGACTTGGGGCAGAGTGATTAAAGCTTTGAGCCAGAGTAAATAAATTTTGTGATTTTTAACCTGCCTTTACTTATTTATTTACATTAGTATACAATGAAGGATTTCCTGATATTAGTGTTTCCCATACAACGTGAGGAAGAATCCAATTAGTTCTCTTTATAAATTGAAATCTCTTATTTATGGGATATTTGCTGTTAATCTGCTCCAGAAAATTATTGTGACCTCTGTGCCAAGGCTCACTTTCTGCCCATATTTTATCAATTTTATCATTAGTAAAAGACACTCTAAATTTCTTGTATCTATTACTGGCAATTGATAAAAGTCTCAACTTTAACTTTTGAATCAACTCACAGACATTTTCCAAATAAGATTATATTTTTCCAGGATTTATGTGGTATAAAGATCCATTATAAGGTAAAATTCTCCCTTTCCATGTCTCCATTAATATTTCTATTGGGGAATACTTGACATAAGATAACCAAAATGCAATCAAGCTTTGAAACAAAATTATCTATATGTGCATTTCATAATTTCTTTTCCAGGAAAGCCAATTAATTCTCTCTCAGTGTCAGCTGATAATTCTCTTGAACTATTTAAGTCCTTGCTACTATCTAAGGTTTTGAACAAATTATTCAGTTCATAATATTTTTACTCCAATTGTGGGCCATGGTAATGGAAGTTCTCCTAGCAATCTTTGAAAGTCACTAATAGATTACATCACTCTCTCCTAATTTTAATATTTTGGGGTCTAATTTTTATTGTCCTTTTTTATATTATAAATAATATAGAATCTCTTCTTTTTTTCAGGATAAATTTGTAATGCCCAACAAAGCAAAATATTCTCTGTTTTCAGTCTTTCTAGATTATCTATAATGGAATCAGCTAGTAAGATATCATTTATGCAATAATGCTAAACTATAGATTGAAGGAATTGCTTTTTTATTATTTCCAATAGTTAGTTGTTATAAAAATATTGGCAGAGGGTGTGACTATGTAACATTCCCTATGTGATAAACTTCTATTGCGATCTCTTACAAGACTGAGAATTATTATAAGTAGACACTGTGAAGGCAATTTTTCTTTCTTTTACTTGTAAATTTATTGTGAATAGACAGTTTTTTAAATCAATAACTATAAGAGACCATCCTTTAGGCAATAGAGCTGGCAAGGTAATTACAAACTGGAAAGAAGACATTGGCTGAATCACCTTACTAAGAGCTCTTAGATTTGTTAGTATTCTCCATTTTCTGTCTGCCTCTGCCTCCCAAGTGCTGGGATTAAAGGTGTGTGCCAAAACTGCCTGGCCTATATGGCTAACTAGTGTGGCCAGATCTACACTCTGACTTTCAGGCAAGCTTTATTCGTTTCAAAACAAACAAAATATAATCACACCAAAGAGGTCAACAACTAAGTAAGCAAGTTGAAGATGGAAAGAGCAGAAACTCAAAATAGCACAACACACATAATTAAGCAAGTAGCATGTGAGATATTGCTTATATATAAAAGAGACTGTATATAAGGAATGGAAGTCACAGGGGATGTTTCATAGTTAACTTCAGATATCAACTTCACACAGTCAAGAGTTACTTGGAAAGAAAAAAAACTGAATTGAGGAATTGTCTAGATGAGACTGATTTCTTATTTGCTAATTGATGTAGAAGGAACCAGGTATGAAGAGCAATCCTAATTTGTTTTATTAATTAAAAACCTGGAGATAGATATTAGTTTAAAAACTGAAAGATCAGAGAAGCACACAGGGGGGACTCCCACATCTAGATGGATTCAGCACAGGATTCTAAAGATTTTCAAAGAAGAAATAATACTCCTAAAAGTATTGCACACAATTGAAACAGATGTAGCATTGCCAAACACTTTTAATGAGGCTACAATTAGCTTGATACCCCCCAAAACAAAACGACATTATTAAGAAAGAAAATTACACATCAGTCTCACACATGAACATAGATTATAAAAATACTCAATAAAGTACTGGCAATCTGAATTTAAGAATACACCAGAAAAAAATCATTCACCACGATCAAGTTGGCTTCCTCCCAGAGATACAGTGATGGTTCAACTTATGAAAAATTGTAATCCACAATACAAACAAACTGAAAATAGCATATATTTATCTTTCTAGATGATGAAAAATTTTTTGAGAAAATACAATTTCCCTTTATAATAAAGGCCTTGGAGAGAGCAGGAATACAAGGAATATACCAAAACATAATAAAGATAATATACAGTAACCAACAACTAACATCAAACTAAATGGAGAAAAACTCAATGCAATACCACTGGAATCAGGAATAAGACAAGGCTTTCTACTCTGTTCATACCTATTGAATATAGTACTCGAGGTTACAGCTAGAGCAATAAGACAACAAAAGGTGATTAAGGGAAACAAATCAGAAAAAAAAAGAATTTAAACTCTTCCTACTTGCTGGTGATAGAATAGTTTATATAAATGATCCCAAAAACTGTTCCAAGAAATTCTACAATGTATAAACACCTTTAGTAAGGTAGCAGGACACAAGAATAACTCAAAAATCAGTTACTCGACGCAGGCGGGCAACGCAGGCTGCAGCTGGGACTGGTGGAGACAGGCGCGGTGGCAGAGGACGCAGGCGGCAGGGACCAGGGACCAGCGCGCAACACCAGCAGGAAACACTGAGAGCAGATCGCCCCACCACAATTAAATAAAAGAGAGAGCACCGACCGCCCAGCTCAAGCAGGCCCAGGCAGGGAGGCAGAGCACCGACCAGCGCAACCAGGACCAGGTGGGGCGGCAGAGCACCAACGGGGGGTAAGCAGACCCAGGCAGGGCGGGAGAGCACAACTGGCCCAGGGCAAGCAGTCCCAGGAGGAGCGGGAGAGCAACAGTGCAGGCTGGAGCAGACAGGGGACCAGCGCACAACACCAAGAGCAGATCGCAACACGACAATTAAAGCAAAGAGGGAAACCTGTTCCAGTTTTAAAAGACCCATTAGATAGCTTTGATAGGAGGAGATGGGCAGGTGCCAAGGCAAGAATTCACCCAATAATCTGAAAAACAACATGAAAACACCGGAACACAATGATCTTACAAGAGATGGACTGGAACACCCTAATACGGAAGAAATGGAAAAAAATTGACTTTATGAAAGCAATAGAGTCCATTAAACAACATGTGAAAAGTGCCCTTATAGAAATGGATGAGAAGTATAACCAAAAGTTTGAAGAAATGAGAAAATACGTCCATGATACCCTGGGAAACCAAGAAAAAACAATCAAACAGGTACAGGATACCCTGGGAAAACAAGAAAAAACGATCAAACAGGTAATGGAAACAGTTCAAGAATTGAAAACTGAAAAAAAAAGAATTGAAAACTGAAAGGGAAGCAAGGAAGAAAACACAAGCTGAGCACCAGCTGGTTATGGAAAATCCAGTTCAACGAGCAGAGCCTACAGAAACAAGCATAATCAATAGAATAAAAGATATTGAAGAAAGAATCTCAGATTCTGAGGACACCATAGAGAAAATAAACACACTGATCAAAGAAAACAGCAAAGCCAACAAATTCTCAACACTAAACATGCAAGAAATATGGGACACAATAAAAAGACCAAACATAAGAATAATAGGAATAGAAGAAGGAGAAGAGTCACAACTCAAAGGCCCAGAAAATATTTTTAAAAAAATTACGGAAGAAAACTTTCCCAACATAAAGAAAGATATTCCTTTGAATATTCAAGAAGCATACAGAACACCAAACAGATTGTATCAAAGAAAAACATCCCCTCGCCATATAATAATCAAAACTCAGAATATACAGGTTAAAGAAAGAATATTAAGAGCTGCAAAGGAAAAAGGCTAAGTAACTTATAAAGGTAAACCGATCAGACTTACAGCTGACTTCTCTATGGAAACCATGAAAGCCAGGAGGTCCTGGATAGAGGTACTGCAGAAGCTAAAAGACCGTGGATCCAAACCCAAACTACTATACCCAGCCAAGCTATCGTTCACTATCAATGGAGAAAACAAGACATTCCAGGATAAGAACAAATTTAAGCAATACGTAGCCACAAATCCAGCCCTACAGAAGATAATAGAAGGAAAATCACAACCCAAGGAATCCAACATGGCCAACACTGCCTACAAGAACTCAGGCATCTAGAGACCCTTCACCAGCACAACTCAAAGAAGGGAGACACACAAACTCCACTACCAAAAACAAGAAGAATAACTGGAGTAAACAACCACTGGTCATTAATATCACCTAATATTAATGGTCTCAATTCACCTATAAAAAGGCACAGGGTATAAGATTGGATATGCAAACAGGATCCAACATTCTGCTGTTTGCAAGAAACACATCTCAACCACAAAGACAGGCATCTACTCAGAGTAAAGGGTTGGGAAAATGTCTTTCAAGCAAATGGTCCTAAGAAAAAAGCAGGTGTGGCCACATTAATTTCTAAAAAAACTGACTTCAAACTAAAATCAATCAGAAGAGATCGAGATAGACACTATATACTTATAACAGGAACAAGTCATCAGGATAACGTATCAATCCAGAATATCTATGCCCCTAATACAAAAGCATCCACTTATCTAAAAGAAATATTATTAGAACTGAAGGCAGACATTAAACCACACACACTAGTAGTAGGAGACTTCAATACCCCTCTCTCTCCAATGGACAGGTCAATCAGACAGAAACCTAATAGAGAACTAAGAGAACTATTGGAGGTAATGAAGCAATTGGACTTAACAGACATCTATATATCATTCCACCCAAATAGGAAAGAATATACCTTCTTCTCTGCAGCTCATGGAACATTTTCAAAAATTGACCACATACTTGGAAACAAAGGAAATCTCCACAGATACAAAAAAAAATCAGTGGCCACCTGTGTCCTATCAGACCATCATGGATTAAAGTTAGAAGGCAACAACAATGCTACCCCCAGAAAGTCAACAAACTCATGGAAACTGAACAGTCAACTACTGAACCACACCTGGGTCAAGAAAGAAATTAAAGTCTTCCTTGAATTTAATGAAAATAAAGAGACTACATACTCAATCCTATGGGACACGATGAAAGCAGTGCTAAGAGGAAAGTTCATAGCACTAAATGCACACTTAAAGAAAACGGAGAAAGCATACATCGGGGACTTAACAGCACACCTGAAAGCTTTAGAAAAAAAAAGAAGCAGACGTGCCCAGGAGGAGTAGAAGACTGGAAATAATCAAACTGAGGGCTGAAATCAACAAAATAGAAACACAGAAAGCAGTCCAAAAAATCAATGAAACAAAAAGTTGGTTCTTGGAGAAAATCAACAAGATCGACAAACCCCTATCCAAAATAATTAAACAAAAAAGAGAGAACACGCAAATAAATAAGATCAGAAATGAAAAGGGGGACATAACTACAGAAACAGAGGAAATTCAGAGAATCATTAGATCTTACTACAATAGCCTGTATGCCACAAAACTGGAAAATGCAAAAGAAATGGACATATTTTTAGATAAGTACCATATACCAAAGATAAACCAAGACGAGGTGAATGAACTAATTAGACCGGTTAGTCGCGAAGAACTAGAAGCTGTTATCAAAAATCTCCCCTCCAAAAAAAGCGCAGGACCAGATGGTTTCAATGCAGAATTCTACCAGAACTTTCAAGAAGAACTAATACCTATACTCCTTAATGTATTTCATAATATAGAAACAGAAAAGTCATTGCCAAATTCCTTTTATGAAGCTACAGTTACCCTGATACCAAAACCACACAAAGACCCAAACAGGAAAGAGAATTACCGGCCTATCTCACTCATGAATATTGAAGCAAAAATTCTCAATAAAATACTGTCAAACCGAATTCAAGATCACATTAGAAAAATTATCCATTATGATCAAGTAGGCTTCATCCCAGAGATGCAGGGCTGGTTCAACATATGCAAATCTATCAACGTAATCCATCATATAAATAAACTGAAAGAAAAAAAACATATGATAATTTCATCAGATGCTGAAAAAGCATTCGAAAAATTCAACACCCCTTTATGATAAAGGTATTGGAGAGACTAGGGATACAAGGGGCATATCTAAATATAATAAAAGCTATCTACAGCAAGCTGACAGCTAACATTAAATTAAACGGAGAAAAACTCAAAGCCATCCCACTAAAATCATGAAAAAGACAAGGATGTCCATTCTCTCCATACCTCTTCAATATAGTGCTTGAAACTCTAGCAATAGCAATAAGACAACATAAGGGGATCAAGGGGATTGGTATAGGAAAGGAAGAAGTTAAGCTTTCGTTATTTGCAGATGATATGATAGTATACATAAGTGACCCCAAAAAATCTAACAAAGAACTCCTACAGCTGATAAACACCTTTAGCAATGTGGCAGGATACAAGATCAACTCCAAAAAATCAGTTGCCTTCCTATACACTAAGGATAAAGAAACAGAGAAGGAAATCAGAGAAGCATCACCTTTCACGATATCCACAAAAAGCATAAAATATCTCGGGGTAACCATGACCAAGGAATTGAAAGATCTATTTGACAAGAACTTTAAGTCTTTGAAGAAAGAAATAGAAGAGGACACAAGAAAATGGAAAGATCTCCCTTGCTCTTGGATTGGGAGGATCAACATAGTAAAAATGGCAATTCTACCAAAAGCAATCTATAGATTCAATGCAATCCCCATCAAAATCCCATTAAAATTCTTCACAGATCTGGAGAAGACAATAATCAACTTTATATGGAAAAACAAAAAACCCAGGATAGCTAAAACAATCTTATACAATAAAGGAACGTCTGGAGACATTACCATCCCTGACTTCAAACTCTATTACAGAGCTTCAGTATTGAAAACAGCTTGGTATTGGCATAAAAACAGAGAAGTTGAACAATGGAATCGAATAGAAGACCCTGACTTTAACCCACAAACCTATGAGCACCTTATTTTCGATAAAGGAGCTAAAAGTATACAATGGAAAAAAAGAGAGCATCTTCAACAAATTGTGCTGGCAAAACTGGATGTCAATCTGTAGAAGAATGAAAATAGATCCATATCTATCACCATGCACAAAACTCAAGTCCAAGTGGATTAAAGACCTCAATATCCATCCGAACACATTGAACCTGATAGAAGAGAAATTGGGAAGTACTCTACAACACGTGGGCACAGGAGATCACTTCTTATGTTTAACCCCAGCAGCACAGACAGTAAGGGCCTCATTGAATAAATGGGACCTCCTGAGACTAAGAAGCTTCTGTAAAGCAAAGGACACTGTCACTAAGACAAAAAGGCAACCCACTGACTGGGAAAAAATCTTCACCAACCCCGCAACTGACAAAGGTCTGATCTCCAAAATATATAGAACTCAAGAAACTAGACCGTAAAAGGCTAATCAACCCAATTACAAAATTGGGCACTGAGCTGAACAGAGATCTCTCAACAGAAGATGTTCAAATGGCTGAAAGACACCTAAAGTGATGCTCAACTTCCTTGGCGATCAGGGAAATGCAAATCAAGACAACTTTAAAATACCATCTTACAACTCTCAGAATGGCTAAAATCAAAAACACCAATGATAGCCTTTGCTGGAGAAGTTGTGGAGAAAGGGGTACAGTCATCCATTGCTGGTGGGAATGCAAACTTGTGCAACCACTCTGGAAAGCAGTGTGGAGGTTTCTCAGGAAATTCGGGATCAACGTACCCACGGACCCAGCAATACCAATCTTGGGAATATACCCAAGAGAGGCCTTATCATACAACAAAAGTATATGCTCAACTATGTTCATAGCAGCATTGTTTGTAATAGCCAGAACCTGGAAACAACCTAGAGTCCCTTCAATCGAAGAATGGATGAAGAAAGTATGGAATATATACATATTAGAGTACTACTCAGCAGTAAAAAACAAGGACTTCTTGAAGTTTGCAGGCAAATGGATGGAAATTGAAAACATTATCCTGAGTGAGGTAAGCCAGACCCAAAAAGAAGAACATGGGATGTACTCACTAATATTTGGTTTCTAGCCATAAACAAAGGACTTTCAGCCTATATTTCGGGTTCTTAGAGAAGCTAAATAAGAAGGAGAACCCAAAGAAAAACATATAGGCATCCTCCTGAATATTAACCTTCATCAGGCGATGAAAGGAGACAGAGACAGAGCCCCACAAGGGAGCACCGGACTGATATCTCAAGGTCCAAATCAGGAGCAGAAGGAGAGAGTACGAGCAAGGAACTCAGGACCGTGAGGGGTGCACCCACACACTGAGACAATGGGGATGTTCTATCGGGAACTCACCAAGGCCAGCTGGCCTGGGTCTGAAAAAGCCTGGGTTAAAACCGGTCTCGCTAAACATAGCGAACAAGGAGGACTACTGACAACTCAAGAACAATGACAATGGGTTTTTGACCCTACTGCACCTATTGGCTTTATGGGAGCCTAGGCAATTTGGATGCTCACCTTACTAGACCTGGATAGAGGTGGGTTGTCCTTGGACTTCCCACATGGCAGGGAACCCTGATTGCTCTTTGGGCTGATGAAGGTGGGGGAGTTGATTGGGGGAGGGGAGGGGAGGGGTGGCTGCGGTGGGGAAGAGACAGAAATCTTTAATAAAAAAAAAGAAAAAAAATCAGTTACTCACTTTCATACTGATGATAAATGGGCTAAGAAAGAAACCAGAGAAACATCACCCTTTACAATAGTTACAAATAACACAAAATATCTTGGAATACTTCTAACCAAAAAAAAAAGTGGAAGATATATATGACAAGAACTTTAGATCTTTGAAGAAAGATGTTGAAGAAGACATCAGGATATAGAAGGATCTCCCATGCTTTTGGGTAGGTAGAATTAACATAATAAAAATGGCAATCTTACTAAAGGCAATCTATAGATTAAATGCAATGCCCATCAAAATCCCAGCAAAGTTCTTCACAGACCTCAAAAGAATACTCAACTTCATATGGAAAAGCAAAAAACACAGGTTAGCAAAAACAATGCTATACAGTTAGGGAACATCTGGAGGCATAACAATCCCTGACTTAAAACTCTATTACAGAACTATAGTACTAAAAACAGTCTTGTTTTGGCATAGAAACAGACAGCAGCACCAATAGAACCAAGTTGAAAGCCCAGATATCAATCTGCACACGTATAAGCACCTGACTTTTGACAAAGTATCAAAAAATATAAAATGGATAAAAAGCATATTCAATAAAATACTTGTGTAACTGTATGTCAACATGTAGAAGAATGAAAATAGATTTATATCTACTGCCATGAACAAAGCTCTAGTCAAAATGTATGAAAGACCTCAACATACAACCAACCATACTCAACCTCATAGAAGAGAAAGTGTGAAGAACACCTTGACCGAATGGGCACAGGAGACCACTTCCTAAATATAATCCTAGCACTAAAAACACTGAAAGAAACAATTAATAAATGGCACCTCCTGAAACTGAGAAACTTATGTAAAGAAAAAGGCATCATCAACAAAACCAAACAGAAACTTATAGAATGGGAAAAGATATTCACCAACCTTACATCTGAAAGAGGGCTGATCTCCAAGATAAGCAAAGAACTCAAGAAATTGGTCATCAAAAGAATAAATAATACAATAAAAAATGTGGTGCAGACCTAAACAGAGAACTCTTATCAGAGGAGTCTCAAACAGCTGAAAGACACTTAAGGAAAAGCTCAATATCATTAGCCATCTAGGAGATGCAATTAAAAGCAACTCTGAGATTCCATTACACACCTGTAAGAATGGCAAAAATCAAAAATACTGATAACAACTTATGCTGGAAATGATTTGGGGTAAAGGAAACATTTCTGCATTGCTGCTGGGACTGCAAACTGGCACAGCCTCTTTTGATATCAGTATGTCAATTTCTCAGAAAATTAGAAAAAAAATCTAACTCAAGACCCAGCAATACCACTTTTCGGTATATACCCAAAGATGCTAAATCATATCAAAAGAAAATGTGATCAACTCTTGGGACAAAATAATCTCAGGGACAGTACCTTGAGGCCTGTAGGTCCAGGCTTGAGTTTGAAGGAACTGAGTGAGGATAAGACAGCAAAAACTATGTAGACACCCCACCAGCCAGAGGGAGGGCTTAGCTGTCTCTCATTGGCTGGAGATACTGCCACATGACACAATGTCATTTAATCTATACAAGCTGACACTCACAGTAACAAACTAAGTTCATGATTTGACTTGAATCACTATTGTGTCTGATTGTTCTAAATTGTAGGTGTGTGGATCTGATTGTCCCACCGTGTGGGGTTGTAGAAAGGTAAATATTGCACTCCTCTTTTCCTGGGGAATAAGGAGGCTAAGGAGGCCTAGCAACTGGTGCCCAATGTGGGGCAACTGGTCCCAGGGCAAAGTGATTGTCAAGGTGAATGGAACACCATGATGAGTAAAACAACTTCACACAAAAATGACCCAGCTCTTAAAGTGTTGAGATATATGCTTCTCTCCCAAGGCCTGTAATTGTCAGAATACAATTTGATCCAGGCATGGGAGGATATAATTATCCTGGCCCCTTGGGTACCCACTGGGATTCTTTTGTCATAGGATATATGTAACCTCGTAGAGACACTGACCAGAGAAAGGAAAAAAAGAATACTTCGATATACCCTCACTATTGGGTTTCTATCCAACCATTGCAGCCTGCTCCTCTGCCTCCCACAACAGTTGGTAAGGAAAAGGACAGAGATGGAGAGAGGTCTAAAGAATCTGAAAATAACCAACTTTCTAGGAGGGCAGAGGAGAAGGAGACAGGCAAGGAGCAGGAAAAGGTAAAAAATCAGGAGAGGTATGAAGAATTCAAAAGTAACCAATTAACAAAAAGAACAGGTGAAAAGGAAATAGATGAGGGGGGAGATCAATAATGGGTGCAATTTACTAAAGAGTGGTTCCAAAGGGAAAGAATATGACAGTCAGAGGCAAAGACAAAAAGAAAAGTAGATTTTTTCTGTGACAAGGAGTGTTTGCCTCCTTTTGCCCCCAGCCACTGTGGAAAGTATAAAATGGGAGAGGGGGATGGGACAAATAAGGGGGCTCCGTCTTTGCCAGGAGGAAATGAATGTACACTTGGGTGGGACCAGATGGAGATAAAGAAAAGTTCAGGCCTCTGATCTTCCTGGGGTTGTCTACAATCCTCCTGGAACAAGATTTGTTTGGACAAATATATGCCATTATTACCACTGGCCACCTAGGCTTTTATAATGATAAAACTGAGCAAGGTATCATCAGGCTGACCCCCGTCACCAGGATTCAACCCCAAAAGTAGAGGCCACTGTCAACAGACTTCCCCTATTAGATGGGCAACTGATGAGCCAGTATGGGTGGAGCAATGTCATTATCTGAACTTAAATTTAAGATGCTCAAGGAAATCCCCAGAAATACACTTAAAGAAGTATGGATAAGGCCCTCAATGAGCTTTTGGAACAGCCCTGTGTTTGTAATACTTAAGCCTAATGAAAACTGTAGAATTTTACAAGACCTAGGAGAAATCAATGCCCATATGGAGCTGGTAGAGGTTACTTTAAGGGGCTTACTTTGGGTCCCAGAAATCCCCTCCCAGTTTCACCTTACTATAATTAATCTTCTTCTTTTCAATTCCTTTTCATGAGGAGGATTGTGAAATGTTCTCCATTTCCATTCCTACAGTTAACTCCTCTCTACCAGAAGAGAGATATGAATGGGCTATTCTTCCACAGGAGATGGCCAATAGTCTGGCCTTTTGCCAACAGTATTTGTATAGTATCCTAGCTCCTTATTTTGACGAAGATAATGCACTCCTATATGTTTATATGGATGATTTACTCATTGGAAATTTGGAGGATTCAGGGTTAGCTCCATGAGTAACCACTATTGTTAATATGCTCCAATAACATGACTTTAAAATAGCCCCAAACAAAATACAAAAGGTACCCCCATTTCATATATTGGGATTCCAATTTACATTCACTCAAACAAAAGTAAATTAACCACAATTAATTCTGCCTTAGCCTTTCACTTTATCATTGTTACAAAAGATACTGGAGGAAGTGAACTGGATAAGACCTTGGTTGCCTATAGAGACTGTGAAACTAGATATGTTATATGATTTCTTAAAAGTGAAGTAATCTTATAAGATCATTTCTTTGTCCCTGAGTGTTGTCAGGCACTCATTGAATTTGTCAATGAGATCCATCAGGCTTTTTGGGTGTGAAATAATCCAAACATTCCAATCCAAGGCTGGATATTATTAGAGAAAAAGACCATGCTGGATGCCATTGTTCAGCAGTCACAACCACTAGAGTGGATACACACCACTCTTGTGGGCCCTCTCAGAGTGTACTCTCTGGTCAATCAAAAGGCTGATATAATCATAATAATCAAGAACATGTCCCTCCATCATTATGGAAAAGATCTCTCTAAATTAATTCCATTCAAAATTAAAGATTTTGAATGGACAGCCAGAGATTTTTCTCAATTGATTCTCACCAAGCAGGGATTTCTGGTGATCCTGGACAACCACTTTGGGGAATCCCAGTAAGTGACACTATATTAAGAACTACACTAAAGAGTCCTCTTAGTCTTTTCTTCTAGACCCTTACCCCAAGCATTCATTGTTTGCACAAATTGTGGGAAGAATATGGCCACCTTTGTAGTTTTTCCTGCAGGGGGAGACCAAGGCAATCTTTGATCCCTTTGAGGGACAAAATTCTCCTTTTGGGGGAGTTGCTAAATATAAGGAAATGATGACCATATATATTGTCCTACAAGAAGTCCCAGAACAATGCAACCTCTATTCAGATAGCTCTTATGTGGTCAACCTACTTCCACACTTTCCCTATCGCTATAACAGATGGGATGATAATCCTATTTCTGTCTAAATGATACAACTAGGATTGCTCTTAGAAGCTAGAAAAAATATATATATTCAACATTTCAGAGGACACCAAAACCTCCCTGGCCTCATTTCCCAAGGGAATACTGCTGCAGATGCTGCAGCTTCAGGGGCTATCTCATTGAGGTCTCAACTCTGCCCATACTAAATGCTACCCAAATGCCTGACTTAACTCATGTCAACTAGAGAGGACTCAAATAACTATACCCCCTGATCACCACAACAGAATTAAAGAGAATTGTTTATAAATGTAAGATGTACCAACTGTTTCTCCTCACCCCACCTTTACAAGGGCCATGGTAAACCCAATAGGGTTAGGACCCAATATAATTTGGCAAACAGATATAACATATTAACCTCCATTTGGCAAATAAGAATATATGTCTGTGACAATTGACATGTACTCTAAGGCATTCTGGGCTAGCACTCATTCAGTGAAATAGGCAATGTTGCGGGAGGTCCTTCCGCTCCTCCAGCCTATAGCCACTGAGATACCAGCCCATTGGGGCATGGTCTCTCTCCCTTTAAAAAAGCGGCCACTTCCCTCTCCTCTCTCTCTTTGTTTCCTGCTCCGCTTTCGGAGACTAGACTCCCTTCCTGGTTGCGCAGAGGGCTGTTGTCTGGGACAGTGATCTGTAAGTTTTTTTTCCCTTTTAAATAAATACCACCCTATTAATCATAATTCCAAACTGGTGTGGCATTGTGACTTACGCCTTCAAGGCAACCTTTGCCAAAAGCCACTTCTCACAATGTTTTGCTACATTTGGTCTACCAAAACAGGTCAAGAGTGACAAGGCCCTGTTTTATAAATAAAACCTTAAAAGAATTCTCCCAGAGATGGAATATTTCCCATACCACCAGGATCCCATCCAACTCTGAGGGTCAAACAATTGTAGAAAGACATCACCGATATCTCAAAGAGGTTCTTATAAAACAAAAAGGGGGAGAAGTCTCCGCCCATCTACAACTGAAAAATGTGTTATTAACCATAAATATTTAAATTTTCAAAAATCAGATGAATAAAATATATTCTAGAAATACTGAGGATCCCTACCAATGAAGTCCTGACTAAAGGTTAGGTGGAAAGACCCCCTCACTAATAACCAATGGAGGGGCCCAGATTTCTTGCTTACACAGGGCTGAGGCTATGGATTCGTCTTCCCAAAAAGAGGGTGAACAAATATATGGCTACCCACTCATAACTTAAAATTTCTCCCCTCAGGATAATGGGGAAGACCAAGGTGACCATTAAAGAAAGAGATAACCCTTAAATTCAAGCACAAGGATAAAAATAATCACTGCCCAAGGGAAACTGACCCTTGAAAGTATTGTCTATTTATCTATTTCAGATGGCCCTCCTGGTAGTAATCATGCTAACTCTTCTCGCGGGATTCTAGGTCCAGCAAGCCACCAACAACCACAGAATGTGATGTGGATCTTGCCGAGTGCTGGCACTGGAGGGATCCTAAACCAGATTTCTCAAATGACAACATCTTGGATGTGGTGGCCTGATCTCATGTTTGACCTCTGCAATTGAGGGTTATGAGAGATTGGATTCTGGCGATAGAAGGGAGACCTGAACATGGAGGTTCTCTGGGGTGCACCCTACACTAGGCATCTTATCCTAATGAGCCTGGGTCTTCTTATAACCTTAGGAGACATGAGTTCTTGCAGACACTCTTTTTTTATTGTATGAAAGAAGAATTTATTTCCAATAACAATTTTTTTTTAAAAAAAAAGAAGCTTGATTAAATAATCACAAGCAAAGCATAGCTCTACATATTTTTTTGCGCAACAATACTTAATAATCTTGCTTTAGTTGATAAATAGAAGATACTTATATGTGCAATAGTACAATAAATAGAGTAGATCAAAAATCGTTATTTTGTATATTTTTTGTTTTGTTTTGTTTTTTATTTATTTATTTATTTTCTTTTCCATTAACAGCTTTAATTGGGTTTGGGGCAATAGAACTATTCTTAGCACAATTATGGGTGTGTGGTTCCCTGCAGACTCACCAGGGTGATGGTTCCTGTAATGATTTTTAGGGGGAAACGGCTCCCAACAGATCCCCCTTTCTCTTATATAAAGGCAGGTAGTTATTACGTGGAGAGCACCAGTCAGAGTCAACCATGGAGTCAGATCTAAAGGAGAAGGGACTGAGATAAGGAGAGACCCTCCTCTCGAGTGGTGAAGCAATTTACCTCTCCTGGGAACATAGGGGTGCCTGATGATTCTTAGGTCGAGTGGGGACCAGGCCTTTTTACTTTCCCCCTTACCCATCCTAGTGTTCCCAGGGCCCTGTCTTAGGTTGGGGGATTATCCTGCCACAAGTCGCCCATCCTTATACGCTCAGGAAGCATCTGGACTGCCTACACTATTAGTAACTGCCAGGGGGGGCAGATTACTATTTTTCTTCCAGGAGATGTGAGTAGATTGTGACTGGGTATTGGATAAAACAACATGGAGATATAATAATCCCCAGTGTCTTCCAGGTTCCTTTATCCTGGAACCACCTATATGGAGCATGCACATGATTTAGATGTAACCTTCTAATATTAAGGTTTACAGATCACAGGAAGAAAAGGGACCTATCCTGGTTATCTGGGAAGATGTGGAGATTAAGGCTATACCAAAAGGAATATGATTATGGCCCTATCCTCATGCTTCACATGGAAATACTTCCTGAGGACCCTCCTCGGATGCTGGGGTCTGCTTCTAGGCCAATGCCCATGGGGAACATGCCTTTATATACCTCAACTTTACATACCCCAACATCATTTTTACATACCTCAATGCCCCTTAATCTACCTCTAAGGTATCCTTCACCAAGCCACCTAGAGATGAAGGTGGATTAGAAGCCTCACCTTATTTGATGGAAACCATTAAGATGGCCTTTATGACATTAAACCTTACCCAACCTGAAGTCATTGAGGTGGTTAGCTTTGCTTACAGCCACTTTGAAGTCTTTAGGATAAATGGCTTTTATAGAATACTAGATAAAGCTGATATTTGTGGATGGGTAAACCCCCAAATGGGGGAGATATCAGGATTGACTATTTCCCTTTGGCAGATATCAAATGCAACCCATGTCTCGTACACCAGACACCCTCTTCCTAACCTCACTTGTGATATGGCTGATAGGTCTATAGCTTTATAGAGGGTGCCATGGATATTTTCGGGTCCTGCAAGAGATGGGGTTATACCCTATCTGTATGACCCACTGATCATTCAGTATAATGATAATTGCCTACTTTCATTAATTTTCCCTCACATGGTGTACAAGACTCAAGAAGAATTCCTGGCCCAAAGGCATAAGAAAGAGCCCCTAATGGCCCTGGCTATCACCACATTAATGAGTCCAGGGGTGTTCAGGACTGTACTGGGCATCTCATTCCTTGTGATTTTACAACAAGAAATGGAAATAATTCACTCACAATTGATAGTGACCTTAGAAAAGACAGAGACTGCATTACATTATTTACAAAAGTCTGTGGATTTCTTAGCAAGGATCACTTTACAAAATAGGAGAGACTTGACCTTGCTTTTTATGGAACAGGGAGGAATTTGAAGGGCACTTGGGGAAGAATGTTGCTTCTATACAGACCATTCTGGGATGGTTGCAAGAACTCTAAATAAGTTAAGAAAAGATACTGATTCATTTAAGTCAAGGACATTAATTGGTCACCATGGCTTGCCATACTCATCTTTTCCCTAATTGAGCTAATGGCTATTTGTTAATTGATCTGTCTTTTTGGCCCATGCATTATCCAAAGGCTGAAACAAGTATTCCCAAAACAGCTACAACAGGTACAACTCATGTCACTTAGAATACCTTATGATAGTTTCGATACATCTCAACCCATGGATGAACTCTCAATTTAAGGGTATCCATGATGAAACTCCAGATAGGGGTGGTCTTGACACGTATACTGTCCCCAGTGGGTTATTCTGGCGTGGTAACTGGGATAAGGGATGGGATATAAAACAGAAGAGGGAAATGTTGGGCCAACATTATCTCAGGGCCTATACCTCAATTCCTATGGGACAGAAAAAAAACATATCTTGAGTTTGAGGGAACTGAGTGAGGATGAGACAGCAAAAACTAAGTATATGTCCCTCTAGCCAGAGGGAGGGTTTGGCTGTCTCTCAGTGGCTGTAGGTACCTCCACATCACACAATGTCAATTAACCTATATAAGCTGATGCTCACAGTAATAAACTAGTTTCTGATTTGACTTAACTCTGTATCACATCTGATTGTTCTGTCTCATGGGGCTGTGGATTTTATTGTCCTGTGTCATGCAGCTGCAGAAATGATAGATATCACACTCACCTTTCCCTGGGGAAAAAGGAGGCAAAAGAAGCCTAGCACTCAACTATGATCATAGCAGCATTATTTATCATAGCCACAACCTGGCAACAACCTAAATGTCCATCTATTGAAGAATATATAAGGATATTGTGGTACATTTATAAAATGGGGTACTGCACAGCAGAAGAAAATGACATCTTGAAACTGCAGGCAAATGGGTGGATCTAGAAAGCATCATATTGAGTCAGGTAACCCAGAAAGACAAATATCATATATATTCACTCACAAGTAATATTAGACTTAAAGCAAAGAAAAACCAACCTACAATTTACAATACCAGAGAACCTTGATGACAAAGTGGAACATAAGAGAGACATACATGGATCTAATCTACAGTGGAAATAGAAAAAGATAAAATCTCCTGAGTAAATTGGGAGCTTTGGGACCATGGGGGAGGGGTAGAAGGAAAAAAAAGAGAGGAATGGAGAGGAGTCGAAAAAAATATATAGCTCAAAATAAACAAAAACAAGAAAGACTACATTTAAAACATTGTTCCTGGATTCATAGTTTGGATATGAGGAAGTATGATAATATAGGAGTGTAAAGTAGAGAGCATAATGGTAACAAGTTGGTAATATATCAGATATTCAGTTGCATGCATTATTATGCTGTTTCAACTATTTTTGAAAGGTATCCTATTATCAGTTTTAAAATCGAGATATTGAGACTGACAGAAATTTGACATATATTAAGTTCGTAAACGGTAACTCCAAACACATCTACCTAGATTTCAAAATCTACATTCTTTCACTTGTATCAGACACAAAACTTTCTAAATCTACTTACTCCTCCAAAGGTCTGCTAGAATACCGTAGCATACTTTTGTAGTTACTATCTATTTTTCTGTTTATAGCAGAGAATTAAAAAAAGTTATATTTAATTTATATATGTCATTATTTAACCTAAAGTCAGTAATCACCTCTCCTAATGGTTGCTTTTCCATTTAACAAGAAAATAATAGCTATTATTCATCATAAGTGTGCAGTCACTTGAAAATTTTGTCCTGTCTCTCAAAAAGTACATCAATAGCTAACATTTAATAGGAGTTCTTTTTTTATTGTAAGCATTTTATTTATTTATTTATTTATTTATTTTTGGTTGAAAAAAAATTCTGCCTCTTCCCCGTCTCCCATTTCCCTCCCCCTCCTCCCACTCCACTCCTCTCCCCCTCCCTCCACTCTTCTCCCCCTCTCCCCACTCCTCTCCCCCTCCCCCCACTCCATTCCCCTCCCTCTGAAGAGTCTGAAGAGCAGTCCGGATTCCCTGCCCTGTGGGAAGTCCAAGGTCCTTCCCCCTCAATCCAGGTCCAGGAAGGTGATCATCCAAACAGGCTAGGCTCCCTTTGGAAAGCCGTGTGGTGATTTCTCAGGAAATTCTGGATCAACCTACTACAAAACCCAGTAATACCACTCTTGGGAATATACCCAAGAGATGCCCTATCATATGACAAAAGCATTTGTCCAACTATGTTCATAGCAGATTTGTAATAGCCAGAACCTGGAAACAACCCAGATGCCCTTCAATGGAAGAATGGATGAAGAAAGTGTGGAATATATACATATTAGAGTACTACTCAGCGGTAAATAATATGAGTTCTTTATGAATAAGTCACTTCATATACACAGCCATTAACCTCACAGTAATATATGTGATAAAGATAATTCTTATTGCTTTGTAATTGGTGTATCAGAACTTATGTATATTGTCAAAAATACAGCTCATAATTTGAGAACACAACTGTCCCTATTCAAACACACATACACACATCTTTTTATTTCAGTCTTCTACTGTCTTCACTGCATCATAATGATGAAACTACTTGTCAACATAATGTTAATCATCTCATTTCTCTTACTTAACTTATTTCATTCTGCCTCTTTTATTATTGACTTCTTTATTTATTTAAGAGTCTCTTATTTGTTATCATTTTCCATTGTCAACTGCAATTAATTTATAACTCTTGCTAAATCTTTTAAGGCCATCATTCACAGACAAACTAGACCAAGGAAACTATCTTCTTGTCAACCACCACTACAAAACACAACAAGTTTACATAATGGCTAAAATAGTTTCAAAATTGTAAGAAAAAAATGAAGCTGATATGTTTTTTGCTACCAGTGTACAATGACTAAATAACTACATTCAAATATTAAAGGACAGAAAAGGTAAGAAATAGCACTGGTAATTGAGTTTGATACTACCTCAAGAACTATATGCATGAATAGAAAAAGAAGTTTTAAATGAGTTTCACCTTATACACAGTTCATAGAATGAGCTAGTAAAGTAAATTCAAAGTAGAAGTTCTGAATGTATTTGACATCACAAATAATTTTGTGAACAGAGGACTTTATGACTTTCTATTCATGCCTTCCTTCAATGTGTTTGATAAACAAGGGTTAGGTTCAAAAGGTCAGACATGAAAATAGCAGAATCAGACAAGACATAGAATAGTATCTAATGATTTAAAAGCACAAGACTCCACATTTGCCATGCATGTCCTCTAATCTTATCTCTTGAATGAAACTCAACTGAATGCCTATTAGAGAGCACTACATATGTGGAACTCTTCATGTAATTATCTTAAACTCATTCTAAGACAACTAAATTAAAAATAAAAACTAATATAAAATAATTATTTCTGCTGAAAACATACTAATACCATTATTATCACCATAAAATAAAGAAAAGTTTTAATATAATGGTATCTTAGAGGCAAGAAGTGAAATACTGAACTGTTCCATGGTATTTTTAAACTTTTTTCTCTCACACTAAACTGTTTAAAACTACATTTTAATACTTGCTGTCATTAAGAAAAATGTGCAGTTCCCTCCTCTATTTGAGAATCACAGTTGCTAATGAATGCTCATTGATCTGAGATAACTAAAAGGGTAAAATGCAGGTATTGAAATTTGGGTTAGCATCTTTTTACTGGACTTGGGTGCTACTTTAACATTTCCCAAGCAGAGGTTACAGTGATAGCATCATCAATCCAGTGTAACGCAAAGAACATTCAAGTGATGTTGTCTGGCCAACTGCAGCAATGAGCTTGGTTCCTTCTGCATCAGGAAACAAAGTATTGTCTGGTGGCAGAGAAGGTATTAGTCATTTCTAAGTCCTCTCTGGTATATCTCCGAAGATCACAGTGCATGCTGATATTCACGTAGCAACCCCACTTGGCCAAGGTACTTATCTATCTATACATCACATGACAACTGTTTGCTGAGGGCTGCTACTTTATTCATATATGGAAGGGTGCAAAATTCCTTTTTCCCATACAGTCCTTACTCTCTCAATATTATGGGAATCTCTACATTTTATGTGGTGATTTTGTCACAATTATTTCTCATCAATTATTCGGGCCTCTTCTCACCCTACTACTTACTTACTAATAAGATAATATTCAAATAAGACTAATTTTCTTTAGTGTACTTCTAGGAGATTTATCTAGCTTAATATTTTTCAGTGATGCTTATAATATAAAATAAGGTTCTCAGAAACATGAATGTCCTATATTTAATGTTTTGGTCTGTTGCTAACCATGGTGAAGAAATATTTTTTATTGTTTATAGGGAGCAGGTTTTCTTATGTATTGTCATAGAAAGATAATCATTCATATTTGTAAGAAACTTGAATATATACGTTCTTACTACTAACAAAACTTACTACTATTAAACTGTTTGGTTTAGAATCTTCTCTGAATGATCTAGAACTAGCAAATGGAGAGCTGGAACTGATATTCCAGGTTGCTTAAATGCAGAAAATTATAACAAAATTTACTGCAGTGTCTAGTTATTGTCAATAAAGGAGATTAATATTTAGATATTTTCCCACCTTTGCTCTCCATATTAGAACATTTTCTATTTTAATTTTGTATACTTAATTTTTATATTCTCCTTTTTATTTCTCAAAGAACAAGTAGATTCATTCTTCATATGAAATTAAACTGTTCTAATAGATATAAATCACCCTTATCATACAATAAAACTATAATGAAAAAATTGTACTTGCTGTTACTGAAAGCACTAATGCCATAGCTAAAACTCCACTTTTAGTGTTTACTTTTTCTTTTCGGTTTGTTTCTTGGTTGTTGTTTAGAAATAGACCAACACTCTAATACTATGAATTGAATACTATTACTTGCAGATGAAGAGAAGATTCATTCCTGAAATCCTTCAGGGTTATCATCATAAGAATTTATACTAAGATTTGTGAAGGCACAAATTGAGGGTTTAAAACATATTTGAAAAAAATTGAATGCTCTTTTCACATATTTTGTTATTCAATCATTTCAATAATCCAAGTACAGCCACTTTTTTCAATACAATCAATTAAATAAAAAAATAAATGGAATATCTTACTGTTTCCCATTAGATTCAGAACCATCAATATACCAAATAATGTATTTTTTCTTGTCTTTTGGTATTTAAAGATCTACAACTGTTTTAAAAACAAATAAAAAGTATCTGGCAGTCATTGGCACAAAGTGCATTGGGTAAATTGTTTGCATCAACAAGTTTTTGATTATCAAATACATGCAAAATATCTGACCGAATAGTATCCAAATAATGAATTAATTGTCATAATTCCTAATATTTATCTTGATCTCTGAAAACTCTTTAAAATATTTTAAAAGTCATGCATTAGTGTGGCCACAGCCATGTGATAATTTACTGTCTGGCTTTGTTCAAATAAAGGATTAACGTTAAAGGTTTGACTTTCTTTGACACTAATAGAAAACTGTGATTTTTAACTCAAATCAGTTCATCTTGCATGCAAGTAATGTTATATAGTCATAGGATTAGATAGCATTAGCAATTTAAGTGCAATGATTATTAAAACTGTAACATGTCAGAATTGTGATGGCTAATCAAACTAAGTTTGTTGGGCTATACCTGAAACATTTCTCATTCAGTATATATACATTGAGACCAGAGAATATGTGTTGTTAATCCATTTCCAAGGTGCTACTTATACTGTACATCCATAGGTCACATGTGGTGGACCACTAGAATAGAGTAAAAGGGAAGAAACTAGAACAGAAATGTCCTAACATATTCTAGTAAACAAATAGGTGAGCATCCTAAGGTAAGTCTTTCACCTTCTTTGTGTATCTTAAAAAAAACAAATGAATGCTTACTTTAGTATATATATATATATATATATCAGAATTTCTAAAATTTATTCATTTGAGAATTTTTTTAAATATAAGATTATTGATTTTATTTTTAATTTATTGATTCATTTATAAAAAGAAAACAAACTATTTTTTCATTATACATACCAATCCAAGTTCTTACTCTCTTCCCTCCTCGCATTCACTCCAGATATCCTCCATCCCCAGCCCCATCCAATCCACAGAAAAGGTAAGGCATGTTGCTTTTGGGGAACTTTATATCCCTTCCTACTATATCAAGGCTGACACAGGTATCTCTCCAAAGAGAATAGTTTCTCAAAAGGCCAGTACAAGCAGTAGGGATAAGTCCTGGAGCCACTGGCAGTGGCCTCTCTGTCTTCCCCAGCCATACAACTGCCAACCACATAAATGAGATAAACTTGATAATATGCAAATATTACTTACACGAAATTGACAGAATTTAAAGTGAAAAAATAATAAAATAGATAATATAATAGCAAATGTTAGTAAATGCTCTATAGAAAAAAATAAAAACAAGTTTAAAAAATATGAAGTGGTAGTAAGAATGATAAAGTTCTAAAATTGAATTTTTCTATTTGCTCATAAACATTTTCCCTATGAGATAAGTGTTTGTATTTCCACACTATTCCTTGGGAAATTTTAGGTTGAATATAATTTGTTTATTATTGATAGATTGGATTACAGAATTAGAAATTGAACACAGATATGACTCTAATATCATTTTCTTAACTAACATGACTTATCACAACTTGATAAACTATTTTATTTGGGACTACTGATATAGCTTAATAGATAGAGTTATTGTCCTGGGTTCAATTCCTAGCATTACTTAAAACTTGGCATGGTGGCACAAACCTCTAACCCTACCTTGTAAGAGGTGGATATAGGAAAGTCATTATCATAGTTCCATACATACAAAGGTCAAAGCAAGCATGGGACATATGAAACACTTTCTCACAAAGCAAGTAAAAATTATAAAAAGCATTTAACCATGAGTAAAAAGCAAAAGAGATGAATGTGATAGACATGGTTATTGTTGGTATCTATATATCTATATCTCTATATATTCTTTCTGTGGGCCCATGTGCTGGTTTCCTTAAATGCTCAACATGTATTATCTGAATCATAATGCATTACCAACCATAATGTCATATGATAACAGTTTAATCATAGGGTAGTTGGACTTGCAAACAAAACATGGTTGCCCAAACCCATTATATTTGAATAGAGTAATGAACAATTCTTCAGTGAATTTTATGTGGTGTCTTTTGGTTTCCAGTCATAACTTGTGATTAATTTGCTTGTACAGAATTTGGAAAGATCACTTCAAAAAAGCCATAAAAACATTAACAAAATATCTAATATCACCATTAGAAAAAAAGCACACACACTTCTGATGTAATAATTCCATTTCACAAATAAAAAAAACCAAAACAAAAAAAAGATGAAATGTTTTTATTCAAAATCTCACCCACTTAGTAATCCTTAAGCATGATGCATGAACTTTCATCTGATTTATTACAGGCATTTCTACTGGAAAAATGTCTCATTTCTGTATCAAAATAGAATACCAGTATATAAGACTTTAGGAAAATATACCCAGTGCTTTATAAATAAGCTTTACACAACTATCAAGGAATATGCATACATAAGTATGTATTTAAAATATTTATCACTTAATTTTATTCTAATAATTATCAATACCTTAGATGTTGCAGAATTCAGAACACACCAAAGAAAATTACATGTTTTATGTGATTTTTTCTGTATCCTTTCATTTTGGGGGGGATATAATTAAGGGGTTCATCTCAGCCTTTTTGCCTCATTCAGTTTATAAAGTGTTTTGGACTTGTAATGTTTTGCTCCAGGTACATTTAGAGCATGTTAGAGAAAGGCATTGCATGGACACTCATAAACATATGTATTTCCTAAATAAAACATACACATTTTCCCAATTATAATATATACTGATTCTATAAAACAAAAGGAATACTCAGTACAGTGAGTATTCCTCAATCTTTAATAGGATTCAAGAATACACTTGACAGATACTCATTAGTTTTTTTTTTTTTTTAAGCAAGTAGACTAAAGAAGTTTAAATGCCTCTTGTTGGTTAGCTTGGCTTTGGAAGTGCCTATATCCAATTTGAGATAGACATTGTAAGGTTTACCTCCTGGTATTGATCAGTTTTTCCTTTTCATTATATAACGAGTCATCAGTTCCACTGAAGCCTTTTCTATCTGATCCCCTGGGAAATTATTCTATTTAAGCTAGACTGGAGGGTCATAATTCTGTCATCCTTCCTTTATGATATCTATAATTAGAAAATTAATAAAACCATAGATTCTTGGTTGTTTTATACGGTTGAAATCTGGATTACTTTTAAAAATATTTTGCTGATAGCAGCAGTGAAATTAAGCTGCAGAAAGCAGATAACAGGGGTTATTTACTTATTTTTTTTAACTGTAAGGTACTGAAAACCAAACTTTCTCTCCAGTTAGTGCTTTTCTTGCAATATAGGATGTTAAGTAAAAACCTAACAATGCAAAAGTCTCTTGGTTAGAACATAGGGTGGTTTATCTCTCCATATACATTATTTTCAGTTGTACTATTGAGCAATTTTCCATGGTGTTTTACATTTTCAAATCATAACTTGTGATTAAGTTTTTAAAGCAGAAGTAGGAAAGATAACATTTGGAAAAGAAATAAAAGCTTTAAAGAATTTTCTAGTATCAACATTTTCAAAGAGAAAAAAAGAAAGAAAAAAATGAAAGAAAGAAAGAAAGAAACAAAGGAAGAAACAAAGAAAGAAAGGGAAAGAAGGAAGACAGGAAGGAAAGGAGGGAGAAAAAAGAAAGCAAAAGAAAACAAAAAAAGAAAAAAATGTCCTCCAGGAAAGCAACATAAAATTTGACCTTATAATATATTATTTTAGTATCATTCTTATCTTGATGTTATTTAACATTTCTTCATTAAAGAAATAGACATGCTATTTCAAATCAAAATAAAATGTCAAGCTTGATCAAGAAAAGTAAAATCTATGAATTGAAAAGTAATTGAGCTTTTCATTTGTATCACTAAACTTTTTCCATTTTCAAAAACTCTGCTTTGACTCTTCCTGTGTTCCCAATTCAGATGCTGACCATTACCATAGTTTGCATTATTTTTTGCTTTCCAGAAATTTATAGGGCCAAATATTTGACAAAGACATTGCCTGTAAGTGCTGAGATGCAGGTGTGCATGGCTGGGCTTGGCACCCAGCAGTGGTCATTGTTGCCAAATCCAAGACCATTGTAGTTGTATTGCTGCAGGCACAACAGATGTAGGTGCAGCTTGTTTAGTAAGCCATTTCTAATCTCAATAAATCTAGTTAATGCTCAACAATGTTCCTCACTTATGGAACAAATCCAATATAGAAAGTCATCACTGGTGGAATGTATAGAATTGTGAAATATGAGACTTATCACAGTACAGTGGTCATTTATTCATTAGTCAACTCAAGTTCATATCTCAAAATGCTCACTGAGAAATGAGTATGAAAGGTATAAGGTATTATACTTTTTATTATGAATTTGTTATACATCAAGTAACCCCATTCTAGTTTTTAAATAATGAACTTGGCCTGGAAGATTGCTCATCTGTGCCTTGATGAAGATCTTATGATAGGATTTAGCATAGATGGTGTTTTATTCAAATTGATCCTCATTCATAATCAGTGTGACCAGTTGCAATCAGTAGTATGATTCAAATTCTCTGTTAAGCTCTGTTAAATATGTAAATCTTCCTTGCTCTTTACATGCATTTTTGATTGAATATATTCCAGAGATTTGTAAGAGTTTTAATGGCACATGTATATCCTTTAGGATTTGAAAGCAAAATACTCTTTCACATCTCCATTACCCTGCTGTTAGAGTTTACAATGGGTTACTTTCAACTTGTATTTTGGATAGGGCTGAAGAGTAGAAGGATCATTTCCTGATCCTTGGTTTCTGCATGTACAGATATAATTGCATGAGATGCTTGGGCTGTGTATGAATCCTGATATTATCTGAATGATCTTTGTGTTTCAAAGAAAATTTCATAATATATGGATAAATTATTTCTGTTGTACTGGGGCATGCTATTCAACAATACTACCATGAAATTCTTGAGACATGCAAAAAATGTAAGATTAATATCTGAGCTTATTTCCAGAATGAATACAGCCTTGAAATACAGACAGACATTGATAGAAAAAATGGTTGCCTGTAAAGCATCCTCTAATTTTCAGATCGTATTATACATCCTCCTTGGACTTCATTGTCATTGATTTGTTAAGTCAGTATGAATTTGGTCTGGAACAGGTACTCTCTATTAAGTACTGTGATTCCTTTAAATAGTCTAGAATACAGATTTACCCTTGAAAGATATATACAAAAGGTGTGAATGTGCATTTTTTTTTACCAATTTCACATACTAAAACCTTAATATCCAATATACAGTGTTGTGGAGCTTTAACAGTTGTATAAGTGAGGAGTTGCTATGATCCTGTAAATGAATTAATACTGTCACAGAAGACTGTAAATCATAATGGAAGTAGGTTCTTGATAAAAAAAAAAGATTAATTCTGTTATGCATTCTTTTCTGTCCCTCTCTGGTTCAGATCCTTTGCCTCTTCTACCTTACATCTTTGGATAACATAGCAAGATGGTTTGAACTTGTGAAACCCACCTCTGTAACATTATAAAACATATTGTTGTTCATAATACTTTACCACATTTCAGGTAAAAGAACCAATGATACCATGAAGTTGCAGTTTTTGAATCTGCTTTGTTAGAAAAAAGTAGCATATTGATTCAAGGTCAGTTTGATGTCACTGGAATATTATGCAAATAAACAGAAGCATAGATTATTCAAAGATTGCATGAAATATTTTACTAGCTTAGTATTCATTTAGATAGGAAAATAAATACTTCATCTTTGGAAGGAATAATATAATTCCTAAGAAAATAAATATTCAATACTCAAATTCAAATGAAAAAAAAAACAAAAAACCCAGGATAATCAAACGTGTACATAAAAGAAGCTTCTAGAGGCATTACCATCCCTGACATCAAGGTCTATTATAGAGCTACAGTAATAAAAACACCCTGGTACTGGCATAAAAACAGATAGGTTGACCAATAGAATCAAAACAAAGACACGGATATGAATCCATACATCTAGGAACACCTGATCTTTGACAAAGAAGCTAAAATTATACAATGGGGGAAAACATCTTCAACATTGCTCTGCCTATACTTCCCACCTGGCTACTGGCCAATCAACATGCATTTAAAATACTAGTGACAGGGTACAGACCATTGTCCCACAGCACCCCCCCTTTTTGTAAAAATATAGCAAGAACTCTGAATTGAACCTCTTTTGGCTAGTTTTTCTCCTGACCATTATCCATACAACTTGTAAAACTTGAAACCAACATTCTAAGCAAAGAAAAACATTCATAAGAAATTTTTTGGAATGTTGGCATAGTTTTCCAGGCTACTTTTTGCTGAATGGGAACACTTATAATCTTACAGGGACCTAAAGAAAATCTAGAATTATAATCAAGTCCTGACTGGAGCATCCTGTGAAACTTGATCATCTCAACAGCAGTCTTTGAACTGTTATGGGTGTAGAACTCAGACATCTGGGCCATTCTTCCTATCAGAGATTTCCCATGGGGTCTTCCTTGGTCAAACCTGAGTTTTCTTAATGAAGAATGGATACACAGTACCTCATTTCCAGAGATCCACCTGCCTCTGCCTCACAAGTGTTGGAATTAAAGATGTGTGCCAATACACCCAACTACTCTTTTTTTTTCTCCTTTTTTCTTTTAAGGACTTTATCCTTTTTCCCCCAATCCTACGTATATTTTCAAACACGCTGTAAATTGTTCAGAGGCTTTTTTTGTATGAAACTATCTTTACTGTATCTCTCTTTTTTGACCACATAAGTGTTTAATTTGTTGTGATATGGCTAGAATTAAATATGTGGCTTTGATGGCTAGATCAAACCCATCTCATAGCTTTTTCAGATTTTAGCCTAATGCCAGAGGTACAGCCTGGAGCCATGTTTATTGCCAAAACTTTATGGCATTTTAAGGTTCTGACCACCACCAAAAAAGTCTGAGGTCAGCTTTTTATCAACACCATTTAAGTATTTTGTGGCAGGACCTCTTAGAAGAGCTGCAGGATTTTGTAGCTAATACTGAGTCAGGAAGCCTCTCTTAAATGAGAGCACTTGCCTTTAGCAAGCAGAGCCCACATGAGAAAGTGTTTCTATCAAGAAGATGTGCTTAACTCTATTCTTTTATATCTAGAATAACTTCCCAAAATTTCTCAGACATTTAAGCAGTCCATTTTGTTGACTGAGGTTTCTGTCCCACCTGGTCCTGCAGTCATTCAGTCCCAAATTAAACACACAGAGGTCTGTGTCTGGGTAATGACTGCAGACTGAATCTTTCCTCTTAAAAGAATTCTCATTGCCTTTCTATACTTCCTGCCTGGCTACTGGTAAGTCAGTGTTTATTTAAAATACAAGTGACAGGGTACAGACCATTGTCCCATAACACATTCCTCTATGGGTACTGATATTGCCTTTAAAGGCCAAATCCCCCCTTTTATTGTAAATTATCATTTTGAAAAGCCATAGATTCAATTATTATTTGTGTACCTTCTCAATTTTGTATCACTCTATTTACAACTGAAGGAAATCTTTGTAAAAAACAAAAACATTGAAGGTTTCTTTTGAGACCTGTATAACTTTAGAAATAACCCATTCTCTTTTTAACATCTTGTACTCTCTAAAAAGTTGATCTTGGAAAATTTCAATACCTTCAGCCTTACTTCATTATTCAATGATCCAAGCCTCATCTTTCTACTAAGTCTTCCACTACAATCAAGGAGCAGGTTTTAACGCTGCTGTAAACAAATCTTTTCAGTCTTGTTGGATAATTTTGCTACTAGTTGACCATGAATTTAACATCTGCCTCACAAAAGTTGAATGCATACAATATGAGACTATCACTTACTTAAACTGCCTCAAGTCTAACATTTCCACATGAATCACACCATAGATACACAGCCATGGAGATATCTGTCATTTGACATTTGTTCATGTTAGGTGACTTGATAAATAAAGGTTGGTTGTTTTAAAGACTTAGGCTGTTCTTCTCTAATCTTGTGATGAAATTCTGAGGTTAGATCTTCTTTAAATCCCTCTGTTTTGTCTTAATATCTCTTAAGACTCATAACTTATCAGTCAAAATGTCATTACCTTCTTTAGCAACTTTCTGTAAGGCCCATATCTTGATACTTATATCAACTAAATTTGCACCCATATCAACCAGTTATTTTAGGGATAAAAAGAACAATCAAGCAGATAAGGTTTATAATTGACATTATTTAAATCCCATCTATGCTAATTACCCAATCATTTAATTGTTCCATTTTAAAACCATTCATTGTTGTAATCATACAGAGACTTAACTCCCTCCATTCTAATATAGGTTCCCATTTTTTTAACGTGGGAATAAACTTTTTCTCTTTTTTTAGGTAGCTTCCTCATTTAAGAACTCTCAATTGTCCCACCAAATCTGTTGTCAATTGCTGTGAAATGTGAGGTATAAAACTTCTGAGCAAAGAACACAGACGGTGAACAGCTCAGGTGAGAACAGCTGACTATGTTCAAGTGTCAACAGCCTGAGGAGGCAGGCCAGGGAAAAACCTATAACCCAAGGGCAAAAAGAAGGCGAAGAACCAGCTGTTTGCCTGTACAGGGGATCTTGTGAAAATCGCTGACTTTTGTAGCATTTGGAACGCAAGCCCCTGTGAGGTTTACTGTAGAGCGGCTGCAGCTGTTGGTCTGGTGACACTTTCAAGTACTGTTCCGTCCAGTGGGTGCAACTCCAGTGGGATCTGTTGACTGAAAATCCACAAGAAAGCAGTTATTTCATAAATTTGTGCCCCAAAAGTTGGATGCTACGTGAAGTGTTAGTCTAGGTAATTATAATGAGTAAATATCAGGAGTCATATATCAGCATATAGACCTAGAAGTTCAGAGAACCTGGAACAGTCACCAGTTACTTTCTACTTGTTTCTTTCTCCCTCCAAAAGTGCCTGTAGTCTACCTTATCACTTCCTCCAAATCCTGAGTGCTGGGATTAAAAGAAGAAGCCACCACTGCTCAGATTCTATGGTTAACTAGTGATTGCCCTCTGATCTCCAGGCAAGCTTTATTTGTCAGAACACAAAACATCACACAACAGTTTTCTATCTGGTATACAAACTCACTCAAGGTAGAACTCTCAATGCTGCCTGAAGAAAAAGTTGTCCTCTTGAAACTCACCCTCTCCAAATCAGAAAACAGGTATAGAAATTCCTGGGGGCAAAAGGATATTACAGGCTCTGGATTCTGTAATTTGGGGAAATGGCCTATCCCCTTTACTCTGCCTCTGCCAGAAACCAGCCTTTAAGTAGACTAAAACAAACAAACAATAAAAGTTTCCCAGAAATAAAATCAAGCCCTAGCTTTGGCCTTATTAGATGTTACTAATCTGATTGTTTCACCTTTTCGACCATGAGACTCATAATATTAAATTACATTAAATATTTTGACTCAGAACCTAGGATTCTGAGTCACTGTTTGTACAGAATCCCCTTTTAGCCAACCACTTATCTTAGCTCCTGTTAAACTGCTTGTCTCAAACTGTTTGTTTTTGCCAAGCCTACTGTACTTACCAAATAAGATGCCCGGTGATGGATTCTACCTTTTATATCTGTCCAGATGTCTGGACCTAGTGACCTTTTTTTGGCCATTATGTTTTAATGCCATACCTGCAACTGCTATACTAATAAGAATAGCTGACAAGATTACTCTTGGGTCAGGACCTTACTTTTAGCCATTTCCCATGTTTGGAAACCCTACTAAGAGGAACAAATGGCTAGACAATAACAAATTCCCACATCATTTGGTATCAGGGTCTGTTTCTTTATTAGCCCAGCCTCACTTCTGCTGCTGTACAGTTTCAACACTGGAACATTAATGCCCAATGATAATTCTGAGGTCTCCAACATTACTTTGAGAAACTTCTGAACATTTATCAAGCCAGGCAACCCCATTTCAAGGACATTCTCCTGCCTACAACAGAGGCTAATCTGTTTAGTGATGAAAACAGCCTGGATATCAATGGAGTCAGTATGTAACAGGCCAAGACAGTGCAAAGCTTTTTCCATCTTGTTTTCTTACTAAGGGCATTTCAGATTTAACTAGAATTTGATATGCTTGATGAAGAATTCCATGGAAAATTACCCAACCATATTCTAGGAAACAAAGTTTGGGATGTCCTAGATAACTTATCTTACTTGGTCTGTTTATATGAAACTCCCTACAGGTAACCACTTTTCTAAGTTTTTTTTCAATTGTTTGCTTAAAAGTGGTTGGTTTTGTTCCAGGTGACTGCCAACCACAATGTTAGGTCATGGTTTCTGTAAAAAAAAAAAAAATATTCTGAACACTTGGGGCAACATGTATGTCTCCTAAGACTTAGGTATGTTGCCAGTCAGCAGGAATAAAGATTTTAATTGGCTATATGCTGTGTCTGATTGGTAATCTTTGGTGGGATCCCTTTTACAAGGATAGCCAACAAAAGAGTAACTATCCAGTGAGCCACTGCATGAACATGAGGCTTGAAACAGGGCACATAAACCAAGGAAGCAGAGCTGATTGCTCACATTCTAGCCCTACATTTAAAACAAAAGGGCAAACAAACAAACATGTATATAAACAAGAGGTATCTATTTGTAATCAATCTTTCATGTCCATGCCACAATTTCAGGGAAGGGGGGCATTAACTACTAAAAAAATGAAATAAAAAATCTATTAAAAACAATATCAACAAAGAATTCTTCCTCTCTTTACAGTGTCTGGCTCCCCAAAGAGATGGCTGATATCCATTACAAGAGACATCAAGCAGACAACACACAAACAGATGACTCATGCCCTCATGGTGGTTTCAGATTGTCCTTTTCCCATTCTGGACAGAGGTGTAGCAGAGTGAGACAGGGCAAAGTTTCTCCATCTTGCATTCTCGCTAAGGACATTCCAAAATTAGGCAGCACCATAACCTTTACTCCTTAAGCAGATAAATTTCCCATTATTCATACCTACCAACTTAGCTTAACTGTCCTATGTCTGAAGAATATCTCCTAGTTCTTCCAGAGTCACAGCAGAAACAAATCTGGTCCCAGAGACACTGATCCTGGATTTGCAACAGGAGTTTCCTAAGGTATGGGATGAAGTAAATCCTCCAGTTTTGGTAGCACCACACCCATGAGTCATAGTAAGTCCCTTGACTACAGCTACATTCATGAGGTCCTAGTCCTATCTATGAACCAAAGGGTTCCACTGGGAATTGCTTCCCAGATCAAGTGCTTGTTGAAAATTCACACCTTTACCCATCCTATCCAGCTTGTAATATACCTTTCTTGCCTGTCCATAAACCATAGACCTCAAATTATTAGCCAGTTTAAAATCTCCATCAGCGAATTAACCAAACTAAAACCATTCATTCTGCTGACTCAAATTCATCCATTTTGCTCAGTCTCCTCCTGACACATCACCAGGAATTAATGTCTAGGGTGCTAGACCTTGAGGATGCTTTTTTTTTTTTTTTTTGGTTTTTCGAGACAGGGTTTCTCTGTGGTTTTGGAGCCTGTCCTGGAACTAGCTCTTGTAGACCAGGCTGGTCTCGAACTCACAGAGATCCGCCTGCCTCTGCCTCCCGAGTGTTGGGATTAAAGGCGTGCGCCACCACCGCCCGGCTCCTTGAGGATGCTTTTGCTCTGTTCCAGTGAGCCAGCACATATTTGCCTTTGGGGACTGATCCAATGTCCAATAAAACAAACCAGCTAATCTGGGCATAACTATCCCAAGGGTTCAAAAATTTCCCTTCACTTTTTGTGGAAACAGTATAAAAAGACTTAAGAGAATTCAGTGTGTCACACCCTGATTCAACCCTGTCCCAGTATGTAGATGATATTTACTGGCAGAAGCCAACATTGATGCCAGTATGAAAGATACAAAGGACTTCCTACAGCTGCCCCAGACTTTGGAATATTATTTCTCTGTAAAAAAGGTCTAGCTCTACCAAAGAAAAGTCTACCATCTTTGGTACAAGTTAGCTCAAGGTAGAACTCTCAGTATTACCCTGTCAGGAAGTCATCCTCTAGATCCACACTCCCCAAACCAAGAAGCAGCTACAAGAACTCCTGAGGCTGGGACGATATTACATCTGGATTCCTAGGTTTGCAAAAATAGCCCAGTTTATTTACAATTCTACCATGGGAGACCAGATTCTGCTACAAACATACTGATGGAGGAACTTGTTTTCCTGAAACTAAAGCAGACTCTAGCTCAAGGCCTAGCTTTGGCCCTACCCAATGTCACTAAACAGTTCCACCTTTATACCTGTAAGACTCAGGGCATTGTAAAGAACATTGTGACTCAGACCTTGAAACCTTGGCAAAGGCCCTTAGTGTATCTGTCTAAGCATCTAGACCTGGTGGTCTCTTATTGTCCATCTTGTTTCCATACAATAGCCTTAATCACTATATTGATACAGTATATTGATAATGGAGGATGACAAGCTGATCCTCAGGCAGGACCAGACTATAACAGTTCCCCATGCTGTGGAAACCATGCTAAGAGGGACAAATGGTCAGTATATGTCAAATGCCAACATCCATTCAATATCACAGTCTGCTATTCTTTCAGCCCCTTCTCACTTTTGCTGCTATACAGAATATCAACCTTGTAATATTGATGCCTGATGACAACTCTTAGATCCCTCAGCTTGGCTGAAAGACTTGCCAGACATTTCTTAGGCCTGTTGACCTACAGGAAACTCCTTTATCTGAGGCAGAGTTCTGTTGAAATAGCAGCGGCGGGGCTGCGTCCCCAACATCCCGGCCGCTTGCACGGCTAGCTTTACCTTAAATAATTACATGGACACTGTATTCCTTTAAGCACTGCTTGGCCCATTAGCTTCAACCTCTTAACCCATTTCTAATCATCTAAGTAGCACCACGAGGTGCGCTTACCTGGAAGATTCTAGCCTACGTCCATCTTGGATGGGAGCTTCATGCCTCTGCCTAGGAGAGCGGAGCTATCCCGTCTGCCCGCTAGACAGGAGCATGGTGTCTCTTGGCGTCTCTCTCTGAGGCATCTGGCTCTGAGCGGAGCTGCATGCTTTCTGACCTCACTTCCTCTTCCTCTCAGCATTTTCTTCTGTTTACTCCAACCACCTATGTTCTAACCAATCGGGACCAAGCAGTTTATTTATTGCTGATCCAAGGAAATCAACAGATTGATGACACTCCCACATCAGAGTTCAATCTGTTTACTAATGGAAACAGTCTTGTCATCAATTGAGTCAGTAGAGTCAGAGCATCAATAACTACTCAGTGGGCCACCATATGGACACAAGCCTTGCTACAGAGCACATTTGCCTAAAAGACAGAGCTTGATTGTTCTCATTCAAGCCCTATATTGGGGAAAGCATGAATGAGTAACAGTTTTGTAGAAGCAGGAATGCTTTGCTACCATTCAGGCTCATGCCTTGATTTGCCTATTGACTGATGAATGAAAAACTTTTAAAAACAGGAAGGGAATTTTTGTTCTTCTTTAGGTGGTATGACTCCCTGAGGAGGTAATAGTTATATTATAAGTATCATTAAACAGTCAATATGTCTAAAGACTAAGTAATTCAGAGGGAAGATTAGGAAGCCTGGCATGCTGCAGAGATGCCTCTGGATCTCCTTTCTGTCTTGCCCATTGCTTTATATGATCTGCAGCTCCCTCTCCATCCTAACTAATCCCAGAAAGAAAATGATAAAGCTCATTAACAGGATGCAAAACAGACTCTGATTAGATGGCGGATATTGCCAGACATAAGATAAATCCTCCCTCTGGTCTTCTGATGCCTCAGTGCAACAGTTGCATTAGCTGGATGTCAATGGAAGATTATTATTATCTTCTAAGTATGAGATTATACATCTTTGAGAGATGGCCACCTAGTTGTTTCTAAATATCTCTCCTACACACAGGTCACTTCAAGGCAAGGGGCAGAAGGAGCCCTCAACATTTGTCTATAACAGAGATGTGTGGATCACATTTCTGTCTCGCCCATTGTTTTTTTCTGTTATACAGCTCTCTCAACAACCCACCTACTCTCAGGAAGATGAATGAACTATCCTGGTGAGAAATAGAAAGTAGAGTTCAGAGAGATGAACCTTCCTGATGCTTGGTATAAATATATATTGATGCTTGTGAACATCTTTTAAGAATGAGTAAAAGCCTTTCTTACCTGGAGGGAGATTTTTCTGATAGTGTTCAGGATTTTTTCCAAGGTTTGGGCTGCACATGGCAACTGGATCAGATAATGAACATGCCTTCACTTCATCCATAGCTCAAGTGGCCAATATGGCTTTAAATATAAACTAAAATATCTAATACACCTACTGTCTCAAAACTCTGGACAAGTGAAACACATAAACCAGACTATTAAGTTGATTCTCTCTAAATTAATTTTAAAAATTGGCAAGGGAAATATCAGAGACTATTTCAAATGTGAAACTAATAAACTGATATGCTTACAAGTGAACAATTCTGTATATTTATATGGGTTGTTAAATCTGACTGGAAAAGGAGATTATATTTAACAGGACATAATTAGGAATGTTTTGTTCACCATTTAAAACAAATTGTATTGGCCCATGCTCTGCTCTGTGGGTCAGTTGGATAAGCCTCTAGTTGTCTTCCCCCTTGACCTCTCCTGCAGGTAAACCCAAGCCAAAAACTCCTGTGGCCAAAAACCTCTATTTACCAACTTCTGGGAATATATATTAATTGACTACATTGTTTAGGTACTTGCCTGTCTTTCTTATGGATACTATTGCTATGATGGAACACTATGACCAAAAGCAAATTGGGAAGAAAAGAGTTTATTTAACTTGCACTTCCACATCACTGTTCATAACTGAAGGAAATTAAGACAGGAGCTCAAACAGGGCAGGAATCTTGAGGCAAGAGATGATGATGAACCATGGAGGGGTGCTGCTTATGCCATGCTCCCCATAGTTTACTTGCCATGCTTTCTTATGAACAAATTACCACAAGCCAAGCATGGTACCACCCACAGTGGATTGGGTTCTTTTCCATCAAGAACTAATTAAAAAGTGCTGTAGAGGACGCAGGTGTGTCGGCGGGCAGACGACCTATGCAGGTGCAGCGGCAGATGACCTACGCAAGCGGGCAACGCAGGCCACAGGCGGCAGCTGGGAATGGCAGGGAACAGCGTGCAACACATCATCCCATGACAATTAAATCAAAGAAGTAGGCCTTTGGTTGATGAGGTCCCTGGCAAACGGGGAGCCGGGTCCTGTTCCTGAAGACCCTTCTGAGGGGTAAGAGGGATCTTGGCCCCCGGCAGGAGTCAGGAAAAAGAGTGAGGGCATTTTGAAAGAGGAGCCTCTGGACAGCAGAGAAACCTGATTCAGTTTTAAAAGACCGATTAGATAGCATCAATAGGAGGAGATGGGCAGGTGCCAAGGCAAAAATTCACCCAATAATCTGAAAAACAACATGAAAACACCAGAACCCAATGATCTTACAACAGAAGGACTTGAAAACCCTAACACAGAAGAAGTGGAAAAAAATGAATTTATAAAAGCAATAGAGTCCCTTAAACAACATGTAAAAAAACACCCTTATAGAAATGGATGAGAAGTATAACAAAAAGTTTGAAGAATTGAGTAAATACATACAAGAGACCCTGGGAAACCAAGAAAAAATGAACAAACATGCAATGGAAACAGTTCAAGAATTGAAAACTGAAATGGAAGCAAGGAAGAAAACACAAACTGAGGACCAGCTGGATATGGAAAATCTAGGCCAATGAGCAGAGCCTACAGAAACAAGCATAATCAATAGAATACGAGAGATAGAAGAAAGAATCTCAGATTCTGAGGACACCATAGATAAAATAAATGCACTGATCAAAGAAAACAGCAAAGCCAAAAAATTCTTATCACAAATCATTCAGGAAATATGGGACACGATAAAAAGACCAAACCTAAGAATAATAGGAATAGAAGAAGGAGAAGAATCACAGCTCAAAGGCCCAGAAAATATATTTAACAAAAGTATGGAAGAAAACTTTCCCAACATAAAGAAAGATATTCCTTTGAATATTCAAGAAGCATACAGAACAACAAACAGACTGGATCAAAGAAAAATATCCCTTTGCCAAATAATAATCAAAACACAAAATATACAGGTTAAAGAAAGAATATTAAGAGCTGCAAAGCAAAAAGGCCAAGTAACTTATAAAGGTGAAGGCGTAAGTCACGAACAATGCCACACCAGTTTGGAGTTATAATTAATAGGATGTTATTTATTTAAAAAGGGAAAACTTACAGACCACTGTCCCGGACAACAGCCATCTGCACAACAAGGAAGGGAGTCTAGTCTCCAGCGGAGCAGGAAGTGAAGAGTGAGAGAAAGGAAATAGCCGCTTCTTTTAAAGGGAGAGAAACCACGCCCCAATGGGCTGGTATCTCAGCAGCTATTGGTTGGAGGGGCGGAAGGACCTCCCGCAACACCTCCCCCTTTTGTTTAAGTAAGAAAGTTCTAAACCTACTACAAAATTATATACAATAAGTACAAATATCCTATTCTAACTAGCTAAGGTCTTGTATAATAAATAACTTGGCCAAGTCATGAGAGAAAAGTAACTACATTTATATAGTCTTCAACCCCATCGAAGATCTGAGAAGGGAAATAATGTTACCTGAGTAATTAGGAAGTTCAGTAAAACAACTTCCAAAACATGCAACAAATCACAGAGACAACTAGCTACCTGGGCAATCACCCAAAGTCATGTTTGCAGCGTCGAAGCAACCAACTTTGGCTAAGGCCTAACATAACTGACATACCATTTTCAAAGGCAAGCAACTTTTCAAAACTATCTTACCCTGTCTTGGCAGGATATGACAGTCCTGTTTTATCCATTGATGCACGCTCTATATCTCTGTCAGTGGTTGAGGTATGGGCATTTCTTTGCCCCAAGGCCAGTTCTGCCAAAAGAAAAGGCTCCAGGTGGAGTGTCGTTGGTGCTCAACATTCTCTCGGGAATAGAGTGGTGTTGCCAGGAGCAATTGTGTCTCACTACCACAAAACTCTGAGTTAGATTAAAGGCCATTTTCTACAGCTCTTTGAAGAGGTGGAAGACCGTCTGTCTATACTGAGTGTAATCTCTATATATCTAAAGAACCTGATTAGTCTAATTATAAATGACAAACTTAGATGACTATAATCTATATAATTCTCAATATCTATCTAACTTAAAGACTAAGACAATAAACGACTGTGAAACAAATAAGGACAATGACCTCCAAATATAAACAATGTACAAATATACATTGCAATATGGTAAATATATATCAATATACAAACAATATATGAGTATCTTAATCAGAGGTAGAAATGTACACTGCAATATGGTAAATATATACAATATATATATATCAATACAATATATGTCAATACATAAAAAATGTTTTAAACAGAGGTAGAAACATGCATGCATACAATAGTCAATATAATTTAACTTTGTATCAATATACAAAAATCGATATCAATATATTTGTCTAAAAACAGTAACTCACAATTATAAATCTATTATCCCATCAATCCCTTTTTTTTTTCAAAATGATCCCTGAGCTTATAAAATTCCTCCCTCACCCTCCCAACCCCTAAATGATGTCCCTAAACCCAGGGGCAAACTTTACTGGGAGAGGGGACGTCGTCCTCTAGAATTACTTCCAGCTGTCATGGGGGCGACGTTCTTTCTGGGGGATCCTGTGAAAGTAAAATGATGGTTAAATTTCAAGATCAATGTCTTTTAAAATTGCAAATAGTCTGAGTATTTTGTGGAGGTCTGGCCAGAATGTTGTACAAGATGTGCACCATTTCAGCTAACCAAATTGGGATCGTCTTGTGCAGTTGGTACCCAAAACAGGTCTTGTAGTAGCGCTATCAGTATCATGACGTCATATCAACCAGGTAGAGTTGTTGTTGTGGGGCCCCAACTTCTTCCTGGAAACTTCAAATGTCACTTCAGGAAAGACTCATTGTTCATTGTGAAAAACTTAAGCATTAATCATATAGACATATATAGACATATATATATTCAATGAAAGGCATGATAGATATATTCAATGAAAAGTATGATAGACATGAAGAAAAGCAAAGATGTTTTCTAAACTCATATTTCTTTCTGTCCCATATCATGGCTCTTGACATGAGTCAGAAACTCCAGAAACTCTGGGTTTTTCTCTTACCAACAGGCTTGGAATTGGAGAGGGACTGAGCCAGAGTCCAACTTCAAAACCAGCTCTATAAATTTAGAAATATGGTTTAATATATTATACTTACACAACCCATTCAGTTTTCTTGATATTTCCTTTTTGGGCAGGTATTTTTCCATCTGTCAGTATCCAAACATCCAGAGTCCTTTGAATTTTTCAAAGATGAGTGTTTTCCTATGGAGATAAGAACAGAACCCTGCCCCCATTCTATATGTTTTTCTTACCACCTGTATGAATATCATTGTGGATGGGTTGTCATTTCTCCTTTCCAAGAGGTTTCTCCTCTTCAAATCGAAACTTTATTAATTTTGATGGTATCCACAATTTTTCTTCTCCTGTGGAAACAAGAGCAAAACCCCTTCCCCAACGTAGCACATCTCCTGGCTTCCATTGAGAGGTCAGCACATCTTTGAAATAAATCGGTTGATTTAGTTCAGCAGACTTTTCCATTATCCAATGTCTTTCTGCTGCTGTCGTTCCTTTCTCATTAGCGTTAAGAAAATTCAAGGTTAATAGAGCATTATGTAATCTATTTCTGGGGGTATTTTCAGTCCCTTTCTGTTTGTTCAGCATATCCTTTATAGTACGATTTGATCTTTCTATAACTGCCTGTCCTGTAGGATTATTTGGTATACCTGTAATTTGTTTTATATTATAATAGTCAAAAAGCATTTCATTTTCTTAGATACATATGCTGGACCATTATCTGTCTTTATTTGTGCAGGTATACCCATGATGGCCATAACTTCCAATAAATGTGTGATTACTGAATCAGCCTTTTCTGAACTCAGGGCAGTAGCCCATTGAAAACCTGAATACGTGTCTATGGTGTGGTGTACATATTTTAGTTTACCAAATTCCATAAAGTGGAACACATCCATCTGCCAGATTTCATTTCTCTTAGTACCCTTTGGGTTACTCCCTGCAGGCAACGGTGTTTGATTATAGAAAGAACAAGTAGGACATCTCTTTATAATGTCTTTAGCTTGTTGCCAAGTAATGGACAATTCTTTCTTTAGGCCTTTACTATTGACATGATGCTTTTTATTAAATTCTGAGGCCTGCAACACACTTCCAATCAATAATTGATCAATCTCAGCCTTGCCTTGGGCTAGAGGACCAGGCAGACCTGTATGGGACCGGATGTGTGTTATGTACATCGGACAAAGCCTGTTCCTGATTATGTCTTGTACCTGGATAAACAATGAAGTCAACTCTGTGTCATCTGGTATAAATTCAGCGGTTTCAATATGCAAGATAACTCTTTTGCATATTGAGAATCTGTAACTAAAATAAGAGGTTCTTTAAAATCCCTTAGCACCATAAGAATGGCATATAATTCTGCCTTCTGGACAGAATTATAAGGGCTTTGTTCCACCTTACTCAATTCATCTGACTTGTAACCTGCTTTCCCTGATTTATTCGCATCAGTATAGAACGTACGGGCTCCAGTTATTGGAGCATCACGTACAATTTTAGGAAGAATCCAAGAAGTTCTCTTTATGAGGTTAAGTCTACCACTTTTGGGATAGTTGCTATTAATTTCTCCCAAAAAATTAGCACAAGCTCTTTGCCACGGTTCATTGTTTTCCCATAACTTTTTTATTTCTTCAGTAGTAAAAGGCACTATAATTTCTGCTGGGTCTATACCTGCTAGTTTACGAAGTGTCAGCTTACATTTTATAATTAATTCAGAGACTTTTCCACATAAGTTTTTAATTTTTTACTTGGTTTATTAGGTATAAATATCCACTCTAAAATAATATCTTCCCTCTGCATTAGAATCCCAGTAGGAGAAATTCTGGAAGGCAATATGACTAGGATGCAGCTAAGATTTATGTTCACCCTATCCACATGTGCCTCCTGTAATTTTTCCTCAAACATTGTCAGTTCCTTTTCTGCTTCAGCTGTCAGTTTTCTTGGACTATTCAAATCTTTATCACCATCTAAGGTTTTGTTTAAATGAACTATTAGATCAGGTGTTATCCCAACAGCTGGTCGTAGACTGGAAATATCTCCTAACAATCTTTGGAAGTCATTAAGAGTCTTTAACTGGTCTCTCCTAATTTGTGCCTTTTGCGTTTTAATTTTCTCTAACCCTATTCTGTAACCTAGGTAGTTAATAGAATTTCCTCTTTGAATCTTTTCAGGGGCAATTTGTAATCCCCACCTAGGCAAGACTTTCTTTACTTCTTCAAACATCCTTTCTAAAGTATCTTTATTTGAATCAGATAACAAGATGTCGTCCATGTAATGATAAATTATGGACTTGGGGAATTGTTTACGAATTATTTCCAATGGCTTACTTACAAAATATTGGCACAATGTAGGACTATTGAGCATACCCTGTGGGAGGACAGTCCATTGATATCTCCTATTAGGCTGAGAATTATTATAAGTAGGCACTGTGAAGGCAAATTTTTCTCTATCCTTTTCTTGTAACGGTATAGTGAAAAAACAATCTTTCAAATCAAGAACTATAAGAGGCCATCCTTTTGGTAGTAGAGAAGGCAAAGGAATTCCAGATTGTAGTGGGCCCATAGGTTGAATTACTTTGTTGACAGCTCTTAGATCTGTCACCATTCTCCATTTACCAGATTTCTTTTTTTACAACAAACACAGGAGAATTCCAAGGGCTGGTTGATTCTTCAATATGGTGAGCATCTAGTTGCTCTTGCACCAGCTGTTCCAATGCCTGCAATTTATCTTCAGCTAAAGGCCACTGTTTGATCCATATTGGCTTCTCAGTTAGCCATTTTAAAGGTAGGGCTGTTGGTACCTCTAAAGGTTTGGTATTTGTTGTTTGTTCTTGTACAGCCTGAATGGCTTGTGACCTTTTTTTTTACCATAATACCTCATCATATCTTTCCCAGAATTATGAGTTCCTGGAACTACAGGAATGTTAATCTGGGTATTCCATTGCTGTAGAAGGTCAATGGCCCCATAAATTTATTGCAATATTTGCTATATATGGCCTTAGTCTTCCTTTTTGTCATTCGGGCCCTATGCATTCAACCCATCTTGTGCTTTGTTTTACACGAGATAGGGTTCCAATTCCCAGAAACTGAACATCTACCTCTTGAAGAGGCCAATTCGGATGCCAGGATTCTGGAGTAATGATACTTACATCCGCACCTGTGTCTAATAAGCCTTCAATAAAAGTGCCATTTATACAGACTCTTAGCTTTGGTCTTCGATCGTTAATAGAAGTCTGCCAAAATATACGTTTACTCTGTCCTACTGGGTTTTTTGACTCATCCTCCATGCGTAATTCATCATTTAGACCAGTATTACTTTTTACAGCAGAAATTGGAGCTTTTAATTTTCTTGGTGAGGCACGTTCTCCACTGTGACTGGGAATGACTGGGCCACTGTTGGCTTGGGGGCCTGCGAGAGGCCCCTCAAGGAGTTTCCCGGCGGTATCGGGTTGCCTTGTTTGTCTGATGTTGACCTGCATTCGTTGGACCAATGTCGGCCTTTACCGCATCGCCTACATATACCTGAAGGCCTAGGTCTCCTATTCTTGTCATTCCCAGAGGAGATATTATTCCTAGAAATTCTGTGCCTGCAATCCCTTTTCAGATGTCCTAATTTACCACAATTAAAACACCTGGCAGTTTGATGTCTCCTCATTGCTGTGGAAACTGCTTCTCCTACCCAAGATTCATCATTATAGCTAAACGCCTCAACATTCATCGTATGCTGAATCCATTCATCCATAGGTGCTGATCTAGACTTTAAAGGCCCAATTATCTTTTTGCATTCTATGTTTGCATTCTCGAAAGCTAGAGATTCAAGAAGTATTCGTCTAGATTCTGGGTCTGTTACCCCTATGTCCAGAGCCTTAATTAATCTTTGCAAAAAGTCAATAAAGGGTTCTCTCTGTCCCTGCCTAATTCTCGTATATGATTCAACCCTTTTTCCTGGATCTTGTATCCTATTCCAAGCATTTAAAGCTGCTTGGTGACATAGACACAGTACTTCATCGTCATAAAGAGCTTGGACCTGTGGATCAGCATATTCTCCTGCACCAAGAATTTGATCTTGGGAAACCTCAATACCTTTTGCTCTTCCTTGTTGTTCCATATGTTTGGATTCTTCTCTGAAATAAATTCCAAACATCAAGGAAGGTCCCTTATCTAAAACTGCAGACACTAACTGATGGAAATCATAGGGGGTAGCTCTAGCATTAGAAGCCCAAGTCCTTATCATTTCCTTTACATATGCATTTTGCAAGCCAAAATTAATTATAGCCTGCTTAATTTCTTTTAGATCATTCATTGCTATTGGTGTCCATCTAGCTTCTCTGACTCCCTTTGAGCCTTTAGAAGTTGACGCTTTGTCAGAATTAAGTATAGGGTATGCTGCTAAAATCTTAGGTAAGCCAGTTCTAATAGCTGGTGTTGGCATTGCATCCTGTCCTTGTGCCTTATTATTCTGTTCACCAGCTCCAAAAATTTCTTCAATCATTTCAAGTCTTTTTATTATTGCCTCTTTTGAATCCTGAATCTCCTGACCTATGGTTCTTAGGAGTACCATATTCTTCCTAAATGATAGAATATTCAAAAGAATACTAAAACCTAGTAGCCAGTAAATTAAGTTATCCTCATAGTCATATAAACCTTGCATGATAAGACCCATTGTATTGGTAGCCCAAACAGTTAAATTCATGTTGGAAACGAAAACTGCCATCTTACCTATTATCCAGCTGGCCTGGAACTCACCGAAATCCGCCTGTCTCTGCTTCCCGAGTGCTGGGATTAAAGGCGTGCACCACCACCGCCTGGCCGGCCTTGAACTCACAGAGATCCGTCTGCCTCTGCCTCCCGAGTGCTGGGAGTGCTGGGATTAAAGGCGTGTGCCAATACTGCCCAGCCGGCCTCAGAGATCGTCCTGCCTCTCTGGATATTATGGGCCTGAAGGCCGAGTGTATCTCGGACTCGGCACTGGGGCCTAAGTCACGAACTAAACAAAAAACCGTGTACACGGAACCATAAACCCAGAATCCAGGGGTAGAGAAGAGTAACCCGGAAGCCTTGTATGCCTCCACGTGACAGAGTCACCCTGAGGGGGTTGCAGTTTCTGCAACCGGCAACCGCGTGCTCTGGTTCGCACCACTTAAGAGCTATACTTGCAAGGGAGATTTAAAAACAACTCAGAAAAGAGTAAACCACGCAGGCAGAGATTACGCGGGCCTGTGGAGTTTAAATCCACGTGGGGAGGCAGAATAGGGTGCGTGGGGACTTGAAGTCAATCTGAGGTGTCTAAAAAAGCAAAGAATTGCAGCAAGAAAAGCCAGTGAGTGATAATTTATATTAAACTGCTGGCTCCATGCACAAGGCACAGGTCACACAGCCGCCGCAAGGCACAGGCCGCGGCTGAGAAGGGAGGGCTTGCGCCCAGCCGAACTCGCGGCCAGCAGCCAAGTGGGGGAAGGAGAGGTCCTAAAAGCCAAACGTTCGGGCGCCAAAATGAAGGCGTAAGTCACGAACAATGCCACACCAGTTTGGAGTTATAATTAATAGGATGTTATTTATTTAAAAGGGGAAAACTTACAGACCACCGTCCCGGACAACAGCCATCTGCGCAACAAGGAAGGGAGTCTAGTCTCCAGCGGAGCAGGAAGTGAAGAGCGAGAGAAAGGAAATAACCGCTTCTTTTAAAGGGAGAGAAACCACGCCCCAATGGGCTGGTATCTCAGCAGCTATTGGTTGGAGGGGGCGGAAGGACCTCCCGCAACATAAAGGTAAATCGATCAGACTTACACCTGACTTCTCGATGGAAACCATGAAAGCCAGAAGGTCCTGGATAGAGGTACTTCAAAAACTAAGAGACCATGGATGCAAGCCCAAACTTCTATACCCAGCCAAGCTAGTGTTCACTATCAATGGAAAAAAACAAGACATTCCAGGATAAGAACAAATTTAAACAATACATAGCCACAAATCCAGTGCAACAGAAGGTAACAGAAGGAAAATCGCAACCCAATGAATCCAACATTGCCAACACTGACTACAATAACTCAGGCATCTAGCGAACCTTCACCAGCACAACTCACAGAAGGGACACAAACAAACTCTACTCCCAAAAACAAGAAGAATAACCGGAGTAAACAACCACTGGTCATTAGTATCACTTAATATTAATGGTCTCAATTCACCTATAAAAAGGCACAGGGTAAGAGATTGGATACGAAAACAGGATCCAACATTCTGCGCTTTGCAAGAAACATATCTCAACCGCAAAGACAGGCATCTACTCAGAGTAAAAGGTTGGGGAAAGGTCTTTCGAGCAAATGGTCCTAAGAAAAAAGCAGGTGTGGCCATAATAATTTCCAACAAAACTGACTTCAAACTAAAATAAATCAGAAGAGTTCGAGATGGACACTTTATACTCATAACAGGAACAATTCATCAGGATGAAGTCTCAATCCTGAATATCTATGTCCCTAATAAAAAAACCACCAACTTATGTAAAAGAAATATTACTAGAACTCAAGGCAGACATCAAACCGCACACACTAGTAGTAGGAGACTTCAACACACCTCTCTCTCCAAAGGACAGGTCAATCAGACAGAAACCTAAAGGAGAATTAAGAGAATTATTGGAGGTTATGAAGCAAATGGACTTACCAGACATATATAGAACACTTCACCCAAATAATAAATAATATACCTTCTTCTCTGCAGCTCATGGAACCTTCTCAAAAAGTGACCATATACTCGGAAACAAAGGAAACCTCCACAGATACAAAAGAATATCAGTGTCCACCTGTGTCTTATGAGATCACCATGGATTAAAGTTAGAAGGCAACAACAATGCTACCCCCAGAAAGCTGACAAACTCATGGAAATTGAACAATCAACTACTGAACCACACCTGGGTCAAGGAAGAAATTAAGAAAAAAATTAAAGTCTTCCTCGAATTTAATGAAAATAAAGAGACAACATACTCAAACTTATGGGACACGATGAAAGCATTGCTAAGAGGAAAGATCATAGCACTAAGTGCCCACTTAAAGAAAATGGAGAAAGCCTACATTGGGGACTTAATAGCACGCCTGAAAGCTTTAGAACACAAAAAAAAAGAAGCAGAGGTGCCCAGAAGGAGTAGAAGACTGGAAATTGTCAAACTGAGTGTAGAAATCAACAAAATATAAACACAAAAAACAGTCCAAAGAATCAATGAAACAAATGTTGGTTCTTGGAGTAAATCAACAAGATCGACATACCCCTATCCAAACTAATTAAAAAACAGAGAGAGAACATGCAAATAAATAAAATCAGAAATGAAAACGGGACATAACCACAGACACAGAAGAAATTGAGAGAATCATTAGATCTTACTACAAAAGCCTGTACACCACAAAACTGGAAAATGCAAAGAAATGGACAATTTTTAGATAAGTACCATATACCAAAGCTAAACCAAGACCAGGTGAACGATCTAAATAGACTTGTTAGTTACGAAGAACTAGAAACTGTTATCAAAAATCTCCCTTCCAAAAAAAAGCCCAGGACCAGATGGTTTCAATGCAGAATTCTACCGGAACTTCTGAGAAGAGCTAATACCTATACTCCTTAACGTATTTCAGAATATAGAAACAGAAACGTCATTGCCAAATTCCTTTTATGAAACTACAGTTACCCTGATACAAAAACCACACAAATACCCAACCCAAGAAAGAGAATTACAGGCTTATCTCACTCATGAATATCGACGCAAAATTCTCAATAAAATACTGGCAAACCGAATTAAAGAACCCATCAGAAATATTATCCAATATGATCAAGTAGGCTTCATCCCAGAGATGCAGGGCTGGTTCAACATGCACAAATCTATCAATGTAATCCACCATATGAATAGACTGAAAAAGCATTCGACAAAATTCAACACCCCTTTATGATAAAGGTCTTGGAGAGACTAGGGATACAAGGGTCATACCTAAATATAATAAAAGCTATTTACAGCAAACCGACAGCTAACATTAAACTAAACAGAGAAAAACTCAAAACTATCCCACTAAAATCAGGAACACAACAAGGCTGTCCACTCTCTCCATACCTCTTCAATATAGTGCTTGAAGTTTTAGAAATAGCAATAAGACAACATAAGGGGATGAAGGGGATTCGTATTGGAAAGGAAGGTGTTAAGCTTTCGTTATTTGCAGATGATATGATAGTATACACAAGCGACCCCAAAAACTCTACCAAAGAATTCCTACAGCTGATAAATGCTTTTAGTTGCATGGCATGATACAAGATCAACTCCAAAAAAAATCAGTTGCCTTCCTATACACTAAGGATAAGGAAACAGAGAAGGAAATCTGAGAAGCATCACTTTTTACGATAGCCACAAATAGCATAAAATATCTTGGGGTAAACCTGAACCAAGGAAGTGAAAGAATTTTTTGACAAGAACTTTAAGTCTTTGAAGAAAGAAATGGAAGAGGACACCAGAAAATGGAAGGATCTCCTTTGCTCTTGGATTGGGAGGATCAACATAGTAAAATGGTGATTCTATCAAAAGCAATCTATACATTCAATGCAATCCCCATCAAAATCCCATCAAAATTCTTCACAAATCTGGAGAAGACAATAATCAACTTTATATGGAAAAACAAAAAAAAACCAGGATAGCCAAAACAATCTTATACAATAAAGGAAAGTCTGGAGGCATTACCACCCCTGACTTCAAACTCTACTACAGAGCTACAGTATTGAAAAAAGCTTGGTATTGGCATAAAAACAGAGAAGTCGACCAATGGAATCGAACAGAAGACCCTGACTTTAACCCACAAACCTTATGGACACCAGATTTTCGATAAAGGAGCTAAAAGTATACAATGGAAAAAAGAGAGCATCTTCAACAAATTGTGCTGACAAAACTGGATGTCAATCTGTGGAAGAATGAAAATAGATCCATATCTATCACCATGCACAAAACTCAAGTCCAAGTGGATTAAAGACCTCAATATCAGTCCGAACACATTGAACCTGATAGAAGAGAAAGTGGGAAGTACTCTACAACACATGGGCACAGGAGACCACTTCGTACATATAACCCCAGCAGCACAGACAGTAAGGGCCTCATTGAATAAATGGGACCTACTGAGACTGAGAAGCTTCTGTAAAGCAAAGGACACTGTTACTAAGACAAAAAGGCAACCCATTGACTGGAAGAAGATCTTCACCAACTCCGCAACTGACAAAGGTCTGACCTCCAAAATACATAAAGAACTAAAGAAACTAGACCGTAAAAGGCAAATCAACCCAATTATAAAATGGGGCACTGAGCTGAACAGAGATCTCTCAACAGAAGAAGTTCAAATGGCCAAAAGACACCTAAGGTCATGCTCAACTTCCTTAGCGATCAGGGAAATGCAAATCAAGACAACTTTAAGATACCATCTTACACCTGTCAGAATTGGGAAAATAAAAATCACCAATGATAGCTTTGCTGGAGAGGTTGTGGAGAAAGGGGTACACTCTTCCATTGCTTGTGGGAATGCAAACTTGTGCAACCACTTTGGAAATCAGTGTTTCAGTTTCACAGGAAATTTGGGATCAACCTACCCCTGGACCCAGCAATACCACTCTTGGGAATATACCCAAGAGAGGCCGTATCATACAACAAAAGTATATGCTCTACTATGTTCATAGCAGCATTGTTTGTAATAGCCAGAACCTGGAAATAACCTAGAGTCCCTTCAATTGAATAATGGAAGAAGAAAGTATGGAATATATATATATATATATATATATATATATATATATATATATTAGAGTACTACTCAGCCGTAAAAAAACAAGAACTTCTTGAAGTTTGCAGGCAAGTGGATGGAAATAGAAAACACTCTCCTGAGTGAGTTAAGCCAGACCCAAAAAGAGGAACATGGGATGTACTCACTTATATTTGGTTTCTAGCCATATATAAAAAATAATTCTTGATCCTAGAGAAGCTAAATAAGAAGGTGAACCCAAAGAATAAAATATAGGCATCCTCCTGAATATTAACCTTCATCAGGCGTTGAAAGGAGACAGAGACAGAGACCCACATTGGCGCACGGGACTGAAATCTCAAGGTCCAAATCAGGAGCATAAGGCGAGAGAGCACGAACAAGGAACTAAGGACTGCAAGGGGTGCACCCACACACTGAGACAATGGGGATGTTCTATCGGGAACTCACCAAGCTCAGCTGGCCTGGGTCTGAAAAAAGCCCGGGATAAAACCGGTCTCGCTGAACATAGTGGACAAAGAGGACTACTGAGAACTCAAGAACAATGGCAATGGGTTTTTGATACTATTGCATGTATTGGCTTTATGGGAGCCTAGGCAGTTTGGATGCTCACCCTACTAGACCTGGATGGAGGTGGGTCATCCTTGGACTCTCCACAGGGCAGGAATCCCTGATTGCTCTTTGGACTGATGAGGGAGGGGGACTTGATCAGAGGAGGGGGAGGGAAATGGGAGGCGGCGGTGGGGAAGATACAGAAATCTTTAATAAATAAATAAATTAATTAAAAAATCCAAAAAAAGTGTAGTAGAAATTCACACACAAGCACATTTCATAGAGCCATTTTCAGTTGAGTTTCCCTCTTCTCGGATGACCTTAGTTTGTGTCAAATTGATATCAAACTATTTATCACAAGACATTACCTAATATTTTTCCTATTCTTTAGAAACCACATAACCTCCTACATCATATCAGGATTAAGCTGGCACAAGATTTCTGTATCTGCTTTAAATTCTGATACTCTTAATATGGGTTAGAAACAAAAGTTCAAAAACCATGACTTCCAACCTCTCCCTTTGTCCACTCCCTGAAACTGCCATTATGTTAAAAAAAATAACTTGACTGAAAACATTTTATGTCTTATCAGTACAAATTACTTACTTACTATTTCCCTTTGTGGTACTCATATGAAAATAGTTTCATGTACTCTTAATTCAGAAGCTTATTTCACCTATTTGCCTGTACCATTGGTCAAACTGTATATAACCTCAAAATATCTATATAATAATTTACTTTCATATATTGTTGCCCACATAGTCCCATAAGTGTCTGTTTATTCAAGCTATAGGTGGGCCACCTCTTGCTCTTCTTTTTCTTTATTATTTTTATTCCTTTTTTATTTTATTTATTTATTTAAAATTTTCAACTTCTCCCATCCTCCCATTTCCTTCCTAGTCCCCCCTTCCCCTCCCCCATGCTCTCCAGTCCTAAGAGAAATCAGGGTGCCCTGCCATCTGGGCAGTACAAGGTCCTCCCCCCTCCATCCAGGTTAGGAAGGTGTGCATCCAAACAGACTAGGCTCCCAAAAAGTCAGTATAAGCAATAGAATCAAAACCTGGTGACATTGTCTTCTCAGTCCACACTCATTGTCCGCCTCATTCAGAGAGTTGGGTTTGATCACATGTTCATTCAGTCCCAGTCCAGCTGGCCTTGGTGAGCTCTCATTGCTGTTCCTTTTGGAGACAAGGCCGCAAATGCACAGAAAGTTCATTGGACTACAATTCCCATCATCCCACTGAACTACAAATCCTAACTCAATGGAAAGCCACACATGTGCAGGACATTCTCCCAGACGCACTTGGACCCCCCTTTAAAAAACGGGGGATGCCATAACTCGCCCCTTTTTTCTTTTTCGTCTCTTCACCCACTTCCCTCACCTGTCATCACCCCCCCCATTAAAGTTCACAAACGTGGGACTGCCGTGTGTCTCATGTTTTCTCTCCAACCACGCAGAAAGAACAACAGTTGGTGCCGTCTGCCCAGTCCCACTCTTGGGAAGAGATCTTCTGACCAAGTTGGGAGCCTCCATTTCTTTCTCGACCCCCACTCGCTTAGTTCCAGATTCGTCGTTGACGCAGCTGCTTCTTCTCCTGGCCCCACAATCTTCTGATACTAACACGCCCTTTCCTCTTCCAGCCTCCCAAGTGGACCATTTAGTGTGGGATACCCAGAATCCTGCTGTTGCTAAACAACATTCCCCCATTGTTATTCAGTTAAAAAACCCCACCAAGTATATCACCCAAGCTCAGTACCCCCTCTCTTCCCAAAGCTTCAGAGGACTAAAACCTATAATCTCTGACCTTTTGAGAAAGGAGCTGCTTTGCCCCACCTCTTCCCCCTTTAACACCCCTATACTGGCTGTCAAAAAAACCTAATGGGACTTATCGTTTGGTTTAGGACCTTTGGCTTATCAATTCTGCTGTTCTTCCTTTGCACCCAGTTGTACCTAATCCCCTCAGCCTTCTGTCTAACATCCCTTCAGGGACCACCCACTTCTCAGTCTTAGACCTCAAGGATTCCTTTTTCTCTATTCCTCTCAGCCCTCAATCTCAAAACATCTTTGCCTTCACCTGGACAGATCCTGATACTAATTTCTCCACACAACTAACCTGGACCATTCTCTTTCAGGGATCTGGAACAGCCCACACCTCTTTGGCCAGGCTCTGGCCTCTGATCTGCTCTCACTGTCCCTCCTTAAATCAAAACTGGTACTCTATGTCAATGACATCCTGCTGTGTAGCCCATCTTTGGAGACCAGCAGGACTGATAGTGCCGCCTTATTAAATTTCTTATCCAAAAAGGGCTACAGAGTCTCACCTTCTAAGGCTCAATTTTCCACCACTCAGGTAATGTATTTGGGATTAACCATAACCCCAACACAAAAGGCTATTACTCTGGACAGAAAAAAAAGTAATTCAATCTCTTACAGTTCCTTCCACCAAAGAAGAGGTTTTATCAATCCTGGGAGTGGCTGGTTTCCTGCGTTCCTGGATCACCGCCTTCTCCCTCCTTGCCTGCCCCCTATATGAAGCATCTCTCAGCTCTCTGCATGTGCCCCTTCTCCACCCCATCACCAAACTTTTCCGGTGACTCCAAACCCAAGCCCCAGCTCTCCATCTTCCAGATTTAACCCGCCCCTTTTCTCTTTACAGAGCAGAAAAGGAGGGCTATGATCTGGGAGTCCTAGGTCATCAACTGGGACCCTCTTTCGCACCTGCAGCTTACCTGTCAAAGAAGATGGACCTCACCACTCAGGGCTGGGTACCCTGCATATGTGCTTTGGTGGCTGCTGAACTTTTTATTCGTGAGTCAATAAAACTAACCTTCAGAGTACCCACTACAGTTTTCTCTCATCATAACCTGTCCAACCTCTTAACCTACAAAGGCCTACAGACCCTACCCCCTTCTCGAGTTCTTTCCCTTCAGGTGGCACTGGTGGAAGTTGCCAGTCTCACATTTCAATGCTGCCCACCCCTTAATATTTCAAATCTTCAACCTCAACCTAAAGTTAATGATTCCCCATCCCATTCCTGCATTGAAGTCCTACAGGACCTACTGCCCCACCCCTCACATATACAGGAGGGCAGTCTGTCCCAGGCTACTCATACCTGGTACACGGATGGCAGCTCCTTTCTATGTGATGGGAGTCACAGAGCAGGTTATGCCATAGTATCAGACACGGACATAGTTGAGGCGAAGGCACTCCCTGCTCATACTACTAACCAGCAGGCTGAGCTGATAGCTCTCACCCGTGCCTTTAAGTTAGCCAAGGGACAATCTTTAAATGTTTACCCAGATTCTAAATATGCATTTCATATCCTGTTGTCTCATGTGGCCATCTGGAAGGAGAATGGGCTTCTCATGACGAGGGAAGGATAAATTACTAACTCAGGGCATATTATGGAATTACTAAAAGCTCCCCATCTCCTTAAAGCTATAGGAATTATTCACTGCCAGTCTCATCAATCTGACAGTTCTATTGTCTCCAAGGAAAATAACTGAGCCGACAGAACAGCTAAGATGGCAGAACTTCAGAGCCCAGACCTGCCTCAGCTACCTCAGGGAGTACTTACAGCACAGCCCACAGCCTCACAGACACCTCCTGACACCCAACAGATACTGTCCTACCTACACCAGCTTTTTCATCCCAATGAAAAAGCCCTACTTCATTTTGTAAAAACACATATCAAACACACACCTGAGGACATCAGGTTCCTAAAAGCTACCACTGCCTCCTGTCAGATCTGCCAGAAGTCAGATCCTAGGACCAAATACCATAGCTTTCCTTTCCCTACTCACCAGGCCAGGGACTCCCTTCCGGGAACTGACTGGCAGCTGGATTTTACTCATATGCCCACAGTCAAGAAAATTAAATATCTCCTGGTTTTGGTGGATACAATGTCTGGATGGGTTGAAGCTTTCCCCACCTCTAACAAGAGAGCCCAGACAATTTCTGATGTTCTTCTCCGAGAAATTGTTCCCCAGTTTGGACTTCCAACTTCTCTTTAGTCAGATAACAGCCCAGAGTTTACTTCCAAGATTTCTCAAAATTTGTCTAGGGTACTTGGAATCCCCTGGAATTTCCACATACCGTACCACCCTCAGTCTTCAGGTAAGAATGGACTAACCACTCTTTAAAGGAAGCCCTCGTTAAAATGTCAAAGGAACTCCACCTTGACTGGGTAAGACTTCTGCCTCTGGCTTTCTCAGGCTTCGGGCTCTCCCAAAGGGCCCCCTTTTCATTTCACCCTTCGAACTCATGTATGGGTGGCTGGTTTTAACCCCCGGACTCTCATTGGGAACCTCTCCCCTTCCTGATCACCTGCTCACTCCCCTCCTTTTCCACCTATGCTCGATACTGTGGGACTTCACAGATAACTCACTACCTCAACCATGTGCTAACACATGTCCACCACTGGTTAAAATAGGAGATAAGGTATTATTCTCACCTCCAGGCCAATGTCCCTGGCCCCTTTCCCCTAAATGGCAGGGTCCCCTCAGCTCCCAAAGCTGCCAAGCTTGAAGGAATTCCTCACTGGATTCACCTGTCACATCTTAAAACATTCATCTCCACAGCTCAAGATAATCCTCCATACACGGTAACTCAGACAGAACCTTGTTCTCTTAAGTTCCAAAGGACACCAGGTTCAGCCCCCCTCTACTCCAGTATAAGGAAAACAGTGGTCCCATCCTTCACTTAATCCTCCTGTGTTAACACACCCTCCCTTCTTTAAATTCCTAAATAACCATCCAGATGTCATTACAGAAATCATCATCAAACACGGAGTCTAAAGCTCAGGTGGTAAGCAGATTCTTAACAAAGTTCCTTGACATGACAGGTCTGCCACTGACTGCAGCAGTGACCCCTAAAATGTTAAGGAATATATGGTTAAAATCTATTTCTTTTCAGACATTTTCTTTAAGCTCCAAGATGCCAGCCCGACCCACCTGAACGAAATAGACACAAACAGATCATTAATGGAATAAGTACCATTCAATTAACGAAATAAGTACCACTTATTTTTTTATCATTCTTAACCCCAGACCTCCTACAGCCCCCCACCCCAAATCTCTGCTTTAATTTCCCAAATCCCCTCTCCCCTTTAATTTTTTCTTTCTCTCTACTAATGCAACTTTTGTTTTCTAGCGTCTTAACTACTCAAGAGCCAGACAGAAGCGATTTCTTCAATCAGCCACCTCAAAAAGCCAGCGGACAGGACATAATCAACAAAACATCATCAGAATGATCGGACACTCCCCAGATCCCTCGACACCTAAAGCCAGCAGGAAGCAGTCATGAGATACCGGGCTACACCCCGATTCCCTACCCGTTAAGACCCCCCCATTTTTTTTAAAATAAAACCAAAAGGGTGAAATGCTGTTACTTTTAGAGAAAAGGCCGCACATGCGCAGAAAGTTCATCGGACTACAATTCCCAGCATCCCACAGAACTACAAATCCCAGCTCAATGGAAAGCCACGTATGGGCAGGACATTCTCCCAGATGCACCTGGACCCCCCTTTAAAAAGCGGGGTATGCAATAACTCACCCCTTTTTTTCCCTTTCGTCTCTTTACCCCTGTCCCTCATCTGCCATCACCTCCCCCCATTTAAGTTCACCCACGTTGGACCACCGTGTGTCTCGTGTTTTCTCTCCAATCCCGCAGAAGGAACAACACCCACTAGATCATTCCCACTTTCTCCATGGGTGGACGCACCCTTGCGGTCCTGACATCTTTGCTCATGTTCTCCCTCCTTCTGCTCTTCATCTGGACCTTGGGAGCTCAGTCCAGTGCTCTAATGAAGGTCTCTGTCTCTGTCTCCATCCATCGCCAGATGAAGGTACTATGGTGATATGCAAGATATTCATCAGTGTAGCTATGGGAGAAGGCCAGATCAGACACCCATGCCTCTGCTGCTCAAGGACCTAGCTGGGGACATCACCTTGGACACTTGGGAGCCCCTCTAGAGCCAAGTCTCTTGCCAACCCTAAAATGGCTCCCTTAGTTAAGATATCTTCTTCCCTGCTCCCATATCCAGGCTTCCTCCATCTCAACCATCCCATTCCCCAAATCTCTCCCCAATCCCCCCCTCTCCCTTCTCTCTCCCTACCTCCCCTTCCTCCCAACCCACCCCAAACCTCCAGATCCCAACTTTTGCTGGGGAATCTTGTGTACTTCCAATATCCAGGAGGATAAATATATGTTTTTCCTTGGGTTCACCTTCTTATTTAGCTTCTCTAGGATCACGAACTATAGGCTCAATGTCCTTTGTTTATGGCTAGGATTTAATTATGAGTGAGAATGTAACATATTCCTCTTTTTGGGTTGGGGTTATCTCACTCAGTAAAGAGTTTTCTTTTTCCATTCATTTGCATGTAAAATTCAAGATGTCATCGTTTTTTACCTCTGAGTAGAACTCTAAAGTGTATATGTGCCACGGCTTCTTTATCCATTATTCTATTGAGGGGCATCTAGGTTGTTTTCCGGTTATGGCTTTTACAAATAATGCTGCTATGAACATAGTTGAACAAATTCTTTTGTAGTATGATTGGGCATCTCTTGGGTATATTCCCAAGAGTGGAACTGCAGAATCCTGAGGTAGGATAACTCCGAGTTTCCTGAAAAGCCACCACATTGATTTCCAAAGTGGTTGCACAAGTTTGCATTCCCACCAACAATGAAGGAGTATTCCCCTCACTCAACATCCTCTCCAGCATAGGCCATCATTGGTGTTTTTAATTTTAGCTATTCTGACAGGTGTAAGATGGTATCTCAGAGTTTTTTTGATTTGCATTTCCCCAATTGCTAAGGAGGTTGAGCATGACCTTAAGTGTCTTTTGGCCATTTGAACTTCTATTGTTGAGAATTCTCTGTTCAGTTCAGTACCCCGTTTTTTACTTGGGTTAATTTGAGTTCTGATGTCTAGTTTCTTGAGTTCTTTATATATTTTGTAGGTCAGATCTTTGTCTGATGTGGGGTTGGTGAAGATCTTCTCCCATTAAGTAGGTTGCCTATTTGTCTTAACAACAGTGTCCTTTGCATTACAGAAGCTTCTCAGTTTCAGGAGGTCCCATTTATTTATTGTTGCTCTTATTATCTGTGCTTCTGGGGTTCTACATACAAAGTGGTCTCCTGTGCCCATGTGTTGCAGACTACTTCCCAATTTCTCTTCTATCAGGCTCAGTGTGGTCAGATTTATATTGAGGTCTTTAATCCATTTGGACTTGAGTTTTGTATGTGGTGATAGATATGCATGTATTTTTATTCGTTTCCAGGTTGACATCCAGTTCTGCCTGTAGCATTTGTTAAATATGCTTTTTTCCATTGTATAATTTTAGCTCCTTTGTCGAAAATCAGGTGTTCATAGGTTGTGGGTTAATATCCGAGTCTTCGATTCAATTCCATTGGTCAACATCTCTGTATTTATGCCAATACCAAGCTGTTTTCATTATTGTAGCTCTGTAATAGAGTTTGAAGTCAGGTATTGTAAAGCCTCCAGGAGTATTTTATTTTATTGGATTGTTTTGGCTATCCTGCTTTTTTTTTGTTTTTCCATATAAATTTGATTATTGTTCTTTCAACATCTCTGAACGATTTGGTTGGGATTTTGATGGGGGTTGCATTTAATCTATAGATTGCTTTTGGTAGAATTGCCATATTTACTATGCTGATCCTCCCAATCCAAGAGCATGAGAGATCCTTCCATTTTCTGGTATCCTCTTCAATTACATTCTTCAAAGACTTAAAGTTATTGTCAAATAGATCTTTCACTCCCTTGGTTACAGTTACCCCAAGATACTTTATGTTATTTGTGGCTATCATGAAAGGTGATGTTTCTCTGATTTCCCACTCTGCTACTTTGTTCTTTGTGTACAGGAGGGCAACTAATTTTTTGGTGTTGATCTTATATCCTGCCACATTACTAATGGTATTTTCAGTTATAGGAGTTCTTTGGTAGAGTTTTTGGGGTTGCTTATGTACACTATCATATCATCTGCAAATAACGAAAGTTTGACATCTTCCTTTCCAATTCAAATCCCCTTACACTGTCTTATTGCTATTGCTAGAACATCAAGCACTATATTGAAGCAGTATGGAGAGAGTTGACAGCCTTGTCTTGTTCCTGATTTTAGTGGAATGGCTTTAATTTTCTCTCCATTTTATTCGAGGTTTGCTGTTGGCTTGGTGTATATTGCTTTTATTATATTTACGTATGAACATGGTATCCCTAATCTCTCCAAGACCTTAATCATAATGTTGTATTGAATTTTGTTGAATGCTTTTTCAGAATCTAATGAAATGATCATATATGTTTTTTTCTTTCAGTTTATTTATATGATGAATTAAATTGATAGATTTTCATATGTTGAAACAGCCCTGCATCCCTGGCATGAAGCTTAGTTGATCATAATGTATAATTTTTTGGACATATTCTTGAATTCAATTTGCCTTTATTTTACTAAGAATTTTTGAGTCGATGTTCGTGAGTGAGATTTGTCTGTAATTCTCTTTCTTGGTTGAGTCTTTTTGTGGTTTTGGTATCAGGATAACTGTAGCTTCATAAAAGGAGTTCAGGAGTGACCCTTCTGTTTCTATTTTGTGAAACACCTTAAGGAGTATAGGTATTAGCTCATGGAAGTTCTGGTAGAATTCTGCATTGAAATCACCTGATCTTTGGGATTTTTTTTTGGAAGGGAAGTTTTTGATGACAGCTTCTGATTCTTCACTACTTACAGGTCTATTTAAATTGTTCAGTTGGTCTTGATTTAATTTTGGTATATGGTCCTTATCTCAAAAATGTGCATTTCTTTCACATTTTCCTATTTTGTGGCATACAGGCTTTGGTAGTATGATCTAATGATTCTCTGAATGTCCTCTGTGTCTGTGGTTATGTTCCACTTTTCATTTCTGATCTTGTTAATTTGCATTTTCTTTCTCTGTCATTTGATTAGTTTGGATAGGGGTTTGTCAATGTTGTTGATATTCTTCAAGAACCATCTTTTTGTTTCATTGATTTTTTTGGATTATTTTCTGTGTTTCTATTTTGTTGATTTCAGCCCTCAGTTTGGTTATTTTCAGTCTTCTACTCCTCCTGGGTGATTCTGCTTCTTTTTTTCTAAAGCTTTCAAGTGTCCTGTTAAGTCTCTTATGTGTGCTTTCTCTGTTTTCTTTATGTGGACACTTACTGCTATGAACTTTCTTCTTACCACTGCTTTCATAGTTTCCCATAGGTTTGGGTATGTAGTGTCTTATGTTCAGTGAATTCAAGGAAGACTTTAATTTCTTTCTTTTTCTTTCCCTTGACCCAGGGGTGGATCAGTAGATGACTGTTCAGTTTCCATGAGTTCTTAGACTTTCTTGGAGTAGAATAGTTGTTGAATTTTCAATTTATTCTATGGTGATCCAATAGTACACAGGTGGTTACTACAATTTCTTTGTGTCTATGGATGTTTGATTTGTTACCAATTATGTGATCAATTTTTGATAAGGTGCCATGAGATGCTGAGAAGCAGGTATATTCTTTTCTATTTGGGTGGAATGTTCTATAGATGTCTGTTTAGTCCATTTGGTTCACTACATCTGTTAGTTCTCTTATTTCTCTGTTAAGTTTCTGTCTGGTTGACCTGTCCATTGGTGAGAGAGGAATGTGGTAATCTCCTGCTACTAGAGTTTGGCGTTTGATGTATGTTTTGAGTTCTAGTAATGTTTCTTTTACATATGTGGGTGCTTTTATATTAGGGGCATAGATATTCAGGATTGAGACTTCCTCCTAATGAATTGTTCCTGTTATTTTTGATATTAGTTTGAAATTAATTTTGTTAGAAATTAGTATAGCCACTCCCACCTGTTTCTTTGGGCCATTCGATTAGAAAACCTTTTCCCAACCCTTTACTCTGAGGTAGTGGCTTTCTTTGAGAGGGAGGTGTGTTTTTTGTAAACAGCAGAAGGCTGGATCTTGTTTTCGTATCCATTCTCTTAACCTGTGACTTTTTATGGGTGAATTGAGTCTATTGATACTAAGTGTTTTTTAGTATCAAAAGACCAGTGGTTTTTAACTCTTGTTATTTTTTTCTGGTGGTAGTATTGTGTGTGGAAACTTTGAGTTGTGCTGGTGGAGGGTTATTAGATGCTTGTGTTATTATGAGTGTTGTTGACTTCCTTGGTTTGCCGTTTTCCTTCAAGTAAGTCTGGGTTTGTGGCAACATATTGTTTAAATCTGTTTTTTTCCTGGAATATCTTGTTTTCTCCATTGATGGTGAATGCAAGCTTTGCTGGGTATAGTAGTCTGGGCATGTATCCATGTTCTCTTAGTGTCTGCAGCAAATCTATCCAAGACCTTCTGGCTTTCATGGTCTCCATTGAGAAGTCAGGTGTAATTATGATAGGTTTCCCTTTATATGTTTCTTGACCTTTTCCCCTTACAGCTCTTAATATTCATTCTTTATTCTGTATGTTTTGTGTTTTGATTATTATATGGCAAGGGGGTGCTTTTTTTTGGTCAAGTCTTTTTGGTGTTCTCTATGCTTCTTGTACCTTCATAGGAATATCCTTCTTTAGGTAGGGAAAGTTTTCTTCTATAATTTTGTTGAATATATTTTCTAGGTATTTGAGATGTAATTCTTCTCCGTCTTCTATCCGTATTATTCTTAGGTTTGGTCTTTTCACGGTGTCCCAGACGTTAAGCATTTGTTGCATTTGTTATTTTCTTTAATCAATGAGTTCATTTCCTCTATAATATCTTCAGTGTCTGAGATTCTTTCTTCTATCTCTTGTATTCTGTTGGTTATACTTTTCTTTGTAGTTCCTGTTCATTTACCCAGATTTTCCATATCCAGCCTTCCCTCAGTTTGTGTTATGTTCATTACCTCCACTTCATTTTTCAACTCTTGAACTGTTTCCATTACCTGTTTGACTGCTTAATCTTGGTGTTTGTGGGTATTTTTGAGAATTTTTTTTTCATTTCTTCTACCTTTTTGTTTGTCTTCTCCATTTCTTTAAAACAGTTTTTTTTTTTACATCCCGTTTAAGGTCCACTTTTATTTTCATGTTCTGTTTAAAGTCGATATCTTCTATTTCTTCTGGAATAGGGTGTTCAAGTCTTCTTGTTTTGTGATCCCTCAAATCTGATGTTTTCATGTTGCCTTTCAGGTTGTTGGAGGAATTCTTTCATTGGCACCTGATGATTTCTTCCTTCAAATGCAGCCAGGAGAGTCTTGGCGTCTTGGTCCAATCTATGCTGTAACTGACTCTGGGTGGATCTACTTAGTGCAGGAGCAGGAACTGTTCCTGGGCCAAGGACCTAGCAGACAACAGGGCAGGCTTGGGGGAGGCAGGATTGTGTGGAACAAAGAGGCCCCTGCAGAAGGAGCTGTAGAGCCCCTGTGCTCCCTTCCCGAACCATCAACCCTGGGATGGTACTCAGTCTCCAGTCTGGATTGACCTCCTCAGCACAGGAACTGGGACTCCTGGTAGTCCAAGGACCCCACAGACAAAAGAATGAACTTGGGGAGAGAGCAATGTGGTGTGGAACAAAGAAACCCCTGCAGCAGGAGGTGCTGTTCACTCCCTGCTGGGGACCTTCTTGCCCGGCAGGCAGACACTCACCCCTCTCCCTCTTGCTCTTCTTTGGGCTGCTCCACTGTCAGTATAGGAGAGCAGAACTCTCCTTTACTGAATGTTGTTAAAACATAGCAGAGTTAGGGAATACTGACTTCGTACTATGGAGTTAGTCAAGAAAACAAATAGGCCTAAAACATATATGTCATTAAATAGATACAAACATCCAACACCCTTGGTTTTCCTTTCGTTGTCCAGTCCATTAGAGTCTTGACAGCATTACCCCTTCCAAGCTGGAGAGGCTAAGATTTAGTTTTCATGTCCTAGGCAGATTTTTGTGTGACACTGGAAAAGACTTGTTACTTTGTACTAGCAAATCAAAAGTTATAAAAAAAACTTATAAAAAGTTAAAAATAATTTATATAAAAGACAACAAAACATTAATCAAATATTTTTCAATAAAATGAAATGTTTAATTTCCAAGGCTCAAAGCCCATTCTCTCTCCTGGCTGTCTGTCTCCCCCCTCCTCATTTTATAAAACTTACTGCTGTTTTTAAAATTCATTAAACAAAAAAGCATTTTCGGAGGATAATGATTTCCCACATCCAGTATTAACACCTCAGCCAAAATAATTAAAAATAAAAATAAGTAAAAAAAATAAATAAATGACTGTGGTAATGACATCCTGTTCTGACTTCATTTTGTATTTGCTTAGATAGTTCTCAACTCTCCATCCCATTCCTCAATGGTCACATCTGCCTTGACAACACTTTTGATATTTCCATGACCTTGAACATACTCTAGATTTGTTTACTAAAACGATTGGTAGTCCAAATGACTATTATGCTCTGCCACATATGAATTTTTGAGGGTTACTCTGACCTTCATGTACTTTTGATCTATCATTGTGTTTTTTGTTTTTTAAAGCTCTATTGAACTTCAGAACCAAAAGATGTTTCAGAGGCCCCAGCTTACTCTTCTTGTGGAATATTGTTTTAAATAGGCAAAGATGTGTTGCATTTGTTTATGCTGAAGAATAATGCTTTGACTACGTAGAAAAGTGTGTTACTATTGTCTATGCTGCATTTGTTTAACAATGTAAGGATATGTATTTAATTATGTAAATGTATGTTGAATTTTACTGTGGGACAATGGTCTATACCCTGTCAATTGTATTTTAATACAATGCTGTTTGGCCAGTAGACAGGCAGGAAGTATAGGTGGGGCAACAAGAACAATAGGATTCTTGGAAGAAGAAACAGTCAGTCAATCTGCAGTCATGACCCAGATGCAGAAGATGCAGGATGTGACTGCCTCACCAGAAAAGGTACCAAGGCACATGGCTAAGTCAGGCAAGAATTATGGACTAATATAAGCTAAAAAATTAATTAATAAGAATAGCCTGAAATACTGGGCCAATTAGCTTATAACTGATGTAGAACTCTGTGTATTTTTTTTTTTTTTTGGAACTGAATGGCTGGGAGACCAGGCAGGACAGAAACCTCGGTCAACAGAATTTGTTTCTCCTTGCTTGCTTAAGATACCTGATTGGTCTAATAAAATTTGAATGGCCAATATATAGGCAAGAGAGGAATAGGTGGGGCAGCTGAGAAGAGAGAATAAATAGGAGAAATCTAGGCTTAAGAGAAGGAATAAGAAGAATGAGAGAAGATGAAGAGAATGAAGGACACACCTCGGACAAGAAGCTAGGCAAAAACCAACCAGGCAAACACAGAGACAACAAGGAAGTAGAAAAGAAAGAAGGTTAAAAAGCCATAGGAAAAAAATGTAGTTAAAGAGAAAAAGATTAAGATCAAAACTAAGATAGGGCCAAGCACTCGTAATTAATATTGTCACTGTGCCATGACTTCAGAGCTCATTGGTTGCCAAAATGAAAAGGGCTGGGTATGGATCTACAAAAGAAGGTGAAAAAGACAAGATCTCCTGAGTAAATTGGGAGCATGGAGGCCATGGGAGAAGGTATAAAGGGAGGAAGGGAGTGAGGAAAAATATAATATATATTTAATTACATGTATTAAATTAAATATAAACAGTTCAATTAAAATTAAATATAAACAATAAAAAGAAAGAAAAAGGTTGGTAAATGGTCTTGGTTGGTGTAGCCATCAATAAAAGGATTTAAAATCTTTTAATTGATTTAATTAACATAGTTATCTCATTATTTCACACATAATATCTAGGGGCAAATTCAAAGGCTCAAGGCAAACCTATGATTATTAAGGATATATGTTGTGAAACCATAATAAAGACTGGGAGAAGAAAGGAGAGCAATTTCTGTGTGATTATTTTGGGGCTAAGTGGCCAGGAACAAACAAGTGACCTTCTTAAAACAATGGATGAGTTATCATTTCTCATTATCAAGAGCTTTCTCCTGTTGGAATCAAATCATTATTAATTTTGATAGTATCCATAACACATATGGGGGTAATATATTTGCATGTGGTGGTTCTGTGTGCCCCATCTTTAGCTGCTCTGCAACTCATTCCTTTAGAATTGACAGCTTGTTCAATTATAGGCCACTGCTTCACCCAGTCATAAATGTATTGATAGACACTGTGATAAACATTTTATTACTGTTCCTAAGATTACTTCAATTGTTCAACCCAATACTAACTTAGTTTATTAAATTACAAAATTGTTAATGTTTTTGAATGTTTACATATACCTTTAAAACAGAGGTAAAAAGAAAATAAATATTAATAGGATAGATAGTAAATATTCTTATCTTTTTCCAAGATTTAACTACTTAATTCATCTACTGAAACATTAAGGGAACCGTAGATGATAAATCCATGAGCTTTGTTCCAGTAAAATATTTAACTGCAAAGAATCTGATTTGGCTTTAAGCTATTTACTGTGCTGTCTTCTGGTCTAGACAGAAGGTTCATTTCTTTATCTTATACAAAAAGAGTTTCACAATATTAGTCATTGTGGCTTTTGTGGCATAATCCTTCTTAATCATTGCTTTTTTCCATCTAATTTTCTTTTGTGCTACCTGCTGCTCAAGTGATCACACTTTAATATGTTGGGTGCATTTCTAATGTTTTTAATTTTTTAAAGATTTATTTATTATATAATACAATGTTCTGGCCTGCAGGCCAGGAGAGGGCACCAGATCTCACTACAAATGGTTGGGAGCCACCATATGGTTGCTGGGAATTAAACTCAGGACCTCTGTAAGAGCAGCCAGTGCTCTAAACCTCTGAGCCATCTTGCCAGCCCAAATGTATCTAATTTTTAATACCATCTCTAGAGTAAGAGTTTCAGAAAACATTGGATTGTCTTATTCTCTCAGTTAACATAACCTATCTAATGGCATTTGACATTTTCTGTCATTTTAGGAAATGATTATGGAAATAAAACTATAAAAAATTGAAATTCAAACCCCATTCTTTTTTGGTTGAGTGGGTAACATGCAACATACCTATCCTCAACAAACTAGGATGTTTAATCACCCCAGTCATAATTAACCTGTTTAAATCAGTGACTATCTTCTATTATATTAGATTCATTCTGAGTTATTTAATTTAGGCTACTATTTCTACTTAATATAAAATAGATCAATGTTGATAATTTAAGAAAGACTTGCCTGAATTACCTTTATTGTAAGGGAGTATCAGATTTTCTTCATTGAAACCTTCCTTATAAGAATATAGGCAAAAATAATTAAAATCTTATAATTACATGCAAGTTTACTGGACATTTGCTCCATGCTTTTAATGCACTATACCATTATATTCTCAAAAATATTGAAAATTAAGGAATGCTATATACCAGAACAGGCAGCCATTCCACTATTAAAGTATGTAACCTCTCTCCTGCCTCAGGAGTAACCTCAAGACAAATGGCTATACATAGTCTGACATAGATATACTAGTTAAGGTTGAGACTAGGTTTCAATATCTATTTTGAACAGCTGTGATTTTATATAATGGTCTCCAACTCTTGGCCAGTGATTGATGGTCAGCCCCGAAGACATAAACATGCACTGAAAATTATATGGACTGGAGGTTGCTTTTGTCAGATATTTTCCATTATAATCAGGAGGTTCTTAATATGGAAAATTATAGAAAAATGCTCATGGTCTTTAATTAATAGAACAAAATCCAGAAGTCAAATCTTCTAGTTCCTGGTCAAATACTATTTGTATTGTGCTACTTGTTTCTATCATTTATCTGTAGACCCATGAACTGATATACATATGTCCTTCCCTTCACAAACAAAAATCACCATAGAACAAACTTATTTAGTCTAACAATGTCTACCAATTTAATTCAACCTGGAACTAAATAAAATCTCCTGTATACAAAAACATGAATGTTTAAGTATAATGTTTATATTGGTTTCTTTTAGCATCGCTGTGACTGAATCTCAGAGACATGCAAATTAAGAAATATAGGAGTTTTTTTCTTTAAAATTCTTACAAAATATAATTCATTGTGGTAGAGAAATAATGACATCTAGAGCTGTTGAATCTATGGTGGCTGGAGTTTGGGGTACCTGGTCACATTGTGTAAGCAGAAAGAAAACAGAGAGCTCAGCTTGACGTAGTGCTGGGCTACAACTCTCAGACGTCTGCACTTAGAGGTCCACTACCACTGTGCCTCACATGCCAGTGATTCCAGTCAGACCATCCCAAAACAGCACAATCAGTTGGGAACGAAGCATTCAAACTCATAAGTATTTCCTTAGAGATGGTACATCACATGTGTCCCCACCTGGCTAAAAGGAAAAGGGTCCCTATTACATCACTTGTTTAAAGACATTTTACAGTGATTTTGTGGCTCTCATGGCCTAACTACCAGTTAAAGGCACTGTTTTTTTAATATCATCATTTTGAATATTATGTTAAATAAGAAAGTTTTCCTAAGCAATTTACATTATATGTTTCTTTCTTTTTAAAAGGTTTGTTTAGTTATTTAATGTATATTGGTATTTTACCTGTGTGTATTATCTGTGTGAGGGTGTCAGATCCACTGGAACTAGAGTTACTGAAAGCTGTGAGCTGCCATGTGGTTTATAGGAATTAAAGCTGCATCCTCTGGAAGAGTAGCCCATGCTCTTAAACACTGTGCCAATACTCCAGTTTAACACTATATGTTTCATAGTAAAATCCTTTCTGTGTAATTATCATGTTTATATTATGTATATATCTTCAAACAGAAACAGATCTCACAGCAATTATGTTATGGAATAATAAGGATCTATATGTTTAAGCATTAAACATAATATCAAGCATCAATTGAAAAGGTATGTTCAATAATTGATCCAGTGTATTCCATAATTAAAACAAAAACATATACATAGTATAAGAACATATAATATAATAATAATTGCATAAATAAGGGGTCAGAAGAGATGCAGAAAGAATTAACAAACTTACAAATGAAAAGTAGATTTCATGGTTACATAACATCTCTCCTTGAAAAATGTCAGTCTAGCATTGGAAAGTTTATCAGATGAAATGGCAACATATCTCATCATTTTCAGTAAGTTAATTGATTATTAGTAATTTGCAGAACCTTCTCCCCAATGAAACCTTTTACTAACCTTTTTTCATGGGCAGGAAAATTCCCTTAGTATAGTCCTATGTAATTGACTTTGCAGTGTCTATTTTTCTTTGTTATTGTTGTATGTCAGCTGCATTAACATAGTCAACATTATCTAGATATCTGTTTGATATTGCCAGGAAAATGCTATCTTAAAGAACATTTATTGTTTTAAATGTTTGAGATTTTGAAATAATTTCCAAAGCTAACTTTTGATATCATAGGTTAAAAACAAGTTGCAGTTATGTTTATTTGAACACTAATAAGGAGATCTCCAAGTTCTTCATTTCTGTCTCTATGGCCTTTTGAAAATATGAATTCATTTAATTACAACACACAGATAACTTTAATCTGGAGAAATAAATACAATGACCTATATATTTTTTTTTTCAAGTGCCACCACAGAACTGAAATCACATTTATTTTAGCAAAACTTTGTCATGCAAAGTTTTGTGCATGGTCACTAGACACATAATGATAGCATTGCATGTTAGTACATGTTCAAAACTTACAATTAAATTCAAAGTACAGCAAATTTTATACTAAAGTGTCAATTTTTTAAAGGTTGAAATGTATTTTTTATTATTCTGACTTTAACTTCTTTTTAAATGAGTCTGTGAATTATCATTTATCACATGGTCTCTTTTCCAACTTATCATACGCAGTTTTTGAAATGCTGAGTACTCTGAAAGTTACATGATGGAATAGAAAAAAATTCAAATGACAAGTATTGCTATGTCTATCTCCTGTTTATCAGGGCAACATGTAAATCCACAATGCTCTTTTCTAAAAAGTATCTCCGAAACATAGCTCTCAGTATATGGATTGAAAATCTCAGTTTTGCATTTAATAATTGTTCAAACTTAAGTTAGTAGCTAAAGCATTCTGTACTTGGCTCCTGATCTGTAAACTGGTAATGGGTTTTGGACTGGCTTCATGGTATTATTTTTTGAGAAGGTTAAATAAATTAGTATACTTGAAATACCTTATAAAATATCTCAATCAGTACTACATAATTATTCTTGCTGTTGTTTTGTGAAGTGGGGAACTTAGTTTCCCCAGGGTTTTCAGGGCAAGCTTTGGAAGAGCTATAATATTTTAATGTGAAATTACTGTGTCCCATTAAACTCAGAAACCTATTCTAAAGATAATTTTTTTAAACTTCACATTGCTCTTTGGATCAAGATAGAATGGCTACATGAGTTTTAAACTTTTTAAATGGGGATGTTTTGGAAGGTATAAACCATGGTGACCCTGATAGACTTCTTACAAGAAACTGTTTCATCACCTTTTTTTTTCTTTCAGCTTTTTAAAATAATAATGTACATATGAACTCTACATAAAATATCCACCCCTCATTTGTTAATCTGCTCAACTCTTGTGTAGTTTCCAGATGTCACATTTAATAACATTGTCTTGGCAATCTAACATCTACTATCAAAGGCTCTCATGACTCTGAACATCTCTTTATACATTTTATCTTAGTGGTTCTTTCAATTTTTGTCTTTGTTTCAAAACTGTTTTCTTCTGACCTATTATTTTTTAAGTATGAAACTGCTATGAATGTTTTAACATATCCATTTTGAGTTTCCAATGGTAAGTGGTACAGACAACTAAAAAATTATTAGATGAATAAAATATAAAAATGAAGAAACATTTTTGTTGTGCCACATCTTTATTTACATTAAATAGGAAGTATAATGAGTATAAAATGCTGATGACATATTATGGGATAGATAAGAAAAACTGATAAAAAAGAAGAGGAAGCTTTGAAAACATCTAATGAGTTGCAATCTAAAATACAAAGGACTTTAGGTTTTATTCCATGCCATTGCTCTCTTATAGAAATTGTTGATGTTTTTCATAATTATCAGAAATATCCTCCAAGGTTAAAGCCAACTTTTGTAATGCTTTCTAGGAAACCATATAAAAACAATTGAAATGTTGAATACAAATGCATAGAGAGCAAGAGGGAACACTTTTTTTCTTTTTTTGTCATAAAAGTAGTCTGAAGGAAGAAACACTAAATATCTATAAGGTTCAATAATATGTTGTTACTAGTTTTATTCTGTAAATCATAATATACAACTGTTGTGAAACACTGTCTGGGATGAATGTCACGACTATTGCTCTCTTGAATTCTTTGCAATTGTAATTACATATTTGAGACCCTTGTGGGGAATGTTCACATGAGTCTTCATTCATCCTGATAATTCATAGACATGTAAAGTTCACTAGCAGAACGGGGCTCACAATGCTTTGCACTTTGCTATATATATTGGCAGTTAATGGTTTCTAAAACAGAGATTTTTTTTCCCCCAGTGCTGTAGTTGCTAGTATGTTGCCCATGCTCCTGTAAATGATCCTCACTTGAGTGCCTATGAGTAGTTCCAATTAAAATCCCAGGTTCACTTGTCTACGCTTGAGTGGAATTATTAATTTAATTTGTTATTGGTACGCTACCTAAGATAAATATGTGTTTGTCTCAGTGGGAAAAATTTATATAATAACATTCAAACCATTTCTTTATCTATAATTTAAAACTTAATTACTATGTTGGTGATATTTTTAGTAATATCATAGAATATATCCAGTTCTACGTGTTTTTCCTGTTTTCATGGTCAGGTTCTTAAGGTCATATGGAAACACTATACGCCAGATACCTTCATTTACTAGGATGAAGAACTCTCATCCCATACAGCTCCATTCTCCAACTATCCATCATATTCCTTTCAGTGAGGTGAAACTAAGAGACCCTTGTAAGGACTAAATAAAGCTTGCAAACATACATGAAACACATTTCCCCAGTATCATTTAATTTTTTTTTTATTATGTGGGAATCTCTCCAAGTTTCCCAGGGTATCCATTCATTGTCTTGTGATTAACACAGGTGTCGAACTTGTTTTCCTTTTGATTCAGCCTCCTGAATAGCTGAAATTGTAGGCCAGCTCCACCTGCCTTCCTATATTATGAGTTTGGAACATATGAAAGGCTGGGGAAAAATATTATTTTATTAAGCATCCATAAAGAATATACTATATTTATTTAATGTCACAGTATTTAACTAAGTATTTCAGTAATTTAATTTCCTAGTCCTATAATGTTGTACTGGGTACTAGGCAAAAAAAAATATCATGGCAATGTAAGATATTTTTGATGTTTATTTATAGGCAGTATTGTGAATGTTCTGTACATAAATCTCACATTAAGCCCTGAACTAACCCCCAAAAGTATAATGCTTAAAATATGTTGGAAAGATCTATGAGAAAATTTACAGTGATTGACAAAATACACTATCTTTTGTAAGTTATAATTACTTAACACAGCAGTGTGATACTTCCTTTTAAATACAGACATAAACCTGTGTTTTTAAGCACAGTAATTACAAAATTAGACTTAAGAACATAAAAGAAGCAATGACTTTTGGTGACATAAATTGGATAGCAGAATTATAGGGTTAGTTAAAAGTAGTCTGGATTATTCATGAAAACATCCTCAGGCATAAAAACTATCATTAAATAATTTTAGGTCTTTGTCATCTACAAAGTACCCCCACCATCCAGGAAAAGAATCATCTAGTACTGGCACAGAAGTGGTAATTAAATATATTTGTCTCTCAGACATATTTTGATATAATCACCAAAACCCTAGTCTAGGACTTTAAATTTACCTGAATAAAATAAAGTACAATGGAATAAAGCATTAAATGCAATTAGTTTAGATTGATAAGCTGTTTTCTAAACAGTGGAGGCTCTAAATAAATGGGATTCAAGGACTTTTTCTGTAGCCACATGGTAAACTTTGAAGGATCCCATTTAATTGGAAAAAAAGACTAAGAATGATTTTTTTTAAAAAAAATTTGTGGTGACACTGAAGACAAAATATAGTTCTGTCGATCTTGGTCCACTTCAGAATAATCATTTTGTACAAGTCTAGTGTGTTGTAACAGAGGTACAAACACCAGAGTCAGAAGATAAGACTCTTTACAATAATGGCGACACCACTTGTCTAAAGATATCTTTGCAATAAGAAAGTGGACTCAGTTAACAAATTCAGAAACATTAAATAACACAATAGTCACAGTAAAGCATAATAACAAAGTTAGCTTAGACTTAATGTTGAAGTCTGAGAAAATAAATTTGACATTTATTTTTTCTCTAGTTTGGGATCACTGTATCTAGGAAAATATTCACAGCCACAAAATAATATTGGTCTAATTAACAAATTTAAATGTGTAAACTCTTAGTAGTCTTAATGGTAAATAAACCTATTAACTTTAAATAGAGAAGATAAGAAATGAAGGACAATATCCTAAAAACTATAGAGAATTTTTAGTAAAATTACAAGCTCTATCTCCCATTACATAACAAAATTGGTTGTGTCTATATCTTAGTGCTATGTGTTGAGGATCAATTATCTCTTCTTTCTTCAGTCTCAAACCTGGCTTCAAATCTAAAGAAGCAGTTCAGTACCCAATGAAATCTGTCACTGTCCATTGACACATTTCACAGACATAAAATATTCTCTAAAATAACTTGGATTTGGGCTGAACATGAATCTTCTTTCTTTTTTTTTTTTTTTTTTTTTTTTTTAGTTTTGCAAGACAGGGTTTCTCTGTGGCTTTGGAGCCTGTCCTGGAACTAGCTCTGTAGACCAGGCTGATCTCGAACTCACAGAGATCCGCCTGCCTCTGCCTCCCGAGTGCTGGGATTAAAGGCGTGTACCACCACACCCAACTACTCTCTTTCTTCCTTTTTTTAAGAACTTTAACTTGGTGGCTGGAGAGATGGCTCAGAGGTTAAGGATGCTGACTGTTCTTCCAGAGGTCCTGAGTTCAATTCCCAGCAACCACATGGTGGCTCACAACCATCTACAATGAGATCTGGTGCCCTCTTCTGGCGTGCAGGCATACGTGGAGGCAGCACACTGTATTGTATACATAATAAATAAAATCTTTTTTTAAAAAAAAGAACTTTAACTTTTAGCCTGCATATATTTTTAATACACTATAAATCATTTAAAGGTTTTCTTTGTCTTTCAATCTCTCTTTTACTGTATATGTCTATTTTTTGACCACATAAGTCTTTATTTTACTGAGCAATAAGGGTAGGATTAAAGCCATGGCTTTGGCAGCTAGATCCAGCCCATTCCTTAGCTTTCCAGCCTCATGGCAGAGGCACCAGATGTAGCCATGTTTACCGCTACAACTCTATGGCGTTTCAAGGTCCTTGCCAGCAAACAAGCTACAACACTCAAATGCTCTCTCTGTAGCTGACCTCCTGCCTCAAAGAGTCAGAGTTTGCCCTGGCAGGATAGCCCAGAAAGCCAACATTTTAAAACATCGCAACTTTTTTTCCTGCTACAGCTGTAAACAAACAAGCATTCAGTCAGCTTTTATCAACACCATTTAAATGTTTCGTGGCAGGACCTCTTAAAAGCTGCAGGGTTTTGCAGCTGAAGTTGAGTCAGGAAGCTTCTCTTAGATGAGAGCGCTTGTTTACCTCTAGCAAGCAGAGCAGACCCAAGAAATTGCTGCTACCAAGAAAACACGCTTTACTCTATTCTTTCCCAAGTTTTCTCAGGCTTTTGGTGGATTCAGTTGTCCACACATCTGGGTGCCATTCTGTTGTAGGAGCTGTGGGTTGCATTCCGCCACCCAACTCCTGCCACCGGCTAGCTTTATCCGAAATAACAACACACAAATTGTATTCATATAAACACTGTTTGGCCCATTTCTATTAATGTGTGTAGCACCCTTAGGTGCGCTTACCAGGAAAATTCTAGCCTACATCTATCCTGGCTCGGAGCTTCCTCACATCTGCCTCAGAGAGCAGCGGCCTGGCATCTGAGCTCACTTCCTCTTCCTCCCAGCATTCTGTTCTGTTTACTCCATCCACCTATGTTCTAACCTATGAGGGCCAAGCAGTTTCTTTATTAATTAACCAATGACCTTCCTCCATCAATTCTCCATTTTTAGATTTCTTTTTAATAACAAATACAGGAGAATTCCAAGTACTGTTTGATGCTTCAATATGCTGAGCGTTTAGTTGCTCCTGTACCAGCTGTCCTAAAGACTGTTGCTAAAGGCCATTGCACAACCCCCACCGGTTTGTCCATCAACCTTTTTAAAGTTAGGGTTGTTGGTGCATTTGAAGGATCAGAAGCTGTTCAGCCTTATTATTGTGCATCATTAATGGTCAGTGAATTTTCTTATAATACCTTGAAATATTTTACCAGAAACATACATTAATTTATGGTTTCTTTCTAAGATTTGGAGAATACTAATCTAATAATTTCTTTGCTGTCACAAATCACATCCCTAAAAGGTCAATGCTATGGTAGCCACATATGGCTTTAATTTTCCTCTCCCCTTATGACCCTATATGTTCAATCCATCTCATGTTCTGTTTTACCTGAGACAAAGTTCCAATCCCTAAAAGCAGAGCATTTACCTCTTGAAGAAGTCAATTTGCATGTCATGATTCTATTAAAATTATTGCTACTTCCGCATATATGTGTACCATGCCTCCAATGACAACATCAATTATTCATATTTTTAATTTTTATCTTTGTTCAATTATAAAAGTTTTCCAAAATACTCACTTTATGGTATCTCCTAAAAGTTTTGTTCTCTCTTTATAGCTTTTCTGTTATCCACAACAGTATGGTTTCCTACAAGAGTCATTAGGCCCTTAATTGCATTAGGAATGATATCTTAGGATAGCAAGAAATGACTGAACCAGAATTTTGGACAGAGGCCTGTGAGAGGAGCCTTAAGAATTTTTCCAAATAATAAAGGATTACCTTAGATATCTCTTGTTGATCTTTAGTCCAATGACAGCCTTTGCTATATCTTCTGCATTTTCCAGAAGGGAGAGGCACACTCTTTTGACTTCTGCTTAGAAAATATATTGGTTCTATGAACACCCTGTTTAAAGTTCCTTTTATTGTGACCTTTTTTTTTGCCATAATTGCAACACTCTCAATCCAAATTTTCCTCACACTTTTAGGAATAATCCCTTCTACCCAAGGATTATTGTGGTCATGAGATTCAATATTAATTGTATTTTGGATATATTCCTTCAAGTGAGCAGACCTTGCCTGTAAATGCCTAATTATCCATTTACATTGAGAGTTATAATTTTCAAAAGCCATAAAGTTTCTTATTATTCACACACTTTATAAATTTTGTATCCTTCCATTTATTATGGTTGTCAAACTTTGTAAGAAACACATGAAGTCTTCCTTTGGGTCTTGTATAACTTCAGTAAATGAATCAGTTTTCTTTCCTATTTCTCCAGTTCTGTCCCAAGCATTCAAAACTGTTCTGTGATATAAACACATGGTGTGGACATCATACAAAGATTGCCCTTCTACAGTCCCATAATTTCCTTCTTCAAGAAGTTGATCTTGGGAGATTTTCATACCTCTAGTTTTATTCCAACTAGTTTTATAGTCCAACCTTCTTCTCTGAACAAGGAACTCCACTATAATTGTGGATCAGGCTCTAAAACAGCTTCAACCGTTGGGCCCTAAAGCCCCACCAAGGAGGAAGTCACCCCAAGAGACACAGCATGGTTGATGCAATAGCAAGAGGAATATTTATTCTGTCACGGCAGAGGTCCCTCAGCCTCGAGAGGAGAAGGACGACCACTTTGTCTATTACAAGCTCTTTTAAAGGAAAAAAAAACACAAAATTGGGGAAGGGGTAGTACAGAATCAAAGGGAAAGTCCAAAAATCATTTGTCAACTATTTTGACTAGTTCATACAATGGTCAGCTAACTCTACTTGATCAATGTTATGGCGATTACAAGGAGGAACACCTGCAGGTCGTCTCACCCCAGCTCCAGGGTCCGGATCTATTGAAGAAAGACTACAATAGGGATGAAAAGTACTCAAAGCTCCCGTGCACGTGTGGTTGGTTACCAGGGTCCTGGTTCTCAGAAAGGGGGGTGCAGTGGTGCTAAGGTGCCTCCTAATGCTAAAGGCCTGGTTCCCAGAAAGGGGGGTGCCGTAGTGCTAAGGTGTCTCAAAGTCTTCCACAACCAAGTCACCCAGGCTTTTGGAATAATTCTGTGTCAAACTCACCACAAGTTTAACATTTCACACAAAAGGTGAAAGAATGCCATTGAGACTATGACTTCTTTTTTATTAGATAACAGTTTATTAGTATTATTATTAAAAATTCCACCTCCTGCCCTCCTCCAATTTCCCTCCCCACTTCCCCCTCTCTCACCAGAACTAAGAGAAATCAGAGTTACCTACCCTGTGAGAAGTCCAAGGTCCTCCTCCCTCCATCCAGATCTAGGAAGGTGAACATCAGAACAGACTAGGCTCCCACAAAGCTACTCCATGCAGTAGAATCAAGTTGCAATGCCATTATCCTTGGCTTCTCAGTCAGACCTCCTTGACAGCCACATTGAGTCTTGTTTGATCACATGATTGTTCAGTCCCAGTCCTGCTGGACTTGGTGAGCTTCCATTAGATCAGTCCCACTGTCTCCATGGGTTGGCGCACCCCTCACAGTCATGATTTCCTTGCTCATGTTCCCTCTGCTTCTGCTCTTCATTTGGACCTTGGGAGCTCAGTCCAGTGCTCCAATGTGGCTCTCTGTCTCTATCTCCACACATGGCCAGAAGAAGGTTCTGTGGTGATTTGCAAGAAATTCATAGGTGTGGCTATGGGATAAGCTGTAGTGGGTCTGTATTCCTGCCACCCAGGTCCCAGCTGCCTGGCTAGCTTATGCCCCAAAATAACGACACACAAACTGTATTCATATAAACACTGCTTAGCCCATTTCTATTAAAGTGTGTAGCACCACAAGGTGCGCTTTACAGGAAGATTCTAGCTTACGTCCATCCTAGGTCGGAGCTTCATCGCATCTGCCCTGGAGAGGAGCAGCCTGGCATCTTCGCTCACTTCCCCTTTTCCCAGCATTCTACACCCACCTATGTTCTAACCTGTCAGGCCAAGCAGTTTCTTTATTAATTAACCAATGAAATCAACAGATTGATATATGACACTCCCACATCATTTCCCCTTTTTCTGTTTAAACAAAAAAGGCTTTAACTTTAACATAGCAAAATTACATATAACAAAACAGTTATCAAGTAAGAATTACAGTTACAATATTTATATCTATTTTATCTTTTATCATACCAAAGGAAAACAACTATAACTATCTATCTATTCTTCAACTCCATCTAAGACTCCAGAAGGATATAATATTACCTAAGTAAATGAGAAGTAAGCAACTTACAAAACTGTAGATATCACAGAGACATCTCACTGCCTGGAAAGTCACCCAAAGTTCCTCTGTACCATTGGGGCATCAGTCTTCGGCCTTCAACCCCAGAGTATCCAGAGACATTTCCATAAAGCAAGAAATTTCAAAGGCAGTTCAGTCACTATCTGCTGTGTCCTGCAGAATGTCTCACAGACTCTTTCATGAATCAGGAACCCCTAAAGATCATCTCACCTTTAAGCAAGTTCAGTAGTCCTCTCTCTGTGGGTTCTCAGTTTCCAGTTTATGCAACAGTCCAGGCAAGAGCAGTTTCTTGCCCAAATGGCTATCAAACTCCATAAGGTACCTCGTCGATGCCCATCGTCCTCTTGAAGTAGATTGGTGCTGCCAGGAGCAGAAGTGTCTCATTGTCGTGAAAAGCCCTAAATTATTAAAATATTAAATGTCATATACTGTAGTCTTTGAAAGATATGAAGAATGCCTATCTAAAATATATCTATGTACATCTAGAAAATCTAACTAACATGACTACAAACTTGACTATTATTAATGATTATCCATTAACAACCCATATACATTACATTTTTACATGACATACACAATCACAATACCTTAATCAATATCAGAAATACATATACACATATATACATATAACAAAATTGACCTTAAATTAATATCAATAAAGCAAATTTCATACCAATGAAAATTATTCATATCTATATCATATTCCCCCTTTAAATGTATAAGCAATATTTGGGAACATGGGCACAGTTGTTTCTCGCCAAACTGCTTACTGCTGTATGGGGGTACTGTTATTTAGGTCTTTCATGGTATAACCTGTCTGCTAGGTTCATCTTAGTCGGCACTTGAGCAAAGTAATTTTTTGAAGGTGTTCACAGCAAACTTTCAGGATGGCGTTGTCTATCATACCATATTGGATAGAAGCAATCCACAGGGTCTCATCCCTGTGAAAACAAAAGAAGAAACTCTTCCAAAGTATCATATCCTTAGATCCAAATTCTGAATCAAGTTTTTTTTTTTCAAAATATCTATGTTGTATTAGCTCAGCATCATTTATAAACAAATCTTTTAGCATTTGTTGCTCCTTCCTCAGCAGTCAAGCAAATCAAAGATAACATAATAGCATATAGTATAAAGATTCTCATTGTATTTTACAACTTTGTGTGGCTTTATTTTAACCTCTATTTCATTTATTTTTACTTTTATTTTTTGAAACGCCTTCTCTGTATATCTTTGTCCTGGAATAACTCTGTAGACCAGGCTGTCCTTGAACACAGAAATCCACTTGCCTCTGCTTCCCAAGTGCTGGGATTAAAGGTGTATGTTACCACACCTTTAACTCACAGAGATCTATCTGTCTCTGCCTCCCAGGCAATGGGACTAAAGGTGTGTCCTACCACACCTTGAAGTCACAGAGGTCAATCTACCTCTGCTCCCAAGTATTGGGATTAAAGGTGTGTACTACCACACTGAACTACTCTCTTTCTTCCTTTTTTTTTGTTTTTTACTTTAAGAACTTTAACTTTTAGCCTGCATATATTTTTAACACACTGTAAATCATTTAGAGGTTTTCTTTGTTTTTGAATATCTCTTTACTGTATCTTTCTCTCTTTTTTTGAGCACATGAGCCTTTAAATTACTGAGCAATATGGGTAGGATTAAAGCCATGGCTTTGCCAGCTAGATCCAGCCCATTCCTTAGCTTTCCAGCCTCATGGCAGAGGTACCGGCTGTAGCTATTTTTTATTGCCACAACTCTATGGTGTTTCAAGGTCCTTGCCAGCAAACAAGCTACAACACTCAAATGTTCTCTCTGTAGCTGACCTCCTGCCTCAAAGAATCAGAGTTTGCCCTGGCAGGACGGCCCACAAAGCAAACATTTTAAAACAACTCAGCTTTTTTCCTGATACTGCTGAAAACAAGCAAGCATTCAGTCGGCTTTTATCAACAGCATTTAAGTGTTTCATGGCAGGACCTCTTAAGAGCTACAGGGTTTTTCAGCTAAAGTGAGTCAGGAAGCCTCTCTTAGATGAGAGAGCTTGCTTGCCTCTAGCAAGTAGAGCAGACCCAAGAACTTGCTGCTACCAAGAAAACATTCTTTATTCTTTCCCAAGCTTTCTCAAGCTTTCTGTGCATTCAGTTCCCCATGTCTGGGCGCCATTCTGTTGTAGGAGCTGAGGGGTTGTGTTCCTGCCACCCAGCTCCTGACTGCCTGGCTAGCTTATGCCCCAAAATAACGACACACAAACTGTATTCAAATAAACACTGCTTGGCTTAACAGGAAGATTCTAGCCTACGCCCATCCTGGGTCAGAGCTTCATCATGTCTGCCCTGGAGAGGAGCAGCCTGGAATCTTCGCTCACTTCCCTTCTTCCCAGCATTCTGTTCTGTTAACTCCACCAACCTATGTTCTAACCTATCAGGCCAAGCAGTTTCTTTATTAATTAATCAATGAAATCAACAGATTGATAAATGACACTCCCACATCAATAAGCCCAGTTCAGAAACCCTCTCCTCAGCTGCCCAAGGAACAAGATGGAGACATCTCCTTGGAAACCTGGAAACCCATCTAGAGTCAAGTCTCTTGCCAACGCTAAAATGGCTCCCTTAATTAAGATATATACTTACCTGCTCCCATATCCACCCTTCCTTCATCTCAACCATACCATTCCTCAAAGCTCTTCCCTAATCCCTCTTCTCACTTCTTTCTCCTCATCTCCCCTTACCTCCACCCCACACCTACCCCTGTGCTCTGAACTTTTGCCTGGCAATCTTGTCTACTCCCAATATCCAGGAAGACAAATATATGTTTTTCTTTGGGTTCATTTTCTATTTAGCTTCTCTTGGATCCCAAATTATAGGCTCAATGTCCTTTATGTATGACTAGAATCCACTTATGAGTGAGTACATACCATATTCATCTTTTGGGGTCTGAGTTATCTCACTCAGTAAATTGTTTTCTGTTTCCATTCATTTGCATGTAAAATTCAAGATGTCATTTTTTTTTTAAAATACTGAGTAAAACTCTAAATTATATACTGCCACACCTTTATCCATTCTTCTATTGAAGGGAACCTAGGTTGTTTCCAGGTTCTGGCTATTACAAATAGTGCTGCTATGAACATAGTTGAACACATGCTTTTGTAGTATGATTGGGCATCTCTTGTGTATATTCCCAAAAGTGGACTTGCAGGATCCTGATGTAGGTTGATGCTGAATTTCTTGAGAAACTGCCACACTGATTTCCAAAGTGATTGCACAAGTAAGTTTGCATTCCCACCAAGAATGGATGAGTGTACCCCTTACTCCACATCCACTCCAGCATAAGCTATCATTAACGTTTTTGGTTTTAGCTATTCTGACAGGCGTAAGATGGTATCTCAAAGTTTTTTTGATTTGCATTTTCCTGACTGCTAAAGAGGTTGAGCATGACCTTAAGTGTCTTTTGGCCATGTGAACTTCTTCTTTTAATAATTTTCTGTTCAGTTCAGTACCACATTATGAATTGGGTTAATTTTAGCTTTAATGTCTAGTTTCTTGAGTTCTTTATATATTTTGGATATCAGACCTTTGTATGATGCAGGGTTGGTGAAGATCTTCTCACAGTCAGTAGGTTCCCTTTTTGTCTTAATGACAGTGTCCTCTGTATTACAGAAGCTTCTCAATTTCAGGAGGTCCCATTTATTCATTGTTGTTCTTATAGTCTGTGCTACTAGGGTTCTATGTAGAAAGTGTTATCCTATACCCATGGGTTTCAGAATACTTCCCACATTCTCTTCTATGAGGTTCATTGTGGTCAGATTGATATTGAAGTCTTTAATCCATTTGGACTTGAGTTTTGTTCATGGTGAGAGATGTGGATCTATTTTCATTCTTCTAAATGTTGACATCCAGTTATATCAGCACCATTTGTCAAAGATGTTTTCTTTCTTCCATTGTATACTTTTAGCTGCTTTGTCGAAAAATCAGGTGTTCATAGGTTTGCGGGTTAAAATCTGGGTATTCGATTTGATTCCATTGGTCAACATCTCTTTTTTTGTGCCAATACCAAGATGCTTTCTTACTATAGCTCTATAATAGAGTTTAAAGTCAGGGATAGTAATGCCTGTGGAAGGAATTTATTGTATAGGATTGTTTTGCCTATCCTGTTTTTTTTTGTTTTTCCATATAAAGTTAATTATTGTTCTCTCAAGTTCTGTGAAGAATTTTGTTGGGTTTTTGATAGGGATTGCATTGAATCTATAGATTCCTTTTGGTAAAATTGCCATTTGTACTGTATTGAGCCTTCTAATCCAAGATTATGGGAGATCCTTCCATTTTCTGGTATCATCTTCAATTTCTTTCTTCAAAGACTTAAAGTTCTTGTCAAATAGATCTTTAACTCCCTTGCTTTGAGTTACCCAAAGATACTTTTGGCTATTTGTGGCTATTGTGAAAGGTGATGTTTTTCTGATTTCCCTCTCTGCTTCTTTTTTCTTTGTGTATAGGAGGACAATTGATTTTTTTGGAGTTGATCTTGTATCCTGCCATGATACTAAAGGTGTTTATCAGCTGTAGGAGTTCTTTGGTAGAGTTTTTGTGCTCTCTTATGTACACTATCATATAATCTGCAAATAAGAAAAGTTTGACTTTTTCCTTTCCAATTGAATCCCCTGGATCTCCTTATGCTGTCTTATTGCTATTTCTAGAACTATATTGAAAAGGTATGGAGAGAGTAGACAGCCTTGTTTTGTTCCTGATTTTAGTGGGATGGCTTTGAGTTTCTCTCCATTTAATTTTATGTTAGCTGTCAGCTTGCTATATATTGCTTTTATTATATTTAGGAGTAAACCTTTTATCCCTAATCTCTGCAATACCTTTATCATAAAGGGGTGTTGAATTTTGTCAAATGCTTTTTCAGCATCTAGAGAAATGATCATATGTTTTTTTCGTTCAGTTTATTTATATGATGGATTACAATGATAGATTTTTATATGTTGAACCAGCCCTGCATCTTTGCATTGAAGCCTACTTGATCATAATGTATAATTTTTTGGATGTGTTCTTGGATTTGGTTTACCAATATTTTATTGAGAATTTTTCCATTGATGTTCATGAGTCAGATTGGTTTGTAATTAGCTTTCTTGGTTAAGTCTTTTTGTGGTTTTGGTATCAGGGTAACTGTAGCTTCATAAAGGAAATTTGACAATGACTCTTCTGTTTCTATTTTGTAAAACACATTAAGGAGTACAGCTATTAGCTCTTCTTGGAAGTTCTTGTAGATTTCTGCATTGAAACCATCTGGTCCAGGGCTTTTTTTGGTAGGGAGGTTTCTGATGACAGCTTCTAATTCCTTGTGACTTATAGGTCTGTTTAAATTGTTCACCTGGTCTTGATTTAATTTTGGTATATGGTACTTATCTAATAAAAATGTCCATTTCTTTCACACTACCCAATTTTGTGGCACACAGGCTTTTGTAGTAAGTTCCAATGATTCTCTGAATTTCCTCTGTGACTGTGGTTATATCCCCCTTTTCAATTCTGATCTCGTTAATTTGTGTGTTTTCTCTCTGGCGTTTGATTAGTTTAGATAGGGGTTTGTCAATCTTGTAGATTTTCTCCAGGAACAAGCTTTTTCTTTTATTGATTCTCTGGATTATTTTCTATGTATCTATTTTGTTGATTTCAGTTCTCAGTTTGATTTCCAGTCTTCTACTCCTGAGTGAATTTTTTTTTTCTAGAGTTTTCAGGTGTGTTGTTAGGTTTTTAATGTGAACTTTCTCTATTTTCTTTTTCTGGGCACTTAGTGCTATGAACTTTCCTCTTAGTACTGCTTTCATAGTGTCCCACAGGTTTGGGTATGTTGTGTTATTATTTTCATTCAATTCGAGGAAGACATTAATTTCTTTCTTTATTTCTTTCTTGACCCAAGGGTGGTCAAGTAGTTGACTCTTCAGTTTCCACGAGTGTTTAGGCTTTATGGGGTTAGAAATTTTGTTGAATTCTTACTTTATTACATGGTGATACGATAGTACACAGGTGGTTACTACAATTTCTTTGTATCTATGGATGTTTGCTTTGTTGCCAATTATGTGATCAAGCTTTGAGAAGGTTCCATGAGATGCTGAGAAGAAGGTATATTCTTTTCTGTTTGGGTGGAATGTTCTATAGATGTCTGATAAGTCCCTTTGGGTCATTACATCTGATAGTTCTATTATTTCTCTATTAAGACTCTGTCTGGTTGACCTCTCCATTTCTGACAGAGGAGTGTTGAAATCTCCCACTTTTAGAGTTGGGGTTTGGTGTATGCCTTGACTTCTAATAATTTTTTTTGCATATGTGGGTGCTTTTTTATTAGGAGTGTAGATATTCAGGATTGAGACTTCCTCCTGATAAATTGTTCTTGTCATGAGTATTAATTGTCCATCTCCTTCTCTTCTGAATGATTTTAGTTTGAAATCAATTTTGTTAGATATTAATATAGCCACTCCCACTTGTTTATTTGGTCCATTTGATTGAAAAATATTTTGTCAACCCTTTACTCTGAGGTAGTGATTGTCTTTGAGGTTGAGGTGTGTTTCTTGTAAACAGCAGAATGTTGGATCTTGTTTTTGTATCCATTCTCTTAACCTGTGCCTTTTTATAGGTGAATTGAGTCTATTGTTATTAAGCGATATTAATGACCAGTGGTTGTGAACTTCGGTTATTTTTTCTGTTGGTAGAGTTTGTGTATTTTCTTTCTTTGAGTTGTGCTGGTGGAGGGTTTTCAGATGCTTGTGTTATTATGTGTGTTGTTGACTTCCTTGGTTTGTGATTTTCCTTCTAGTATTTTGTATAAGGTTGGGTTTGTGGCTTTGTATTGTTTAAATCCGTATTTGTCTTGAAATATCTTTTCTTTTCTCCTTTGTTGGTGAATGAAAGCTTTGCTGGGTATAGTCATTGGGGCTTGCATCCATGATCTCTTAGTGTCTGCAGCACATCTGTCCAAGACCTTCTGACTTTTATGGTTTCCATTGAGAAGTCAGGTGTAATTCTGATAGATTTCCCTTTATATGTTACTTGACCTTTTTCCCTTGAAGCTCTTAATATTTGTTCTTTATTCTGTATGTTTTGTGTTTTGATTATTATATGGTGAGGGGATGCTTTTTTTTTAATCCAGTCTATTTTGTGTTCTGTATGCTTCTAGTACCTTCATAGGGAACCTTCTTTAGGTTGGCAAAGTTTTCTTCTATAATTTCGTTCAACATATATTCTGAGCCTTTGAGCTGTAATTCTTCTCCTTCTACCCCTATTATTTTAAGTTTGATCTTTTTATGGTGTCCCAGATTTTCTGGATATTTTGTGTTAAGAATTTGCTGGATTTGTTTTGTTCTTTAATCAATGGGATTTTTTTCCTTTATTGTATCTTCAGTGTCTGAGATTCTTTCTTCTATCTCTTGTATTCTGTTGGTAATGCTTGTCTCTGTAGTTCCTGTTTGTTTTCTCAGATTTCCCATATCCAGCCTTCCCTCGGTTTGTGTTTGCTTCATTATGTCCATTTCAGTTTTTATGTCTTCAACTGTTTCAAGTACGTGTTTGACTGCTTTTCTTGGGTTTCTTGGGTATTTTTGTGGGGTTTATTCATTTCCTCCACCTTTTTGTTTGTCATCTCCATTTCTTTACAGCAGTTTTTCATGTCCTGTTTAAAGTCGATTTCTTCTACTTCTTCTGGAGTAGGGTGTTCAATTCTTCTTGTTGCCTGATGCCTGGATTCTGGTGATTTCATGTTGCCTTTCAGGTTGTTGTAGGAATTCTTACATTGGTGCCCGTCCATCTCTTCCTTCAAATGCAGCCAGGAGAGTCTTCGCATCTTGGTCCAATCTTTGCTGTGACTGACTCTCTGGGTGGATCTCCTCAGTGCAGAAGCAGGAACTGTTCCTGGGCCAAGGACCAGTCTGAATGGATCACCTCAGCACAGGAACAGGAACTCCTGATAGTCCAAGGACCCCAGCAGACAAAGAGTGAACTTGGTGGGAGGGTAGGGCCATGTGGAACATAGAAGACCCTTCAGCAGAAGCTGAAGGTGCCCCACACTCCCTTGTGGGGACCTTCTGGCCTGCCTGGCAAGCAGACACTCACCCCTCTGGGTGGATATTTTTATTGCTGGAGCAGGAACTTATCCTGGGAAATGGACATTGCAGACACTAGGGCAGGCTTAGAGGAGGCATGGTCGTGTGTAACAAAGAAGCCCCTGCAGCAAGAGTTGAGGGGGGCCCTGTGCTCCCTTCCCAGACAATCTACCCTGGGCCTGGCCCACACTCACCCACCTGGATAGAACTCCTCAGCACAGAAACAGTGACGCCTGGTAGTCCAAGGACCCCAGAAGACAAAAGGGCGAACTTGGGGGCAGAACAGTGTTGTGTGGTACAAAGAAGACCCTCCATCAGAAGCTGAAGGTGCTCTGCACTCTCCTGCAGGAACTTTTTTGCCTGCTTGGCCGGCAGACACTCACCCCTCTGGGTGGATAGCCTTAGTGCAGGAGCAGGAACTGTTCCTGGTCCAAGGACCTTGCAGACAATTGGGCAGGCTTAAGGGAGGAAGGGTCACGTGTAGCAAATAAGTCCCTGCAGCAGAGGCTGAGGCAGCCCTTTCAATCCCTCCTGGACAGTCTGCCCTAGGGATGGCACACACTTACCTGTCTGGATGGAACTCCTCAGCACAGAAACAGGGAGTGAGACTATTACTTCTTGAAATCTCCTTGAATCTAACATTCCCACACAAATCCATTTAATTCTTACACACACTTGGAGATATTAATCATTTGGCAGTTCTTCCTGTAAGGTTAGTGGATATATTAAGGTTGGTTATTTCAAAATTTAGGCTGTTGCTCCATTGCCTTATAATGCAATGCTGAAACTGGTTCATTATTAAATTGTTTTGTCTGGATACAAATATCTCTATGATCTGTTCTATTAAGTTATTCTAAGACCTGCACCTTGTCAGTCAATGAAATCAACTTTTTAAGAAATAAACAAAGAATTATCAAAATGACAGCAAATATTATCAAAAATAATTAACAACATGTCAATCCCAGTTAAGTTGATTATTCCTGCATTTAATTGTTTCATTTTTAACTCATGCATTATATAATCATACAGAGACCTAACTTTCTCTATCATAATTGTCTTTTCCATGTTTAAACATGGGTAAATCTCTTCCTTTTAACTAATTCCTTCCTTAAAGAATTCCCAAATTTTTATACCAAACTACTACCAATGATGATGAAGATGTAAGGCTCATTGCTGCTGAACAGAACAGTAATAGCATGAATGGATTTCAAGGTAGCTAGCTATTTTGACAGTAACCAGAGAAGTGGGTTCAAGGAAAGCCTGCCAGGAGAGAAAAATGAAAAACATAATCAGTTGTGCAGTGACTCCAACTGAATATTTCTCTGGCCTATGCCAGTGGCTACAAACACACAGGCAAATGGCTTTTTATGAATTCATACTCTGAACATTGGGCATCAAATGGAGCATGACTAATAAAATGCCAGTGTAACATGGAGGAGGAAGGCCTGTTTGTTTGTTATTGGGGTTTTTGTCCCACCTGGTACCCCACAACTGTTTAGCCCCAAAGAAAATCACACACAGGTCTCCATAAATTATAAGCAGATTGGCCCATTAACACTAGCCTCTTACTGGCTAACTGTCACATCTTGATTAACCCATTTTTTCTGAACTATGTTAGCCACGTGGCTCAGTACCTTTTTCAGTGGGGCAGATAACATCCTGCTACTTTAGTGGTCTGGGCAGGAATGAGAGTAATCAACTTCCTCCTTCCCAGAATTCTCCTGTTCTCATTATATCATTTCTACTTCCTGTCTGGTTTTCCTGCCTATATTTCCTGCTTGGCCAATCAGCACTTATTTAAAACATGATTGACAGAATACAGATAATTCTCTCGCACCACTCTCCCCCCATTTTTTTTTTAAAAAAGAAAAATATCCATAGTCCATTTTTTGGGAATGTGTGTGTATTATTCCAGGCTACTTCCAGCTGGTTGGGGGTACTGATAATCTTATGGGACCTAAAGAAAATTTAGAGCTATGATCAAGTCCTGACTGAAGTATCCTGTGAGTCTTGATCATCTCAGGCAATAGTCTTAAACCTGTTCTGGATGAAGAACTCAGACATCCGGGCCATCTATTCCTGTGAGAGATTTCTCAGGTGGTCTTCCTTGATGAAAGATGATTTTTCTTAACTCTGAATAAATCCACAGCCTCTCATTTTATGTGGAAATAAAAACAAAATCTCTTCTCCAAAGAAACACATCTTTTGACTTGAATTTTGAAGCCAAGGTATTTTTAAAATACCTATCTTGTATTAATTCTGCAGCAAATATCTTTTAGCAGTTGTTGCTCCTTCCTAAGCATTTAAACAATTTAAAGAGAGCATAATAGCATACAGTATCAAGATTCTCTGTGTATTTTCCATTTTTACATGCCTTTATTTTAACCTCTATTTCTTTTATTTTTACTTTTACTTTTTGGATTTTTGAGACAGGTCGTCTGTGTATCTTTGTCCTGGAACTCCCTCTGTAAACCAGGCTATCCTTGAACTCACAGAGATCCATCTGTCTCTGTCTCCCAAGCAAATCCTACAGGTCTGTACCACCACAACCGGCTACTTTCTTTTCCTTTCTTTCTTTCTTTCTTTCTTTCTTTCTTTCTTTCTTTCTTTCTTTCTTTTCTTTCTTTCTTTCTTTCTTTCCTTTTTTGAGAACTTTAATCTTTAACCTGTGTATATTTTTAACACACTGTAAACCATTTAGAGGTTTTCTTACTCTTTGAATCTCTCTTTACTGTATATCTCTCTTTTTCTGACCACATGAGCCTTTAATTCAGTAAACAATCATGCCTGAGGTACTGGCAAGAGCCATGTTTATTGTGTTTAAAGATTATTGTCAGGAAGCAAGCTGCAACATTGTGTTCATAGCTCCGTAATCTGGATCACCTGCTTGAAAGAGTTAGAGTTTTTCCTGGCAGGATGGCCCAGAAAGCTGGCATTTTAAAACAGCTCAGCTTTTTTCCTGCTATGGCTGAAAACCAAAATGCTTTACTCTAGTCTTCTTTTTTTTCAAGCTTTCTGAGGCTTTATGTGGATGTAGTTATCCACGTAGGTGCCGTTCTGTAACATGGAGGCAGAAGGCCTGTTTGTTTGTTGTTGGGGTTTTTGTCCCATCCAGTACCCCACAACTGTTTAGCTCCAAAGAAAATCACACATACACAGGTCTTCATAATTTATAAGCTGATTGGCCCATTAGCTCTAGCCGCTCATCGGCTAACTCTCACATCTTGATTAACTCATTTTTCTGATCTATGTTAGCCATGTGGCTCAGTACCTTTTTCAGTGGGGCAGATCACATCCTGCTGCTTCAGTGTACTGGGCAAGAATGGGAGTAATCAGCTTCCTCCTTCCCAGATTTCTCCTGTTCTCATTATATCATTTCTACTTCCTGTCTGGTTTTCCTGCCTGGCCAATCAGCATTTATTTAAAACCTGATTGACACAATACAGATAATTCTTCCACACCACGCCAGACAGATATTGAAGTCCAAGCTTAAGATCAGAAAAGCAAAGCAGAAAAATCATTAGAGAGCTCTCACCACTATGAAAATTTCGGAAAGAAAAGACAGCTAGTTTCTGTCTCACTCTGCTTTATATTCCTATCTAGTGCTGGTGTTAAAAGTGTGTATCACCAGTGTATAAACCTCTATGGCTAACAAGTTTGGGTGATTTGATTAAAGGTGTGTGTCACCACTGCCCATTATGGGTGACTATTTTGACTTGCTTTGCATTCTGTGCATTCTGATCTTCAGGAAAAATTTATTTATTAAAATATAAATAAAATATCACTATACAACTATCCCTAAGACTGAAGACCACTGTGGAAGTGAGGTAATAAAATTCTAAGAGTTAGAGGTTGGGGAATCCTTTAACCATTAATTCATAGTGAAAAATCCCCTAAATTGTTGTCACATCTGAGGGATCCCCATTTACCCAAGAGAGAAACCAGGCCACTAGATGCAAAAGCAAGAGGAAGTTTAATGTTTACACAGGTGCCTGTGGTTGCTTCACCCAACCTGCTGAATGAGCAGCTAGCTGAATGAGCACGCTGGGCTGAGAATACATCATGCATTTATAGGGGTTCAGGGGTTACATAAAAGATGGCATAGCAACAAGCATTTCGTTGGTTTCTATATGTTGGGTGGGCTAGGGTCGAGTTTAGGACAGGGTTGTTTATCCCTCTGCAGGTTCATAAAAATAACCCTAAAATCTAGATAAAGCTAGGTTCAACTCTCTGGGTATTTTGACAGACTGTCGCAGTGGTTAGCTGTCTTCCTGTCAGCCCAGTTTCTACAGAGCTAGCTGACCGCAGATTTCTTGTTCAGTGGGGCCCTATCTGCTTCTCTAAAATTTATTTTTTTAAGCTTATAAAGGTGACTTAATTTGAACCTTGCTACAGGCTGGAACGGGGGACTTTCAATAGCAACTGAAGTTTCCTGTACAAGACATACTCAGAATCAAGACAGAAGACATTCCTAGATGGAATGGAGAAGGGCTTATTAGCCCCTAATGCTAGATGAGGAACTATTAATAATTGATATCTTTTGAGGTAGAGAGATTCATGTTGCGGGAGGTCCTTCTGCTCCTTCAGCCTATAGCCGCTGAGATACCAGCCCATTGGGGTGTGGTCTCTCTCCCTTTAAAAAAGCGGCTACTTCCCTTCTTGCTCTCTTCGCTTCTTGCTCCGTTTCCGGCGACTAGACTCCATCCTGATTGCACAGAGGGCTATTGTCTGGGACGGTTATCTGTAAGTTTTTTCCCCTTTAAATAAATATTACCATATTAATCATAATTCCAAACTGGTGTGGCATTGTTTGCAACTTATGCCTACACCTGGCGACCAGTGTTTGGTTTTAGGACCTCTCCTTCCCCCACTTGGCTCCTGACCATGAGTTCGGCTTGGCGCGAGCCCCTCCCTTCCTCAGCAACGGACTGAGCATTGTGCGTGGAGCCAGCAGTTTAATGTAAATTATCACGCAATGGCTTTTCTTGCTGCAGTTCTTTATATTTTCCCTTTAGACACCTCAGATTGACTTCAAGTCCCCATGCACCCTATCATCTGCCTCCCCATGTAGATTTAAACTCCACAGGCCCGCATATTCTCTGCCCACGTGGTTTGCTCTTTTCTGAGTCATTTTTAAATATCCTTAGCAAGAACAGCTCTTAAGTGGCGTGAACCAGAGCACGTGGTTGTTGGTTGCTGAAAGCTGCAACCCCTCAGGGTGACAATGTCACATGGAGGCATAACTGGCTTCCAGGTTTCTCTTCTCTACCCCTGGATTCTGGGTTTCTGGTTCCGTCTATGGAATTGATTTAATTACGTTTACTTTGTTGAGAAACTCGCATTTTCCAGTTTTTAACATCTACTAAGGCACTGAAACAGGACCCCATTTTCATCGCGACTCCGCAACATCACCACCTGCTGGATAATAGGTAATATGGCAGTTTTTGTTTCTAACGCAAATTTTACTGCTTTGTTTTCACTAATACAATGGATTAGTAAATTTATATTTACTAATACCATGGATTACATCATACAAGGTTCATATGATTATGGGGATACCTTAATTTGCTTGTTACTAGGTTTCAGTTTTCTTTTCCATATTCTATCATTAAGGAAGAATACGGGATTCCTAAGAACGATAGAATCTTTATGAACTAATAATGAACAACTATTTGACAGGATTAAAATTATTGAAAATCAGAGGTTATCTGAACAAGTGGATACTACGACAAACAAAATTGACTCCATATCCAAGGGTACTAGAAAGTTACCTGAAAGGGTTCAGGCGGTTGAATTTGATGTTCAGACTTTATCACAAAGTTTTGATAAGGTAACTGACAGAATGGACCTCCAAGATGGGAATCTACATGATATACAAGAAAAGTTTAAGGAGGACATGTTATCTTTGAAGGGAAAAATTAAAGCTTTGGAATCATAGGTGCAGAATGGGGACCAAAAAATTGATACTTCAGTGAAATCACTGGAAACATATACAGGTCAGGAGATTCAGGATTTAAGAGACTCAATGATAAAAAGATTTGAAAAGATTGGAGAAATTATTGGAGCTGGTGAACAGAGTAAGGAGGCACAAGGACAGGATCCAATGCTGCCACAAGCTATTAGAACTGGCTTACCCAGGGTTCTAGCGACATACCCTATACTTAATTCTGACAAAGCATCAACTTCTAAAGGCTCAAAGGGAGTCAGAGAAGCTAGATGGACGCCGATAGCAATGAATGATCCGAAAGAAATTAAGCAAGCTATTGTTAATTTTGGCTTGCACTCTGCATATGTAAAGGAAATGATAAGGACTTGGGCTTAGCTCATGCTAGAGCTACCCTCCATGATGTCCATCAGTTAGTGTCTGCAGTTTTATATAAGGGAATTTCCTTGATGTTTGGAATTTATTTCAGAGAAGAATCCAAACATATGTAACAGCAAGGAAGAGCAAAAGGTGTTGAGGTTTCCCAAGATAAAATTCTTGGTGCAGGAGAATGTGCTGATCCACAGGTCCAAGCTCTTTATGACAAAGAAGTACTGTGTCTATGTCACCAAGCAGCTTTAAATGCTTGGAATAGGATGCAAGATCCAGCAAAAAGGGTTGAATCATATATCAGAATTAGGCAGGGACAGAGAGAATCCTTTATTGACTTTTTGCAAAGATTAATTAAGGCTCTGGACATAGGGGTAACAGACCCAGAAGCAAGACAAATACTTCTTGAATCTCTAGCTTTTGAGAATGCAAACATAGAATGCAAAAAGATAATTGGGCCTTTAATGTCTAGATCAGCACCTATGGATGAATGGATTCAGCATACGATGAATGTTGAGATGTTTAGATATAATGATGAATCTTGGGTAGGAGAAGCAGTTTCCACAGCAACGAGGAGACATCAAACAGATAGGTGTTTTAATTGTGGTAAATTAGGACATCTGAAAAGGGATTGCAGGCAAAAAATTTCTAGGAATAATATCTCTTCGGGAATGACAAATATAGGAGACCTTGGCCTTCAGGTATATGTAGGAGATGCGATAAAGGCCTTCATTGGTCCAACGAATGCAGGTCAACAACAGACAAATGGGGCAATCTGATATCATCGGTAAACTCCTTGAGGGGCCTCTGGCAGGTCCCAAAGCCAACAGTGGCCCAGTCATTCCCAGTCACTGTGGAGAATGTGACTCACCAAGAAAACTAAAAGCTCCAATTTCTGCTGAAAAAAGTACTTGTCTAAATGATGAATTATGCGTGGTGGATGAGTCAAAAAACCCAGTAGGACAGAGTAAACATATATTTTGGCAGACTTCTATTAACGATCAAAGACCAAAGCTAAGAGTCTGTATAAATGGCACTTTTATTGAAGGCTTTTTAGACACACGTGCAGATATAAGTATCATTACGCCAGAATATTGGCATCCGAATTGGCCTCTTCAAGAGGTAGATGTTCAGATCCTGGGAAAAGGAACCCTATCTCGTGTAAAACAAAGCACAAGATGGCTTCAATGCATAGGGCCCGGAAAGCAAATAGGAAGACTAAGGCCATATATAGCCAATATTGCCATAAATTTATGGGGCCATGACCTGCTACAGCAATGGAATACCCAGATTAACATTTCTGGAGTACCAGGAACTCATAATTCTGGGAAAGATATGATGAGGTATTACAGAAAAAGGTCACCAGCCATTCAGGCTGTACAAGAACATACAGCAAATACCAAACATTTAGTGGTACCAACAGCCCTACCTTTAAAATGGCTAACTGAGAAGCCAATAGGGATCAAACAGTGGCCTCTAGCTGAAGTAAATTACAGGCATTGGAACAGCTGGTGCAAGAGCAACTAGATGCTCACCATATTGAAGAATTAACCAGCCCTTGGAATTCTCCTGTGTTTGTTGTAAAAAGGAAATCTAGTAAATGGAGAATGGTGACAGATTTAAGAGCTGTCAACAAGGTAATTCAACCTATGGGCCCACTACAATCTGGAATTCTTTTGCCTTCTGTATTACCAAAAGGATGGCCTGTTATAGTTATTGATTTGAAAGATTGTTTTTTTCACTATACTGTTACAAGAAAAGGATAGAGAAAAAATTGCCTTCACAGTGCCCACTTAAAATAATTCTCAGCCAAATAGGAGATATCAATGGACTGTCCTCCCACAGGATATTCTAAATAGTCCTACATTGTGCCAATATTTTGTAAGTAAGCCATTGGGACTAATTCGTAAACAATTCTCCAAATCCATAATTTATCAATACATGGATGACATCTTGTTATTTGATTCAAATAAAGATATTTTAGAAAGGAAGTCTGAAGAAGTAAAGAAAGTCTTGCCTAGGTGAGGATTACAAATTGCCCCTGAAAAGATTCAAAGTGGAAATTCTATTAATTACCTAGGTTACAGAATAGGCTTAGAGAAAATTACAACACAAAAGACACAAATTAGGAGAGACCGGTTAAAGACACTGAATGACTCTCAAGGATTGTTAGGAGATATTTCCAGTGTACGACCAGCTGTTGGGATAACACATGATCTAATAGTTAATTTAAACAAAACCTTAGATGGTGATAAAGATTTGAATTGTCCAAGAAAACTGACAGCTGAAGCAGAAAAGGAACTGACAATGTTTGAGGAAAAATTACAGGAGGCACATGTGCATAGGGTGAACATAAATCTTAGCTACATCCTAGTCATATTGCCTTCCAGAATTTCTCCTACAGGGATTCTAATGCAGAAGGAAGTTATTATTTTAGAGTGGATATTTATACCTAACAAACCAAGTAAAAAATTAAAAACTTATGTGGAAAAAGTCTCTGAATTAATTATAAAAGATAAGCTGAGACTTCATCAACTAGCAGGTATAGATCCAGCAGAAATTATAGTGCCTTTTACTACTGAAGAAAAAAAAAGTTATGGGAAGACAATGAACCGTGGTAAAGAGCTTATGTTAATTTTTGGGAGAAATTAACAGCAACTATCCCAAAAATGATAGACTTAACCTCATAAAGAGAACTTGGATTCTTCCTAAAATTGTTCGTGATGCACCAATAACTGGAGCCCGTATGTTCTATGTTAGTGTGCTCTGTTGCATTGTATTTCCCTGTAAGCTGAGCATTAACGGAATGCAGAATTTTAATTGTAACTTCACCAGTACATCTATCTAGAGGCCTGCTGCCATTTTTGTCTTCTATGAAATTTTTGTTGCCAAGGAAGACAGGATTACAGCTTTGTCTGACAGATTGAGATGGTTTGGTGTATTCTTGGTTATCAACACACTCATGTAGCGTGGGGTTTTAGATGGTGAATAATCACAGTGTGCGGGCAAGCATGGTGCATACTGTGTAACCTCGGTTACCTGATGTATGTACACTTGCAGCACTCAGAGGGACACAGCAAGCTGAGCTGCATGTGGGTGGGTGACTGTTCTTGCCTTCTTGTGTTTTGTTTCCTGTAATGCACATGCTACAAAATAAATAAAAGCTTCTTTTTAATGTTTAAAAAAAAGAGAACTTCTTGGATTCTTCCTAGTATTATACGTGATGCTCCAATAACTGGAGCCCATACGTTCTATACTGATGGAAATAAATCAGGAAAAGCAGGTTACAAGTCAGATGAATTGAGTAAGGTGGAACAAAGCCCTTATAATTCTGTCTAGAAGGCAGAATTATATGCCATTCTTATGGTGCTAAGGGATTTTAAATAACCTCTTAATATATTTACAGATTCACAATATGCAGAAAGAGTTATCTTGCATATTGAAACCGCGGAATTTATACCAGATGACACAGAGTTGACTTCATTGTTTATCCAGGTACAAGACATATTCAGGAAAAGGATTTGTCCGATGTACATAACACACATCCGGTCCCATACAGGTCTGCCTGATCCTATAGCCCAAGGAAATGCTAAGATTGATCAATTATTGATTGGAAGCATGTTGCAGGCCTCAGAATATCATAGAAATAATCATGTCAATAGTAAAGTCCTAAAGAAAGAATTTTCCATTACATGGCAACAAGCTAAGGACATTATAAAGAGATGTCCTACTTGTTCTTTCTATAATCAAACACCGTTGCCTGCAGGGAGTAACCCAAAGGCTACTAAGAGAAATGAAATATGGCAGATGGATGTTTCCACTTCAAGGAATTTGGTAAAATAAAATATGTAAACCACACCATAGACACATATTCAGGTTTTCAATGGGCTACTTCCCTGAGCTCAGAAAAGGCTGATTCAGTAATCACACATTTATTGGAAGTTATGGTCATCACGGGTATACCTGCACAAATAAAGACAGATAATGGTCCAGCATATGTATCTAAGAAAAAGAAATGCTTTTTTGATTATTATAATATAAAACAACACCACTTAAGAGCTGTACTTGCAAGGGAGATTTAAAAATGACTCAGAAAAGAGGAAACCACACAGGCAGAGATTATGTGGGCCTGTGGAGTTTAAATCCACTTGGGGAGGCAGACGATAGGGTGCGGGTGCGTGGGGACTTGAAGTCAATCTGAGGTGTCAAAAAAAATATAAAGAACTGCGGCAAGAAAAGCCAGTGCGTGATAATTTATATTAAACTGCTGGCTCCATGCACAAGGCACAGACCACACAGCTGCCGAAAGGCACAGGCAGTGGCTGAGGAAGGGAGGGCTTGCGCCAAGCCAAAGCCAAACTCGCGGCCGGCAGCCAAGCGGGGGGGGGGGGGGAGATCTAAAAGCCAAACGTTCGGGCGCCAAAATGAAGGCCTAAGTCACGAACAAGGCCACACCAGTTTGGAGTTATGATTAATAGGGTGTTATTTATTTAAAGAGGAAAAAATTTACAGATCACCATCTCAGACAACAGCCATCTGTGCAACCAGGAAGGGAGTCTCGTCTCCAGCAGAGCAGGAAGTGAAGAGGAAGCAAAAGGAAATAGCTGATTCTTTTAAAGGGAGAGAAACCACACCCCAATGGGCTGGTATCTCAGCAGCTATTGGTTGGAGGGGCAGAAGGACCTCCTGCAACAACATATACTATGTACTATGGGCCTGTAGCCTAAATATGGATGCCCCAACATTACAGAAAAACTTTGGGTGACTGTCCAGGCAGCGAGATGTCTCTGTCCATTCTAGAGTTTTGAAAGTTGGTACAATGCACTTCCTGTTTACTTAGGTAATATTATATCCTTCTGGAGTCTCTGATGGAGATAAATATATAGTTATAGTTTTTGTTTTCCTTAGTTATAATAAAAGATAAAGTAAATAAAATATTGTAATTGTAATTCTTGCTTGATACCTATTATAGTTAATTTTACTATGTTAAAGTTAAAACCTTCCTTTTTATTTAAATAGAAAAGGGGAGGTGATGTGGGAGTCCCCTCTATGTGTTGTTTGTATTGTTTAATGAATAAAGAAACTGCCTTGGCCAGATAGAGCAGAACTTAGGAAGGTGGAGAAGCCAGAACTGAATTCTGGGAGGAAGAAAGCAGAGTTGGAGAGATGCCATGGATGTGTAAAAGACAGTCGCTGGGAATTTTACCCGGCAAGCCACTGCCACGTAGCGATACACAGATTAATAGATATGGGTTAAATTAAGATGTAAGAATTATTCAATAAGAAACTAGAACTAATGGGCTAAGAAGTTATTTAATTAATACAATTTCTGTGTGTTTATTTCGGGGCTAAGCTAGTCAGGAGGCTGAGATGAATAATCGGCCCCCTGCAACAATCTTATATGCCGCCCACCATCATTGAGGCAGAAGCTTAAAGCATAATCATAGAAGAATACTGCTTTACTGGCTCCTTTTTTGCTGGCTTGTTCAGCTAGAATTGTTTATACAGCCTAGGGCCAATTGCTTAGTGAAGGCACTAGTAATAGCAGGCTAGGTGTTGTTACATCAATAACCAATCAAAGAAAGTCCCACAGACATGCCTATAAGCAAATCTGGTGGAGATAAATTCCTCACTTAAGTGTCCCATATCCTGGTATGTCAAATTAATAATCAAGATTAGTCATCATAACCTACATATCTATATGTGCAATGTTCAAAACACAAATTGTTGTGGAATAAGCCTCAGAATGGTAATTTGGGAACTGGCTGGTGGGAGAGAATCCTCCTGTTACAGGTAACCATTTCCACTGATGATAGCACTACATTTTCAGCACCTTAAAAAAAACTTCATAATATTTCTTTATTCTCTAAAATATTGCTCCCTTCTATGTAACAATAAATCTATCTTCTAGTGCTTTCAACATTTATTTTTCTACAGTTATCATGTAGCTATTTAGTTATGAAAGGTTTTAAATCATTGAAAATTTCATGAGATTATACCTTATTTTTCTAAAAAGTCTGATTTATTATGCCATGACATGAATAATTAGAAGACAAATAAACATTATAGTTCATAAGCTGATATAGTCACTAAATTACAAACAAAATAACATAGGCCTGAAGAGACAAGACTAAACCCATTTAAAACCCAATCCCCATCTTAGTGAGAGTCTAATCTAGCAGGCTTCCCACCCCAGGAGCCCCACCCCATGTACCTGTAAATTCAGAGAAACAGCACAACCATTCCAAAAACTACTTGGCTGCCCAGAGACTCAAAGACAGCTAATCAGAAGCTAAACAAACAAGTCTTTTTTTACAATTACTAGGTGGTTTTGGGGAAAGTTATAAAAATCCCATCTTGACTTAGAGCCAACTATCCCCTTACCCAATCCATTAATGCCAAGACATGTAACTCCCTGTTTGTGGTTTTTACTCTTAAATGCCCCCTGCACTGTGAGCTCCCACCTTTCTCCCTCACCCACTGTGTCATTGCTTAGGTGTATGGAACAAAGCAGCTCCTGCTTGCAAGCCTGTAAAACGATAAAGAGACCTTGTGTAATTGCATCAGAAAATTGACTCCATGGTGGTCCCTTTTGGTGGGGTCTCATGAATCAGTCATAACAAGCCAATTATGATTTATTATATGTATCAAGGTACTAATATAAGATTATAGTTGCCATGAAATTTTTCTTTTAAATACTAAACATCGTGTTTGGCAACAACCTTTACCCTATTTTAAAAAGTGTGATTTACGAAAACAACAATGTGGTTGTGGTTCCTAAGAAGGTGCTGAGTTACCTTGCAGAAATTTAAGATGTTTGATCATATAATGAAAATGATTACCATTTCCTGAATAGAACACAATGATTATATTTTTAACAAGGGCAGTAAGAGCGAAAGGCTTGAATGCCATCAGTTCAACGAAAAAAATAAGCAGAAAACTGAATTGACATATCTTCTGTGATGGCTTCCCTAAATTCTGTGTTACATAAGATGTCTAAAGTAATTGACTTCTTTTCTGTCCATAAATTCAGAAACTATGCAAATGCAAAAGAAAGTTTAAAGGACAAATGCAATTGTTTTTCATAGCTACATTTATTAATGATCATGAAGACAGAACCTGCCCATTCTTTGGATTTTGGTTTTTAAAGTTCACAATAAACTTTCTGACAACTATTCAAATATGAATAAAGTGAGGTCGATCTAAACCACCTGTTTTAAATTGTCTTATTTTGAAAAGCATTAGCTATATAAATTTTCTTTTCGTTTCTCTTACTCAATTTTTACTTTCAATCAAAAGACTGCCTCTTAACATTTGAAAACAAATGAGAAATTCCAGGTAAAATTGAAAACTGAAAGCAAGATGACTCTGTTAGGGCTTAAACTTGTACATGCAGAACGTTCTTTCTTTATGGTTGTTACCATTGTCCTTAAATACAACTTCACTCCCATAATTCCAACTTTTGCATGACTAAGGCAGAAAGATTTCCAGACAACCAAAGTTCAACTTATCTACAGTAAGGTTCTGTCTTATTTTTTTTTTCATTTTTACTTAGCCTTTTATTTATTTTTTTAATTAATTAATTTATTTATTAAAGATTTCTGTCTCTTCCCCACCGCCACCTCCCATCTCCCTCCTCCTCCCCCGAACAAGTCCCCCTCCCTTGTCAGCTCAAAGAGCAATCAGGGTTCCCTTCCCTGTAGGAAGTCCAAGGACCACCCACCTCCATCCAGGTCTAGTAAGGTGAGCATCCAAACTGCCTAGTAAGGTTCTGTCTTAAAGCAATAAAATGAAATTGAAATAAACTTCCTTGAATCATCTCTCTTGATTTCAATTTACAACTAAGAGAATATATCTCAGAACTGCAAGTTACATCTTGAGGAATTTAAATTTAACAGCTGTCACTGTGGGTGTGTGCATTCTTACTCCAAATTGAAGCTATCCTGAGATCTTGTAATATAATAACTTATTGTAATATGAAATACAAAATATATAGCTAGTTTTGAGGATGGTAACAATTATTTTTAACCTAGAAAAAAATTTATAAAATTCAAGACCTGCCTGTATTCAAGGATGGTGTATACAAATAACAAGCATAAGCAGAATTATACAAGTCTGTTTCTGTTTTTCTATCAGAGACATATGTAGAAATAACAAAGGGAATATAAAACAAAAAACAAGATTCAGAATTGTAACCTAAATACTAATGCTCTGCACACAACAATTTCTAGTACGTTATTTTTTTTACTTTTTTTATTTATTTGTTTACTTTTTTTGTTTTTGAAAAAAAAAAGTTTCCGCCTCCTCCCAGCCTCCCATTTCCCTCCCCCTCCTCCTGCCCTTCTCCCCCCTCCCCCCCCTACTCCTCTCCCCCTCCAGTCTAAAGAGCAGTCAGGGTTCCCTGCCCTGTGGAAAGTCCAAGGTCCTCCCCCCTCCGTCCATGTCTAGGAAGGTGAACATCCAAACTGGCTAGGCTCCCACAAAGCTAGAACATTAGGCAGGATCAAAACCCCGTGTCATTGTCCTTGGCTTCTTTATTTTTAAATATTTTCACATACAACATTCTGTCTCTCCTGTTCATGGGGACCTTTCGGATAGGTAATGACCTTATAAAAAGCATAGCAAATTTAGTTAGTAGCTTAGTGAATTCAAAGAGCTCTTTTACTTATATTTCATGAAGACTATAAACAATTATATGCAAACATCAATAAATGTTACAAAGGGATTTTTAAAGACTGAATAAGATAGTGAAGTATAGGAAACTATCTTTCAGGCAGTTTAAGAAAGCAAAGATAATCACACATATATTACTAATCCAGGAAATTAAACTGAGAAGTAAAATATATCCCTAATTATTTTTAAATAATATAATTTTTGTATTAAGGTAATTATGATAATAATCCATTTTTCCCCTGCCAAGATCTAAAGTGAAACTTTAGATTCTTGATTGGTGAGTTGGTTTTGTTCATCAAAATAACAAACATGACAAACTCTGTCTTTGGTGTTAATTCAGTAACTGCTTCCTAAACAACTGCTTACTGCATGTTTCCAACATTTCAGGTACTGCTACAAACATAAAGAATTATAGCCATGAAGAAGAAGAACTATACTTTCAAAGTCACTTTGCAAAAGATGGGACAAATGGTTTGACTCTCCTCTACTTAGTTAAAATAGTAATATGGTCCATATAAATTGCCAAAGAAATGAATTGTTATTAACTGGGTAACTATTGGTCTTTTACAAAATACTCTGTTTAAATTCCATTTGTGTGGTCTCTTGTTTTTTATCTGTTTTATTTATGTGTTTTAAGAGCTCAATTGATGACATATTACCAGTTCTTACAAACAGTATCCAGGGTCATTAAAGAAGGAAGTATTTAAATTGCACATATGTGCCTGCAGTCTTAGCAGGAAATCATCTAGGCTATGTGACCAAGGGTAAAGTAGATACAGAATTAGGTAAGTATCTCCTGAGTAATGGGTAATATCTGATTCCAGAGTAGTTAAAAATTTAAGTATAGATAAAAATCTGCCAAGTACTACGTACTTTTTAAAAATCCAGTTCAACTGCTTCAGTGTAAGAGGTAGTCTTATCTCTCAATTTTATATATATTAACTTATTTCTGCTATTTGATTGCTTGGCTATATGAGCTATTATTAATATACATATTTCAGAGTACATACATATTTTTGTATGTACTCCTTAAGGAAGAGATGTGATCTCAGAGAGTACAAAGGAAAACAAAGAAAATAATCAAAGCTGTGGGTTCCCACATGAAAAAAGACCCCAAACAGAAAACAAAAAGGTAAAACAAATAAGTCTGAAGGGTAACTCAGTGTATCTGGTTTTGAATATATAGGGTTTTAACTATGCTGGTACCTTGATGACACTGGAAACGTGCATATGTGGCCCAAAAGAAAGTTCCCCACAATAGTGTGTCTAATGGCATTACAAAACACACTGTTATCTTCTTAGATCTGGGAAATCTGGACAGTCTTGAACATAGCACAACAAGGCACTTGCACACTTGTCTCCATATTTTGGGGAAGGATACCATGGAACCAATTCCTAGATGTTTTCCGCATTCTTTTTTGGGGGTGGGAGTGACTGCTTTACCTTCCTTGTCTTTGAGTTCAACTTCAGGCTATAAAATGGGCTTTTTTTGCAGTAGAGTGATTTACTCTTTCTGTTTTCTGTCAGCTAGATATTATAGGACAAAGGACACAAAATTTTTGTGTTTATATTTGCCTAGACTCATTGTATTTTACTGGCCCACATGGCCACTTAGATAGTGTGGAGTAGAGTAGGTTGGTGGGTGGCCTATTTTGAAAAGTAGACAAGGACGATGTTATAAAAAGTATTATATCATATAAAGGGGTTTTTCTGTACATGATATGCAGCTACTTATGAAAATCTTTGAATAGATTTTCATTAAAAACAGTATCTTCTCTTTGTAAAAAGCCTAGACACTTGTAAAACAAGATTATCATGTGTTTTTCTCTTTCAGATATATAAAAAAGCACCAAGGGTATGGAAGGAATCTTTCCTACAGGAATGAAGGGAAAAAGTTACAAATAGTTCAGGAGGAAAATTTTGACAAATAATCCTCTAGGTCAAGAACACTATCTGTGTTTACCTAAATTATGACCCACCAAAATCTGCACACTCAACACAGTAAATGAAATAGACTCTTGAAAGCAGAATGTATATTTATTTGTGAAATTTTATATCATTTTTGATGCTTCTGGGAGAAATAAATAAAATTATTTCAAGAAAAAATTATTCTGAAGAGGAATATTGAATTTCCACAAAGATAAACATTCCCTTTATGAGTCAATGATTAATACACAAAAATAAATAAGCTGGGATTTAAATGCCAGTAATGGTTTGCAAGAAACAAAAAAAAAATTGGACGAAGCCCAACTATGACCCACTATCCCTTGGACTGTAATACATGGCTACAAGAAAGTGATTTGTACACTTGTCTATGAATGTCAGAAAATACTAGACAAAGGTTATTATTGGCACATCACTTATAATTTTTTTTCACTACTAGGGTACAGGAAAAGCAATGAAAAGTGTTTTGTTTCCCATGGAGAGTGGAATTAGAATATATTCCAAAGATCTTCTTGTACTCATTAGTAAATAAAATTAAAATGGGGAACATATATGTCATTTTAAATGAACAGAAAATTATTTTAAAATTTATTCATCTACCAAGCCCCATACACATTGTAAGTTACCTCAATATAAAACTCACTGAGACTTTTAAAATCACTCATATGACACTTTCCCATAAAAGTTGTGAACTCTTCTGTAGTCATTGTTTGTACGTTTTTTATCACATTAAATTGGCATGTAATTCAGCTTCTCTCTGACATGTTTATATGAATTATTATTTCTCACATAACATTTTATGGCCTCTTCAACACTGTATAAAGCAAAATTCTAAAGAAAGACATACTGAGATCTGATGTACAGGAAAAGCTTTGAAAATGAGCTTAAGTTCCAAGGCAAACCCTGGTGGATTTATGCAGATTGTCTTTAAGCTTAAAGCAGATATGAATGTCCAGATCTGTACATGAGGTATAAGTACTTTTAAAGGCACCAGTTGATAGGTGTTATAGATCTTATATATAGCCTAGCTTATCAATTTCCTCCATTTCTCCTTTCTTCATATGTCCACCAAGTAAGAAGAGAACTAATAAAATTATCCAGGTGACTACTCTGAAATCTGTGCCTACAATTTAATTTTAAATTGGGGGTAGGTTAATTATTTAATTCTTAAAGATGCTGGGAGAAATAGACTGAATTAAACAATTTAGTGCTTCAGTAATGTCTAGACACTGCCTCTTATGGTTATGATATTTAGAAGTACACACCGATATACAAGGACAGTTTTTATACTCCACTATGCTCAATATACAGATACAATTACTGAAGGCATTCAGGCCCAATATATGCTTTTTCCTGAATTACCAAAGCAATTAAACCTTTCCCTAGAGTAATTACTGATTGAAAAGTGTTTACATGATTACAACAAAGCTCTGGGTTTCATCTTTCTTTCCTTCCACGGTATATGGTATTGGTTTTCCTGAAAAAAAAAAAGAAAAGAAAGAAAACATGAGAGTCCATGATGCCCAGTATTGTGAGAACAACACAGAGATATTTTGCAATTTACAAATAGTACAGAGAGAGGAGAGTAAAATAATAACTTTGAAGAACTGTTATCTTATTTTAATCCTTGGGAAAATGTGTGACCTTAAAGTTTGCTGTGAAACCTAATGCTCTTTAGGGAGAATAGATAATCCAAAGAAAGTAGAGAAAAAGAAAGGTTTGTGTTATTAACAGTTTAGATGCATCATGTTCTCTGCTTAAATATAATTTTGATGAATTGTTCTTAAAAATGGTATTGATCAAGGTAATCAATCTTGGAGCTTTTGTCAAAAAGGATTTTTTTTCACAAACCTGCACTATTGATTACCTGCATCAGAGCAGAGCTTTAAAAAGAAGAAATGTATTCAACACTATTTCTGATGCCCCTGAAAATTCTAGAGTTGCACATCGACCCCATTTAAAAAATAAACTGATTTTAGTAGACGTCAGTAGTGGGTTTTGTTTTATACTTTATCTGTCCCTTGACAACTATTGTACATTTTGTCACCTCATACAACCTACCCTGTAATTTAACAGGTTGGATTGTGGTAATTGAGTTCAATCCTTGCTACACAAAGACAAGAACAACAATCTTTTAATGGTGTTTACTAGTTAAAATAAAAGTCTTTCCAGACAACCCCAGGATAGATAAAGAAAACCTGGAAAGCTGAGTGAAGTACTGCAGCTTAAAAAATGTTGAGTGATTCCAGCATTACTGTAAAATCCCAGAAAAGCTGAGAAAATGCCTAAATCCCACAAGCCATATTCAGTCATTTGAAAGATTTACTTGGCAGAATAAGAGTGAATTTTGCAATCATCCTGGGCCTGTATTTATGATGATTATGCATGACAAGTTCTCCTTATACATGTCTTAGAATTAGCACATGAGTACACTCACAAGCAGTAAAAATATTCTATTTATGTTAATAAGTCAACTCACTGTTCCAATGTAATTAACATCTAGTTGTTTGACCCATAATAGACATTTCAGAAAGAAGGACTTTACTTAATAGTCCTTGTCACCAGGAACTACAAAGACAAGAGATCTGATATTATGTTGGGTATCACTTTCTAATTCTGTCATGCAATAGATACAGCAATGGCACTGACCTACATTCAGTGGCTTCTTCAGGTAGGCCCAAAGATGCTGCCACAGTCTCAGAAATAAAAGAAAAAATCCCAAGTCTTGGAAGTGACTTTAAATGATAGAGAAGCATATATCCTCAAATCATTATGTCATGAATTCACACCAGATTTCAAGAATTTTCATATTTCATATTAAGAATGAATAAAGTGATGATGTATCTTGGCCTTTAAAAAAGCTCAAATGCAAACCGTATTAAGAAAACAGATATTTGGGGCCACACCACAGTTGCATATGCTATTTCTGTGATATGTGCCAAGAATGTTAATACCCATCTGTATTTGAACTCATAACAGCCTGCTACCCCAGTTTTCTCCCAGAGAAAAACACTAGAATCACTCCAATTAAGGAACTATTTCACAAAATACCTGAGTTATTTCTACACTATTGTTTCTAGTCATAACATATTCAATCTATATGCTTTGCTTTTTAACATATGTCTTACCAAAATGCTGGATTTTTTTTATTGTTTCATATATGTATATAAAGAAATATGACTATTTTCCCCTTCTAATACATTCATGTTCTCCCTAACATATACCCTTCCAAATTTGTCTTTTTTTATAAACCACTAATTCCAATTAATGTTGCTCATAAGTACGTGAGTCTGTAAGTGTCTATTATAGCACGAGCAATATATCAATGTCTATATCCTCAATCAATAATGATTCTTCCCCAGCAACTTCCAACTAAAGAGAGCTACTGAACTACGGATTGGTCCTAATGAGCCCTTCCCCACCCATGTTCTAATTTCTAACAGGCTATATCTTGTGTAAGTCACCACAGCTGTTGAGAGCTCATGAATGCAATGCCTATGCTCTGTCCATAATATAGCATTTTACATCATTTTTCATCATACTCTAGCTCTTAGATATTTACTTATACGTCCTCCTCCATGATGTTATTTATGCCTTGATTGGGAGTTCATATTCACATTCATAAACCTATGAAAGACACGTATCATTCACTGCACCTCATAAAATGATTTGACAGCATGGCCATTTACCAAAATATCAATAGCTTTCTATCCTAGGAATGATCTCCCTAACCATGGACTTTTGACCATGATTACAGTACCATCTGATGACATGGTATTTTAATGTCAACTGATTTATTAATAATATACATAAATGGAAGTACCTCTATTCTTTTAGACCCTGGTCTTTCAACAAATGTTCATACTCTACTTTTCAAGTTCTGAAAAGTAAGATTCTAGAATTTGAGTACTGTACCTCAAAAAAAAAAAAAGCACAAGTTTGCTACTGACCCTAGAACAAATTTGGAATATCTTATGGTGTTTTCTAAAATATCCTAAGTTCTAGACCCTAGAGATTTTTCAGAAACCCCAAACAACTAAATCCAAAATGTGTGTGTGTGTGTGTGTGTGTGTGTGTGTGTACGTGTGTGTGAATGAACATGTGTGTTTTGCAAAGTTTTCTAAAGGGGGTTATAAATATCTAATTGTAACTATAATATGCTAGAATTATAGTTTTTCTATTAACTATAAACATTTTATTGTATTAACATTTCTTTACTTTTCTAGTTTTTAAAATTCTAAAGAATCTGCAAGTAATGGTATACACATGCCGTTCCTATACTTGGAACATAGAGTGAGGAAATTTTATGTATTGATACATGAAAATTTAACACTAAACCCAAACATTGTTCTCATATTTAGAGATGTGAAGAAAGTGTTCATAATAGATCTCAAGTAAGTAGAAGGATAGCAGACAAGTTAAGATGCTAAAAACTTTTGATGTTAAATGGCTTTTTAGTCTATGTCCAATATACCACTTTCACTTAGATCACTATTTGACTGTGCAAAAAGTAAGTAGAAAAGAACATTTCTTGAATGACCATTTTTAAAACTATCTGCATACACTCTCAACTTAATTTAAGTAATTGACACTGGCAGCTTCTGTGGAAAATGAAGAAAAAAAGAGTAAGGAAAATCTCATTTTATCAAACAACCAAGTAGACCAAGTATGTCAAACACATGCATTTTCATTTCACTAAAGAGAACAGGTTCAACAGAGCATTAAAGAACATATTACCATAGAGACAGCTCTATGCCAGCATATCAAATAAGCATGCATCCCTGTTACTTTTCTGATTTATGTGTCCCATAGCATACTTCTGCCAAGGTTGAGTCCTATGATAAGAGAGGTAGATTAATTCCAAAGACATAGGTCATCTTTCATTTTATCCCCATTCTCTAACAATTATGAATGAGATAACAATGACCAAGGGATGAATAAATTTAGAGCTGTAAATATTTCAAGCCCAATCTTGAAATAAACAGTAAAACAAACCCAAATCAGGTATACTATGTTCCCCAAATACAAAAATTATAATAGTCTACATTTACTTCATGATTGTTTCCCCTATTTACAAGTAGTATCAAATTCTAATTTCTCTCTCTAGCTGTCGTACCTTCTGTTCTCTGACTTCAGAGTCAGTTTTTATGAGCATTACAAACTTATAAATAACCTCTGACAATTATCAAAATATCTAATATTCATTCATTCATTCATTCATTCATGGATTGACATAAAAAGCACCCGTGATTTCAAATCGCAAAACCATGTATTTTGAATTAAAGTGGAATAAGAATAAATAACTAGTCAGAATAATTATTAATGTGTTTACCCATGAGGAAAGTCAGCATTATGAATCATGTAACAAAATTTCAAAACCTAAATCCCATTAGAGTCCTGGGGTACAATTCCCCAATGCTCACAAATAAAATTAAAACTTCACTTGTCAGATTTTGATTTCTTTTTAACTTAGAGTGGGAAAGGGTAATTTAAAAACATTTTACACAGCTAAAATACTTCTCTGTCTTTCTCTCTGTCTCTTTCAATCTGTCTCTTGTGTATATATGTAAAAACCACAGCAAGTTTAATTGTTTTCATTAGAGAACCAAATATGACAAGATCTTTATGACATGTTCCTTTTTATTGCTTCAAAAGGAATTAGAGTAATAATTTGTTGTCTTTCATGTACCAAAGTGACATTACTTTGATTTGAATTGTGTATACAAAAGTAAGGATTTTTTTTTACGGATTAATTGACTTGCTCAGTCTTAGCAGAACTTTGTGACCCCAAATACATTTACAAGTTCTAAGACTAAGTAATGTAAAAAAGGGTACAGCATGCAGTCATGTTTTTGAGTAAACTTAATGAGTTAAGAAAGAGTTCAGAACTATGACATCTCTTCTGTCACATAGGTAAATATCCATAGCTAATAATTAGTCATGAGGGAGCATCATCAGTTGAGAATCACTGTGAGAATAAAATTCTTCTAAGATTTTCATTCCAGCAAAAGCTAAATTCTTTTTTTGATTATTATATTTTATTTATTATTATCATTAATTATTATTATTATTATTATACTTAACTATCATTCTCATAAATTCTGTCAGTTGATTCATGCTATTTTGGTTCTTTGGTTTGGATACATATTTACAATTCCTATATCTTTCTGATATCACAAAACAAATTGCTTTCTTTTAACAATTCTAACATACTTTTTCTGCACACGGGTGTGGTATGTTTGCATGTGTGCATGCTTGAAATATGTATGTGCAAATGGAAGCACATACATGCATATGTATGGAGAACTTAGCTTTTGCACACAGAACTTGCCAGGTTGGCTAGCCTGAACGCCAGATTGCTCCAGAAGTCCCAGCTCTGCTTCCTGTACATGGTGATTACCGAAAATCTTCCATGTCTAGCAGCATTTGGGGCTGGGGATCCGAACTTGAGTCCTCACACTTGACAGCAAGCACGTTGCCCATGAAATCAGGTCTCCAGCCTCCTGCAACAGTTTTTCAAAAGCTAAATTCTTTGGTTATCTGAAATGGCTAGAAAATGTCTAGAAACAAGAAATTTTCAAACTTTCATCTTCTTTCACGTGTTTATTTTAAGTGGGAAAAGATAAGTAAGCTCTTTCGGCTTGTAGTAAATCAGTATCCAAGAATCAATTTGCAACTGACTCATCTTCTTAGAGGCCAGGTAAATCAGAAATTTTAAAAAATGTAGCACTTGATTTACACTGTTAAGATGATTTCAGCAAGTGTTAAGTAAACTTCTGTTTAAAATATGTTAAATGTTATGCATTTCATTCCAAGTAGTGGAACTCCAAGTTACGAATGCTCATTGCCTACCTAGGAGAAGCTCAATGACAGGTATGGAAAGCACAGAAACATGAAGACTTATCTTCTTTTCATCACTGTTTTATTGCTGTAAAGAGATACCATGACCAATGCAACTATTATAAGATAAAGAATTTGAGACCACTTCCTACGTATAACCCCAGCAGCACAGACAGTAAGGGCCTCATTGAATAAATGGGACCTACTGATACTGAGAAGCTTCTGTAAAGCAAAGCACACTGCCGCTAAGACAGAAAGGCAACCCACTGACTGGGAGAAGACCTTCACCAACCCCGCAACTGACAAAGGTCTGATCTCCAAAATATATAAAGAACTCAAGAAACTAGACCGTAAGAGGCTAATCAACCCAATTATAAAATGGGGCACTGAGCTGAACAGAGATTTCTCAACAGAAGAAATTCAAATGGCCAAAAGACACCTAAGGTCATGCTCAACTTCCTTAGCAATCAGGGAAATGCAAATCAAGACAACTTTAAGATACCATCTTACACCTGTCAGAATGGCGAAAATAAAAAAAAACATCAATGATAGCCTTTGCTGGAGAGGTTGTGGAGAAAGGGGTACACTCATCCATTGCTGGTGGGAATGCAAACTTGAGCAACCACTTTGGAAAGCATTGTGGAGGTTTCTCAGGAAATTCTGGACCCAGCAATACCGCTCTTGGGAATATACCCAAGAGAGGCGTTATCATACAACAAAAGTATATGCTCTACTATGTTCATGGCAGCACTGTTTGTAATAGCCAGAACCTGGAAACAACCTAGATGCCCTTCAATTGAAGAATGGATGAAGAAAGTATGGAATATATACATATTAGAGTACTACTCAGCAGTAAAAAACAAGGACATCTTGAAGTTTGCAGGCAAATGGATGGAAATAGAGAACACTATCCTGAGTGAGGTAAGCCAGACCCAAAAAGAGGAACATGGTAAGTACTCACTCATGTTTGGTTTCTAGACATAAACAAAGGACATTGAGCCTATAATACGTGATCTTAGAGAAGCTAAATAAGAAAGAGAACCCAAAGAAAAACATATAGGCATCCTCCTGAATATTAACCTTCATCAGGCGTTGAAAGGAGACAGAGACAGAGACCCACATTGGAGCACCGGACTGAAATCTCAAGGTCCAAATCAGGAGAAGAAGGAGAGAGAGCACAAGCAAGGAACTCAGGACCACGAGGGGTGCACCCACACACTGAGACAATGGGGATGTTCTATCGGGAACTCACCAAGGCCAGCTGACTTGGGTCTGAAAAAGCCTGGGATAAAACCAGTCTTGGGAACAAAACATAGAGACAATGAGGACTACTGTGAACTCAAGAACAATGGCAATGGGTTTTTGATCCTACTGCACGTATTAGCTTTGTGGTGCACTAGGCAGTTTGGATGCTCACCTTACTAGACCTGCATGGAGGTGGGTGGTCCTTGGACTTCCCACAGGGCAGGGAACCCTGATGGCTCCTTGGGCTGAAGAGGGAGGAGGACTTGATTGGGGGAGGGGGAGGGAAATGGGAGGCGGCGGTGGGGAAGAGACAGAAATCTTTAATAAATAAATTAATTAATTAATTAAAAAAAGAGTTTGCTTACCATTTCAGAGGTTGATGGTAAGAAACATGATGGAATTCAGGACATTGTTGGAATATTAGGTGAGAGTTACATCCTGATCCATAGGCCAAAACAGTTAAAGCGGGCCTAATGTGGGCTTTTAAAACCTCAAAGCCCCCCTACAAAGACAAACTTTTTTGAACAAAAGCACTAATCATAATCCTTTTCAAACATAGTTCATTTGCTGATGGGGGATTTTACTCTGTATGCTATGAATACCATTGGTTAATAAAGATGCTATTTTGGCCTACGGAAGGGCAGAATTTAGCAAGGTGAGAAATCCAAGCAGAGATAGAGTAGAAAAAAAAACAGAGTTAGGGAGAAACCATGGAGCCACAGAAGGAGTAACATGCTGTACTGGTAAGCCACAGCTTCATGGCAATATTCACATTAATGGAAATGGGTCAATTTAAGATGTAAGAGCTAGCTAGGAATATGACTGATTCTCTTGCCTAACACTGCTGTAATTAATATAGTTTCTGTGTGATTATTCAGGTATATGTGGCTGGAAAACAAAGTGCAGTCTCCATTTACAACTCATTGGTGACTAGGCATATATATCATATATATCAGGCCAGCTGATTCATGGTAAGACAGAAGTTGATATCAGAAGTTGTGTAATACTGACATAGAGAAAAAATAGCACAGGTTCTAAAGAAGAAGCTTTTAGGGAACTTTATAAAAAGTTAAGCAAATGAAATGAAGATAGATGTTCAACAAAAAATATTGAAAAACAAAAGATAACAAACTGTGAGGAATGATAGTCAGCAAACAAAAGTAAAATGATGTGGACAAGGTTCTAAAATATAGGTAGAAGGAGATTAAAATATCTGATAATCAAAGTATGATCAGGGAATTTTTGCTAAATGATTTAGTTTTTACCTTATGAAGTAACTTATTTTTCTTAGAGTTCAATTTTATTGACAGCATTGCTCCTTATTTTCATTATTATACTTTTCTGTTATGTATGAAAACAGGACATTTATTAAACCAAAGAGAAGATAATTCACAGAGAATGAAACATCTACATTTCACATAAAATTTAGCTCATTTAACTACAGAAAACATCAGGGAGCCTAGAAGACCTATACTAGATAAATATTCTGGTGGCAATTTTTATTTCCTTTTCTCTTTTTCAATTTTTCAAGACAGGGTTTCTATTTGTAGTCCCGGGTGTCCTGGGACTTTCTCTGTAGACCCGCTTGTCTGAGAACTCAGACATCTACCAGCCCCTGCCTTCCAAGTATGGATATTAAAGGTATATACCACCATTGTATGGTTGTGATGGTTATTATTTTTTATCAATTAGATCAACCATTAACTACAGTCCAAAAATGGAGGGTACCCCTGTGAGAGATATTTTGTTTTGGGATTGGATTAAAGTAGGTGAATATACTTCATGTTCAGATTTTTGAGACAGGAATATAAATGCCTTTAGTCTGGATTTTGAGGCACAAAGAAACACCTTTAATATGATACTTTGTGCTGAATTCCTATATAAATACATGAAAGAAAGAAGCTTTTCCTCTTTACCAGCTTTCTCTCATCTTTTTGCCAAGTTCATTCCATCACTGGCATTAGAACCCACTTATTTCAGATTCCAGAGTCTACAGAAGACCAGCTGAGACACCCTGCCTCATGGACTGAGAAACAACTAGATTCTTGGTTTTCTGTTCAGTTAGCCATTGTTGGATTAGCAGGATCACGTCCTATGACTCGTTCTAATAAATTCCCTCTCTCTCTCTCTCTCTCTCTCTCTCTCTCTCTCTCTCTCTCTCTCTCTCTCTCTCTCCCTCTTTCTCTCTCTCTCTCTCTCTCTCTCTCTCTATATATATATATATATATATATATATATATGTGTGTGTGTGTGTGTGTGTGTGTGTGTGTGTATTATTATATGTATCTGTTTGGAAAGTGAAGAGGAAAAAGAGAAAGGAAAAATCTCATTTTATCAAACAACCAAGTAGACCAAGTATGTCAAACATATGCATTTCATTTTACAAAAGAGAGAGAGTGAGAGAGACTCAATCTGTAAGTTCTGTTTCTCTAGAAAACATTTACTAGTACACCTATACAATATTTTTATTGATTACAAAAGTCTCTTACTAGCAATTGGTGCCTTGAAACTTAATGAGTTCTGAAGCTGATTTGTCCTATAACTATCTGGAAAAGACAATTGTCCATGGGGAAATAAGTGATAGAAAATAGGCTTCAGTGCTACTTTATACCATGTGGATGGGTCATTATAAGATCTTTTTTATTCTAATAGGAAAATGATTATTGGAAAAATGAAGCTTTATTTATTTATTCATTTTAAACTGACATTTCCTGGAGGCATTTAGCAAAATAACATCCTTGAGGAAATTGATCCCTAGCCTTTCATCAGCATATTATGAAATCATATTTTATCTCAAAATGCAACATTTTTCAATCTACATTTGTCCCAACTGTTGTATCATACATAGGAGGGAGCCTAGAATGAAGTCCATCATGTGGATACCTGCAAATCTCTAGACCTGAGAGTATTTTCGGAATGTAACTTTCTTCCTTTCTTGTCTCAAAATTATGCTTTATGATTACCATTTAAGCTTTAAGTTTGGAGAAAGAAGGTAGGTGGTCATTATTTTAAACATAGAACTGATGCCATAAACATGAATTTATTGCAAAAATTGCTTGAGGATGATTATATACACAAGCTGTGATGAAAGTTATGTAGACACTTAAAATCTCCTTCCTCAAAGAAAGGAATATTAGAAGGAGCAGGTGACAGACATAAAGTATTTCATTATACCTAATTGATAGTGACAAGGACAGAAATAGGCAAAAAATAAGTACCTAAAATTTGAGCTTTGGTCTTGAGAATTTTCTCTGATATTAATTGCTTTCTCATTAGAATAGCAAAATGTGAGGTTGATACTTATTGAACATGCTAAAAGAAAAAAATGAGTGTCAGATTTAAAAAAAATATCATGATTATTTGTGTGGCATGTGAGTATGTGTGATGCATCTGTGGAAAATGGAACAAAGCCAAACTGCCAAGTGAAATATATGAAGTTGATGTAAAATGTAAAAACAAAATGTAGCATATCAACACAAGGAATAAAAATAAAATATTAATATATACTACAGCATAGGTACATCTTAAAAGCATTTAGGTATGATAAGTAAAAGAGAAAAATCACTCATACTATTGAGTGGGTAATGAAGAAATAAGGAGTGACGCTTTAAATAAAATGAATTTTGGAGGAGAGTGCATTTATTAGATGGATTATTGTAATGACAGAATAGTTTTTGAATACATTTAACATATTAAAAGGATGAATTACATAAATGAATCTTAGTGAAACTCTGATTTTAAATTCTTTCTTTGGATTCTTTTTGTCTAATGTACAAACAAATAGGCATTCTTTTCCCCTGCAAAATATTTCAAATCTACATTGTTTTCCCATCTCAATCCCTCAAACGGTTAAAGATTAATGTGAAACTCACCTGAAGGATACAATAAACTGGTGATTTCATGGACATTTAAGGCCTTTTCCAGAAAACAAAAAAGTTTTAACATAAATTCAAAGAGATATAATCTGAAAAGACAGGAACGCGAATGAAAATTGCTTCCTTTTACAGTGAACTGTCCCTTACATAGGCCTTATGAGTGCAAAAACAAAGTTTGTAGGCGTGCCTCCTATTTTCATGAGAATAATCAACACCTTTGCAGTTAAAATCAGGCACTTTTCATTCCCCCGCCGCCATCCAGTTTAGAACCCGAAGTAGTCCCTGTGTTGATTTGAATCGCCAAGCTTGTTTCTATTTTGTCGTTATTTTGCGACAATTCTCCTTACTTCTTGAAGACGGCAATGCCGTCGACATTTGTGCCTCAGTCATTTTTTTTTTTACCAACAGACAAGTCAACGCCATTCAACCTATTTACCATGAATACAGCCAGCATTGCTGCAAGAAAGTACAATGAAAGAGACCAGTTTCCTGAAGGAGTCAGAATCAATGCCACCAAAAGTGAACAGGATGCCAGTAAGATATTTATGGGGAGACTTTCCCCAGAATTGAACAAGAGAGCACTTCTGGAATACTTGTCTCAGTTCGGTGAGATAACAGATTTTATCATAAAAAGAGACCTAACTACTGGACTCTCTAGGGGATTTGGATTCGTGCTTTTTGAAGATAGTTCTACTGTAGTGAAGGTGTTACAAGTGAAAAACCACAAAGTGGATGGTAAGAAAGTAGAATTTAAAAGGGCTAAAGCCATTGAATCTCAATTCCCCATCAAAAAGATTTTTGTTGGTGGGTTGAACCCTCGGATGTCTGAAGAAAAACTAAGATCCTATTTTGGCACATTTGGGCAGATAGAAGCTATTGAACTTCCGTTGTGTTCAGATACAAAGAAAAGAAGAGCTTTTGGCTTTATCAAATACATGGAGGAAAAGCCTGTTAGAAAGGTCTTAGAAACCGGGTTCAATTACATTGGCTCCAGCCATTGTGAAGTTAAAATGGCACTCCCTAAAGAATATCCTGGAAGACAACAACAGAGTAAAAGTAAAGCTAACACTGTGGTTAGGGAAAGAAAATCTGTTCCAACTGGTAGATTTGAAAGCCACTGGGGAGGAAGAGGCAACCAAAGCTTCTACTTTGTGACTTACTCAAATGCTCAAGAAGCCAACCTAGATGCCCGAAAGCTGTCCTGTATACTTTGAGAGCAAACTCAAATATCACTTGAGCAAGTTCAGGTGGTTTCGGGAATACCGCCTGTGAATTCCAAGTAAACCCCAATGTTTTGATGAGAAATTCAGTGGCTTTGGGGGCAAGGCAGAACGCCTTGGGGCCAAATTCAAATTCCAATGGAGCAAACAAATATACTCTGGGGTCAAACCCGAATCCATCCTGGGAAAACCAGTATGCTCTTGGGGCAAGTCCAAATTCCTTCAGGACAAGCCAGTACACTTTGGAACCATACCCAAATGATTTTGGGGAAAGCCAATATGCTTTGAGGGCAACTTCAACTGTCTTCTGGACAAACGCCAGTGTGCTTTGAGGGCAACTTCAAATGTCTTCTGGACAAACCAATGTCCTTTGGAAACACACTCAAATGGTTTAGGGGTAAGCCAGTATACTTCTGGGGCAAGCCCTAATGTCATCAGTACAAACCAGTATCCTTTGGAAACACACTCAAATGCTTTTGGGGTAAGCCAAGGGGCTTTGAGGGCAACCACAAATCTCTACTGTACAATCCAATGTCCTTTGGAAAAACACCCAAAGGATTTGGGGGTAAGTCAGCATATTTCTGGGGCAACCTCAAATGTCTTCTGTACAAACCAGTATCCTTTGGAAACATACCTAAATGCTTTTGGGGTAAGCCAAGGGGTATTGGGGACAAGCCCAAATGCCTTCTGCACAAACCAGTGTCCTTTGGAAATACACTCAAATGGTTTTGGGGTAAGCCAGTATACTTCTGGGACAACCCCTAATGTCTTCAGTACAAACCAGTATCCTTTAGAAACAAGTCCAAATGCTTTTGGGATAAACCAATATGCTTCTGGGAAAAGCCCAAATGCTTTTGGGGTAAGCCAGTGTACTCTGAGTTCAAACTCAAATACCTTCAGTCTAAACTACTACGGTTTTGTGACAAACTCATATGATTTTCATACAAGTCATTATGCTTTAGAGATTAACCCCAGTGTTTTCAGGACCAGCCCAAATGCTCTGGGTGCAAACACAAGTGCCTTTAGGGCAAGTCATTATGGTTTGCAAGCATGACAAAATGCTTTTGATGAAAACCAAAATGCCTTTAGAGCAAATGAGAACTTTTGTGAAACAATTGAAAGTAGCAGAAACACTGAAGGACTTAATTTGTCTCAAGTAAACAGCAATTTCTTGAATATATACAATAACCTGCCCGATTTTCATGGCTCTATTGGAGATTATTTCTTTCTATATAGCTATTTGGCTTATGACTTGGAATCTGTACTTAATTCCAATGTGCAAATAAACCAGTCATCTCTCCTTGGTAATAAATACTAAGGAATTTATTCAACATTTTGAAACCTCAGGATGAAGCCTTTATCCAAGCAATACTCGGCCCAAAAATGAGAAGTTCAGAGACTTACATGAGCTGGTCCTACAACTGCTTGATTGGACATTGTCACTACTTGCAGCACCTTTTGAAGTACCAAAACATTTTTCATCACCTTTTTTCTGTGAAGCTACAAGAAGAAAAAGGTTTGAGACTACCTTGTAGAATTTTTTTCTGCAAAATAAACATTTCAAATACTTCTTTTTGAGTGGCTTCTATTTTGATCTGGCATTTTCTTTATGTTCTCTTTGTTATGGTGAAGTGGGAGGAAGTCATATCAGTTGGTCCCTTCCCATTTTTATTCTATGTTGGTATGTTTCACTTGGAGGTACCCATATATACAATCACTGATCTTTATTCCAGCTCTCTTTTTATTTTTATTTTGAGAAAGATGGTCATGTCATTTAAATTTTCTAGTAAATATAATATTTAAAGAGAATTCATTTTAATGTTAAATGATATTTAAAAATATAATCAAAATTCATTTCAACATGTAATCAAGATAATTACTGAGATTTTTTATATCATTCTTGGCATACACAGTCACTGGAATCTAGTATATTTTACTTTTATAGGACATCTCCGCTCTAATTAGTTTTGTTTTAAAGCCTCAAAATATATGGCTACTGTCTGTCATATAGAACAGTGCAGAGTGAAAATAGACCTACATTATTTACTGAGAGTATTTTATCTTTAAGGCATTAAGGATTATTTTGAAAAGAAATTAAAAGAGAATGATACAGGACATCAAAGGTCTGGTATATACCCAACTGAATGCACAGAGCTCATCAGTACCATGCTGAAATCAATTTCTAAATTCAGATAACTCCTGATCAAAAAGGAAAGGCAAGCATAAAACTGAAATTCTGACAATCTTATAATACAGGAAAAAGTTTTTAAAGAGGCACTGAAATTTACTCAGTACCTGTGTATTTATCATAATGTAAATATCTGAAAACAAAAAAGTAATCCTCCTCATTGTTTTTCTATTATTCTTCTTACCTAAAATGACTTTTACACATAGTATAAACTTCAAAGAATGATTAATGACACAAGAAAGAACTTAGTGAAATATTTGTTTGAATTCTTTTCATCAAACAGTATATATACTGCTGTATTTCGTCTCAATAGACAAGTTTAATTTCAAGGGAAATATAAACAGGTGTTCTTAATAATAGCAAGTAACCTGCTCTTAACTAGTTAACTCCAGTGAATGGAAGCTGATTGCTCCTGAGCACTTTATGAAGGATACATCTGTATGTTTGTTTTTTGTCCCACAGATGTACTTGCAGACATATGTATATGTTGTTCACAACAACATAAAAGACAATAAAACTTACTAGAAGCACATGAAAAGGATGATATTTTCAAATTTATCTGAAATATTTGTTTGAATATTGGAACAAATTTTGTAACTTCAGTCAGAGAATTTAAATATATAATATTTAAATATATCTTATTAAAGTATGAAGACAAAATATGACACTATTTAAAAAATAAAATTACTATATAGAACTAAATATGTTATATAGATTCTACCTACAAATAATAGTTCGATGTTCATTACTTTTTAGAACGAAAGTATACTGAATCTTTGGTTGAAAGCACCAGGTGTTACATCTACCAAATTAATTTAAATACTTCTTTAACTGATGTTTTCTATTTAGGAAACTATACACTCATCATACTATGTTGTCATAAAGCAAAGTGTAAATTCTCAGGAAAGCTAACATTAGAATTCATAAAACTAAAAGCATTATGCAATAGTGACTCTGGTTAACATTATGAAAATGTCTGCAAGTACATCTGTGGGACAAAAAACAAACATACAGATGTATCCTTCATAAAGTGCTCAGGAGCAATCAGCTTCCATTCACTGGAGTTAACTAGTTAAGAGAAGGTTACTTGCTATTATTAAGACACCTGTTTATATTTCCCTTGAAATTAAACTTGTCTATTGAGATGAAATACAGCAGTATCTATACTGTTTGATGAAAAGAATTCAAACAAATAATATTTCACTAAGTTCAGAGTCACTGCAGTAGATGTTTTGATTCTTCATTTACCCATGTGTTGCTATTTTAGTTTCAGAAACTACACAAGTTTTTATATTTCTGATTCCAGCTGGTTCATTGATTGATTTAAATTAAAAAAAAAATTCCAGTAGAAAAAAGTAGGGCTAGGTTTGATTTTTATATTTTGTATATACTCAGAAAAATTACTTTAAACTAATCTCTATTTGGGGTGGTTATGATGAATTCAAAATTCTTCTTATACCTATACATTTCAGCTGTTAGAAATTAGATTAAATGATGCTATCAGAATTTGATAAAACAACTATTTCTTCTCATATTAGTCCAATAAATCCTCATACTATTTATATATAGGTATCTAAGATAACTGTTTTTATATAGGTATGATGTGAGATTTCCCTCTGTATGCTATAATTACTATTAATGAATAAAGAAACTGCTTTGAACCTATAGCAGGGCAGAACTTATATAGGCAGGGAAGACAGAACTTTTTTTTTTTTTTTTTTTTTGGTTTTTCGAGACAGGGTTTCTCTGTAGCTTTGGTGCCCATCCCGAAACTACCTCTTGTAGACCAGGCTGGCCTCTAACTCCCAGAGATCCTCCTGTCTCTGCCTCTCGAGTACTAGGATTAAAGGCATGCGCCACCACTGCCCGGCTGGGAAGACAGAACTTAATGCTGGAAGAAAGAAAGGCAGAATCAGAGAAAAGTCATGGAGCTGCCTCTGGAGACAGACATGCTGAAACTTTCTTGATAGGCCACGACCACATGGTGATGCACAGATTAATGAAGATGGGTTAAATTAAGATATAAGAGTAAGCAAATAATAACCTGGAGCTAATGGGCCAAACAATGATTTAAATAATATGGTTCCTGTGTGATTAGTTTATGGCTGATCAGCCAGGAACAAACAAGCAGCATTCCTTCTACATAGGTATATGAAATATATAGATATACACATAAGCTTGATTAGATGCTAAGAAAACATGGGAATCCCATATTTTAGAAATTTATTACTTTCTTTATGAAAATAAAGGCTGAATTAAACTTCTATTACATTCTCCTAAGTTTTGGGTTAATAATAGAAATTTTATGTCATAAATTATGTGTAATTGTCATTAATACTGAAGTGGCTAAGTTTAAATTTTGAACCTTTTAAAAGATTCATCCAGAATATTAGCCATTAATCAAACCTATACTTGTGAGATGTTGTCTATTAAACAAAATCCAAAGCTTCATATTTAGATAAAGTATATGCCTAAGAAGAACCTCAACTCAATTAGAAATGTAGAATTACAAGAAAAGTTTAACAATGTTCTGTTAGTATGGGGAAATGTGTGAAAAGTTTTCTATTCATATCATTTTGTAAATCAGCAGCATTTCTTTCAGCTAATACACTATGTTACATGAGGTGTGCAATTTTTAAGAAAATGGACCTTAGGAGGAAGTTGAATTTAGAAAATAAATTACTAATTATGAGAATAAATATGTTGATTCCAAATTAGGTCCTTTTCATGTTAATATACTATATTCCACTGTCTCCATTATTTTATTTATTTTTGTTATTATTTAATTAAAAATTTCCACCTCCTCACCTCCTCCCATTTTCCTCTGGCTCCCCCAACCCCCTTCCCCTCCCTCTCCAGTCCAAAGAGCAGTAGAGATTCCCTGCCCTGTGGGAAGTCCAAGGTCCTAGCCCCTCCATTCAGGACTAGGAAGGTGAGCATCCAAACAGACTACGCTCCCACAAAGCCAGTACATGCAGTAGGATCAAAACCCAGTGCCATTGTCCTTGTCTTCTCAGTCAGCGTTCCTTGTCAGCAACATACAGAGTCCGGTTTGATCACATGCCCCATCATCCAGCTGGCCTTGGTGAGCTCCCATTAGATCAGCCCTACCATCTCAGTGGGTAGGTGCAACACTCGCAAACCTAACTTCCTTGCACATGTTCTGCCTCCTTCTGCTCCTCATTTGGACCTTAGGAGCTCAGTCCCATGTTCCAATGTGGGTCTGTCTCTAGCTTCATCCATCGCCAGATGAAGTTTCTATGGTGATATGCAAGATATTCATCAGTATGGCTATAGGATAGGGTCAATTAAGGCTCCCTCTCCTCAGCTGCCCAAGGATCTAACTAGGGACACCTCCATGGACAACTGGGAACACCTCTAGAGTCAAGCCTCTCGCCAACACTAAAATGGCTCCCTTAATTAAGATATATACTTCCCTACTCCCATATATACCCTGCGTCCATACCAAACACCACATTCCCCCAAGCTCTCCCCATCCTCCCCTTCTCACATTTTTCTCCCCATTTGCCATTACCCCCACCCCATCCACACCCAATCTTGTCTCCTTCCAATGTCAGGAGGATAAGTATATGTTTTTCTTTGGGTTCACCTTCTTATTTAGCTTCTCTAGGATCTCATATTATAAGCTCAATGTCCTTTACTTATGGCTAGGACCCACTTATGAGTGAGTACATACCATATTCATCTTTTTGGGTCCGGGTTACCTCACTCAGGATAGTCTTTCTATTTCCATCCATTTGCATGCAAAATTCAAGATGTCATTGTTTTTTACCGCTGAGTAGTACGCTAATGCATACATATTCCACACTTTCTTTATCCATTATTCCATTGAAAGGCATCTAGGATGTTTGCAGGTTCTGCCTATTACAAATAATGCTGCTATGAACATAGTTGAACAAATGCTTTTGTAGTATGATAGAGCAACTCATGTGTATATCCCCAAGAGTGGTATTGCTGGATCCTGTGTTAGGTTGATCTCGTATTTCCTGAGAAACCGCCACACTGATTTCCAAAGTGGTTGTACAAGTTTGAATTTCCACCAGCAATGGATGAGTGTTCCTCTTACTCCAATCCTCTCCAGCAAAGGCCATCATTGATGTTTTTGATTCCAGCCATTCTGACAAGTGTAAGATGGTATGTCAAAGTTGTTTTGATTTGCATTTCCCTGACTGCTAAGAAGGTTGAACATGACCTTAAGTATCTTTTGGCCATTTAAACTTCTTCTGTTGAGAATTCTCTGTTCAGTTCAGTGCCCCATTTTTTAGTTGGGTTAATTAGCATTTTAAAGTATAGTTTCTTGAGTTCTTTATATATTTTGGAGATCAGACCTTTGTCTGTTGCAGGGTTGGTGATGATTTTCTCCCAGTCAGTAGGTTGTCTTTTTGTCTTAATAAAAATGCCCTTTGCTTTAAAAAAGCTTCTCAGGTTCAGGAGGTCCCATTTATTCAATGTTGCCCTTATTGTCTGTGCTACTAGGGTTATACGTAGGAAGTAGTCTCCTGTGCGCATGTGTTATACTGTACTTCCCACTTTCTCTTCTATCAGATTCAGTGTGTTTAGATTGATATTGAGGTCGTTAATCCATTTGGACTTGAGTTTTGTGCATGGTGATAGATATGGATCTATTTTCATTCTACTACAGGTTGACATCCAGTTATGACAGCATCATTTGTTAAAGATGCTTTTTTTTCTTCCATTGTATACTTTTAGCTGCTTTGTTGAAAATCAGGTGTTCATAGGTTTGGGGGTTAAAATCTGTGTCTTCTACTCAATTCCATTGGTCAACATCTCTGTTTTTGTGCAAATGCCAAGATGTTTCCCTTACTGTAGCTCTGTAATAGAGTCTGAAGTCAGGGATGGTAATGCCACCGGAAGTACCTTTATTGTACAGGAATATTCAGGCTATCCTGTTTTTTTTTTTTTTGTTTTTCCACATAAAGTTGATCACTGTTCACTCAAAATCTGTGAAGAATTTTGTTTGTATTTTGATGGTGATTGCATTGAATCTATAGATTGCTTTTGGTAGAATTGACATATATACTATGTTGATCCTCCCAATCCAAGAGCACGGGAGATCCTTCCATTTTTTGATATCCTCTTCAATTTCTTTCTTTAAAGTCTTAACGTTCTTGTCAAATAGCTCTTTCACTTCCTTGGTTAGAGTTGCCCCAAGATATTTTATGCTATTTGTGGTTATTGTGAAAGTTAATGTTTCTCTGATTTCCCTCTCTGCTTCTTTATCTTTGGGTATAGGAGGGCAACTGATTTTTTGGAGTTGATCTTGTATCCTGACACATTACTAAAGGTGTTTATCAGCTGCAGGAGTTCTTTGGTAGAGTTTTGGGGGTCTCTTATGTACACTATCATACCATCTGCAAATAACAAAAGTTTTACTTCCTTTCCAATTTGAATCCCCTTCATCTACTTATGCTGTCTTATCACTATTGCTAGAACTTCAAGCACTATATTGAAGAGGTATGGAAAGAGTGAACAGCCTTGTCTTGTTCCTGATTTTACTGGGATGGCTTTGAGTTTCTCTCCATTTAATTTAATGTTAGCTCTCAGCTTGCTGTGAATTGCTTTTGTTATATTTAGGAATGAACTTTGTATCCCTAATCTCTCCAAGACCTTTATCATAAAGGAGTGTTGAATTTTGTCAAACTATTTTTCCATATCTCATGAAATGATCATATTGTTTTTTTCCTTCAGTTTATTTATATGATGGATTACATTGATAGATTTTCGTATGTTGAATCAGCCTTGCATCTCAGGATGAATCTTACTTGATCATAATGTATAAATTTTTGGATGTGTTCTTGGATTCCATTTACCAGTATTTTATTGAGAATTTTTGCATTGATGTTCATGAGTGAGATTGGCCTGTAATTCTCTTTTTTTTATTAATTCATTTATTAAAGATTTCTGTCTCTTCCCCACCAGTGCCTCCCATTTCCCTCCCCCTCCCTCAATCAAATTCTCTTTCTTGGTTAAGTCTTTGTGTAGTTTTGCTATCAGGGTGACTGTAGCTCCATAAAAGGAGTTTGGCAATGACTCTTCTGTTTCTATTTAGTGAAACACCTCAAGGAGTATAGATATTAAATCTTCTTGAAAGTTCTGGTAGAATTCTGAATTGAATCCATCTGGTCCAGGGCTTTTTTTGGTAGGGAGGTTTCTGATTACAGCTTCCAATTCCTCGCAACTTACAGGTCTATTTAATCTGTTCACCTGGTCTTGATTTAATTTTGGTATGTGGTACTTATCTAAAAAGGTGTTCATTTCTATTACATTTTCCAATTCTGTGTCATACAGGCTTTTGTAGTAAGATCTAATAATTCTCTGAATTTCCTCTGTGTCTGTGGATATGTCCCTCTTTTCATTTCTAATCTTGTTAATTTGCAGGATCTCTCTCTGGTGTTTGATTAGTTTGGATAGGGTTTGTTCAGTCTTGTTGATTTTCTCCAGGAACCATCTTTTTGTTTCATTGATTCTTTGGATTGTGTTCTGTGTTTCTATTTTGTTGATTTCAGCCCTCAGTTTGATTATTTCTAGTCTTCTACTCCTCCTGGGTGAATCTGCTTCTTTTTTTCTAGAGCTTTCAGCTGTGTTGTTAACTCTCTAATGTGCACTTTCTAAATTTTCTTTATGTGGGCACTTAGTGCTACGAACTTTCCTCTTAGCACGGCTTTCATAGTGTCCCATATGTTTGGGTATGATGTGTCTTTATTTTCATTTAATTCAAGGAAGACTTTAATTTCTTTCTTTATTTCTTCCTTGACCCAGGGGTGGTTCAGTAGTTGACTGTTCAATTTCCATGAGTTTGTAGGCTTTCTAGGTTTAGAATTTTTGTTGAATTCTAACTTTATTCCATGGTGATCCGATAGTATACACGTGGTTACTACAATTTCTTTGTATCTATGGATGTTTGCTTTGTTATCAATTTTGTGATCAATTTTTGAGAAGTTCCATGCAATGCTGAGAGGAAGGTGTATTCTTTTCTGTTTGGGTGGAATGTTCTATAGATGTCTGTTAAGTCCATTTGGTTCATCACTTCTGATAATTCTCTTATTTTTCTGTTAAGTTTCTGTCTGGTTGACCTGTCCATTGTTGAGAGCGGAGTGTTGAAATATCCTATTAGAGTTTGGAGTTTGGTGTGTGCTTTGAGTTCTAGTAATGTTTCTTTTACATATGTGGGTGCTTTTATATTAGGGGTATAGATATTCAGGATAGAGACTTCCTCCTGATGAATTTTTTCCTGTTATGAGTATAAAGTGTCCATCTCCATCTCTTCTGATTGATTTTAGTTTGAAATAAATCTTGTTAGGTATTAGTATAGCCACACTCACTTGTTCCTTTGGTCCATTTGATTGAAAAACCTTTTCCCAACCCTTTACTCTGAGGTAGTGTCTGTCTTTTTGGTTGAGGTGTGTTTCTTGCAAACATCAGAATGTTGGATCCTGATTTTGTATCCATTCTCTTAAATTGTGCCTTTTTATAGGTTGAGTCCCTTGATATTAATGACCAGTGGCTGTTAACTCCAGTTATTTATTTATTTATTTATTTATTTATTTAGCTGGTAGAGTTTGTTTGTTTCCGCTCTTTGAGTTGTGCTGGTGGAGGCTTGTCATGTGCTTATGTTATTATGGGTGTTATTTGTTTCCTTGGTTTGTGATTTTCTTTATAGAATTTTCTGTAAGGCTGGGTTTGTGGCAACATATTGTTTAAATTTGTTTTTGTCCTGTAATATCTTGTTTTATCCATCGATGTTGAATGCAAGCTTTGCTGGGTATAGTAGTCTGTGCTTTCATCCATGTTCTTCTAGTGTCTGCAGCACATCGATCCAAGACCTTCTGGCTTTCATGGTTTCCATTGAGAAGTCAGGTGTAATTCTGATAGGTTTCTCTTTATATTTTACTTGACCTTTTTCCTTTGAAGCTCTTAATATCTATTGTTTATTCTGTATGTTTTGTGTTTTGATTATTATATGGCATGGGGATGCTTTCTTTTGAATCAGTCTATTTGGTGTTCTGTATGCTTCTTGTACCTTCATAGGAATATCCTTCTTTAGGTTGGGAAAATTTTCTTCTATAATTTTGTTGAATATATTTTCTGGGCCTTTGAGCTGTAATTCTTTTCCTTCTGCTACCCCTATTATTCTTAGGTTTGGTCTTTTCACGGTGTCCCAGATTTCCTGGATGTTTTGTGTTAAGAATTTGTTGAATTTGTTTTTCTCTTTAATCAATGAATTTATTTCCTCGATAGTGTCTTCAGTGTCTGAGATTCTTTCTTCTATCTCTTATATTCTGTTGGTAATACTTGTCTCTGTAGTTCCTGTTCATTTTCCAAGAATTTTCATCTCCAGCCTTCCCTCAGTTTGTTTTCTTCATTACCTCCCTTTCATTCTTGAAGTCTTGAACCATTTCCCGTACCTGCTTGATTGCTTTTTCTTTTTTTTTTCCTGGGTATCTTTGAGAGATTTACTCATTTCCTCTACCTTTTTGATTGTCATCTCTATTTCTTTATGACAGTTTTTCAACTATTGTTTAAGGTCCTCTATTATTGTCATATAGTTCCATTTAAAGTCGATTTCTTCTATTTCTTCTGGAGCAAGGTGTTAGATTCTTCTTGTTTCGGGATCCCTGGATTCTGGTGATGTCATGTTGCTTTTCAGGTTGTTGGAGGAATTCTTGCATTGGCATCTTTCCATCTCTTCCTTCAAATGGAGCCAGGAGAGGCCTGGTGTCTTGGTCCAGTCTTTGCTGTGACTGACTCTCTGGGTGGATCTCCTCAGTGCAGGAGCAGGATCTGTTCCTGTCTGGATGGAACTCCTCAGCAATGAAACAGGGATGTCTGGTATCCCCCTTTGGGTGGATAGCCCGTCCGGATAAAACTCCTCAGTGCTGAAACAGGGACGCCTGTTAGCCCAAGGACACCACGGACAAAAGGGCTAATGTGGGGAGCAGGGCTGGGTCAAGTAGGACACAGGATACCCTGCAGCACAAGCTGAAGGTGCCCGCATTCCACCTGCCCGGCAAGCAGACACTCACCCTTCTGGGTGGGTAGCCTTAGTGCAGGAGCAAAAAACTCTTCCTGAGCCAAGGACCATGCAGACAAGAGGGCAGGCTTGGGGGAGGCTGGGTCATGTACACAGTCCACATTCTTAAAAGCTCCAAGGCAAATCTTTATAACTCTGTCCTGAGAACTAGCCATGAAATACAGAGTAGATTCTATAATTTTATTAATTGCAACAGTTTGACTTGATCTAGATCTTTGTTAGTGATACAAAGCTTTCGTGCACTCTTTTTGTAGTGAAAACTGCAAATATACGTTATGAATTACGACTTTCACCTCTAGACATATTTCCTGAACAAAAGCCGAAGATCCTACTGTGGAAGTTCTGATATGCTAGATAATATTAGATCTGGTACTAGCTGGCTGCTTATGCTGAGAAAAAGTCTTTTACCCATAGCGTCACTGTAATGCACTATGGTCACAATTGATATGAAACAATAATGACTAATAATTGTCAATCATGACCTCTCAATTACATTTCTCCACAAGCTGAAATATTCATCACATGTAGAAATGTGCAAAACCAGGGAATTCTGTAAATAAGTATTGTCTTTGCCAACTCTAGTCTCTGCCATAAAGCTATATAATTTATTGGTCTGTAAAAGAACTATGATATAAAATATGTTAAAGGAATTTGTAAATGCAAATACAACAAAAATACAATTGACTTTTATGGATTTAAAATCTTAAATGTAAGTAAAAGTTCTATAATATACTAGACGCAGCCTCCGAAAATGTAAAAATGGTTCCCTAAGGGAAAGCAGAATGATGTTTCACAATACCATTTTTAACAGCCCACACTGTTCTTTGGTACTCCTTGATTTGCTTGGGGGAAGGGTTCTCACGGAAGTGTTAAAAAGGCTCCTAAACACTAAAACCATAAGATATGGCTTAAAGGGAGAAAATACACGGTAGCTGTCTACAAGTCTCCTGCTGAAATTCACTTTTGTACTTCTATTTATACAGTCACGTGAAGACATAGGGATTTTATCTCATCCATTAAAGCCTTTAATAAAATATTCAATTGAAGAAATAAATAGCACCCCACCCCAGAATTTGTAGATTACTGGATGGTAAACATCTATGGGAAAACTAATCAGCTAATAGCTATCCTGACTCCCTAGGTAGATGATTTATTTCAGCCATTCAGGGAAAAAGAGAAAGGTTTGGCTAATTTTCTTAGCCCTTAGAGGCAATTGGGAACAACAGTGAAATCTGATTGCAATATCCTTATATAAAATGATAGACCTAGGTGAATATTTCTCTCCAATTTTGTAATAAAACTATTAATAATAAAAGTAATAGCAGCCATTATTTTTCAGAAGCATGAGGTATTTTATTTACCTTAAATCCCACAGTGGCTATTTTTGAAAGCTGATAATTGCTTCTATCACAAAAACAGAAGACCCCAGGTTTAAGTTATTTGTGCACAGAAACACAGCTAATTAGTGATAGACTCGGGATCGGAATGAAACTCTTTCAGCTTCCCTGAGGCCTGTTTGATTTTTTTTATTGTAAGGTACTGCCCCCCCCAAGCATGGCATCATGTGAAAAGTAAATAAAAAGATAATTTCTACATTCTTCTGAGAAAAAAAAGTGTTCAGGTAAAAATAGTAAGATCAGAAGGATGCAGATGAAACAGAAAGGGAATAAAATCTGAGTTTCAGTAGCAGTGGTAACAAAAATGAATTGCACAAGAAAAGACTCTATTTTGGAAGTTAGATAAAGAAATACATTTTTAAAATCATGGTTGTACAGTGACACTTCGATTTCCTATTAAAAAAGCATTAAAAATAAAAAAATAAAAAAGCATTAACTTTTAAAGAAATGCATGCTATATCTGATGCAATATTTTGACTGTGCAACTAGCCAAAATGTAGTATAGAAAGTACTGTATTTGCACAAAGAGGAAAACAGGGATACAATACCAAAATTATGTTTCAGTATATTAAAATATAGTTTTCCTTATAACAGGAAACTTCATTTTCAAGCACTATTAAAATCTATTCTACAGTTTATCCAAACTGTATATTTAAACAAGACTCCTAATTCTGACTTGTTAACCCCATTTATCTCTTTGTCAAATTACTACTGATTTGGTTTTTACTTTAAAACCTATTGCAGTCACCGACAGTAGCTACTATGGTGTTGTTTATTTAAAAAGAGTTGATCTAACAGCTTACCATTTTGTATAATTCAAACTAGAATTATTGGCCAATCATTTATTTATTGAAACCTATGTTTAAAAATGTGAAAATGCCTCTGTGTGTGTGTGTGTGTGTGTGTGTGTGCAGATACAACACAAGCCGTCACAGAAAAATATATGGCTTTAGATACATATCTGATTTTTTCTAAAGGAATCATGAAGTCTTCAAAGCTTATGTTATTTTTTTACCACATTAAAAGTGCGTATACACTAGAAAGTTAACTGAAAAAAAATAAGATTTAATCTACTTGCATTGTGTGGCTTGTACTGTCTCCAACAGTACAAGTGTACTAGCTAGAATCCAGAGTTATTGGAGGAAATACCTGGTTGTTCTGCTTTAGAGGGTATCATGGGGAAAGCAAACAAAAGAGATTCAAGTGGGGAATGAGATTCGAGTTTTACATTAAAAATCAATATTGTCTCAGAAAAACTTACAATAGAAGGAGCATTAGACTCTATACCATACTAAAATTAGTTGAAAAACTACTGTTTATTTTTAGAGTTTACAGGGAAGTGTAGAACACTGGCTTAAGTATTACAGTTTGTGTCTAATAAAGACAGTCTTTAAAGTATGCTTTAAAATGTTAAGCTAGGGGGTTGCTGAGGTTAATCCCAGCACCCACATAAAAACCAAGGTATAGTGGCATATGCTTCAGTGCTGAGGAATTGGACACTAGAGGATCCCTGAGATTAACTGACCAGCTAGTGCAGCTGAATCACTAAGCTCTGTGCCAATGAATAACTGTCTAGAAAAAGTGGATGATGTTTCTGAGAATGCCATCAAAGTTGTTAACTGATTTCAACTTGTATTTCCACACACAGGTATACACACATACACACATCCATGCTCACAAACACTCACATTCAAAAAATGAAAGAAATATTGATCAAGACTGCCCTAAAATTATCATAATAAATGAGAAAAAGAAAGATGGAAAATTAAAGGAAAAATGAGAAGGAAAATGAGCCACTGTCCCTATGAAGTTTGTTGACGAAGAGATACCATTCATTTTATACATATGGATGTATAAAATAGCCTTACATGTCTCTCAGAAATTACCTTCCTTACAAATTAATAAAAAAATAATAAAATTAATAAAAAATTAGCTTCCTTACAAATCCTCTGAAGATGATAACGTCAAAATCTGTCAAAATTATGAACATGACTATTATTAAAGACAGTGAAGTGCCAGTCACTCTTGAAAAGTCCACATCCATGCTTTCATGGGTGTCTTTATTTTATTTCAAGCACATCTTTCCTTCTCTTCACCTGGATATTTAAAATATCTATTTAAAACAATTTAATGACCCACAACTCTACTTTATGGTTGCTTATCTTAAATTATTTTCCACACCGAAGCCAGGGGTCTTGTTTTACCTGAGTCAACTTCCCTAGATGACTAAGAAACTGCTAAGAATGATGTGACAATGTAGAGGTATGTTTCTGTCCCTCTCAATATTGATGGAAATTATCTACACTTAGCATCATCTATTTCCCTTGATGCAAAATTTCAATCATCTTTTGAAGGCATTTACATTGTGTCTCTGGTCAGAAATCTGTTTTAGAATATTAGTTAAAGATGTGGTACATTCTTTTATGCTGTGAAATATTTTTAATGGTGCAACGATATATTGCTTTCTTCAATGTTGCATTTGTTTGACTCTGTGAAGCTGTGCTACTTTCCCTGTCTAAAACACCTGAGTAGGATAATAAAGAGCTGAATAGCCATAACATAGTAGGAGAGGGCTAGGTGATCTGCCAGGTAAAAAGAATAAATAGAAGACAAAAAAGAGGAGAAGAGGAAAAAGGGAGAAGGATAAGAGAACACTGGGGACCAGTCCCTCAACCAAAAACCAGCTGTGGATTAAGAAGTAAAGAGAGGTACATATAATAGAGAAATGTAAAAGGCCAGAGGCAATAATAGGTAGATGGGATAATTTAAGAAATGTTGGCTATAAATATGCCAAGCTACAGTCAGGCATTTATAAGAAACAAGTATCCAAGTATTTATTTGGGAGCTGGGAGATAGGCTTCAAAAGAGTGAAGAGAAAAAAAAACAACTACAAAAATATCTTTGGCCATTCGTTATCTAGCAAATGACTTCTGTCAATATAGTTATGAATTTGTGATATGCATGGTTTTGGTTGGGGAAGTCAAAGAAATGGAAAGAGAAACATAGTTCTCAATATTGGTAATATCAGAATTTGGCTGGATCTAAACCAAATAAAGCATACACTTCAATGGCAACCACATTATTAGTTCATTATTAGACTAGAAAATATTGAAACAGGGCCATCAAGGTAAAGCAGTGGTAAATAACCCCAGTTTGATTTTATAGCCCCATATGTTAGAAAGATAGACTGGTCTCTGACAAGTTGTCTTTGATATCTATATATAGACTGTGTGACACACACACGCACAATAAATAAACAAATGTTACAGAAAACATTGAAAAATAACCAATAACCACAATCATATTAATTTTATAAAAATAAATAACAATACAAAGACATGGGAGACAATACAATAATTCTTTATAAATTTATAAAATTAGGGCAGTCAAAATTCATTAATTTATATAAAGTACAAAGGAGCCAAGTGTAGTATACATTACTAGTATTGGCTAGTTTTATGTCAACCTGATACAAGCAATAGTCATCAGAAAGGAAGGGAGCCTTAATTGAAAAAAAAAAGTCTCCATAAGATCTGCCTGTAGGCAATGTAGTAGGAAATGTTCTTAATTAGTGTCATGGGGGAGAGTCCATCTCATTGTGGGATGATACAAAACCCCACCTCCTTAGATTCTACTAGCTTCTAATAGTATCAGCTAAGAACATGTGTTCAGTGCATGAGTTCTTGGGGGATATTTTGGAACTAAACAATAATATTAATGTAAGTATTTTGCCATAGAACAATCATCTATAGGGGAGCTCTTTGTTATAATCTATTGGTTAAAGAGTAACTGGTTTTACCAGCACTAAATAGAGGGAAATTGTACAAGGATTTGACTTCTGGGGACTGTTTATATTTCTGCCCTCAATAAAATGTAAATGAAGATCCATAATAAATATCAAATGTGCCATATAAAGAATATGGTAAATGGAAAATTGATGTGGGAATGATTTCTTATTAATAAAGAAACTGCCTGGCCCATTCGAAAGGTCCACCCTTAGATGGGTGGAGAAAACAGAACAGGATTCTGGGAGAAGGAAGCTAAGAGTCGCCATTATGTTTCCATGCCAGACAGACGCAGGCTAGAATCTCCCCGGTAAGCACACCTCGGGGGTGTTACACAACTTATAAGAAATGGGCTAGTCCAGGTGCGAGAGTTAGCCGAGAAGAGCTAGCCTATGGGCCAGGCAGTGTTTAAAAGAATACAGTTTCCATGTAATTATTTCGGGTAAAGCTAGCCACGCGGCAGGGGCTGGGTGCTGGGAACGGAGCCCGGCCGCTCCCTACAACAGAAAATGAAATCAAGACGTGAAATATTTTTCACCATGAAGAGACAAAGGTGTGGAGAAAAAAACTGCTCAAAATTAATTTCAAACAGGTATTAAAAAGGCAACTGAGGTATAACTGAATGCAATCTCTACAATGGTAGATATTATCAGTAAGTTTTTTCATGTGTCAAAAATAAGGAAGGATAATTAGTGTACCTTATCTATACAAAATAAAGGGTTTCATTATGGAATCAGCATATATATGGATTATATATAGACCCACATTAAAGTGGAATGGCTGAATCATATAATTATTCTTTTTAAATTTTATAATGTTGGAAAATGAGCAAATTTTTAATTATGATGGAGTTTCAATTTTGATGATTGGTGCTAGTGATATTTTTATTTCATATTTACTTGTTTGGTTTTTTAGTTTATAATTCTATTGTTGTTATGAAACCACATGATGAAAAGCAATTTAGCCTACATATTTTGGACACAGTTCATTGAACGAAGCCAAGGCAGTAACTTAAGGCAGGAACTGAAGCAGAAGTGAACAGAGGAAACCTGTTTACCAGATTGCTGATCATAGCTTGTTCATTTCCACCTAGAACCACCCCCTTTGTTTTGTTTTTTAAGAGACAGGGTTTCTCCTTGTAACAGCCCTGCCTATCTTGGAATTTTCTCTGTAGACCATGCTGGCCTAAAACTCACAGAGATTCCCTGCCTCTCCCTCCCAAGTTCTGATATTAAAGGCCTGAACAACCATAGCCTAACACAATCCACTTTCATATAGCACACAGGAAGGCTATCAGGCCATGGGTGCCAGGTGCCACAGTGAGTTGGGCCCTTTCACATTAGTAATAATAATAATAATAAAATTCTCCACAGGCTTGCTCACAGGTCAATCTGATATAGGTATTTTAGCAACTGAGGTTCCTTCTTCACAAATGAGTATAGTTTGTGGCAAGCTGTCATAAAACTGTACAGCATAATTCTCTGTCATCTTGACACACAAATGTATTCAATTAGGTTCTTTTTCATTCTTTCTCAAAACACCAAAATGGCATTGTAATACTGATATCATAATATGAAATAAAAAGCCCCCCCACAGTATTTAAAAATTCCAACACTTGCCAGGCATAATTGCACACCCCTTCAATCCCAACACTCAGGAGGCAGAAGCAAGAGAATCTAAGTGAGTTCCAGGCCAGTCTAGTCTACAGAGTGAGTTTTAAGAGAGCTAAAGCTACAAAGAGAAATTCTGCCTTAAAAAAAAAAAACACTATGAAGTACGCCCTCTTTAAAACATCCAAAGATTCTTTCAAAGTTCGAAGTTACTCTAAAATATACAAAGATTTCTAACTATGGGTTCCTATAAAGCAAACAGAAAAATAAAAAGGAAGCCAAATACTTTCTCTGCCAAAGATGGAAGAGGGGAAACCAGGGCAGAGCAGCAATCAAATCAAAGTAAAACCAAAGTTCAGTGCTTGATGTCTTGTACCCACTCATAATAGTCCTCTGGGCTTTAAAAGCCTCTAAAGCACACATGGCTTGAATTCTAGGCACAAGACAGCTCCACACCACTTACTGTTCATTATGCAACAATACTGTTGTTTCCAAACATGCTGAACTAAACTGCAATTTCATGGATAATTTTCCTGGACTCCCGGCAGGGACATTGACCCGGGTAGTGTGTCTCCAAGATTCCATCATGATTTTCAAATTAGTACCACCAGACGGACTCCTATACATTACTGAGTTCAGCTGCCAACACAAGATACAACCTTGGCCCCTCAGGACCACAGATTCTGTTTGATGATCCCAAGTAAATAATTCCCAAAAGATTTTGTTTCAGTGATACTGGTTTCTTTTTAATCACAGTTGATTCTATAGCTCCAACCAGCTGATATCAGTTTTGTGTCTATGTGTGTGTGGGAATGTAGAAGATAAGCATGCTGAGAGCAAGTCAAATGATGGAATCTGAGCTTGTAAAGTGTCAGAGGCAAACAAAAATTTTACTGGTATTTTATACTAAAAATATATAGTCCTGGTCAATTGGACCTGAAAAAATATTTATTATTAGAAAGTCACCATAATCACTAAAGTGAAAATTTATATCATCATGGCCCATTAGACCAGTTGTAGGACCACCCACAGTGATCTGGAAACTCTCATATCAATTATGCCTACAGCCTTGTCCACAGGCTAAACTAAGTTTCTCTCTTCTCAAATGATTCTAGCTTGCATCAAGTTAACAGAAAACTAGCCTGCACATTTAAGAAATGCAAAATATTCTTTATGTAAAAATATTATGACTTAAAACAGTGAGTGTGAAAGATTATATTTGATTTCTAAGAAAGGTTTTTTTTCAGCTTTACTGATATAAATAATAATTACTAGTCATACTTCATACCCATCATTATATTCTTACCACTCAGCAACCATGATGTCTTTCATCCATGATCTCTTCTTTTTATGGAATAAGATGACTGAATCTGAAACTCACTCTATTCCTACTTGTATACTGCGGTGAGAACTCCTTCAGCTAATACTATGTAAGATACTGCCCCACTTTGGACATGGTCACATGTACTATATATACAGATGTAAAAGTGTGGGTGGCCCCTTGGCTGCTGGATTTGGTTCCGGTCCCCTGCTCATGTCAATCTCTGAGTCTATGCCTAAATAAAGAAAGTTTAATTATACTCTGCCCTTGGCTAGTGTGGGACTATTTTTATTATAATCAACAACAGAGTGGTGCCATGCTGTGGGACAATGGTCAGTACCCTGTCAATGGTAATTTAATAAATGCTGATTGGCCAGTAGCCAGTCAGGAAGTATAGGCAGGACAGACAGGCAGAAAGTAGAGAATAGGAAAATTCTGGGAAGAGGAAAGCTCATTTTCCACAATCATGACCCAGCCACAGAAGAAGCAAGATGTGACTGCCTCACTGAATAAGGTACCGAGCCAAGTGTCTAACATAGACAGGAATAATAGGCTATTATTAGTTCTAAGACCTAATAAGAAGTCTGAGCCAATCAGTTTTTACCTAATGTAGACCTCTGTGTGATTTCTTTGGGGTTTAACTGTTGGGTTCCAGTGCTAGCCCGGACCATAAATTATTTCTCTCAACCAGAACCCAACATAAACTCTCTCTGGACTGGCAAGGAGGTGCAGGAATAAAGACACAGCTCACATGGCTTTATCAGGAGGGAGATTCTCAGTGGTCCCTCATGAAGTCCTGAGTCTACATCCTGAAGAGTTCCTCCTGCTTTATTTTCCAAACAACCTTTATACAAAAACTTAACTTAGGGGAATACATTAACATTTTGTTTCCTATGTAAACAGGTGAATGGCTTTTGTCATGTATACAACTACCTGTCTGCTCTGTATGCTAGTTGTCACATAGGCTTGAATCAGCATCTCTATCAGGCACCCTCCAAATTACAAAGAGGGGGAAAACATCATCATGGCCTTTTGTTAGGTTAGTGACAGCCTATCTGGAAGTTTATGTGACCTTATATCAGGTGTGGCCTATGGCTTGATGGCTTGGCTGCCATGCCATATAAAAATATGGGCCTATACATAATGACTATAGAAACCAGTCGGGACAGAAACCTCAGACAACAGAATGGTGCTCAATATGTGGACAACTGCATCTACATAAAGCCTGAGAGAACTAGGGAAGTAATTCTAGACAGAAAAGAATGGAGTTAAGCATGGCTTATTGATAGCAGCATTTTCTCTGGTGCTCTTTGTTTTCTAGAGGCAAATGCATCTCATTTAAGAGAGGCTTCCTGACTCAGCTTTAGCTGCAAAACTTTGCAGACCTTTTAAGAGGCTCTATCACAAAACACTTAAATGATGTTTATAAATAGCCCACAACATGCTCCTTGATGGTGGCATGGATGTTGAAATGCCATAGAGTTGTGGAAATAAACATGGGTCTAGCCAGTACCTCCACCATGAGGCTGGAATCTCAGAAAGCTAAGATATGGGCTGGGTCCAGCTGTTAAAGCCATGGTTTTAATCCTAGCCATATTGCTTTGCAAATTAAAGACTCATCTGGTCAAAAAAGAGAGATATACAGTAAAGAGAGATTCAGAGATGAAGAAAACCTCTAATGTGTTAAATATATATGCAGGCTTGGAAGAGACAAAAAAAAGCTTAAAGTCATTTGGTGTGATCACATACACCTTTAATCTCAACACTTGGGAGACAGAGGCAGGCAGTCCTCTGTGAATTCAAAGTGTTGTGGCACACACCTTTAATCCCAGTACTTGGGAGGCAGAGGCAGGCAGATATTTTTGAGTTCAAAAACAGCCTACTCATACAGTGAGTTCCAGGACAAAGATACACAAAGAAACCCTTTCTCAAAAATCCAAAAATTAAAAAATAAAAGTAATAGAGGGTAAATCAAGCCACATAAAGATGAAAAATACACAGAGTCTGGACACTGTATGTTATTATAATTTCTTTGAATTGTTTGAATGTTGAAGAAGGAGCAACAGCTGCTAAAAGACATTTAACTATAAATGCTGCTAGATTAATAAAGCATAAATATTTTTTAAACGCCTTGACTTCAAAATTGAAGTCAAAAGGTATGTTACTTTGGAGAAGAGATTTTGTTTTTGTTTCCATAGAAAATGAGAAGCTGTGAATTCATTTTGGGGTAAGAAAAATCAGGTTTGATCAAGAAAGACCCCCTGAGAAATCTCTGATAGGAACACATTGCCCAGATGTCTGAGTTGTACATGTAGAACAAATTCAAGACTGCTGCCTGATATTATCAAGTCTTATAAGATACTCCAGTCAGAACTTGATCATAATTGAAAATTTTCTCTAGGTCCCCAAAAGATTATCAGTACCCCCATCCAGCAGGAAGTAGATTGGAAAACTATGCCCACATTTCCCAAAAATGGACTATAGATATTTCCTTTATTTAGAATGTTGATTACAACTTGCTATGAATAATGGTCAGGAGAAAAGCTAAACAAAGTATATTAGATTCAGAGTTCTTATTTTTTTTAAAAAAAGGGGGGCAAGTGCTGTGGGACAATGGTCTGTACCCTGTCAACTGTATTTTAATAAATTCTTATTGGCCAGTAGCCAGGCAGGAAGTATAGGTAGGAAACAAGGCAGGAAGTAGAGGCAAGGCGATGAGAACAGGAGAATTTTGGGAAGAGAAAAGCTTATTTTTGACAGTCGTGACCCAGCCACAGAAGAAGCAAGATGTGACTGCCTCACTGACTAAGGTACCAAGCCATGTGTGTAACATAGACAAGAATAAGATAAGCTGTAAAAGTTAATAAGAAGTCTGAGATACTAGGCCAATCAGTTTAAAACTAATATAGACCTCTGTGTGATTTCTTTGGGGCTTAATGACTGTGGGCACCAGGCAGGACAGAAACCTCAGTCAACAGTGGCATGTGTGGTAGAGCATGAATTCATTCCATTACTAAGCCATGTGGCTTGAAACATCTCCAAAGTTAAGCTACCTTTCTGAAATGAAGCTGCAAACCATTTGGATGGCCTGGCAGGCAGTAACTTTCCATTTTCCCATGGCCCATCAGTCCACCTTTCCCCGCTAGTACTCTAGGAGCACAGTGTTTTCCAGTTTGTGTTCACAACTTGCAAGTTCTGGGTTCCTATTCTGGTCACCTAAAACCCACTCCAAATACGGAATTGGTTTAATTGTTCTTAATTTTTTGGTCTATTTCTTAACATATAAACTGCCACTACTGTGGAACCAGGTAAAACTGTTCAAATGGCCACTGGTTGCATCTCCTGGCCCCGTGTCCACAACCATAACACCAACTGTCCAGTAAAGATGATTAAACTTATAAACATACTCAGTAAAAACTTATAACAGTGGTAAATTCATTTGACTAATAAATAAATGAATTTGTATCTTGTATAATTGCAGACAATATCACCACCCAGCAATTGAATAACCTTTTTGTTTCTACTATAGATGTAATTCCTCATAAATTTTACAATGTCCTTAGTACATTCATTTTTTGTGATCATGGTATTTAGATTTGTTCTTCATATTATATCCTTAAAGAAATGGTTTGATAACAGAATCAAGAAAGAGACACTTGGAACAAAATTCAAGTAATAGTAATAAGAATTAAGTCATATATTAAGGTTAAAGAAGGTCCAAGTGAACACTTTAGTGACTTTTTACAAAGATTAACTAAAGCTGTATAAAATGGAGAAACAGATCTGGAAGATAGATGAATACTTATAGAATCTCTGGCTTGTGAATATACCATCTTAAAATGCAAAAAGATACTTTGGCCTTTAAGGGTTAGATCAGTACCAATGGATGAATGGATCCTACATACAGTAAAGATTGAGGTAATTGACTATAATACTGAGGCTTGGGTAGGAGAAGCAATTTCCAAAGATAGGAAGAGACATCAAAATTCCAAATGTTTTAATTGTAGCACAATACTACATCTGAGAAGGGATTGTAGAAAAGGCATTCCTAGAAATAATGTCTTCTCTGATAATGACAAAATAGAAGGTCTCAATTTTTGGGATTATGTAGGAGATGTGGCAAAGGCCAACATTGGACCAATAAATTTAGATCTACAAAACACAAACAAGGGAATCTTCTTGGGGGCCCTCTTGCAGACCACCAGTTCAAATGCAGTCCAGTCTTTACCAGTCATTGTGGAGGGCATGTGTCCCCAGGATAATTAAAACATCCAGTGCCTGTTGTAAAAAGAAAAAAGTGCTGTTCTGAATGATGGAATAAAGATGGAGCATGAGTCAAAAATTCCAATAAAAATAGGAAACATATATTTTGACAGACTTCTATAAATAATCAAATACCAAAAATGAGAGTACAGATAAATAACATTGTAATTGAAGTATTACTGGACACAGGTGCAGATATAACTATTACTGAGAAACTAGCACTGAGCTATAACTAGCACTGAGAAAAGAAAGTGAATAAGATTTAAGCATGTACTTAAAAAAATAAACTAGTTAATTATTACTTAAATATCAGGTAGGTTGAGCATTCTTTCACTCAAGAGATTGTGCTGAGAGGACAGGAAAGATGAAATTGTTTAGGCACAAGCTACTCTAGAGTAGGTACCTTCAGGAAAACATGATAGTTCAGAAGACAAAGGAAAATTATTGATCACTTCAGTGTGTTAACTTTCTTATTGTTCTTTTTTTATGTATCATTTTTGATTACTTCCTTTAGGTCCCTTTTCTATAGCTAACTGTGGATATGCAATAGCAAAGAACATCATTAATGATTTGTACTGGTATTGGAATGTAGCTTAATAGTAAAGTACTAGTCCAACATGCACAACACCAAAAACTGTATTACACCTGTATTTTACGTGTTGTAAAAAAGTTGATATATGACCTTCTCCTCTAGCTCTTATTGTCAATAGTAAGGTTATTAAAGGGAAAACATAGCATTTTTTTCATATGAACATAATTGTAAGTCTCAGAACAGATCCTCTATACTGGATACAACACACTTCTATACTTAAAAGATATTATTCTCTGACTAATTCAAAAAAGGAGAAAAAAGCTTGATGCCATGGAAGCTCTTTCAACCAATAACCTTTAAGATACCATCCCCCTTGGACATGGTCTCTTTTCCTATAAATGCAGCTGTAAAGCATGCATTGACTCTTTCACTTCTGGCTACCAGATTCAATTCCTATTCCCCATTTGTCTAGAGGACTGTGATCTATGAGTCTACCCCTAAATAAATAAATGTTTCTAATACTTAATTCTGAACTAGAGTGGGATTATTTTGTAACTTCCATCATCATCTTGCACCTGAATGTGAGGACCAGTCCTCACTTTGGGGGATCAGTTCACCATCCACATGGTGCATTGGGCACTGACTCTCCTGCCCTTGGCTCTAACTGGCACTCAGACACAGCAGGCTGCTGCTCAACACTCCCCAACTTGCACTTACATGCTGCCACTTGGCACATATACACTGGCCTACAGCCTGCTGCCTGCAATCCCCATGGTGCACAGATTTCACAACTTAGACTGAGGGAAAAATTTGGGTTTTCTATTTATCCTGGGCCCCAACTTTCAGAATCACTTGATCGATTTAATAACTGCTCTTAATTTGTTAAACAAAGCATATTTTTCAGTACTTAAGTAAGCAACATGTGCTTTTCATTGCTGCTAGTGTCTCTTGGCCATGTGTCTGAAACTGCAACACATGCTGTCTGATAATGATTATTACACCTACTACAATTCATTGTAATTGCCTTATGACAGGTAAGATCAGAAAACTACAAATATTAATGATAACATAACTATCCAGAAGTTCAATAATTATTTGGCTTATTCTATGGATGGTATTCTAGAAGACTTATGTAATCTTCCTTCTACATACCATTATTTGATTCTAGAAATAATTTTGGTTTTTCATATTAAAATAGTTCAATAACAGAGCCAAGAATGAGGCGCTTTTAGAAATAATACAGTCTTTACAGACACATAATAGACAGCTAGTTGATGAGATGAATACTATGAAGAGGGATAGCATCAATTTAACAAAATTATCTGAAAGAATTTGTGCTGTTGAATTTAACAATCATAATCTGTTGAAAAGTTATGATAGATTAACGGATAAGGTATCTCCTTAGGAAGGTAATATGCACACCATCAAAATTATGTTCAAGAACAAGATGTTATCTTTATTGGATAAGTTTCATACCTTGGATTTCTCAGTGAGGGCATTAGAACAAAATGCTGAACAAGAAATTCAGACTTTACAAATAGTAGTAAATAGAATTGAAAAGATTTAGAAAGTTATTAAAATTTATGAACAGGGAAAGAAGATAAAATGACAGGATTATACCCTAATCAATACATGCCAGCACCATGATGACTTACACAGAGTTTTAACTGCTTATTCAGTAATTTTCTCAGAAAACCATCTGACACAATGTATGCAAAGATAGTCAAAGATTATACATAGGAACCAATACAAATGATCAATCTAAAAGAAGTTAAACAAGAAATAGTTTCTTATGGACTACATTCACGATTTGTTAGTGAAATGGTCAAAAGGTAGGCTTTAAGCGATAATGCCACTTTACACAATTGGCTTCAACTAATCTCAGTAGTCCTAAAAGATGAATCTCAGTTGCTTTAGAAGTGTTATTGAAGAAAAGAGGCAAAATTTTTAGGACAATAGGGGGAAGCAAACATTTTTGAGACTTACCAAGATCAAATTCTTGGCAAGGATCATTACTGTAATCCTCAGAAATAGGCTTGATATGACGAACACACCTTGTCTCTATGTAGCACAGCAGCTTTAAATGCTTGTGACAGGATTCAGGAACTAGGAAATCATATATTAGGGTTAAACAGGACAAAGAGAAGCCTTTAGTGCTTCTTACAAAAATTAACTAAGTTATTACAAGTAGGAGTGACAGACCCTGAAGCTATATGTGTACTTACTGAATCTTTGACTTTTGAAAATGCCAACATAAAATGCAAGAACATCCTTGGGCCTTTAAAGTTAAATCAGCACCCATAGATGAATGGATTTTGCATTCCATGAATGCTGAAACATTTAATTGTAGTACTGAGGCGGGTAGGTAAAGCAATTTCAAATGGTATGAGAACATACCAAATACCAAATGTTTTAATTATGGTAGAATAGAACACTGAGAAGGAACTGTAGACAAGGAATTCCTAGGAATAATCTCCACTCTTTGAAAGGCAAGAGTAGGAGAACCCATGCTTCTGTATGATGTATCAAAGGTCAACATTGGACCAATGATATAGGTCAACAAAATACAGACAAGGCAACCCAATGTAATCAGGAAACTCTTTGGGGGCCTCTCACAGGCTCACATGTCAAAAAAAGGTCTAATCATTCCCAGTCACTCTGGAACACATGTCTCACCAGGAAAATTAAACAATCCAGTGTCTACTGTAAGAAAATAAAAACCATACTGTCCTGGATGATGGAATAGACATGGAAAATTAGTCAAAAAGTCCAGTAAGAAATAGGAAACATATATTGTGGCAGACTTCTATAAATGATTAAAGACCAATTTTTAGAGTGCATATAAATGACATTGCAGTTAAAGAATTACTAGACACAGTTGTAGACATGAGCATCATTGCTCCAGAATCTTGGCATCCAGATTGGCCTATTCAGGAGGCAGATATTCAATTCCTAGGAATTGGAATCTTATCTCAAGTGAAGCATAGCACCAAGTGGGTTGATTGCATAGGGCCAGAATGACAGAAAGAAAGGCTGAGGCCAAATATAGCTAATATTGCAGTGAATTTATGGAGTTATGACCTATTGAAGCAATGGAATACCCAAGTTAATATTCCTGTAATCCCAAAACCTCATGTTTCTGGGAACAATATTATTTTTTCCTTTTTTTAAAAATTTTTATTGAGCTCCATATTTTTCTCTGCTCCCCTCCCTGCCTCTCCCCTCCCCCTTCAGCCCTTCCCCAATATTCCCATGCTCTCAATTTACTCAGGAGATCTTGTCTTTTTCTACTTACTATGTAGATTAGATCTATGTAAGTCTCTCTCAGTATCCTAATTGTTGTTTAAGTTCTCTGGGATTGTGGTTTGTAGGCTGTTTTTTTTTTTGCTTTATGTTTAAAAACCACTTATGAGTGAGTGCATGTAATAATTGTCTTTCTGTGACCGGGTTACCTCACTCAAAATAATATTTTCTAGCTCCATCAATTTTCCTAAAAAATTCAAGACGTTATTTTTTCTGCTGTGTAGAATTGTGTAAATGTACCACATATTCCTTATCCATTCTTCAGTCAAGGGATATTTATATTGTTTCCAGTTTCTGGCTATGACAAACATTGAACATAGTTGATCACATGTTCTTGTGGAATGATTGAGCATTATTTAGATATATACACAAAACTGATAATACTGTGTCTTGAGGAAGGTTGTTTCCTAATTTTCTGAGAAATCACCACACTGATATCCAAAGGGGCTGTACCAGCTTGCATTCCCACCAGCAATGCAGAAGTGTTCATTTTTTTCCCTACAGCCTCTCCAGCATAAGTTGTCATCAGTGTTTTTGGTCTTGGCCATTCTTACTGGTATAAGATGGAATCTCAGAGTTGTTTTGATTTGCATTTCTCTGATGACTAAGGGTGTTGAAAATGTCCTTAAGTGTCTTTCAACCATTTTAGATTCCTCTGTTGCGAGTTCTCTGTTTAGGTCTGTACTTCATTTTTAAATAGATTATGTGTTCTTTTGATGACCAATTTCTTGAATTCTTTGTATATTTTGGAGATCAGACCTCTGATGTGGGGTAGCAACAGGGTCACTAGAACTGTGGCACTGACTCTACCACAAAGGACAACCATGTAAGCTTTGGATTCACTGGCACCTAGAAGATTATTCAACAGAATCTTAGACATCCCTAACCACATCTATTAGAGGAAAAGGTAAGTAGAGAAGGTAAGAACAAATGCAACACCACAAAGAGCAAAAACCTAAACTAAACCTAAGTAAACCACCAGTAAAACCTAAAGACCCTACAACAGCAAGACCTAAACAACCAAATATAGGTAAAGCAGAAAAAAAATGACTTAAAAATAACTTCAAGAGAATGTTTGAAACTCTTAAAGAGAAAATGAGAAATTCCTTTAAAGAAATGGAGGAAAAGACAAACAAAAAAATTTGGAAGACATCAGCAAATCCCACAAAAAAATAAGAAAAATAAATTAAACATATGAAAGAAACTATTCAAGACTTGAAAATTGAAATGAAGACAATATAGAAAACACAAGCCAAGGGAATTATAGAAACAGAAATCATAAGAAAATGATCAAGAATCACAAACACAAGTATGAACATCAGAATACAAGAGATGGAAGAGAACAGCTCAAGCACTGGGAAGGATATTATAAGGTCTTATAAACAGCCATTCAGACTGTACAAGAACACAAAGCAACTAGCAAACCTTCAGAAGAACTAACAGCCTTGACTTTAAAATGGTTAACTGAGAAACCCATATGAGTTAAACAATGACCTTTAATGGAAGACAAATTGAAAGCTTTAGAACAACTGAAAAAGGAACAATTAGATGCTTGCCATATTGAAGAATCAACCAGCCTTTGAAAATGTCCTGTATTTGTTGTTAAAAAGAAATCTGGCAAATGGAGAATGGTGACAAATCTATGGGCTCTCAACAAGGTTATTTGACCTATGGGCCCTCTAGAATCTTGAATTTCTCTACCTTTTCTGTTACCAAAATTATGGCCTCTGATGAGGGCCTCTCTTTCTATCTCCATCCATCTCTGGATGAAGATTCTATGGTGATATTTGAGATAATCATCAGTGAGATAGTGGGGCAAGGGACAGTGTGCCTGATCTAATGGGAGCTCACCAAATCCCTGGTGAGCTGGACCAGGACTGAATGAACATGCAATCAAACCGGACTCTCTGAATGTGGTTGACAATGGGGTCTGACTGAGAAGGCATTGATAAAGGCACTGGGACTTATTTCTACTTTATGTACTGGCTTTTTGGAACCCTAGTCTATTTTGATGCAAAGCTTCCTAGGCCTGGATGGGGGGCTTGGACTTCCCACAGGGCAGGATTCCCTGCCCTCTCTTAAGGAGTGAAGGGGAGAGAGGGTAAGTAGGGGAGTGGGAGTGTTTTTATGCCAATACTAAGCTGTTTTCAATATTGTAGCTCTGTAATAGAGTTTAAAGTCAGGGATGGTAAAGCCTCCAGATGATCCTTTATTGTATAAGATTGTTTTGGCTATCCTTGGTTTTTTGTTTTTCCTTATAAAGTTGATTATTTTCTCTCCAGATCTGAGAAGAATTTTGATGGAATTTTGGTGGGGATTGCATTGAATCTATAGATTGCTTTTGGTAGAAATGCCATTTTTACTATGTTGATCCTGCCAATCCAAGAGCAAGGGAGATCCTTCCATTTTCTGGTATCCTCTTCAATTTCTTTCTTCAATGCCTTAAAGTTCTTGTCAAATAGATCTTTCACTTTTTTGTTTAGAGTTACCCTGAGATATTTTATGCTGTTTGTGGTAATCATGAAAGGTAAAGTTTCTCTGTTTTCCCTCTCTGCTTCCATATCCTTTGTTTATAACAGGGCAACTGATTTTTTGGAGTTGATCTTGTATCCAGCCACATTACTAAACGTGTTTATCAGCTGGAGAAGTTCTTTGGTGGAGTTTATTTTTGGGGCCACTTATGTACACTATCATATTATCTGCAAATAACGAAAGTTTAACTTCTTCCTTTCCATTTCGAATCCCCTTAATCCCCTTATGTTGTCTTATTGCTATTGCTAGAATTTCAAACACTATATTGAAGAGGTATGGAGAGAGTAGACAGCCTTGTCGTGTTCTTGAGTTTAGCAGGATGGCTTTGAGTTTCTCTCTGTTTAATTTGATGTTAGCTGTTTGCTTGCTGTAAATAGCTTTTATTATATTTAGGTATGACCCTTGTATCCCTAATCTCTCCAAGACTTTTACCATAAAAAGATATTGAATTTTGTCAAATGCTTTTTCAGCATCTAATGAAATGATCATATGTTATTTTCTTTCAGTTTATTTATTTGATGGATTACATTGATAGATTTTTGTATATTAAACCAGCCCTGCATCTCTGGGATAAAACCTACTTGATGATAATGTATAATTTTTCTAATGTGTTCTTAGATTTGGTTTGCTAGTATTTTATTGAGAATTATTTTCGTCAATGTTCATGAGTGATATAGGCCTGTAATTCTCTTTCTTGGTTGAGTCATTGTATGGTTTTAGTATCAGGGTAACTGTGGCTTCATAAAAGGAATTTGGCAATTACTCTTCTGTTTCAATATTGTGAAATACATTAAGGAGTATAGGTATTATGTCTTCTTGGAAGTTCTGGTAGAATTCTGCATTGAAACCGTCTGGTCCTGGGCTTTTTTTTGGTAGGGAGATTTTTGATAACAGATTCTAATTCTTCGTGAATAACAGGTCTATTTATCTTGTTCATCTGTTCCTGGTTTAACTTTGGTATATGGTATTTATCAAAAAGGTGTCCATTTCTTTTACATTTTCCAGTTTTATGGCATACAGGCTTTTGTAGTAAGATCTAATGATTCTGTGAATTTCCTCTGTGTCTGTGGTTATGTCCCCCTTTTCATTTCTGATCTTATTAATTTGCATATTCTCTCTCTGCTTTTTGATTAGTTTGGATAGGTGTTTATCAGTCTTGTTGATTTTCTCCAGGAACCAGCTTTTTGTTTCATTGATTTTTTGGATTGTTTTCTGTGTTTCTATTTTGTTGACTTCAGACCTCAGTTTAGTTATTTTCAGTCTTCTACTACTCCTGGGTGACACTGCTTCTTCTTTTTTTCTAGAGCTGACAGGTGGGCTGTTAAGTCTCCAATGTGTGCTTTCTCTGTTTTCTTTAAGTGGACACTTAGTGCTATGAACTTTCCTCTTAGGACTGTTTTCACAGTGTCCCATAAGTTTGATTATGTTGTTTCTTTATTTTCATTGAATTCAAGAAAGTCTTTGATTTCTTTCTTTATTTCTTCCTTGATCCAGGTGTGGTTCAGCAGTTGACTGTCCAGTTTCCATGAGTTCATAGGCTTTCTAGGGGTAGCATTGTTGTTGAATTCTATCTGTAAACCATGGGGATCTGATAAGACACAGGTGGTTACTAATATTTTTTTGAAACTGTGTAAGTTTGCTTTGTTACCGAGTATGTGGTCAATTTTCAAGAAGGTTCCATGAGCTGCAGAGAAGAAGGTATATTCTTTGCTATTTGGGTGGAATATTCTATACATGTCTGTTAAGTCCAATTGATTCATTACCTCCAGTAATTCTCTAATTTCTCTTTTAGGTTTCTGTCTGATTGACCTGTCCTTTGGTGAGAGAGGAGTGTTGAAGTCTCCTACTATTAGTGTGTGCGGTTTGATGGCAGCCTTGAGTTTTAGTAATGTTTCATTTACGTACGTGGGTGCTTTTATATTAGGGGCATAGATATTCAGGATTGAGACTTCATCCTGATGAATTGTTCCTGATATGAGTATAAAATATCCCTCTCCATCTCTTCTGATTGATTTAAGTTTGAAGTCAACATTGTTAGAAATTAGTATGGCCACCCCTCCTTGTTTATTAGGTCCATTTGCTTGATATTCCTTTTCCCAGCTTTTTACTCTGAGTAGGTGCCTGTATTTGTGTTGAGGTGTGTTTCTTGTAAACAGCGGAATGTTGGATCCTGTTTTTGTATCCAATCTCTTAGCCTGTATCTTTTTATAGCTGAGTTGAGTCCATTGACATTAAGTGATCTTAATGACCAGGGGTTGTTAACTCAGGTCACTTTTTTAGTAGTAGAGTTTGTGTGTTTCCCTTCTTTGAGTTGCGCTGGTGAAGGGTCTCTAGATATCTGAGTTATTGGGGTCATTGTTGGACTCCTTGGTTAGTGATTTTCCTTCTATTACTTTCTCTAAGGCTGGATTTCTGGCTACATATTGTTTAAAAATGTTTTTATCGCTCCCTCTCCCTGCCATTTCTGGGCAAATAACATCAACCAGCTCAGCCTGTCTGGGCTTTGGGGCAGTATCCGGAGGGCAGCCGGGCAGGCGCGAATTCCTTTGTCCTCTGTAGCCTGCCTGCACCAAGCAGGGTAGGCGCTTTGTTTACAAGCTACCCAACCAGCAAGGAAAGCTGATCTTGGCACCAGGAGATCCATCACTGGTGCACCTGGAGAGCCATCACGGGAGAGTCCCATCACTGGGAAGTATCATCAGTGGGCAAGGAGACCTGATCATGTAAAAGAAGATACATAGGGGAGCATTCAGAGGAAGAGATGGGCAGGTGCCAATGCAAGAATTCACCCAACAATCTGAAAAACAACATGAAACCACCAGAACCCAGCGACCCCACAACAGGGGAACATGAACACCTTAATCAAGAAGAAGTAGAAAAAATGGAATCTATGAAAGTCATTGACATCCTTAAACAGCACGTAAAAAACACCCTTATGGAAATGGATGAGAAGTATAACAGAAAGTTTGAAGAATTGAATAAATCAGTGAATGATACCCTTATAGAAATGGATGAGAAGTATAACAGAAAGTTTGAAGAATGGAATAAATCAGTGAATGATACCCTAGGAAACCAAGGAAAAACAATCAAACAGATAATGGAATCAGTTCAAGACCTGAAAACTGAAATGGAGACAAGGAAGAAAACACAAACAGAGGACCGACTGGACATAGAGAATCGAGGTAAACAAATAGAAACTACAGAGACAAGTATAACCAACAGAATACAAGATATTGAAGAAAGAATCTCAGACGCTGAAGATACCATAGAGAAAATAAACGCACTGATCAAAGAAAACAGCAAATCCAACAAGCTCTCATCACAAAACATTCAGGAAATCTGGGACACAATAAAAAGACCAAACCTAAGAATAATTGGATTTGCAGAAGGAGAAGTGCAGCTCAACGGTCCAGAAAATATATTTAATAAAATTATAGAAGAAAACTTTCCCAACCTAAAGAAAGATATACCTATGAAGATTCAAGAAGCATACAGAACACCAAATAGGCTGGATCAAAAAAGAACATCCCCTCGCCATATAATAATCAAAACACAAAGCATACAGAATAAAGAAAGAATATTAAGAGCTGCAAAGGAAAAAGGCCAAGTAACTTATAAAGGTAAACCTATCAGACTTACACCTGACTTCTCTTTGGAAACCATTAAAGCCAGAAGGTCCTGGATAGATGTACTGCAGAAACTAAGAGACCATGGATGCAAGCCCAGACTACTATACCCAGCCAAACTTTCGTTCACTATAAATGGAGAAAACAAAATTTTTCAAGATAAAAACAAATTTAAACAATACGTAGCCACAAATCCAGCCTTACACAAAGTAATAGAAGGAAAATCACAAACCAATGAGTCCAACAAGGCCCACAATAACTCAGATATCTAGAGTCCCTTCACCAGCACATCTCAAAGAAGGGAAACACACAAAATCTACTACTAGAAAAATGACCGGAATGAACAACCACTGGTCATTAATATCACTTAATGTCAATGGACTCAACTCATCTATAAAAAGGCACAGGCTAAGAGATTGGATATGAGAACAGGATCCAACACTCTGCTGTCTACAAGAAACACACCTCAAACACAAAGACAGGCAACTACTCAGAGTAAAGGGCTGGGAAAAGGCTTATCAAGCAAATGGACCAAAGAAACAAGCAGGGGTGGCCATACTAATTTCTAACAAAGTTGATTTCAAACTTAAATCAATCAGAAGAGTTGGAGAGGGACATTTTATACTCATAACAGGAAAATTCTTCAGGAGGAAGTCTCAATCCTGAATATCTATGCCCCTAATATAAAAGCACCCACGTACGTAAAAGAAACATTACTAAACTTCAAGGCTGCCATCAAACCGCACACACTAATAGTAGGAGACTTCAACACTGCTCTCTCACCAAGGGACAGGTCAATCAGACTGAAACCTAACAGAGAAATAAGAGAATTAATGGAGGTAATGAATCAAATGGACTTAACAGACATCTATAGAACATTCCACCCAAAAAGAAAAGAATATACCTTCTTCTCTGCAGCTCATGGAACCTTCTTGAAAATTGACCACATACTCGGTAACAAAGCAAACTTCCACAGTCACAAAAAAATATACATAACCTCAGATCACCATGGATTAAAGTTAGAATTCAACAACAAAGCTACACCCAGAAAGCATGCAAACTCATGGAAACTGAACAGTCAACTACTGAACCACACATGGATCAAGGAAGAAATAAAGAAAGAAATCAAAGTCTTACTTGAATGCAATGAAAATAAAGAAACAGATGGTGTCAATGTGGAATTCTACCAGAACTTCCAAGAAGACCTAATACCTATACTCCTTAATGTATTTCACAATATAGAAACAGAAGAGTCGTTGCCAAATTCCTTTTATGAAGCTACAGTTACTCTGATACCAAAACCACACAAAGACTCAACCAAGAAAGAGAATTACAGGCCAATCTCGCTCATGAACATCGACGCAAAAATCCTCAACAAAATCCTGGCAAACCGAATCCAAGAACACATTAGAAAAATTATCAATTATGATCAAGTAGGCTTCACCCCAGAGATGCAGGGCTGGTTCAACATACGAAAATCTATCAATGTAATCCATCATATAAATAAGCTGAAAGAAAAAAAAACATATGATCATTTCATTAGATGCTGAAAAAGCATTTGACAAAATTCAACATCTCTTTATGATAAAAGTCTTGGGGAGATTAGGGATACAAGGGACGTACCTAAATATAATAAAAGCTATTTACACCAAGCCGACAGCTAACATCAAATTAAATGGAGAGAAACTCAAAGCCATACCACTGAAATCAGGAACACGACAAGCCTGACCACTCTCTCCATACCTCTTCAATATAGTGCTTGAAGTGTTAGCTATAGCAATAATACAACACAAAGGGATCAAGGGGATTAGAATTGGCAAGGAAGAAGTTAAACTTTCGTTATTTGCAGATGATATGATAGTGTACATAAGTGACCCCAAAAACTCCACCAAAGAACTCCTACAGCTGATAAACACGTTTAGTAATGTGGCCGGATACAAGATCAACTCCAAAAAAACAGTTGCCCTCCTTTACACAAAGGATATGGAAACAGAGAGGGAAATCAGAGACACATCACATTTCACGATAGCCACAAACAGCATAAAATATCTTGGGGTAACTCTAACCAAGGAAGTGAAAGATTTATTTGACAAGAACTTTAAGGCATTGAAGAAAGAAATTGAAGCGGATACCAGAAAATGGAAGGACCTCCCTTGATCTTGGATTGGGAGGATCAACATAGTAAATATGGCAATTCTACCAAATGGAATCATACAGAAGACCCGGATTTTAACCCACAAACCTATAAACACCTCATTTTTGATAATGGAGCTAAAAACATACAATGGAAGAAAGAAAGCATCTTTAACAAATGGTGCTGGCACAATTGGATTTCAACCTGTAGAAGAATGAAAATAGACCCATATCTATCACCATGCACAAAACTCAAGTCCAAATGGATCAAAGACCTCAATATCAACCTTAACACACTGAACGTGATAGAAGAGAAAGTGGGAAGTACCCTACAACAGTTGCGCACAGGAGATCACTTCCTATATATAATCCCATCAGCACAGACATTAGGGGAAACATTGAATAAATGGGACCTCCTGAAACTGAGAAGCTTCTGTTAAGCAAAAGACACTGTCACTAAGACAAAAAGGCTACCTACTGACTGAGAGAAAATCTTCACCAACCCAGCAACAGACAAAGGCCTGATCTCCAAAATATATAAAGAACTCAAGAAACTAAACTTTAAAACGCTAAATAACCCAATTAAAAATTGGGGCACTGAACTGAACAGAGAATTCGCAACAGAAGAATTCCAAATGGCCAAAAGACACTTAAGGTCATGCTCAACCTCCTTAGCGATCAGGGAAATGCAAATCAAAACAACTTTGAGATATCATCTTACGCCTGTCAGAATGGCTAAAATCAAAAACACCAATGATAGTCTTTGATGGAGAGGTTGTGGATGAAGGGGTACCCTCATCCATTGTTGGTGGGAATGCAAACTTGTGCAACCACTTTGGAAATCAGTGTGGCGGTTTCTCAGGAAATTCGGGATCAACCTACCCCTGGACCCAGCAATACCACTCTTGGGAATATACCCAATAGATACCCTATCTTATGACAAAAGCATTTGTTCAACTATGTTCATAGCATCATTGTTTGTTATAGCCAGAACCTGGAAACAACCTAGATGTCCTTCAGTGGAAGAATGGATGAAGAAAGTGTGGAATATTTACATATTAGAGTACTACTCAGCTTTAAAAAACAATGAATTCTCGAATTTTGCATGAAAATGGATGGAAATAGAAAACACTATCCTGAGTGAGGTATCCCAGACCCAAAAAGAGGAACATGGGATGTACTCACTCATAATTGGTTTCTAGTCACAAATAATGGTCATTGAGTCTATATTTTGTGATACTAAAGAAGCTAAATAAGAAGATGAACCCAATGAGGGCTGCTCAGAAGCCAAGGACAATGGCACCGGGTTTTGATCCTTCTTCATGTTCTGGCTTTGCGGGAGCCTTGCCAGTTTGGATGTTCACCTTCTTAGACCAGGATTGAGGGGGGAGTACTTTGAACGTTCCACAGGGCAGGGATCCCTGACTGCACTTTGGTCTGGATATGGAGGGGGAGGAGTTGGGGAGGCGGGGAGGAGTGGGAGAAGGTGGAGGGAATTGGGAGGCGGGGAGGAGGCAGAAATTTCTTTTTTTCCAATATAAAAAAAACTAAAAAAAAGGAGGATAGCTTACAAACTTTTGGTTGGATGTCCAATGGTTAAAGCTCTAGTTATAATATTCTCATGGGAGACCTTGAGCTGCTAGGTAAAATTCTTACAAAAAACAGTGTCCAATAGAGAGCTTAAAACAGCTGCCTAACAGGGACTCAAGCAGGTAAACTATAAATCAACAGATAAAGTATACAATAATCAACAAATACAGTATATTAATTATAATTCAGCTATGGCAAGTGTGTATATTAAATGTAAAACTTATTCTACAACAGTTTTATAAAAAATGCTGCTTACGGCTAAATCTTCTCAGTTTTGCTAGTTAAGATATTAAAGTCTTAACTTAAACCAGTAGCCTGTCTGATATAAAAGGACAGGATAGAATCTGGATAATGGTTTAACAAAATATTGACTATGATCAAGGTTTCTTATACTAAACAGTAGATTCATTGATAATTTTAAGATTGATTCCTGGACATTTGTCTTTGCTAAATTCAAAGGCCAAAAACAATGGTCTTTTCCCAGATCATTGCTACAATTTATGCACCTGTATTTTGCTAATATTATAGCAAAAAATCCCTTAAAGGATTTTATGCTAAATTTTACAAATGGCTCTTCCAAAGGAGGAACTGCATATATGGCTAATAATAATAAAAATTATGGAGCATAACAAGGCTCCTTCAAAGCAACTCATAAAAGTTGCCAGCAGATCCTGATTCAAACGGATCTGGCAGGATGACACCAAGCTGACCTTTGCTAAGACAAGGTGAAAAAGCCCTCGCAATGCATCGTGAAAAAACCCGACTTGTATATATATTTGGGGTTGAGGATGTGTTTGTGCTTTTTTTCACAGAAAGAAAATGAAATCTGGATGTGATGTCGAGGCTGCGGACACAGAGGAGTTCCAGACTTCCAGAGGTGATTGAGGAGAGGTCCTTGGTCCAGTCTTCCCTACCCCCAAGGAAAGGAATGCCTGCTGACAAAGCCAGCTACACCACTCTGCAGGGTGTCTTCCAGCCTACAGAGTCCAGGGAGACCCGGCTGACATAAGGGCCAGGATGTGCTTCATGTAGCTGAATCCAGCTCGCCTCACCCAGGTTCCCCCACCTGTCCTGGAGCACAAATGCTAAACTGCTTCTGCAGCTTGAACTCTGGTCTGCTTTGGAGCTGAGATGCAGACTAAACATCAGACTGCTTTAAACTTTGGGACACAGAACACAATTTAATTAAAATATTAACCTCTCTTCACTTAAGAAGGGGGAAAATTGGGGGTTCCTGTCACTGTTGCTCAGAGACTGGAACTGGTGGTATTTGATAACAACAATGTATGTCATTGTACTCCTACTGAATTTGAGCTAATGATATTTGTAACTGCTTATAGTTGTTGGGAAAAGGTTGACAGATGCTATAAAGTGTTTGGTTTTAATGCATATCTTAAAAATTTTAGATTTTGATCCCTTTTATACTGCCCTAATTTTTGGCAGGCAGCAGACGTAACTTTATGTGGAGTAGGCACTTAGGAAGGAGGACATACCATAGGCCAGACTAAAAGGTGAATACTGGGTTGGGAAAAAGCCCTTTCTTCTTTTCTGGAGGTGGAGTTACGGGTGCCAAAATTATATCATTATTTCTTTTGTTTGAGGAGCTCCTCACAGTCTTTTCATTAATGATAGACGCAGGGGCACAATGACGGGAGTTAGTGTGGATCCTCGCCTGAATAGCACACCATACAGAGGTTGTAGAAACCGGCTCAACATGGCATGGTACAGGTATGAGGGCGCTCTCCACCTGGCCTAAGACAGGGTGCCCTGTGATCTGTTTACTTTAATCTTGCTAGATGCCTTTTATTTGAGGAGCTCCAAGGACGGGCAACTTATGGCAGGATAATCCCCCAACCTAAGACAGGGACCTGGGAACCCTAGGATGGGTAAGGGGGAAAGTAAAAAGGCCTGGTCCCCACTTGACCTAAGAATCATCAGGCACCCCTGTGTTCCCAGGAGAGGTAAATTGCTTCTCCACTCGAGAGGAGGGTCTCTCCTTATCTCATTCCCTTCTCCTTTAGATCTGACACCATGGATGACTCTGACTGGTGCTCTCCATGTAATAACTACCTGCCTTTATATAAGAGAAAGAGGGATCTGTTGGGAGCCGTTTCCCCCTAAAAATCATTACAGGAACCATCACCCTGGCGAGTCTGCAGGGAACCCCACAACCATAATTGTGCTAAGAATAGTTCTATTGCCCCACACCCAATTAAAGCTGTTAATGGAGAAAAAAATAAATAAATAAATAAAAGAAAAAAATGTTTTTATCCTGGAAAATTTTGTTTTCTCTATTTATAGTGAACAAAAGCTTGGCTGGGTATGGTTGTCTGGGCTTGCATCCATGGTCTCTTAGTTTCTGCAGTACATATATCCAGGACCTTCTGGCTTTCTTGGTTTCCATAGAGAAGTCAGGTGTAAGTCTGATAGGTTTACCATTATAAGTAACTTGGCCTTTTTCCGTTGCAGCTCTTAATATCCTTCCTTTTTTCTGTATGCTTTGGGTTTTGATTATTATATGGTGAGGAAATTTTTTTTGATACAGCCTATTTGGTGTTCTGTATGCTTCTTGAATCTTCATAGGTACATCTTTCTTTATTTTGGGAAAGTTTTCTTCTATAATTTTATTAAATATATTTTCTGGATCGTTGAGCTGCACTTCTCCTTCTTCTAATCTATTATTCTTAGGTTTGGTCTTTTTATTGTGTCCCATATTTTCTGAATGTTTTGTGATGAGAGTTTGTTGGACTTGCTGTTTTCTTTGATCAGTACGTTTATTTTCTCTATGGTATCTTCAGAATCTGAGATTCTTTCTTCTATCTCTTGTATTCTGCTGGTTATGCTTGTTTCTGTAGTTTCTATTCGTTTACCTAGATTTTCCATGTCCAGCATGCCCTCTGTTTGTGTTTTTTTCTTTGCCTCCATTTCAGTTTTCAACTCTTGAACTGTTTCCATTATCTGTTTGATTGTTTTTCCTTGGTTTCCTAAGGTATCATTCACTGATTTATTCAATTCTTCAAACTTTCTGTTATACTTCTCATCCATTTCTATAAGGGTATTTTGTACATGCTGTTTAAGTGTGTCAATCACTTTAATAAAGTCAATTTTTTCTACATCTTCTTGATTAAGGTGTTCATGTCCTCCTGTTGTGAGGTCGCTGGGTTCCGGTGGTTTCCTGTTGTTTTTCAGATTGTTGGGTGAATTCTTGCATTGGCACCTGCCCATCTCTTCCTCTGAATGCTTCCCTATGGATCTTCTTTTATAGGATAAGGTCTTCTTGCCTATTGATGTACCTTCCCAGTGATTGCACTCCCCAGTGATGTCTCTCCTGGTGCAGAGATCAGATCTACGTGCTGGTTGGGTAGCCTGTAAACAAAGAACCTAACTTGCTTGCTGCAGGGAGGCTCTTGAAACAAAGAGCTCCCGTCAGCTAGGTTGCCCTTGGGATTCAGCCCCAGTGTCCCAAAGAGGGAAGGGAGGCAGAAATTGGGAGAGTTCTGGATGCAATCTGGGTGGGATAGGAAGAGAGAGGCAGTATTCTGGGTTTATAGGCCCAGCAGGAAGCCCAGGAATTATAGGGATGATGAGGAACATCTGAGTTCCCTATCCAGGGCTGCTGCCATGGGTCCAAAACTCACCCCAATGATAGTTCTCCTAGTGCCGAGATCAGATCTTCATGCTGGTTCAGGAATAGCCTTTTTACCATATACATAAAACACATCTGATCCCATATGTGTCTTCCAAGTCCTTTAGCACAAGGCAATGCAGAAATTGATTGATTATTGATTGGAATTGTGCAGAAAGTATCAGAATTACATGAAAAACTTCATGTCAATAGCACAGGTTTAAAGAAAGAGTTTTCTATTACATGGCAACAAGCTAAAGAGATTATAAAGAGTGTTCTTGCTCTTTCTAATACATTGTCTTTCTAAAACAAAATATTATTACCTAGAGAAAATAACCCAAAGGGCACTCTAAGGAATGAAGTCAGGCAAATGGCTGTGTTCCACTTTAGAGAATTGAAAAATTAAAATATGTACACCACACCATTGACACTTATTTAGGTTTTCAATGGGCAACTGCGTTGAACTCTGAAAAGGCTGATTTAGTACTCATGCATTTATTAGAAGTTATGACCATCAGGGTTATACCTGCACCAATAAAGACAGTCAGTGACCTAGCATATGTGTCTAGGAAAATGAAACAAGTTTTTTTGTTTATTATAATATAATGCACAGAACAGGTATAGCAAACATTCCTATAGGTCAAGCAGTTATAAAAGGATCAAATCAACCTATTAAATATGTTAAACAAATACAAAGTGATAAAAATATCCCCAGAAATTGATTGCATAATGATTTATTAATCTTTAATTCTTTTAAAACTAATGAGAAAGGAACCACACCAGCAGAGAGACATTGGATAAATTAAAAAAAAAAACGTCTGAAGTAAATCAGCTGGCATATTTTAAGGATGTATTGACTTCACAATGGAAACCAGAATATGTGCTAGGTCAGGGAAGGGGCTTTGCTCTTGTTTCCACAGGAGAAGAAAAGCTATGGAAACCATTAATATCAATAGATTCTGTTTAAAAAAGTAAAACCTCTTGAGAAAAATAAATGACAACTAATCCACAGAAGTGACAATCATACAGGTGATAAGAAAACCTCATAAGAGTTAGGGCAGTCTTGTGTTCTTGTATTTGCAGGAAAATAATCATCATCAAAGAGTTAAGAGACTTGGACATCTAGATGCTTAAAGATGGGAAGCTAGATATCTATAAAGATTCAACAAGCAAGGATAAATCTGACTTATGATGCTATATCATCTGCATGATAATATTTCATTATCTCAACGTGTATACATCTGTACTTAAAAATCAGAGCTGGCTTTAGTGTTTGATGATGGTTATTCTTCTCTAAATCCAAACTCATTGTTATAAGAAAAATTCAGAATTTCTTTCTCATGTCAGGAGCTATTTTGTATGTAACAGGAAAAGAATAGAGTTTAATGAAATATTTTATTTCTCTTTATACCTGTTGAGGTTTTCTGTCCTTCCAGGTTTATGTCCTCTCACCAGGTCCCACAGACATTTAGCCCCAAAGAAACCACACTGAGGTCCATATTAATGATAAACTGATTGACCCATTAGCTCAGGCTTCTTACTGACTCTTATAACTTATATTAACCCATTATTCTTATCTTTCTTAGCCACATGGCTCGGTACCTTTTTCAGCAAGGCAATCACATCTTCCTATATCTGTGGTTGGGACAGGACTGGGGAGGAATGAGCTTCCTCCTTCCCAGAATTCTTCTGTTCTCATTGACCCGCCTCTACTTCTTGTCTGGTTGCCCCACCTATACTTCCTGCATAGCTTCTGGCCAATCAGTGTTTATTTAAAACATAATTGACAGAATATAGACAATTGTCCCACACCACTTGCCTCTTTAAAAAAAAACACATAAGAACGTCATAGTCCATTTTTTGGGAATGTGGGCATAGTTTTCCAGGATACTTCCTGCTGGTTGGGAGCATTGAAAATCTTTTGGGGAGCTAAAGAAAGTTTAGAATTATGATCAAGTCCTAACTGGAGTATCCTGTGAGTCTTGATCATCTCAGGCAGCATCTTGAATCTGTTCTGGAGGTAGAACTCAGACATCTGGGGCATCTGTTTCTACTGGAGATGTCCCAGGTTGTCTTCCTTGATCAAACCTGATTTTTCTTAACTCAGAATGAATCCACAGCTTCTCATTTTCTGTGGAAACAAAAGCAAATTCGCTTCTCCAAATTAACATATATTTTTACTTCAATTTTGAAGTCAAGGAATTTTCAAAATACTTATCTTGGATTCATTCAGCAACATTTATAAGCAAATATATTTTAGCATCTATTGCTCCTTCCTCAGCATTCAAACAATTCAAACAGCATATAATAACATACTGTATCCAGATTCTCTGTGTGTCTGTCATTTTTACGTGACTTTATTTTAACATCTATTTCTTACTTTTTAGCTTTTTGAGACAGGGGTTCTGTATATCTTATCCTGGAACTCTCTCTGTAGACCAAACTGTCCTTGAACTCACAGAGATCTGCCTGTCTCTGCATCCCAAGTGCTTGGTTTAAGGTGTGTTTTACCACACCTTGAATTCACAGAGATCTGTCTGCCTCTGTCTCCCTAATGTAGGATTAAAGGTGTGTGTCACTACACTTTGATCTCACAAAGGTCCATCTACCTCTGCCTCCCAAGTGTTGGGATTAAAGGTGTATGCCACTACACCTTGAACTACAGAGGTCTGTCTGCCTCTGTCTCCCAAGTGTTGGAATTAAAGGTGTGTACCACCACAGCCAATTACTCTCTTGCTATTTTATTTTAAGGACTTCAACATTGTTCTTTTCTCTCCCAAGTCAGCATATATTTTAACACACAGTAAACCATTTAGAGGTTTTCTTCATTTTTGACTCTTTTTTACTGTATATCTCCTGTTTTTCTGACCATATGAGTTTTTAATTTGCTAAGCAATATGGAGAGGATTAAAGCCATGGTTTTGACAGTGGAATCCAGCACATTACTTAGCTTTCTGAGAATGGAGGCTCATAGCAGAGGTACCAGAGGGAGCCATGTTTATTGTGACAACTCTATGGCATTTCAAGGTCTTTTCCAGCAAGCAAGCTGCAACACTTGTCCACAAATAGCACTCAAATGTTCTCTCCGTAGACGGACTTCTGCCTCAAAGAGTCAGAGTTTGCACTGGCCAGACAGCCCAGAAAACCAGCATTTTAAAACGGTGCAGCTTTTTTCTTGCTATCGCTAAAAACCAAAAAGCATGTGGTAATCGTCTATCAATACTATCTAAGTGTTTCGTGGCAGGACCTCTTAAATGTTGCAGGGCTTTGCAGCTAAAGCTGAGTCAGGAAGCCTCGCTTAAATGAGAGGGCTTGCCTCTAGCAAGCAGAGCCCATCTGAGAAAATGCTGCTATCAATAAGCCATGCTTTACTGTATTCTTTTCTGTCTAGAATTACTTCCCCACCTCTGTCAGGCTTATGTGGATACAGTTGTCCGCATGTTGTTGCCATTTGTTGTCTGGGTTTGCTGAGGTTTCTGTTCTGCCTGGTTTCTGTCTTCCCACCAGGTCCCACAGCCATTTAGCCCCAAATAAATCACACAGAGGTCTATATTAATGATAAACTGACTGGCCCATTTGCTCGGGCTTCTTATTAACTCTTGTAACTTATAATATCCCGTTATTCTTATTTATCTTAGCCACATGGCTCAGTACCTTTTTCAGCAAGGCAATCACATCTTCCTTCTTCTGTGGTTGGAAATGGACTGGGGAGGAATGTGTGTTCCTTCTTATCAGAATTCTCCTGTTCTCATTGTCCCACCTCTACTTCCCGTCTGGTTGTCCCTCCTATACTTCCTATCTGGCTACTGACCAATCAGCATTTGTTTAAAACATAATTGAGGAATATAGGATTATTCCACACCACATACCCATTTTTCTATATCTTATCTTTCTTTGAATATATGTCTATATGAATTATTTTTAAGTTTTCAAGAATGAACAGTAAATTTTCCTGCAGTAATCTTTGAAGCTTTCAGGTAAAAGTTGGGGACCCATAACAATGATTCCACCCTTTTGATGTGCCATCATGTTGCTGAGAGTGCTACTATTAGACCAGTTTTTGGGTACCAGCTATGGAAATGGTGGACCTTATGATGTTCTTGCCAGAACACTAAATAAAAACTTCAGAAAAAGTATCAACTACCCAGAGACCATTTTCAATTATACAAAACAGCACTATTGAAACTTAACTAAAATTTCAAATTTATAGGATCCCATATAAAGAATATCATCCCCATGACAGCTGGCATCAATTGTAGAAGATGATGTTTGCTCACCCAAAAAGTTTGTGCTCAGTGTTATGGAAACAATTTTGGGGTTGATTATTTCTCATATAGGGTTGGAAGTTGACATGGAAATTATGTAGACCTAGAGATCTCAAAAAAAGAAGAGAAACTTAATGGGATAATTTGTAGATTACTGTGAACTTACTCACATGAATATTAACATTCATGAGTAATAGAGTGAATATTGGGAGCTAGTATTTACGAGCAATTTTCATGAGTCTAGATTTTTGTGTATTGATACAAGTTAAAATTTTATTTGTTATATTGAATAAACTCCTATTTTTATTTACAATATTTGTACACCTATACAATCTTATTTTTTCACATTGAATGCATGCATGTTTCTACCTATGTTTAAGACATTTTATATACTGATATAATTTTAGGATATATTTATCATATTGCATTATATATTTCTACATCTGACCAAGATATTTATACATTGTTTACATTTTGAGACCATTGTCTTCCCTTACAGCACAGCTGTTTAAAGATTGTTTAACATTATAATATGAAGTCTTAACATTTATGTTATCTAGGTATTAAGTATTATAGGTCAACAGTTATTCATGTTTGTTATAATTTCAGTCAGACTAATTAGGTTCTTTAGATATGTAGAGATTGTATTCTGCATAGATAGGTAATCTTCAGCTACTTCAAAGATATGTAGAACCTGACACTTAAATATCTTAGGATTCTGTTGATTTGAGACACAAATACTCCTGGCAGCACCAATCTATTCCTGGGAGAGTGATAAGCACCAAAGACACTTCACTTGAAGTTTGTTTTGTTTTTTTGGCAAGACTGGCCTTTGGGCAAGGAACTCCCCATGCCTCAACCACTGAGAAAATATGCAATGTGTAGACAGGACAAGCAGTATATAAGAAAAAAGATTGTCAACGCTTGTCAAGACAGGGTAAGATGGTTTTGAAAATTTACCTGCCTCTGAAAATGGTCTGTCAATTACTCTAGGCCTTATCCAAAGTTGGTTGCTCCAATGTTACGAATGAGACTTTGAATGATTGCCCAGGTAGCCAGTTATCTCTGTCATTTGTTTCCCATTTTGGAAGTTTCTTGATTGCACTTCATGATTACTCAAGTAATATTATTTCCCTTCTTGGGTCTTGGATGGGTTTGAAGATTAAATAGTGTAGTAGGAGAGCGGGCCATTTGTTCTCTGTAACTGGAAGAGTGGGCTGGGTCCCACTGTCCAGCTAACTTAATCCCCAAAATAACCACATGGAAATTGTATTAATTAAATAACTGCTTGCCGCATTATCTCTGGCCTCTCATTGGCTAACTCTCATATCTTGATTCAACCCATTTCTATTAATCTGTGTTCACCATGTGGTAATGGCTTACCTGGAAAGATTCAGTATGTCTGACCTGGCAGCTCCATGGTGGCTCTCTCTCTCTCCCTTCTTCCCAGCATTCAGTTCTGTCTATTCTACCTACCCAAGTCTGCCCTATCAAAAGGCCCAAAGCAGTTTCTTTATTTAATCAATGAAAGCAACACATAGACAGTAGAACCTCCTACACCATTTCCCCTTGTTCTGTTTAAACAAAAAAGAAAGGCTATCATTTTAACATAGTAAAATTACATATAACAAAACAGTTATCAAGCAAGAATTACAGTTACAAAACTTATATCTATTTTATTTTTATATCATAACAAAAGAAAACTATACCTATCAATTCTTCAACTCCATCAAAGACTCCAGAAGGATATAATATAACCTAAGTAAACAAGAAGTAAACAACTTCCAAAACTCTGTCTCACTGCCTGGACAGTCACCCAAAGTTTTTCTGTACCGTTGGGGCATCCATCTTCAGCCTTCAGGCCCATAGTATCCAGAAGACATTTCCATGAAGTAGGAAATTTCAAAGACAGTTCAGTCACTTTTTCCTGTATCCTGCAGAATGTCTCTCAGATGCTTTCATGAATCAGGAACCTCGAAGGACCATCTCATCTTTAGGCAATTTCAGCAGTCATCTCTCTGTTGGTGCTGCATGTCCAATGAAGCAGTCCAGGCAAGAGCAGTTTCTTGCCCAAATGACTAACAAACTCCATAAGGAGCCTCTTTGATGCCCATCTTCCTCTTGAAGTAGATTGGTGCTGCCAGGAACAGACATGTCTCATTCTCATCAAAAGCCCTAAATTATTAAAACATTTTAAATGCCATATTCTGTAGTCTTTGAAAGATATGAAGAATGCCTATCTGACTGAAAAACATCTCTATATATCTATAAAATCTAACTAACATGACTACAAGCTTGACTATTATTGATGATTATCCATTAACAACCTACATTTCCTAATTACACATTACATTTTAAAACACAATCACAGTACCTTAATCAAGAGAAATAGTATAAATATAACAAGATTGACCTTTAATTTATACCATTAAAGCAAAATCCATACCAATTCAAATTATCCATATCTGTATCAAGTAGTCATAGTTACCATCCTCTTATGATCTAGCCAAGCCATTTCCAGTACAAGACTTAGACTCCTTAGGATATAATGCCTATTTAATCTTTGGGTTATGTTCCTTGCTGAATATTGTTTATGCTGGTTGTAATTCTAACTTTATACTTGATATCTCTTCCAAGTGTACATAATTTCTGTATTGGGTTTGGAATTCTCTTATTAAAACAAAATGGTGAGGTGCTGTGGGAGCTCCTTCAGCCAATAGCCTTTAAGATGTCAACACACTTGGGTCTGTTCTCTTATAATATAAATGCAGCTGTAAGGTGTGTGCATACTCCCTCATTTTCATATCTTGCTTCTGGCTGCTAGGTTTGCTTCCTATTCCACGATTGTGCAGAGGACTATGATCTAGGACTGTGATCTCTGACTCTACCCCTAAATAATTAATCCTTTAATGTATGTAATTCTGTACTAATATGGGATTATTTTGTAACTGTTGACATCAGCTTAATGATTTTTATTTGGAACACAGACACACAATATACCTAACAAAATGCATCATTTTAATTCCAGGGTATTTTTCTATTCTTATTTATTTATTTATTTATGCTTAAATATTTCCACCTCTTCCCTTCCTCCCACTTCCCTCCCATTTCCCTCCCCCTCCACCTTCCCCCTCACCCTCCCTCTCCAGTCCAAAGAGCAGTCAGGGTTCTCTGTTCTGTGGAAAGTCCAAGGTCCTCCACCCTCCATTCAGGTCTAGGAAGGTGAACATCTAAACATACTACGCTCCCACAAAGCCAGGACATGCAGTAGGATCAAAACCCAGTGCCATTGTCCTTGGCTTCTCAGTCAGTCCTCTTTGTCTGCAACAATTAGACAGTTCAGTTTTAGCACATGCTCCATCAGTCCCAGTCCAGCGCTTCTCAGTCAGTCCTCCTTGTCTGCAACGATTAGACAGTTCAGTTTTATCACATGCTCCATCAGTCCCAGTCCAGCTTGCTTTGCTGAGCTCTCATTAGATCAGCCCCACTGTCTCAGTGGGTGGGTGCACCCATCATGGTCCTGACTTCCTTGCTCATGTCCTTGCTCCTTCTGCTCCTTCTGCTCCTCATTTGGACCTTGAGAGCTCAGTCCAGTGCTCCAAGGAGGTCTCTGTCTCTGCCTTCATACATTGCCAGATGAAGGTTCTATGGTGATATCTAAGATAATTATCAGTGTGGCTATAGGATAGGGACATTTCAGCCTCCCTCTCCTCAGCTGCCCAAGGATATAGCTGGAAACATCTCGATGAACGCCTGGGACACCTCCAGAGTCAAGTCTCTTGCCAACCCTAAAATGGCTCCCTTAATTAAGATATATATTTCCCTGCTCCCATATCCACCTTTCCTCCATCCCAACCATCCCATTCCACCAAGCTTTCCCCATCCCCCTTCTCACATTTTTCTCCCCAACTCCCCTTGTCCCCACCCCACCCCCACCCCCAAGTTTCCAATTTTTGACTGGCAATCTTCCCTCCTTCCAATATCCAGGAGGAAAATATATCTTTTTCTTTGGGTTAACCTTCTTATTTAGCTTCTCTATGATCACAGATTATAGAGAATCAATGTCCTTTATTTATGGTTAGAATCCACTTATGAGGGAGTACATACCATATTCATTTTTTGGGTCTGGGTTACCTCACTCAGGATAGTGTTTTCTATTTCCATCCATTTGCATGCAAAATTCAAGATGTCATTTTTTTTACTGCTGAGTAATATTCTAACACATACATATTCCACACTTTCTTTATCCCTTCTTCCATTGAGGGGCATCTAGATTGTTTCCAGGTTCTGGCTATTACAAATAATGCTGCTATGAACATAGTTGAACAAGTACTTTTGTAGTATGATAGAGCATCTCTTAGGTATATTCCAAAAAGTGGTATTGCTGAATCCTGGGGTAGGTTGATCCCAAATTTCCTAAGAAACTGCCACACTGCTTTCCAAAGTGGTTGCACAAGTTTGCATTCCCACCAGCAATGGATGAGTGCTCCCCTTACTCCAAATCCACTCCAGCAAAGGCTGTCGTTGGTTTTTGATTTTAGCCATTCTGACAGGTGTAAGTTGGTATCTCAAAGTTGTTTTATTTGCATTTCCCTGATTGCTAAGGAGGTTGAGCAAGACCTTAAGTGTCTTTTGGCCATTTGAACTTCTTCTGTTGAGAATTCTCTGTTCAGTTCAGTGCCCCATTTTTTGATTGGGTTAATTAGCATTTTAAGGTCTAGTTTCTTGAGATCTTTATATATTTTTCTATTCTCTAGATGTGAAAACGTGGAGCTTTAGTTTTTGAAATTTTGGGTATTTTTCACTTTTTATTAAGATTTTTTAATACAATCTTTTCTTAGCTTACATATCCATCCCTATTCCACCTCCCTCCTCTCATTTCAATTCTTCCACCTTCATTCCATACCACCTTCCCTTCCACTCTTCATAAATCATAAAACATAAGGCTTTCTATGGGGAATTAACAAAGTCTAACCCTTCACTTGAAGGCAAAGGCAAGCTTTCCTTCCATATCTAGGCTAAGCGATGTATCCCCTTCAAAAACAATGTGCTCCTAGATACCAGTTCAATCACTGGGAATAAGTTCAGGTTCAACTGCTAGTGGGCCCACACACTTTCCAAGCCTCACAACTGTCCCCCACAATTTAGTGGGCCTAATTTGGTCCTATGTAGGTTTGCACACTATCAGTCCAGAGTCAGTTGGCTTTTACTAGCTCAAATCCACCGTTTCTGTGGGTATCACCATCATGGTCTTGGCCCCTTTCCTCAAATTATCACTCTTCCATCTCTTAGGTTGGTGTTTGGTATTTTTTTAAAATGAGTATTACATTTTATGAGGCACAAGTTATTTGAGTGGCCAATTGTAATGATATAACTCTTGGAAAGCTGAAAACTTCTAAAGGAAGAAAACTGAGACAGAGACAGAAATTCGAACCCTGAGAACTTACTTATATTGATTTGTGTGAAGATAGACCTCTAGGCTCATATACTTAAATGTTTGGTTCCCAGTTGTTGGACTATATAGGACAATTAAGAAGTGTGATCTTATTGGAGGAGGTGTGGAACTAGATGTGGGTTTTGACATTGATTTTTAAAAGCCCAAGCCAGGCCTATTCTCTCTCTTTTCCTGAAAATTACAGATAAGATATAAGCTCTCATCTTCTGCTTTAGCACCACGTCTTCCAGCCTATTATATTCTCCACCCATGATGTTCATGGGATACCCCTCTGAAATTGTGAGCAAACCCCCAAATTAATGCTTCGTTTTATAAGTTGACTTCGTCATGGTGTTTCATCATAGCAATAGAGCAATAGAGTGCTAACTAAAACTCTTGCTAATTTCAAAATTTAAATTTCATGAGAAGAAATGTGAATAAACTCAAAGAACTGAAGGGATCACAGGTTACAATTACTAAGGAAGAAAAAAACCCAAATCCTACAAATGTAAAGAGTGTGACTGACAATTTGTGTAACATTGAAGGCATATTTTCTGTGGAAACTCCAAAAAGTAAACTAATGAATAGTTTGTATCAAGTAAACCCTCAGAAAAGAATCACTGGATACTTGTTACTTTTCAGATATGTAGTACCCACAAACTGATAGGTCTTTCATTTTTTATCTTAACTTATGTGTATGGGTGTTGGGTCTGTATGGATGTGTTTGTACCACATGCCTGCTTGCTACATACCAATGCCCAAGGAAGGCACTGGTTCTCTTGAAACTGATGTAACCAACCATGTAGTGTCTGAGAATCAAACAAGCTTTCTGAAAGAGCAACAAGATCTCATAACTACTTAGCCATTTTCACACCATCTGACCTATTATTTGTTGATTATATACTTGTTATATTAAGAAAGTAACACAGTGGGTGAATTATATAAACTAATCTTCATTAGCATGTTACCTGTTTATTGTGTGATATCTTTCAGAAAAATAATGCCCAAGAGTACTTAAAATATACATGTCTCAATAACCAATCAAATTTCTAAGAAAAAATGTCTATGATGACCTTATTAATACAATGAAAGTAAAAGTCAGAATAAAATGTATTAAAGGAGATAAAGGAGGTAATTTTCTATTCATATAAACCACATTAACAGTGAACATATGACCTTATGATGCTTACGACAGGGCATTAAAGACTGGACTTCATTGAATGGTGGTGGCACACACCTTTAATTTGAGCACTTGGGAGGGAGATGCAGGTGGTTCTCTGTGAGTTGAAAACCAACCTGGTCTGCAGAAACTAGTTCCAGGACAACTAGGACTGTGGCACTGAGAAACACTATTGAAAGAGAGAGAGAGAGAGAGAGAGAGAGAGAGAGAGAGAGAGAGAGAGAGAGAGGAAATAAAAAGAAAGAAAGAAAGAAAGAAAGAAAGAAAGAAAGAAAGAAAGAGAGAGGGAGAGGGAGGGAGAAAGAATGAAAGAAAAAAGAAAAAGACTGGACTTCAAATCACAGCACAGAGTCATTTGTCTCTTCTGCCTTTGAACAAGGTCAAAATTGTTTAGATTCAACTGAGGAATATGGAAGCATATCATGATCATAATCAGCAGTGAAATAAAAAGAATGACTACCTACAAATCAGCATGGCCAAGATTGGCATAACCAACATGCAATAGTTAATTTAGCAAGCATTTTAAATCATTTGCACAGAGCACCTAAAATAGTAGAAGCCAACTTAATTCTCCTGATTTTTTTCTTCCCAGACTGAGGATGTAGAACATCAAATTTTACTCATTTTCTTGACAGAAAGATACAGTTCTTTAGAAGTTATTCTGCTTAATGTAACTCTAAGAACTTTTTAAAATCAACTAAAGCCAAACAAAACATAATAGCTATGCAAAGAGAAGTTGGGCTGAAGCTTAGTTGAGAAGCATAGATAGTAAAATGAACAGTATAGTTCTTACATCTGTGTGAGATTAAACAGGTATGTCAATTTTACATATTCTACTTCACAACTGGTAAAGGAAGTCTAAAATAGGTAATACAAAAACATGTCCTCCATGTTTATGACATTGCTGGGCTGCAATCCCTCACCCTAGTTAGGTCCTGTCTAAAATGAAGTTCTTTCTCAATATGGAGTTTGTTCTGCTCTTTCATTCCCCCTCTTTCTTGTTCCTACAAGAGCCTAGTCATGGGTTTCAGTCTTGTTTTAAATCACCCATTTTTATCAGTGCTACCAGTTAATATCTCACTACCATTAGCTGAATAATTTTAAAATTAATATGAGAAGGGGGACGTATTATGGTGGTGATTAAGGCAGTCATCCAGTGGGAGCTATTAAACCACCCCTGTTTATTTAGACAGGGATTTTCCACATAGTCCTGACAGTCTACTTTGTAGACCAGACTGGAATTAAAATCAGAGATCTGTCTACCTCTGCCCCTTCTGAGATTAAAGGAATTCACCACCTTGCCTGACTCTGATAAAGTTTTTTTCCCATAGGATAGATTCACAAAAATGAGATTATCAGATTTGTTTTGTGATATTTTGTTGACTATATTCTGACAAACATGTTTGCTTTGAATCAGAAGGCATAGATAACCACTATCTGACACAAATTAACTGATGTGGGAATCCCCTCTGTATGCTTTGAATATGTTTTATTACAATTGATTAATAAAGAAGCTGCTTTGGCATATGGCAGGGCAGAATATGGCTAGGCAGTGAAACTAAACTGAATGTTGCAAGAAAGAAGGTGGAGTCAAGAGATGCCATGTAGCTGCCAAAGGAGACAGATTCCAGAGCCTTACTGATAAGCCACAGCCTCGTGGTGATACATAGCTTAATAGAAATGGGTTAATTTAAGATATAAGATCTAGGTAGGAATATGTCTAATCCATTAGCAAAGCAGTGTTGTAATTAGTAAAAAAAAAAAAAGTGTCCCCTTTACTTGAGACATCCATTTATTTCCTAAATGTCTCTAAGGACAAGAGCTTAGAAGTCACTGCCTATCAAATATGCCAGATTTAGACTTGACTAAAAATATTAATTTTTTACATCTATTTATTAATCCATTTGTGTGTGTGTGTGTGTGTGTGTGTGTGTGTGTTGCAAGGGAGAAAGCTACTTGTTTGTCCCAGTCACTGCGCTTGCTTATTTCTGAAATAACCACACAGAAATTGTATTAATTAAAACACTGCTAAAACACTGCTTGGCCCATTTGCTCTAGCCTCTTATTGGTTAACTCTCACTACTTGATTAACCCATTTCTATTAATCTGTATATTGCCACGTGGCAGTGGTTTATCAGGAAATATTCTAACCAGCATCTGTCTCATGCGGAGAATCCATGGCTTCTCCCTGAATCTGCTTTCTTCCTCCCAGCATTCAATTCTATCTTCTCTGCCTACCTAAGTTTTGCCCTATAAGGGGCCCAAAGCAGTTTCTATATTAACCAATGAAAGCAACACAAAGACAGGAGAACCTCCTACACTGTGTGTGTGTTTGTGTATACATTTACACATAAAGGAGGGGGTACCCATGCCAAGGATCAGATGTGAAGTAAGTGGTTAACTTCTAGGTTTTCTTTTCCCATCTTGTGAGTCCTAGAGATCCAAATAATCCAAGTTGTCAGGCTGAGCCATTTCATCAACCCAGATTTAGTTAACTACACAGCATGGTATCCAGTGTTGTACAGTGCCTCACATGTATCCCCAAGCTCATATAACACTACTTATAACCCTAGGTTATGTGACATTTCCTTTACATGTTTCTTGACCCTGTGTTTTTTACTAATGACACTTAACAAATCCCATATTGTGACCCAGCAACAATTCTAGGTTAATTACTACTTTCTCTAATCTATGATAGAATGCCATATAAGCCCTTTGCCAACTTAATGGTGCGGGACCACTTTCAGACCCTTTTCATGGCCCTTTTCATAGATCAGCTATTTGTTTCTTACTTGTTCATTTGTTAAGCCCTAGGGCAAGGAGGTACTAGAACCTAATAATGAGTAGTGGACAATAGATTTCTATTATTTGGCATGTAAGTACACTAATTAAGATTCTGACTCTGACTACCTTGAGACAAAGCAAAACACTGAGATGCCACAGATGTTACTACTTAGTTATGGTCTCAAATATACTTGCACAGGGTCCAGTGTCTATGGATATTTATGTTTTATCTTGTTGCATCTGTTCTTTAAAATCAGGGTTTACTCTAGTAGCTGTCTAATTCTTCCATTTTCAGTCTAGAGTTTAGAGTAGAATTGTTTCAGTTTTTATAATTTTAAATTCAGCATCAAACACTATTTTTTCTTGCTGTTTAAAATAAAGGAACTGACTTCAAATAGCCAATTCTTCGACCAAGGCCACATTCTTGCTAACATGTTGGTGTGATGTGGTAGGGTCTTCTGTTTTGTGTTGATTTCATTAGTTAATAAAGAAACTGCCTTGGCCATTTGGTAGGCCAGCCCTTAGGTGGGTGGAGTAGACAGAACAGAATGCTTGGAAGAAAGAAGTGAGGTCAGATGCCATGAACCAGCCACCAGGTCAGACATGCTGAATCTTCCCTTTTAAGCTGCCACCTCATAGTGCTACACAGGTTATTAGAAATGGGTTAATCAAGTGTGAGAATTAGTCAAGAAGAGGCTATATATAATGGGCCAGGCAGTGTTTAAAAGAATACAGTTTCCGTGTTATTATTTTCAGGGCTAAGCTAGCTGTGTGGGAGCCGGGTGGGATGAAAAGCGGGCATGCTTGCTGCTCCTTCTACAAATGGCACCCAGACATGGCTATCTGAATCCACAGAAAGTCTGAGAAAGCTTGGGAAGAATAGAGTAAAGCATGTTTTCTTGGTAGCAGCAATTTCTTGGGTCTTCTCTGCTTGCTAGCAGCAAGCAAGAACTCTCATCTAAGAGAGGCTTCCTGACTCAGCTTTAGCTGCAAAACCCTGCAGCTTTTTTAAGATGTCCTGCTACGAAACATTTAAATCGTGTTGATAAAAGCTGACTGCATGCTTGTTTGTTTTCAGCCATAGCAGGAAAAAAGTTGTGCTCTGTTAAAATGCTGGCATTCTGGTCAGTACTGCCAGTGAAAACTCTGACTCTTTCAGACAGGCAGGCCTACTGAGTGTGGTCTGTGAGCAGAATGCTATAGCTTGTTTGCTGGCAGGGACCTTGAAACGCCATGGAGTTGTGGCAATAAAAATGACTACAGCTGACACCTCCGCCATGAGGTGTAAAGTTAAGGAATGGGCTGGATCCAGCCATCTAAGCCACAGCTTTAACCCTCTCCTTAAAGAATTATGTAGTCAGAAAAAGAGAGAGATACAGTAAAGAGAGATTTAAAAAAAAAACTCTAAATGGTTTACAGTGTGTTAAAAATATATGCAGGCTAAAAGTTAAAGTTCTTAAAGAAAAAAAGTTAAAGTTCTTAAAGTAAAGAAAGAAAGAGAGTAGTTTGGGTGTGGTAGTACACACCTTTAATCCCAACACTTATGAGGCAGAGGTAGATTGGCCTCTGAGACTTCAAGGGGCAGAGGTAGATTGACCTCTGTGACTTCAAGGTGTGGCAGGACACAGCTTTAATCCCAATGCCTGGGAGGCAGAGACAGAGGGATCTCTGAGAGTTCGAGGACAGCCTGTTCTACAGAGTTATTCCAGGGCAAAGATATACAGAGAAGCTGTCTGAAAAAGTAAAAGTAAAAATAAAAGAAATAGAGGTTAAAATAAAGCGGCACAAAGATGGAAAATACACAGAGAATCTTGATACAGTATGCTATTATGCTCTCTTTGAATTGTTTGAATGCTGAGGAAAAAGCAACAGATGCTAAAAGATATTTGTTTATAAATGCTTCTGAACTAATCCAAGATAGATATTTTGAAAAAACGTTGACTTCAGAATTTGGATCTAAGGATATGATACTTTTGAAAAGAGATTCTTATTTTGTTTTCACAGAGGATGAAATCCGCGGATTGCTTCTATCCCAATATGGTATGATAGACCACGCCCTCCTGAAAGGTTGCAGCAGTGAACACCTTCTGAAAATCACTTCACTCAACTGCTGACTGAGATGAAGCTGGCACACAGGATAGACCATGAAAGACTGGATTAACAGTGCCCCCATACAGCAGGAAGAAGTTTGGAGAGAAATAACTACACCCATATTCTCAAATATTGTTTATAAATGTTCATTTACATTTAAAGGGGGTATGATATAGATATGAATAATTTGCATTGGTATGGATTTTAAGGTCAATTTTGTTATATGTATATATATATTTCTGCTCTTGATTAAGGTATTGTGATTGTGTAGTTCATTTAAAACTGTGATGTATATTTAGGAAATATAGGTTGTTAATGGATAATCATAAATAATAGTCAAGCTTGTGGTAGATTTTCTAGATATATAGAGATATATTTCAATTAGATGGGCATTGTTCATATCTTTCAAAGACTGCAGAATATGGCATTTAATGTTTTAATAACTTATAGCTGTTCATGACAATGAGACACTTCTGCTCCTGGCAGCACCAATCTACTTCAAAAGGAAGATGGGCATCAAAGAGGCTCCTTGTAGAGTTTGATAGCCATTTGGGCAAGAAACTGCTCTTGCCTGGACTGATGCATAAACTGGACACAAAGAACCCACAGAGAGAGGACTGCTGAACCTCCCTAAAGGTAAGATGGTCTTTTGGGGTTCCTGATTTATTAAAGAGTCTATGAGACATTCTGTAGGACACATCAAAAAGTGACTAAACTGTCTTTGAAATTTCCTGCTTCATGGAAGAGTCTGCTGAATACTATGGGCTTGAAGGACAAAGATAGCTGCCCCAATGGTACAGAGGAACTTTGGGTGACTGTCCAGACAGCAAGGTGTCTCTGTCATTTCTAGAGTTTTGGAAGCTGCTTACTTCTTGTTTACTTAGGTAATATTATATCCTTCTGGAGTCTTTGATGGAGTTGAAGAATATATAGATAGTTATTGTTTTCCTTAGTTATGAGAAAAAATAAAATAGATATAAATATTGTAAGTCTAATTTTTACTTTATAACTGTTTTGTTATGTAATTTTGCTATGTTAAAGTAAAAGCCTTCTTTTTTGTTTAAACAGAAAAAGGGGAAATGATGTGGGAGGGTCTTCTACTTTGTGTTGATTTAATTGGTTAATAAAGAAACTGCCTTGGCCATTTGATAGGTCAGCCCTTAGGTGGGTGGAGTAGACAGAATGGAATGCTGGGAAGAAGGAAGTGAGGTCAGATGCCATGAAACTAGCCACCAGGTCAGACATGCTGAATATTCCCTGGAAAGCCACCATCTCTTGGTGCTACACAGATTATTAGAAATGGGTAAATCAAGATGTGAGATCAGTCAAGAAGAGGCTATATATAATGGGCCAGGCAGTGTTTAAAAGAATAGAGTTTCTGTGTTATTGTTTCCAGGGCTAAGTTAGCCATGTGGGAGTCAGGTGAGACAAAAAGCAGGCCTGCCTGCTGCTACTTCTACATTGGTGTTATTTTATGACTTCCTTGGAAGATCAGGGTTCCTTGAAGATTGTTACTTTTTCCTTGCTTCCAAAGAAAACATTATATTAAATGGCATTGTTTATAAGAAAGAGAGCCTAGCATCTGCTTGTATATTACCTTTTTGCAGGGAAAAAATGTTAAGTAATAAAGGTATCTGTTAAAATGACTATAAAAATCATGCTTTCTTTTGAGCAAAAGCCAAAGAAACTAAAATGTGTGTCTGAACCTTTGACTACACAGATTCAGCAATTCTTTCATTAAAACTTTAACCTATAATGCCTACTTCTATTTTATTCTTGAAATCTTCACGTCCTGTCTTGGTTTCAGGATTTGCACAGCCAGTGGTATTCTAAGACAATTTCATTTCCCTCTCTCTGTTCCCCAATAGGCATAACATGGCACATTAATTCAACAACAAATACTACCTGTTTCTACTCAAAGGAGTTTAACTAAGTTCAGATTAAGAAGTGGGGTATTTTAATTCCAGCAACACAATTCATGTCACACTCCCTTTAAGGCATAGTTTTTTTTCGTTTGTATGCTCCTTTTTATTGATGACTTTGTACTAGCTTTTTTAAGATGTAAAGATTTGTATTTGCTGAATGCAGCCTGGTACTTAGGCAATCAGTATCACTCTCACCACCAAATGCAGCAAAATGCTTCTCTTTTCCTAAACAGAACTGAATGAAATTAAAATTTGGCAAAGGCATTAAAGGTGTCACAAAGATCTACTAAGTTTAACACTATCATGGATCAGAGCTAGTTGAATAAATTTTTTGACAGGACATTTCCTTTTATCATTGACATCACCACACATCAGAATGATGCTAACAAGAGAAATTAGTTCCTCAAAAGGATTTCATTAACTAAGAAGAACATAAAGCGCCTTACCTCACCCCCATCTCAAAGACAATGGATAACTGATATACATGTTTGTTTACCTCTAAGAAAATTCTGAGAGACAAGCTTGGTCCTTCTCATACATTCATCTCAAATTTTTGTCTTTCCCTTTTCTGTTTCTCCAACCCAAACTTAAATGCCATAAAGTATATCTACCAACCAAGTAAAAGTTAATGCAAAGTAATTATATCTTGTCTCTACTAATAGAATACCGAATATTTGTCTGAATTTAAATAGCTGCAGGGATGTCTTAAATTCTGCTTATTTATTTGAGTTTAGTATTTACTTAAGACCCATTTTTGATTCTATCCCCTTCTCAATTCAATTTCCCTTGTGCAACAAAGTTTATCAAGGAAAACATATGTTATCATTTGAGGCAAATGCCAAACTCAAATTTTTACTTTCTATTTTTCTTAATTTTAGGATGTTATAGAGTTCCATAATTTAATTTCTGTCAAGAACCTAAAATTGCATTTTAATTGTCTTCTTTTTCTTTCATGGAACTAATTAGAATTGCTTTTGTATTAGTTTATTTCTACCACTGTGATAAAACCCCATGACCAATGTGACTTATAAAATAAAGCCTTTAATTAGGGGTTCACAGTTTCAGAGGATTAGGGCCTATGACCGTTATGGCAGAGTATGGTTGTAAGTCATACAGGCAAGCTGCTAAAGCAATAGCTAAGAGCGTACATATTGAGTTACAAGCATGAGAGAGAGAGAGAGAGAGAGAGAGAGAGAGAGAGAGAGAGAGAGAGAGAGAGAGAAAGAAAGAGATAACAGAATGGCATGGGCTTTTGAAATGTCAAGGATCCCTCCAACAAGGCCATATGGCTTAATTTTTTGCCAAAGATTTCCAACAACTACCTGGAGATCAAATATTAAAACATATGAGACTATGGAAAATTTCTAGTAACATTCTAACAAAAGATTTTTCTTTCTTGAAGATTTGAAATTGGTAATATATTAATAAATTAAATAAACATTAATGCAAACCATATTATTCAAGTTCTATGTATTGTAACTTGACATTTTAAAATAAATCTCTGGTTTGTCTTTTCTTTTATTTATGGAAAAGAGTAAGTCAAACACCAGAACTGAGTATCACCATAATTCTTAGATATTACATATTGGCATCCTACTATATACTACAGTGATATACATTTTGAAGAAAGTCATAGCAGCAAACAACAGGTTTGGATTCCCTTGTAGATTTCTTTTCCTTTAAATCCATGATAAAAACTAGATTAGCCCAACAAGAGGTTATCAGGAAAAGTATACCCCTTGTTCTTAGACAAGGACAATCACCTGAAATGTTCCTAAAGTGTCTGCGTCAGGAATTAAAATATTATACCAATGCTCAGCACTAAAAAAGAATGCTTTTATGAAGCTACAGTTCAAACTTTTGTCACAACATTTTTATTTATTTATTTTTTGAGTTACTTATTTCTTTTTTTATGTTTGCTATTTTTTTCAATTTATTTATTTTTTTTCCATTAACAGCTTTAATTGGGTGTGGGCCAATAGAACTATTCTTAGCACAATTATGGGTGTGGGGTTCCCTGCAGACTCCCCAGGGTGATGGTTCCTGTAATGATTTTTAGGGGGAAACGGCTCCCAACAGATCCCCCTTTCTCTTATATAAAGGCAGGTAGTTATTACGAGGAGAGCACCAGTCAGAGTTAACCATGGTGTCAGATCTAAAGGAGAAGGGACTGAGATAAGGAGAGACCCTCCTCTCGAGTGGTGAAGCAATTTACCTCTCCTGGGAACAGAGGGGTGCCTGATGATTCTTAGGTCGAGTGGGGACCAGGACTTTTTACTTTCCCCCTTACCCGTCCTTGGGTTCCCAGGTCCCTGTCTTAGGTAGGGGGATTATCCTGCCATAAGTCGCCCTTCCTTGGAGCTCCTAAAATAAAAGGCATCTAGCAGGATTAAAGTAAACAGATCACAGGGCACCCTGTCTTAGGCCATGTGGAGAGCGCCCTCATACCTGTACCATGCCATGTTGAGCCGGTTTCTACAACCGCTGTATGGTGTGCTATTCAGGCGAGGATCCACACTAACTCCCGTCATTGGGCCCCTGCGTCTATCATTAATGAAATGACTGTGAGGAGCTCCTCAAACAAAAGATATAATGATATAATTTTGGCACCAATAACTCCATCTCCAGACAAGAAGAAAGGGCTTTTTCCCAACCCAGTATTCACCTTTTAGTCTGGCCTATGGTATGTCCTCCTTCCTAAGTGCCTACTCTACATAAAGTTACATGTGCTGCCTGCCAAAAATTAAGGCAGTGTAAAAGGGATCAAAATCTAAAATTTTTAACATTTGCATTAAACCCAAACACATTACAGCGTGTGTCAAACTTTTCCCAACATCTATAAGCAGTTACAGATATCATTAGATCAATTTCAGTAAGAGTACAATGACATACATTGTTGTTATCAAATACCACCAGTTCCAGTCTCTGAGCAGCAGTGACAGGAACCCCCAATTTTCCCCCTTCTTAAGTGAAGAGAGGTTAATATTTTAATTAAAATGAGTTCTGTGTCCCAAAGTTTAAAGCAGTCTGATGTTTAGTCTGCATCTCAGCTCCAAAGCAGACCAGAGTACAAGCTGCAGAAGCAGTTTAGCATTTGTGCTCCAGGACAGGTGGGGGAACCTGGGTGAGGCGAGCTGGATTCAGCTACATGAAGCACATCCTGGCCCTTATGTCAGCCGGGTCTCCCTGGACTCTGGAGGCAGGATGACTCCCTGCAGAGTGGTGTAGCTGGTTTTGTCAACAGGCACTCCTTTCATTGGGGGTAGGGAAGACCGGATCAAGGACCTCTCCTCAATCACCTCTGGAAGTCTGGAACTCCTCAGTGTCTGCAGCCTCGACATCACGTCCAGATTTTATTTTCTTTCCATCCAGATGGAACTCCACAGCACCTAGGCAGGGCCGCCTGGTAGCCCAAAGATCCGGGTACGAGAGGAAGGACGTGGGAGGTGGCGCTGCGTCCAGGAGACCACTGGAGGCCCTGGAGCACAAGCTGTAGGTGCCCGAGCTCTGTCACAACATTTTTAGTCATTCTCATACAGCCAAGTGACTGTAATTCTGGAATATATGCTGATTTACATATTAATTCCCCTGAAAAGTGAAATACCAATATATGCAATCATGTCAGTGTATAAATAACAATAGACTTACATCTATACATTTTATTTTAGAAGTTATTAAGGCCAGGGAGATGGCTCACTGGATATATCATTTGTTGAGCTAGTGGGAAGAGCATAGTTTAGATACCACCCCCCAAATATAAAAGCCACATAAGCCTGACACCTGCTTCTAATTCCAGATCCAGCACTGGCAGAAAGAGGGGTCTCCAGGGCAAGCTGTTCAGGTAAACTAGCTAGAATTGTTGAGCTTAATATTCATTGGGAAACTGTTCCTCAATGAATAAAATGGGGAGCAGTCAAGGAAGACACATGGCATCAATTTCTGTCCTCTTCACACACATGCACATATTACCATGTACCTCCACACATGCAAATTTATGTATTTCTATACACACATTACAAAAATACAAGTGTTTATGCAAAAGATTAGTATCTTTTATAAACAAAAGAAATTGTGAATGTCAACATTTGGTGATTTAAACACCATGAAGTGAGAAGGAATAACTTTCTTCTTTTGTATTCAAACCAGTGGTATTCTTACACACTCATTTTATTGAGGAAGGAAACAATAATTTTAAAGATCCAGAAGAAAATATGAATTTGGACTTTTTAGAAAGAGCACTACTGAGTTCTTCTTCATGGCTATAGACTCTATGAGCCACACTCAGAAATCATAGACAAGAACTCACTATAACTATAAGCTGAACCTGGTTGGCAAGATACCTCAGACTGTGTTGAAAAGAAATTTTGACTCAGAACTGTATACCTTATTAAATGAAGTAGAAACCTCCTCAGAGCCAGAGTTTATAGGGAAACACATACTAATTCTAAGTAGTAATATGACATTGAGAAATCTTAAAGGACTATTCAGAAGTGTGTCCATTATCTGCATCTGAAGATTATCATATTTAGTAAATTAAGCCAGTCTCAGAAGGACAAATAATTCTTCTCATATCTGTGGTTCCTAGATTTTTTGTGAACATTATGATGATCAACTGGATTTTTAAAGTACTCTTATATTACATATAAAAATATTTTCATGTTTGCTACTTATAGCATTAAGACAGTCTCTATAAATTGTATTAAACAACCTCACAAAATTAAATCACATGCAAATTGCATTATGCTAACCACACCTGGAATCCTTGTCATGTATACTGATTATAATATGTCTTTTGCTTTATCTTTAGAATACTACTCAACTATTTGTAATATGGTTATTCTTTGTTTTTTCTTCAATGAAATAACTA